>CM035592.1:66463803-67692200 GCA_020423425.1 Chrysopa pallens
TTTATATTTGAAAATTATGGTTATTCACATTTTTTAGTACGTAGAAGTCACCCTGAGCAAAATTAGAACTTTTAAATCATAAAAGATGTAAGGAAAATTTATTTTATTTAAGTGATTTTCTTATTTAAATCAATTTTCTTCGAGACACTCGAAGAATCAAAAAATGCGACATTTTTAACTATTTTCATTTTTTCACCTATTTAAAAACATTTAATACTGGAATTCTATATTCTTGTTTACCAGAATTCATTTTTTATGTATGGAAAACATTCATTTTAAATTGAAAAAAATATATAATAAACCATAAAATTAGTGTATTTTATAATTTTAAGTACTTAAGCATGTACGTACGATTGACGTCGTCGCATTGTCCAAAAAATTCAACAGAGAAAGTCCAAAAAATATGTGAGGTCTTCATCGGTTCAATTATTAAATATTTCATTTAAGTAACTTATTAATAATCTTATTGATTGCATTAATTTTTATAAGTAACGCTTATATAAACTTAATATTTTCCGTGGTTCAGAAGATTTAATTGTATATAAGAAAAAAATTTATTATTGTTACTTGTAATATTGTAAAATTAAAATTATTGAATATAGACATTGTGAATTATATTTTTCATACATTTTTATTTATTATTTTCCTTTTACCTTCTAAACTTTTGTAAATTGGACACCTTATATTCCTACCATACACACTTTCATTTACGACTAAATGTAATTGGGTAATGGGGGAATTAAAAATTGTTTTTAAGTAAATTACTTGAAGGGGTTGGTCTTGTTTTGTATATTACTTTTGTGTTATAAATATCGATTTCGAAAATGAGCGTTCCTTAATTTTAGTAAAACATAAATGATAGGTATTCAGGACACATTAAATATTAGCCAGGTTAGCGTACGTGGGTTTGTTTTCATTTTTTAAGTTTTCTAGTATTGTTTATAGCAGAATTCTCCATTATTTTTATAGTAACACGCGACATCCAGCGGATGTACCTACTAACGTTATCTTAATTGGGATTCTACACACTCTTTTATGTATAGAAGCACATTTTCTGTTAGAAGCACACTCTTTTATGTAAAATCTTCCATTTTCATGTCAATTATGCATATCAAATTTCATAACATTTGGATGGTTATTTTTTTAGTTATTTGTTCATAAAAATTGAAAGAAATACAATGCAGATTACATGTAATTGAAATCAACAGCTTGTTAAAAACACAAGCTGTAAATAATTCCTCTTAACCATTAGGTTTGTGTTTTAAACACAGAGAAGATGAAAAGGTAAACGCTGAACTAATTATCAAATATGTCTCCATATAATATTTATTATAATTTATGAACAAATAATAATAGTATTGTATTATATTTTCCTTATAACCAAGTTTTTGGCCAGACTTTACACCTTCGCATTCATTACAGCTCGTATATTTTTATTATTTTATTGGCTTTTAAAAATTCAATAATACAAGCTTTAGGATAATTTTGAAAACTAGCAATTTTTCACTAGAAATGCATATTCACAGAGATAGTTTGTAGTAGTATTTAAAAATTAATGATGGTACACCTCTTTTGAATTTTGTCAAGCGAGCTGAAGATAATTATACACAAAAGTTATGAAAATGTTTGTACTTAAGACCAAAAATTCTACCAAAAAAAAAAAAAAAAAACTAATAATAAGTAAACAAAAACAGAATTAACAACATGAAATAATACGTATAATTCTTCTTATTTTATATACGTATAAGACTTAGTTTTTATAAAGAAATTCAAGTGGTAAATAATTTTTGATCATTTTTGTAATAGTTTCTTAAGAATATTTAATACTTCTATAAATCGCATTTAAGACTTCTATTATAAGTTGTCTGAATTTATAATTATTTACGAAACTTTGTACGTAAAAGTGTTATTTTTTTTTTTTAAATTAAAGGGATAATTTTTTAAAACTGTATCATCCGAGAAGCTGGATATTCTGCTATAAAAATGTAGTATATCATAGTGGTTTTTTTCGTAGTAGAGAATGTAGGTAATGAATTTCGCAAACATAGTTGCTAAAATTATATCGTCAAAGATATTTTTAAAAAAAAGACCACTCTGTTTTGTCGTATTTTTTATTTCATTTTTATAATTAATGCAATTTTAAGATCATTCTCAATGCTTGATATACGAATTTCCTGGAGAAATTAATAATTAATAAAACTTATACCACAGCTATATCAAAAAATAAGATAAATAATTACCCCAATTAAGTAATTCAACTTGCCATATTTATTTTTAATTATCAGCTACCCGAGTCAGAGTATTGGGTAAATTAGATACCAAAAACTAATAACAATAATACATGTAAGATCTGATTAAAAAAAATAAAAATCATTAACACTCATTAGAGTTGTTTTTGATGTGTTCATTACCTCAATTTGAGCTGAAATTGTGCCGATTCTTAACAGTTAATGAACTGTAAATAAAAATTATTTGTTTGAAGTCTCAATATGAAAATATGGCAACTTTTCGTTTATCTCATATTATGGTTTAAAGGTGAATCGTTAATACATTATACCCAATAGAACGTTTTTTCTTATTCACGCATTTTAACTTCTTTTTAATTTTTAAAAGATTCTTTGATAAAATTTATGCAATTTTGCCACTTACAAACTTTTTTAAAAAGGCAAGGGCCAAAATTCTATACAATATTATTATTTTTTGTGGTAGATCCAAATCTGTAATAAAATAAATTATATTCCATTTAAAAAAATTAAATTGACCGGTTTTTGTCCTAAAACTTATCGCAGTAATTTTTCTCGATTCATCGTGTTTTTCGAATTTCTTGCTAATGTGAAGTTTAATTTATATATTTAGATATATTCTATCATAATACATTTAATAATTATTACTTATTACTATTGTTATTATTATTATTATTCAATATTTATTATTATTACATTTTTCATTCAGGTAAATAATATACGAGTATTACTATTGAAAGTTCGAACAACTTATTCTTATTAAAATGATTGTATAAAATTGGAAAACAGTAAAATATTATGATCTGTGTGATTACATCTATGAAGAAATTTTATAGAAGTATTATAAAAAGAAATTTTAATAAACGGAATGAATACTCAAAGACAATAAAATCTGGCGTCCGTAGAGTTTCAAAATATATTGATATTCTATATATTTATTTATTTAAATAAATAAAATTAAATCTAGTAAAAAAATTAACTAACCATAAAAATAGATCAACCAATAAAAATATAATTCATCACGCAATACATATAAGTACAGATTCTTTATGTCGATATTTTATTCGGTTGCGGACTAGTAAAAACAATTTATGTGTAGCTTTGAAAAGTTTTTATGTGTACAACCAATATACATGTTAGATGTACTATTCAAATGTTTCACAAATTATTTCACATAAATATTGTTGAATAAAAGATTTTCAAGATATTTTTGTCAACTTATGATAATATTTTATAGCATAAAATTAATATTTTCAAAGATTTGGATAAACATATAATTAAGTTTTGTTTGCACTAGTTTATCGTTATATAGTTAGTATACGTTTAAAAACTGATAATAATATTTCTGCCACCTTAATACGATTGTAAAAGGATTCATATTTGAAAGTTATGCTTATTCACATTTTTTATTATTTTGAGATGGTTGGTTGTTATTATATCAAAATAAAGATTTTAAAATCTTGTAACAAGTAAATTTTTTTCTCTTGAATTTTGTTAACAAGTACATATTTTTAGTAATTAGATAGACACTTGAAATGTTTGACATTTTATAATATTTTAAATTTTTGTAAATTAATTAAAACATTTAACAAATAATTTCATTTTATTTTGAAAATTAATTTAAACAAACACATCGTGAAATTTTTTTTTTATTTGAATGTTTTATTATACTGTTTAGGTATGATTTTGCATCATGTGTATCGTAGAGGATCATAATCGTTTATTTATTTTGATAAATTCCGGGATACGTTATACTTACCAAAATCAGTACCTAGGTTTGGTAGGAAAACAATTAAAAAATCTAGATTAATAATTAATCGATTTATTGGTTAAAATCATAGTATTTACAAATATGTTTCTTAAAGCCTAATAATCATTACAACCAAAAAACTTTATTGTTTTAGTAAAAAATTAACTCATAGCACATTGACGTCAAATTAAAACCAAAGAAATAGTGGCGAAAAATAATTTTATCGTACATAGGAAACAAAGCGTATCGTTGGATTCTAATTTACATGAAGTTTTTTTTATTATTTCGGTTTTTATAATACAAATATTCTTTAAAATGAATTAATTCAATGCATGCGTGTATATTTTCACCACTATTTTTTACATCCAATATAATATTGATATTACTCATCAAAAATTGTTAAAAAGCTATACAATAAACATAAAATTATAAACAATGGACATTATCACATTTAGGTCACACCAATCATATTTACAATCATAATCCACAGAAATTTTCTGCCATACATAGCGACAGTCGAAAATTATCCACAACCTGAAAAGAAAAGAAATAATTGTTAAAATTATAGCTTATTTAAACAAGATAAGATTCCAATGACATTAATTAACCACCGCGACCATATTATTCGGAGAGGGCAACTAAATCAATTAATACCCTGGGATTAGAAATAATGTAAATTTAATCAAATTATTATATTATAATAAATATACTTATTTGTCAATTGTTTACATACTCATGTGGTAATTGACATTTTAAAAATTAAAAAAAATTATTATAACCGGACCTTTTTTATTAATATTGTAATACTCAGGAAAGAAGAATGGGTCTAATAATTATATTACAGTCTGCAGCTTTTAAGTAAAATAGCAGGATTTGTATAATTTAATTATATTTTGGAAATGTTTTAAAATACATAAAATTGCTTTTTGGAAAATATACTATTTAGTTAAATAATATAATTTTAGTTAAATAAAATGAAATGAGGTTTATTTGTTTGAGTATCACGCAACTACTGGCTTAGATTTCAATGAAGTATTATTTGTTTTTAACTCTTTTACATTCCAATCTTTTATATAGAAAGGATAACGAAATATTCCTTCATTATATGTTTAAAATTATTATAATCAATCTATATACAGGGGTTGATCTTTTTAACAGCTATCGACTGAATCTCTAATTATATACTGTAATCTACCGTTTTTGAGTTGATACAATTTAGTACATAGAATTTTATTTTAGATGTAGCAAGCATATACGAAACTAGCATTATGATAACAAGAACAAATACGTATCTAATATTTTTCCGCCTAGTTAATAATGTTGAACCGTTTTGTAAAAGAAACTTATAGGTGACTCAGAACATTGCAACATAGGAATTACACCCAATATTTTTCAAAATCTCATTTTGCGCTGAAATCAAAGGTGTTATCATATATGAAATAGATAAAAAATGAATAATTTTTTTATTGCTAAAATTATTCATTGTCATTGCTTATTTGAACGGTCTTATCATACCGAATTATAATTTCAGGAAATAAACAATATTCAGACAATACTTACTGCTTGAAACTTTGTATAAACAATGTCAGTAAATGTAAGAAATTAAAGAAAACAGTACATCAATATCTTAGTACATAAGATATTGATGTAATTTTTTGGAATTAATTGATTTCGCCATTGATTTCAGCGGAAAATAATATATGTATCTTTTCTTTTTATCATAATGTTGTCGTTTAAAGAGATTTTCTGCTGGTTTGTAAAAAGGTATAAGTGGAGTCAATGTCCGAATAATATACAATTTAAATTAAAGATCATTTGATTCAAGTGAATAGGAATGATAATTAAAACGTTTATAGATTGTTGAAAATTTAAAAATGGTTGTATACTCACATTGAAAAACTCTTGTGTAACGTTGTAGGCGACCATAATTCCGGAAGTATTCTACTCGCAATTGATCGAATTGTTTTTTTGAAATTGACAATGATGTCATCAAATTCCTTTTGGTGTCGCATGCACTCATATTTGTATCTAGACAATGAGCAATCTTCCGTATGAAATTCATTTTCATTTTTATTTGAATCAAATCTCTTGGCGATTTAACAACTCGGACACCGTCGTTAATTTTCTTCTTTTTTAAATAGTTTAAAATCATATGCAAATCTTCCATTGTTAAATTATGTTCTGCAGCTAATCGACGTAATCTGAAAACAAAGATAATCGTTGAATACATGCTGATTTATTAGAATGTAGGATACTCTAGGATTGAATTGAGATTGAATGTATTTTATATTTTCAGGCTTGTATCGCTGACAAGAATTGATCTCACCCACAAAATTTTGGTATAGATGTTCACAAAATTATTTAATTAGTTTTCGATTGTACGTCATCAAGATATCGAATTGAAATTCGAGAATAGTCCAATTGGTCTATAGATCTATTTTAAATAATAATAATAAATAATTGGTCTATAACCATGAAATAATTCAATTTTTAGAAAATACTGTTGTGACTGGCCACAATATTCCATATTAAGATGTTAATAGATATTATTACAATAATATGAACAAAATTAAAAAGTTTGTGATTGAAAATGTTATGGATGAATTTGTTATATTAAATTTATTTATTATTTATTTGTATAAATTTTCAGTTTTAAATAAAAAAATAAAAATTATATATCGAAAATAAATTATCATTTTACATACCTCGAATAATATTCAACTTTATTCATTTTCAATTTTCACAAAGACAGCACTTGAAATTTTTTGAATCTAGGCAATTTGTTTTGAACAAATATTATGTAAACGTTTATAAATTCACACCACTTTTTTGTTATTTGATCACTTATATTTATTATTCAATAAAACTTTTAGAACAAATCACTTTTTATATTCGATGTTAAGTGTTTCACTTATTTTATCTCAATAATTGGTTTGTATTAGATTATCATTATTTGTGTACCTGTTTCAAAAAGTAACTGATCATATTATTGAAAATCTTACGGTATTCAAATTCTACCTGGAAATCACCAATCAAATTAAGTTACGCATTTTAAGACCACCAATAATAATGGTAATAATTTTTATATAATATTCAGCAAATTAGATAAACTATATTTATAATTTAGATCATTTTTACTCTGAATATTTCGATTTTAAAATACAGTTAGTAGAAACATGCTGTTCTTAGCATTATGCTTAGAAATGCATTTGAAAAGCGTCTAGGCATATAAGGGTTTGTGTGGTCGCTGATTACGATAAAAAGTTGATTACAGCCAAAATGAGTTTAACAGCATTTCTCTATTATGCATTTTTGTATAATTTTTTTAAAACTTTTGATTTTTAACAAATTGTTATAAAAAGTATTAGCCACTCATCCTGTCTTACTTGAGTATAATTTAATTACAGGCAGAAGAAACGTAGTTTAGAAAAAAATTGTGCAAGTGCATGGAATTTAAAATCATCTGAGATTTAACTTTTTGTAAACGGGAAACTAAAAACAAATAATTTGTAATTTTCTCCCGGCATATATCTATCTATCTATATATAGGAGACTTTCTATAGATATAGTCACTCATCACGATATCTCTGGAACTATAAGACCTAGAGACTTGAAATTTTGCAGGAATATTCCTTTTGCCGAGTAGAGGTCAGCTAAGAACGGATTTTACGAAATTCCACCCACAAGGGGTCTTGCGGTTTTCGAATACAAAATGTTCCTTGCTGTGAAACATATTTTGTCTTTTTTTTTTCTCACGTTACAAATCATCATTTCCATAGAAACCAAAATCTAATTTTGAAATCCAAAATAAAACTTCTTTATCTATTCAAAATAAAACTTCTTTATCTATTTAAAATAAAACTTCTTTATCTCTTCTCATTAGCATTTTGACGAACTGTCAACTATATAAAGTGTGCAATCGCATTGTTTAAGTATTACCGGAATCATTCTTGGTTCAGGAGGTCCATATACCTTTCATCAAGTGTATGTGTACTGCAGAAAAATTATCGGGTGAACGCGGTCCCAGGTGTACCCGAGCAAATACCAGGTAAATACCGGGTGGATATAATGTACCGGCTGCACACTAAATACCGGGAATCCGATAAGAAATGATTTGAAATTCTTCCCCTAAGGGTAGAATTGCATCCGCATGTAATCGATGTAATATCATTTATTAAAATGTGAAAAATAACATAGCAACGCGTAAACCGAGTGGGTATGCTTCAAAATATAAATTAATATCATAATTTATTCTGATTTGCCGCAGCTTCATATTTAGTTATAGACAGTTGAGAATATGTTATTATATTTAGAAGATATTGATGTAAATTAGAAATAATTTATATAACAAAACAATGTTTACCCGGGTCAGCTATTCAAAATAGAATTTATTTATTTATCTCTTCTTTTCTATATTAGTGGTTCTGGACTTCCTTTTACTATTTTTCCTCAAGTATAATCTATCTTCTATCTATTATCTATATATAGGAGATCCCATTTTTGAACTCACTCATCAGGAAATCTCTGAAACTATTAGGTCGATTGTCTTGAAATTTGGTATGAATATTCCTTTTTGAGTAGAGGTCAGCTAAGAACGGATTTTACGAAATTCCACCAACAAGGGGTCTTGCGGGGGAGTTAACAATAGAAAATTCCCATTTTTTTATTAATTTATGTGTATAGCCATTTGTTTTTTGTGCCCGTCAATAAAACAAAAGACGATCGTTTTTTCGTCATTTTTTTTTTTCCAGTTTATAAAGAAGCCGGAAAAATTTATAACATCCACTCTACGCTTTCAATGCTTCTCCATCCATTTTTAAATTGCTCAGAAAAAGTATACAGGCGGTGAACTCATATTGAAATTGTAATTTTATAACTCAAGAACGGGTTCACATATCCAATTTTCACCAAATATTTAGGCTTTGTTCGGACTATTTAGCAGATTGTTTATGTAAAGTTTGCACAAAATCGGCCGAGCGGTTCTTCATTTATCACATTTTTTGTAAGAAATGAATTCAATAAATAACGGATCATTTTGTTAATGGGGTTTTTAAATTGATATTACTGCCAGGAGATTTTCGTCAAACATTGCCTGTTATTCCTCGATCAACTCCGGATGATGAAATAAATCCCTGTTTGAAGTTCTTTGTTTGAAGTTTCCTACAAAATGATCCAGCTGCAAATGAGTTTTCAAAACAATTGTTAGAAATTGGTGATGGCAAAATACAAATCGACAAGGATTGATCGCTGTACCGAACAATTTTTGTACAATTGCGCAATCGATAGATGAATTGATTGAATTTGTTTTTCCAAACATTCTTTCGAATTAAAGAAATCATGATTGGTTGACAGAAAATTGGAAAAAATCAAAAAAGCCTATAGTTCTCTTTGATAATATTCATAACTTAATAATCTACTTTTTATAATATTATGTCAAATCTGTCCATTACAAATTTCAAAACATTTGAATGAGCATTTTACATTTATTTGTGCCCGAAGACTTTATATACGAGTGTGCTTCGAATAGCTGAAGATAATCACTCTTAAGTTCATACTAGTTTTTGCATCCACTGGGGTCATTTGTCCAACAGACTTACTGCAAAAATAATATTACGTGGGGAATACTGCTGTACACAAGATTATAAAACTTAAAAAACAAACGCAACTACGTTTACCTGGCAAATACTAATTCGACCACGAATACTGATCATTTATTTTTTTACCAAAATATATATACAGAATTAAAGTAAAAAACAAGACCAGCCCTTTCAAGTACTTCACTAAAAAAACATATTAATTCCCCTATAACCTAGAATATGTGAACATGATTTTAGATGTGTTTTTGTTAGTTTTGTTTTTCTTGTATTATCCAAATATTTTACTAGTTTTTCACTTTTTGTTTTTCACAATATTTCGATTTTTTATACTTATTTCTTAAATATAACAATTATAATTTAAAGATTCTCAAAATAATTAATTAAATTAAGGTTACCCAAACATTATTATATGACCAGTTTCTTTTTTTTAATATTGAATATAATAAAAGTATAATTCTAGGTAAAAATATAAAAATAAATTGTATGGTCCCTATTTATTATACACCCGCTTTTCGTCAACAGTTACTGTATACCTACCTATATTTTAAAACATTGCCCGAAATATTGATTATATGCTATAAAATATTGTAAGAATAAATAAATGAAAACCATTTTTTCAAAAAGATTTACGTGAAATTTTGGAAAAATTGAAAAGATAAATATTCTATGAATTCCAACTTTTCTTTTATCCCTTAATATGGTTTAAATGTGAACCATGGATTATATCTAATAGATCGATTTTGCTCATTCACGAATTAAATTTTTAAATTATTTATTAAAATTTCATCTCACTCTGTGGGATACCATACGAAAAGCGACTGGCAAGGTTTAGCTTTGAACAACTATTCCAAAGTTGAAGTCTTTTGTCTTTTTTAAATTTAATGAATGCATCCTTGTATATTTTACTAGCGGCCCGGTACGTGCTTCGCTACGTATAATTGAAATAATAAAAAAATTTAATTGGAACATCAAATTCATTTATTCAAACAATAAAATATTTTATTAATTGCTATCTATTTTAAAGCTTAATGCAAAACATTTGGATAAACAATGTTTTTTGTTTTTCCATGTTGACCATGAATAAACAAACGGCTGGGTGTACCGACTCTGGAACAGGCAGCATAAAGTTGGCCATGTGAAAAACATGACTCCTGCAAATTCACACCACAAACGTAAAGTGTTTGCCCTTGCACCTTGTTAATGGACGCAAATGATAAACGCACAGGGTATTATAATCGATTGAACTCAAATGGTATATCAGTTGTAATCATACGGATACGCGGTATCAAAAAAACTTCTGCTTTTCATTCAGCAGTTTAGATCGTAGCTTCAATCTAATTTGGCAATAGTTTATTCACTGCCAATCTAGGGCCGCTACACGGGGATTTTGGTTGATTAATATTTCGCAATATAATATAATCAAAGAACCAACTCTCAGATTCAAGCAATACGATGGCATACCACCAGTTCCAATGAATTTAAAATTCAATTGGATAATTTATTGCCTCATGTTGATTCATAGCACTGTCAATTGATTTATATGTCGTGACTACACCTGGTAGTTTCGGTTGAATTTGAAAATTAATGACATTGATATGAATGATCTTCGATACTAAAATGGCGCGTTCTGTCAACCAATCATGATTTCTTTAATTCGAAAGAATGTTTGGAAAAACAAATTCAATCAATTCATCTATCGATTGCGCAATTGTACAAAAATTGTTCGGTACAGCGATCAATCCTTGTCGATTTGTATTTTGCCATCACCAATTTCTAACATATAATTTATAAAAGTATAATTTCTAGAATTATACTTTTATTATATTCAATATTAAAAAAAAGAAACTGGTCATATAATAATGTTTGGGTAACCTTAATTTAATTAATTATTTTGAGAATCTTTAAATTATAATTGTTATATTTAAGAAATAAGTATAAAAAATCGAAATATTGTGAAAAACAAAAAGTGAAAAACTAGTAAAATATTTGGATAATACAAGAAAAACAAAACTAACAAAAACACATCTAAAATCATGTTCACATATTCTAGGTTATAGGGGAATTAATATGTTTTTTTAGTGAAGTACTTGAAAGGGCTGGTCTTGTTTTTTACTTTAATTCTGTATATATATTTTGGTAAAAAAATAAATGATCAGTATTCGTGGTCGAATTAGTATTTGCCAGGTAAACGTAGTTGCGTTTGTTTTTTAAGTTTTATAATCTTGTGTACAGCAGTATTCCCCACGTAATATTATTTTTGCAGTAAGTCTGTTGGACAAATGACCCCAGTGGATGCAAAAACTAGTATGAACTTAAGAGTGATTATCTTCAGCTATTCGAAGCACACTCGTATATAAAGTCTTCGGGCACAAATAAATGTAAAATGCTCATTCAAATGTTTTGAAATTTGTAATGGACAGATTTGACATAATATTATAAAAAGTAGATTATTAAGTTATGAATATTATCAAAGAGAACTATAGGCTTTTTTGATTTTTTCCAATTTTCTGTCAACCAATCATGATTTCTTTAATTCGAAAGAATGTTTGGAAAAACAAATTCAATCAATTCATCTATCGATTGCGCAATTGTACAAAAATTGTTCGGTACAGCGATCAATCCTTGTCGATTTGTATTTTGCCATCACCAATTTCTAACAATTGTTTTGAAAACTCATTTGCAGCTGGATCATTTTGTAGGAAACTTCAAACAAAGAACTTCAAACAGGGATTTATTTCATCATCCGGAGTTGATCGAGGAATAACAGGCAATGTTTGACGAAAATCTCCTGGCAGTAATATCAATTTAAAAACCCCATTAACAAAATGATCCGTTATTTATTGAATTCATTTCTTACAAAAAATGTGATAAATGAAGAACCGCTCGGCCGATTTTGTGCAAACTTTACATAAACAATCTGCTAAATAGTCCGAACAAAGCCTAAATATTTGGTGAAAATTGGATATGTGAACCCGTTCTTGAGTTATAAAATTACAATTTCAATATGAGTTCACCGCCTGTATACTTTTTCTGAGCAATTTAAAAATGGATGGAGAAGCATTGAAAGCGTAGAGTGGATGTTATAAATTTTTCCGGCTTCTTTATAAACTGGAAAAAAAAAATGACGAAAAAACGATCGTCTTTTGTTTTATTGACGGGCACAAAAAACAAATGGCTATACACATAAATTAATAAAAAAATGGGAATTTTCTATTGTTAACTCCCCCGCAAGACCCCTTGTTGGTGGAATTTCGTAAAATCCGTTCTTAGCTGACCTCTACTCAAAAAGGAATATTCATACCAAATTTCAAGACAATCGACCTAATAGTTTCAGAGATTTCCTGATGAGTGAGTTCAAAAATGGGATCTCCTATATATAGATAATAGATAGAAGATAGATTATACTTGAGGAAAAATAGTAAAAGGAAGTCCAGAACCACTAATATAGAAAAGAAGAGATAAATAAATAAATTCTATTTTGAATAGCTGACCCGGGTAAACATTGTTTTGTTATATAAATTATTTCTAATTTACATCAATATCTTCTAAATATAATAACATATTCTCAACTGTCTATAACTAAATATGAAGCTGCGGCAAATCAGAATAAATTATGATATTAATTTATATTTTGAAGCATACCCACTCGGTTTACGCGTTGCTATGTTATTTTTCACATTTTAATAAATGATATTACATCGATTACATGCGGATGCAATTCTACCCTTAGGGGAAGAATTTCAAATCATTTCTTATCGGATTCCCGGTATTTAGTGTGCAGCCGGTACATTATATCCACCCGGTATTTACCTGGTATTTGCTCGGGTACACCTGGGACCGCGTTCACCCGATAATTTTTCTGCAGTACACATACACTTGATGAAAGGTATATGGACCTCCTGAACCAAGAATGATTCCGGTAATACTTAAACAATGCGATTGCACACTTTATATAGTTGACAGTTCGTCAAAATGCTAATGAGAAGAGATAAAGAAGTTTTATTTTAAATAGATAAAGAAGTTTTATTTTGAATAGATAAAGAAGTTTTATTTTGGATTTCAAAATTAGATTTTGGTTTCTATGGAAATGATGATTTGTAACGTGAGAAAAAAAAAAGACAAAATATGTTTCACAGCAAGGAACATTTTGTATTCGAAAACCGCAAGACCCCTTGTGGGTGGAATTTCGTAAAATCCGTTCTTAGCTGACCTCTACTCGGCAAAAGGAATATTCCTGCAAAATTTCAAGTCTCTAGGTCTTATAGTTCCAGAGATATCGTGATGAGTGACTATATCTATAGAAAGTCTCCTATATATAGATAGATAGATATATGCCGGGAGAAAATTACAAATTATTTGTTTTTAGTTTCCCGTTTACAAAAAGTTAAATCTCAGATGATTTTAAATTCCATGCACTTGCACAATTTTTTTCTAAACTACGTTTCTTCTGCCTGTAATTAAATTATACTCAAGTAAGACAGGATGAGTGGCTAATACTTTTTATAACAATTTGTTAAAAATCAAAAGTTTTAAAAAAATTATACAAAAATGCATAATAGAGAAATGCTGTTAAACTCATTTTGGCTGTAATCAACTTTTTATCGTAATCAGCGACCACACAAACCCTTATATGCCTAGACGCTTTTCAAATGCATTTCTAAGCATAATGCTAAGAACAGCATGTTTCTACTAACTGTATTTTAAAATCGAAATATTCAGAGTAAAAATGATCTAAATTATAAATATAGTTTATCTAATTTGCTGAATATTATATAAAAATTATTACCATTATTATTGGTGGTCTTAAAATGCGTAACTTAATTTGATTGGTGATTTCCAGGTAGAATTTGAATACCGTAAGATTTTCAATAATATGATCAGTTACTTTTTGAAACAGGTACACAAATAATGATAATCTAATACAAACCAATTATTGAGATAAAATAAGTGAAACACTTAACATCGAATATAAAAAGTGATTTGTTCTAAAAGTTTTATTGAATAATAAATATAAGTGATCAAATAACAAAAAAGTGGTGTGAATTTATAAACGTTTACATAATATTTGTTCAAAACAAATTGCCTAGATTCAAAAAATTTCAAGTGCTGTCTTTGTGAAAATTGAAAATGAATAAAGTTGAATATTATTCGAGGTATGTAAAATGATAATTTATTTTCGATATATAATTTTTATTTTTTTATTTAAAACTGAAAATTTATACAAATAAATAATAAATAAATTTAATATAACAAATTCATCCATAACATTTTCAATCACAAACTTTTTAATTTTGTTCATATTATTGTAATAATATCTATTAACATCTTAATATGGAATATTGTGGCCAGTCACAACAGTATTTTCTAAAAATTGAATTATTTCATGGTTATAGACCAATTATTTATTATTATTATTTAAAATAGATCTATAGACCAATTGGACTATTCTCGAATTTCAATTCGATATCTTGATGACGTACAATCGAAAACTAATTAAATAATTTTGTGAACATCTATACCAAAATTTTGTGGGTGAGATCAATTCTTGTCAGCGATACAAGCCTGAAAATATAAAATACATTCAATCTCAATTCAATACTAGAGTATCCTACATTCTAATAAATCAGCATGTATTCAACGATTATCTTTGTTTTCAGATTACGTCGATTAGCTGCAGAACATAATTTAACAATGGAAGATTTGCATATGATTTTAAACTATTTAAAAAAGAAGAAAATTAACGACGGTGTCCGAGTTGTTAAATCGCCAAGAGATTTGATTCAAATAAAAATGAAAATGAATTTCATACGGAAGATTGCTCATTGTCTAGATACAAATATGAGTGCATGCGACACCAAAAGGAATTTGATGACATCATTGTCAATTTCAAAAAAACAATTCGATCAATTGCGAGTAGAATACTTCCGGAATTATGGTCGCCTACAACGTTACACAAGAGTTTTTCAATGTGAGTATACAACCATTTTTAAATTTTCAACAATCTATAAACGTTTTAATTATCATTCCTATTCACTTGAATCAAATGATCTTTAATTTAAATTGTATATTATTCGGACATTGACTCCACTTATACCTTTTTACAAACCAGCAGAAAATCTCTTTAAACGACAACATTATGATAAAAAGAAAAGATACATATATTATTTTCCGCTGAAATCAATGGCGAAATCAATTAATTCCAAAAAATTACATCAATATCTTATGTACTAAGATATTGATGTACTGTTTTCTTTAATTTCTTACATTTACTGACATTGTTTATACAAAGTTTCAAGCAGTAAGTATTGTCTGAATATTGTTTATTTCCTGAAATTATAATTCGGTATGATAAGACCGTTCAAATAAGCAATGACAATGAATAATTTTAGCAATAAAAAAATTATTCATTTTTTATCTATTTCATATATGATAACACCTTTGATTTCAGCGCAAAATGAGATTTCGTAAGATATTGGGTGTAATTCGTATATTGCAGTGTTCTGGGCTACCATATAAGTTTCTTTTACAAAACGGTTCACCATTATTAACTAGGCGGAAAAATATTAGATACGTATTTGTTCTTGTTTTCATAATGTTAGTTTCGTATATGCTTGCTACATCTAAAATAAAATTCTATGTACTAAATTGTATCAACTCAAAAACGGTAGATTACAGTATATAATTAGAGATTCAGTCGATAGCTGTTAAAAAGATCAACCCCTGTATTTAGATTGATTATAATAATTTTAAACATAATGAAGGACTGTTTCGTTATCCTTTCTATATAAAAGATTGGAATGTAAAAGAGTTAAAAACAAATAATACTTCATTGAAATCTAAGCCAGTAGTTGCGTGATACTCAAACAAATAAACCTCATTTCATTTTATTTAACTAAAATTATATTATTTAACTAAATAGTATATTTTCCAAAAAGCAATTTTATGTATTTTAAAACATTTCCAAAATATAATTAAATTATACAAATCCTGCTATTTTACTTAAAAGCTGCAGACTGTAATATAATTATTAGACCCATTCTTCTTTCCTGAGTATTACAATATTAATAAAAAAGGTCCGGTTATAATAATTTTTTTTAATTTTTAAAATGTCAATTACCACATGAGTATGTAAACAATTGACAAATAAGTATATTTATTATAATATAATAATTTGATTAAATTTACATTATTTCTAATCCCAGGGTATTAATTGATTTAGTTGCCCTCTCCGAATAATATGGTCGCGGTGGTTAATTAATGTCATTGGAATCTTATCTTGTTTAAATAAGCTATAATTTTAACAATTATTTCTTTTCTTTTCAGGTTGTGGATAATTTTCGACTGTCGCTATGTATGGCAGAAAATTTCTGTGGATTATGATTGTAAATATGATTGGTGTGACCTAAATGTGATAATGTCCATTGTTTATAATTTTATGTTTATTGTATAGCTTTTTAACAATTTTTGATGAGTAATATCAATATTATATTGGATGTAAAAAATAGTGGTGAAAATATACACGCATGCATTGAATTAATTCATTTTAAAGAATATTTGTATTATAAAAACCGAAATAATAAAAAAAACTTCATGTAAATTAGAATCCAACGATACGCTTTGTTTCCTATGTACGATAAAATTATTTTTCGCCACTATTTCTTTGGTTTTAATTTGACGTCAATGTGCTATGAGTTAATTTTTTACTAAAACAACAAAGTTTTTTGGTTGTAATGATTATTAGGCTTTAAGAAACATATTTGTAAATACTATGATTTTAACCAATAAATCGATTAATTATTAATCTAGATTTTTTAATTGTTTTCCTACCAAACCTAGGTACTGATTTTGGTAAGTATAACGTATCCCGGAATTTATCAAAATAAATAAACGATTATGATCCTCTACGATACACATGATGCAAAATCATACCTAAACAATAAAATAAAACATTCAAATAAAAAAAAAATTTCACGATGTGTTTGTTTAAATTAATTTTCAAAATAAAATGAAATTATTTGTTAAATGTTTTAATTAATTTACAAAAATTTTAAATATTATAAAATGTCAAACATTTCAAGTGTCTATCTAATTACTAAAAATATGTAATTGTTAACAAAATTCAAGAGAAAAAAATTTACTTGTTACAAGATTTTAAAATCTTTATTTTGATATAATGACAACCAACCATCTCAAAATAATAAAAAATGTGAATAAGCATAACTTTCAAATATGAATCCTTTTACAATCGTATTAAGGTGGCAGAAATATTATTATCAGTTTTTAAACGTATACTAACTATATAACGATAAACTAGTGCAAACAAAACTTAATTATATGTTTATCCAAATCTTTGAAAATATTAATTTTATGCTATAAAATATTATCATAAGTTGACAAAAATATCTTGAAAATCTTTTATTCAACAATATTTATGTGAAATAATTTGTGAAACATTTGAATAGCACATCTAACATGTATATTGGTTGTACACATAAAAACTTTTCAAAGCTACACATAAATTGTTTTTACTAGTCCGCAACCGAATAAAATATCGACATAAAGAATCTGTACTTATATGTATTGCGTGATGAATTATATTTTTATTGGTTGATCTATTTTTATGGTTAGTTAATTTTTTTACTAGATTTAATTTTATTTATTTAAATAAATAAATATATAGAATATCAATATATTTTGAAACTCTACGGACGCCAGATTTTATTGTCTTTGAGTATTCATTCCGTTTATTAAAATTTCTTTTTATAATACTTCTATAAAATTTCTTCATGGATGTAATCACACAGATCATAATATTTTACTGTTTTCCAATTTTATACAATCATTTAAATAAGAATAAGCTGTTCGAACTTACAATAGTAATACTCGTATATTATTTACCTGAATGAAAAATGTAATAATAATAAATATTGAATAGTAATAATAATAACAATAGTAATAAGTAATAATTATTAAATGTATTATGATAGAATATATCTAAATATATAAATTAAACTTCACATTAGCAAGAAATTCGAAAAACACGATGAATCGAGAAAAATTACTGCGATAAGTTTTATTACAGATTTGGATCTACCACAAAAAATAATAATATTGTATAGAATTTTGGCCCTTGCCTTTTTAAAAAAGTTTGTAAGTGGCAAAATTGCATAAATTTTATCAAAGAATCTTTTAAAAATTAAAAAGAAGTTAAAATGCGTGAATAAGAAAAAACGTTCTATTGGGTATAATGTATTAACGATTCACCTTTAAACCATAATATGGGATAAACGAAAAGTTGCCATATTTTCATATTGAGACTTCAAACAAATAATTTTTATTTAGAGTTCATTAACTGTTAAGAATCGGCACAATTTCAGCTCATATTCAAGTAATGAACACATCAAAAACAACTCTAATTAGTGGTAATGATTTTTATTTTTTTTAATCAGATCTTACATGTATTATTGTTATTAGTTTTTGGGTTTTTGGTATCTAATTTCCCCATTACTCTGACTCGGGCAGCTGATAATTACAAATAAATATGGGAAGTTGAATTACTTAATTGGGGTAATTATTTATCTTATTTTTTGATATAGCTGTGGTATAAGTTTTATTAATTATTAATTTCTCCAGGAAATTCGTATATCAAGCATTGAGAATGATCTTAAAATTGCATTAATTATAAAAATGAAATAAAAAATACGACAAAACAGAGTGGTCTTTTTTTTAAAAATATCTTTGACGATATAATTTTAGCAACTATGTTTGCGAAATTCATTACCTACATTCTCTACTACAAAAAAAACCACTATGATATACTACATTTTTATAGCAGAATATCCAGCTTCTCGGATGATACAGTTTTAAAAAATTATCCCTTTAATTTAAAAAAAAAAAATAACACTTTTACGTACAAAGTTTCGTAAATAATTATAAATTCAGACAACTTATAATAGAAGTTTTAAATGCGATTTATAGAAGTATTAAATATTCTTAAGAAACTATTACAAAAATGATCAAAAATTATTTACCACTTGAATTTCTTTATAAAAACTAAGTCTTATACGTATATAAAATAAGAAGAATTATACGTATTATTTCATGTTGTTAATTCTGTTTTTGTTTACTTATTATTAGTTTTTTTTTTTTTTTTTTTGGTAGAATTTTTGGTCTTAAGTACAAACATGTTCATAACTTTTGTGTATAATTATCTTCAGCTCGCTTGACAAAAGAGGTACCATCATGAATTTTTAAATACTACTACAAACTGTCTCTGTGAATATGCATTTCTAGTGAAAAATTGCTAGTTTTTAAAATTATCGTAAAGCTTGTATTAATGAATTTTTAAAAGCCAATAAAATAATCAAAAATACGAGCTGTGATGGATGCGATGGTGTAAAGTCTGGCCAAAAACTTGGTTATAAGGAAAATAGAATACAATACTATTATTCATAAATTATAATAAATATTATATGGAGATATTTTTGATAATTAGTTTAACGTTTTTCATCTTCTCTGTGTATAAAATACAAACCCAATGGTTAAGAGGAATTATTTACAGCTTGTGTTTTTAAATCAACAAGCTGTTGATTTAAATTACATGTAATCTGCATTGTATTTCTTTCAATTTTTATGAACAAATAACTAAAAAAATAACCATCCAAATGTTATGAAATTTGATATGCATAATTGACATGAAAATGGAAGATTTTACATAAAAGAGTGTGCTTCTAACAGAAAATGTGCTTCTATACATAAAAGAGTGTGTAGAATCCCAATTAAGATAACGTTAGTAGGTACATCCGCTGGATGTCGCGTGTTACTATAAAAATAATGGAGAATTCTGCTATAAACAATACTAGAAAACTTAAAAAATGAAAACAAACCCACGTACGCTAACCTGGCTAATATTTAATGTGTCCTGAATACCTATCATTTATGTTTTACTAAAATTAAGGAACGCTCATTTTCGAAATCGATATTTATAACACAAAAGTAATATACAAAACAAGACCAACCCCTTCAAGTAATTTACTTAAAAACAATTTTTAATTCCCCCATTACCCAATTACATTTAGTCGTAAATGAAAGTGTGTATGGTAGGAATATAAGGTGTCCAATTTACAAAAGTTTAGAAGGTAAAAGGAAAATAATAAATAAAAATGTATGAAAAATATAATTCACAATGTCTATATTCAATAATTTTAATTTTACAATATTACAAGTAACAATAATAAATTTTTTTCTTATATACAATTAAATCTTCTGAACCACGGAAAATATTAAGTTTATATAAGCGTTACTTATAAAAATTAATGCAATCAATAAGATTATTAATAAGTTACTTAAATGAAATATTTAATAATTTAACCGATGAAGACCTCACATATTTTTTGGACTTTGTCTGTTGAATTTTTTGGACAATGCGACGACGTCAATCGTACGTACATGCTTAAGTACTTAAAATTATAAAATACACTAATTTTATGGTTTATTATATATTTTTTTCAATTTAAAATGAATGTTTTCCATACATAAAAAATGAATTCTGATAAACAAGAATATAGAATTCCAGTATTAAATGTTTTTAAATAGGTGAAAAAATGAAAATAGTTAAAAATGTCGCATTTTTTGATTCTTCGAGTGTCTCGAAGAAAATTGATTTAAATAAGAAAATCACTTAAATAAAATAAATTTTCCTTACATCTTTTATGATTTAAAAGTTCTAATTTTGCTCAGGGTGACTTACTACATCATTTTCAAAATCTAGATAATTATCATCAATAAACTTCGTAATATAAATCATTAAAAGTCATCATTCACGTCATTTTGTACTTATATTGACTAATTACAGTCGAATATTATTGTTTATACCAGAGAAAAAAAGAATTCTCCCGTTTCGGGTTTATAATTGACACTTTTTAATACATTGTGTTGTTAGTAAATGACTGATGTGATTAATTTGTTTCAATCAACATGGAGAAGAATGCCAAATATAATTTATATTATATTTATATTAAAATTTGAGAATTTTTTAAATCGTTTCAACTTATGTATCTCCTAACCATTGTATTTTGGTGATTCTTAAATACTGTCATCATAGTTATTCTTTAAATAGCTTTTCAAAATATATGCGATTTTTAACTACAAAAATTACAGTTATAAATAAATTATGATGAGAAAAAAGTATTTACTTTTCTGAGAATAACTCAAAAATTATATTAGGGAATCGAAATCTGAAAAATACTTTTAAGGAGGTAAAAATTTCTTAAAAAAAGCCTTAAAAAATTTGTTTGAGATTTAAAATTTTTTTATTTTTATGTAGTTTTAAACAATAAGAATATAAAATAATCGAAAAAATTTAAGAAATAATTTTTCATCTTTGAATCTATTAAACTATTCTTAAAGCAATGATAAATCAAGACTTTTAAATTTATATTTAGTATATTTTCTATTCCTGTTGTTAACAATTATTTTTACAATTGATACGAAAAATCTAAAAAAATGAAACAATTTTTTTGATCCATCACTTAAATCTATATATATATATATAAATCAATTGCTGTTCGTTAGTCTCGCTAAAACTCGAGAATGGCTGGACCGATTTTGCTAATTTTGATCTTGAAATATTTGTGGAAGTTCAGGGAAGGTTTAAACGGTCAGAAACATAAATAATAAGTAACGGAATATATTATAAACGACAATTTAATTTTCGAATACAAAATGTTCCTAGCTGTGAAACATCTTTTGTCTTTTTTTTCTCAAATGTTACAAATCCTATTCGCATCATTTCCATAGAAACCAAAATCTAAATTTGAAATTGAAAATAAAACTTCTTTATCTCTTCTCACTAGCAGTATGTTGAACTTTCAACTGTATAAATTGTGCATTTCGCATTGTTCAAGTATTATCGGAATCAAGTGGTTCAGGAGTTCCATATACATTTCATAAAGTGTATGTGTACCACAACACAAATTATCGGGTGAACGCGGTACCGTGTGTACACCACTAAATGCCACGTAAATACGGGGTTGTATATTAGATACCGAGAATCCGATAAAAAAGGAATTTCTGTAATTCTACTCATAAGTGTAGAATTGCATTCGCGTGTAATCGATGTAATATCATTTAATAAAATAGGAAATTAAAACTATAAATGAAGGTTTGATTTTTCTCACATTTTTAGGGAAATTCTTGTACTGTCGTTTCTATGATTTATATGTTTGTTTGAATAGCCATCCACATCATTATTTGCATTCTTTGTTTATTTAAGCAATATTCAAATTCCGGCTGTTTGGCTAAATAACCGCCCTGTTAATTATAAATTGCCAAGAGCCGTTGCCGGAATTCAAACTCGGAACCTCCCAATTCTATTAGACAAAGTCTTTACAAATGACGGCGCATTTAATCTATATAATTTAATATATATCTATATAATATAATACTGATAAAATTTTTAAAAAATATTATTATTTTTTAATTAAATAATTCAAATAACGGTAAATATAACTCGAAAGTAAAATACAAAAATCGAATTTTTTTTTTTTTTTTGTATCTTTTATGATTTAAAAGTTGTAATCTTGCTCATAGACTTTTACATCTTTTTCAAAATCGAGGCAAATATTATCGATAAACTTCGTAATATAAATCATTAGAAGTCATCATTCACTGCAAAGCCGCTCATTAATTATCATATTTAAGTTATAAAACCCACTGATGATAAAGTGATCCGAGTTCCGATTTAATCATTATCGGAAGATGCTATGACAGTAAACATAATTAAAAGAAAATATCTTTCGTATGATGAGAGAATTTATGTCACACTTAATGTAAAAAAATATGTATTAATTTATTTAATTTTTCAAATTTAAACTGAGCTATTGACTGTGTTGACTATTTATTTCTCTAGTCTTTTTATTATTTTACTATAATTACTTGTATGTAAATAAAAATTTTTTAATAATAATGCCGAAAAAGTATAACTGCTGAACTTTCATGTACATACACTCATTTTTTTTTTAGTGTTTTCATTTGAAAATTTATTTATCGACTGTTTATAAACAAATAGATAACTATTTTAAACGAAGTCAGCAGGAATGATAATGGTGGATTGATTCTACGTCAGCAGCTTGGATAAATCTAGAAATAAAAATTGATTTTAAACTAATTTCAGGACGAGTGAAATTAACATGTTATATTTTCTGTTCTATTTAAATCATAAAGAAGCAATTTAGCAGGAAATCCGAAGATGGAATCAGTAAGAAGGAGGATAAAAGATAAAAGATTCAGCGTTGGCATATGACTTCAAACTATGACATCCAGGTACTATTAATAAAGTGATGAATTTTTTATGAATTTTCCACCGCTGAATAATGTGCTGGCACTTATCTTCTAAACAGCTGGATTGATTTCGACAATTAAGGTATCGTTATATTCGTCATAAATACTCTAGTCTTCTTATAAAATGTCAACATTGTAAATTTTTGAACCGAAATACTAACACGTTAATACAAAAAAGTTAAGCAAATCTATCGGGTATCAAAATAAACGAAATGAAAAGGTGATTATAAATTCTGTGCCTAAATTAAAAATAAATTGGTTAAAGAAGTTAGCAAATCAATCTATTTTGTTCCAAAAAGTATGTCTTACTAAAAAGAATGTAAAAGAATAAATTATTTAAAAAATAAAATCGGTTGTAACAATAAAAACATATTTTTATTTTACATTTTTATTTTACAATCGGTTTTTTAATTTTTTTATTTTTGAAATTATTAATTTTATTAGAAAATACATTGATAAAATTATTTATTTTTTGAAATTCTTGAGTCCTAAAACTGGTTTTATTATAAAAATAAATTTAAAATATTTAAAATATTTTTTTATCATAGATATTTTTTTATCATAGATTTGATGTGTACTAGTTTATACGAACTGATTGGCGAATTTTCTACCGTCAGATTTTCCGCTGACGTTAGAAAGTTTTTTAATAATGCATTTGTTAGAGCATACCACTAAACATTCGTGACGTTGCAAATACTACTGTTTGATCTGAAGCCTTGTGTTTCGACTCAAAAGGATTGTTTTTAATGACAGATCCCCGAAGGCGAATGGAAATGGAAAAGTAACGTGGTTCTATGAATACCTTTATCAATTGTTAATATCGTCAATATTTTCTAACTGGATTGCAAACTTTAGACTAAAATGAATACGCTCTGAGATATTAATATATGCCAAAGTAACAAATCTATAATTTTATAAAATACTTTGAACATTTCACGAAATTAGTGTCCTATTATAGACATCTAACTTAAGAGAACTCTTCTTCTTTTTCAATTAATACAAATTTTTCCAAAAAAACTGACATAAACTTCTATAATTAATACCCTTATCACACACTTCACAATCGGCGAGCCAACAAATCACTTTGTTGGAGGTGCCTATGTTTGATAAATAATAAAATAGTCTTGATTAATAAATAATTGATTTATTGGTTCAATTCATAATATTTACAAATTTGTTTCTGAAAACATAATAATTATTACAACTGAAAACATTACTGTATTAAAAAAAAGAGATCATAGCTCAACATTTAATTATTAATACAAAGTTCTCGATAACATTATCTTCAAATTAAAATCAAAGAAATAGTGGCAATAAATAATTTTGATTAAAATAATTTAGAAAAATATTTTTGATTAACGATGCAAAAATGTATCTTGTATTTGAAAAACAAACTGACGATGCTATAGTTTTATCGTACATAGCAAACAAAGCGTATCGTTGGATTCTAATTTACATGCAATTTTTTAATATTTTGATTTTTATATATTACCAATATCATTCTTTAAAATGAATTAATCCAATGCATACGTGCATATACTTTCGCCACTATTTTTGAAGTGAAACTTCTTTAGGCGCGACTAGGGAGTAACTCAGATTTTTTTTTCTGACGGAAGTAACGTTTCCGCCATTTAAAAATAATAATAATTCTGATTGGTTGTAAGTATGTTTCCGCCATTTAAAAATAATAATTCTGATTGGTTGTAAGTATATGTCATATACTACACGCTTCTTGACTTAATTAAATTTTTTGAAAATCTCTAAATATACTTGTTTATTTATTACTTTTAAAATAAGTAAATTAAAAATAAATTTTCTGACAATTGCGACATTTTATAATATTTAATAACAAGATTATATTGACATGTGCTGATCTAACCTTCAATTTGCTACTCTCAATTATTTTAAGAAATTATGATGACATTCAATTACCTGTTTCGAATGAATAATATTAATATAACATTTAAATAATCTTTGTAAAGCACATGAATAATAAATATAATTAAATTATAATATAATATTTATTTATTTAAGTTAATATTTAATCATTTCAGTGATATATGTCGTCAACGCCAAAGAAGTTTTACTTCAATCGCGCGTAAAGGTTACACGCACACACTTTTTTTTTATTAAATATAAAATTGATATCACTTATTAATAATAAAAGCTGTATTACTTACATAAAAAAAAAAACCAAAAGATATTTAGTTAACATCTATCATATTTTCAATCAAAATCCATATAAATTTTCTTCATGTCAATATATGTATAGCAGCTATCGAAAATCTTCCACAACCTGAAAATATATATAAAAACTCAGTATATTTAGAATCATATTGTTCGAATAATCTAGAATATGATAAAATCTGCAAAATTTAAATAAAATCGTTCTTTTTATTCTTCTGTATTGGAAAGTTAATTAAATCGCATGTAGATTGTAAAAAATTATTGAATACTCACGTTAAAAATGTTGTAGATGAACATCACTTCTGAAGTATTCTACGTTCATTTGGTCGAATTGATTTGTTGTAAATTGCAATTGATGTCATCAAATTCGTTTTTTTATTGCGTGCACTGATGTTTGAACTTAGGCAATGAACTATTTTTTGTACAAAATTCAATTTCATTTTTATCTTAATTAAATCTCGAGGGGATTTCACATCTCGGGCACTCACATTATGTTTCTTCATTTTTAAATAATTCAAAATCGTACCTAAATCTTCCATTGATAAATTATGTTCGGCAGCTAATTGACATAATCTGAAAATAAAGACAATCGTTGAATATATGCTGTTTTTATTAGAATTCCTCTTGAATTCTTGCAATATTTTATTCAGTTTTCATTTAGCATTATATTTACGTTTAACAGTAGTAGGTATAAGTAATTACTTAATTAAAAAAAATTTTTATTTTAAAGTTTTCTATCTAAATTTGTCTCTATTTTACTACCAAAAGTGAAAGTTCACAATTCGACCTGTTTGTGTGTAATATTTATTATTGGAAGTGTACAATATTAGTCACATCTCTACATGGCTTTCTAAACAAATTTTATAAATGAATGCCGATTGTGTGTTTGTCAAGGTATTTCTCAGACACTAAGAATCGGATTGCAACTTAATGCATTACATTATATATTTTTCAACTTTAACAAAAATATGTCGATTTTAAAATATGGGAAATGGGACTATTGAAAACTTCCAAAGTTATACGATTTCGGCAATCGCATCATACAACAATAGCAATTGCTTTAAAAGTTGGGAGGGTACCACGTACCAAATTTTCAGAACTAACAAATTTGAGCAGGTTTTTGAAAACTAGTAAAAAATAATTTTAAATTAATTCTTTAACATTTGTTTCAGTAACGAATTGAATTTGCCTACTCGGCATATTTAATATCTTGCTTTTAGTTTGTTTGAGAGTAGGCTTATAACGCTGGCAAATATTGACCGCAATACAAATTGTATAGATGTTCATAAAATCATTAAATTAGATTGTAATTAGCAAGACTAATAAGGCTGGGAAATAGTATATATAAAATCAGTTAATAAGATTGCTTATCATCCAGATAGCTGAAAAACGTAAAAATAAATTCGAGCAAAGTCAGTTGCTGACTCTACCATACAAAAAGTTTTACAAATTTTTGGTACAATTTTTGTACAATGTTTAGACTTGCCACAGTATTATATATTAATTAATAAACTACGATGTAATGACAATAATATGATCAAAATTCAAAAATAACATACCTGGAATAATATTCAACTTTATCCATTTTCACAAACACTGCATTTGAAAATTTTGAATCAAAGCAATTTGTTAGAATTTTTGTATATCTTTTACCAAAACTTGTCACAATATAAATAATATGAAATAGGACAAATTAAGTAAACGATAATAATTACCCACCACAGTGCTGTAATTTGATCAGTTTTATCCTATCCTATAATAACAATTTTAGGACACTTTTATGATTGCTTTTAACAAAAAAAAAAAAACTCTTTATTAAACTCGTTGTTAAGTGTTCCACTTATTAAATCTAAATAATTTTTTCGTATTATATTATCTTTATCTATTTCAAGAAAAAGTAAATGGTCATATTATTTTATTAGCCAATATCTTACAGTATTTAAATTCTACCTGAAAATCACCAATTAAATACGATCTTAAGACGACCACCATTGATGCGGTGTATGTGGATAATTCTTTTAATAATGTTTAGAGTAGACAAAACCCACAATTATATTTATAAAAAAAATGATGTGGTGTCGTGGGACACCAAGTAGGAACGAAGTTCCTACTTCGGCTAATGTAGAATCGACACAAATTGCAAAAAAAATCGTGCTCAATTTTATGTAGGTTTTCTTGATTTTTCTCTTAAATTTTGCTGATTAATTTTTATTTAAGTACAAGAAAGTATTTAGAAGAAAGATAACCTAGAAAACCTTACTTAACCAATGTAAAATATTTTATATTTATAAATATATATTTATTAATAAAGAATAAACTAATACTTAAGTATTTAATTCTTTTGTACTGAATAATTTCCCACTATTATCACTGTCAATTGCATTCAAGTCACTTGTTGGTTCACTTGACATTGTTACTATAGTTACGTCTCATTTAACGGTTTTATTCCACGCATTTTTTCTTACGGTTTTACTATCACATTTTTTTCAGTTCGGTCGCGCAGCAAAATCCCTATCCCCTCCAAGCCTGCCGTAAGGAACTTCGTTCCAAAAATTGTCTTAAATTTAATAAATTTTTATTAAAATTTTCGAATTTAATAAAGTTGTTTTTCTATGTTCACTGTCAACTAGCGAAACATTAATTTTCTCCGTTATGATGAGAGTTAAAATTTTTTTTCCACAAATAATTTACGATTAATGAGCGTTTATTCAAAAAAATTGGATTAACATTAAACAGTTGTTTCGCTAAGTTGACTGTCAACCAATTTTCTTCGTAATAGATAGGGTAAAAAAAAGTTATTCCCAAAACTAATTAACGAATAAATACCGGCTAATTACGGGCCTATTTTGAAGCTGATTGGAAAAAGTTGTTTCGTTTAGTTGACATGCATATTTTTTTTCTACATTAAATTTTTATCCTAAATTCATACATACAAGAAACATTTATTCAATACAGCAAAATGTTATAGACTAGAGTAGACGCCTTAAAAAATGATAAAAAGAAGAAGAAAATTATAGTAGGATAAAACCCATTGGAAACGCAAGATAATATGATACAAGTTAAAGGAAACATAAATTACGGGCGATCTGAGTTCGGGAAGTATGGAAGAGGTGAGTTTTTAAGGATAAAACACGGTTTATTTCGATTTCCGGCAAAACTACAAGTCCTATGGAAAAAAGTTAAATAGCAAAGTTGTAGGTAATAAAAAGATCTACAACTTTTGTATTTACACTTAATCTCAAAATTTTTCGATTGAAAATTAGGGTGCTTTTTCGATATTTATTCAAAATAAGATAAAAAAATAAATATTTTAAATCAAAAAAATTACAATGTATCTGGAACATAAAAAGGTAAGTTTTCACCAAATTTCGGAGAAAAAATAAAAAACCAAAAACTTGGCTATTTGAATTTTTCGCATAAATTTTGAGGTTATTTAAAAAAAGTGTGAAAATAAAAGCTTTAGATCCTTTTATTACCTACAACTTTGCCATTTAACTTTTTTCCATAAGACTTGTAGTTTTGCCGGAAATTCAGATAAGCCGAATTTTACCCTTAAAATTTCACCCCTTCCATACTTCCCGAACTCAGATCGCCCGTAATTTATTTTCCCTTTCATTTTTATCATATTATCTTCCGTTTCCAATTGGTTTCATTCTACTGTAATTTTTTTTGTTTTCAAAAATTATCTACCCTGGTATATTAATCCGTTTTCATAGAATATTTGTTAAATAAGTTGAAAATTACAATTGCGTTTTCAAGAGAAACATATGTATTTTTTAATGGGGTAAATTGTTTTGATTAAAAAAATTATTTTAAGATTTACTATAATTTCAAAGATGACAGCAAATCTAATTTTCTCATTTAATATAGTTACAAGACTTAATACAGTTTTTGGATAAAAACTTTAGTAATAAAATGGCTGCCTATGTTTAAAACTAAGATCATTGACAATTATTTTTTGTCATTGCAATTCATTTATGAGAAATAGATGAATAATTATTAAAAAAAACACTTAAACATTCATAATTTTGAAAATAATATTTTTAACAATTAAATATTAAGATATTTTATTTTAAATTCATGTTGGATAAATGTAAAATTTTATAATTTAGTAAAGTTTAACAAATCTATGTGAAACAAATATTGAGAAAATACTGGCAAACAGCTTGAAATTCGCTATAAAATAAGAGTTTATTTTAAAATCAAAATTTTTTCTTTAATGTACTTTACTATACCGTACATTTTTCTCAATTTTCTCAAGAAAATTAATAACTTGGGAATTGCGTGAAATATGAGAGTTCACCTCTAAATTAGCTCTAAAATATGAGGCTATTTTGATTTCAAAATTTTCTTATTATAAGAAGTTTCGAATAATGTTAACAAGATTTTCGACAATTTCCCATTGAAAACGTTGGGATACAAATTGGTCAAAAATACCGGCCATTAGATAGAAATTAGCCCTAAAATATGAGCCTATTTTTAATTCAAAATTTGTTCATTAAAAGTAGTTTCGAAGAGTGCATACACGTTTTCCAACGACTTCCCAAGGAAAACTTTGATATACAAATTTCTCGAAAATATTAGCAAAAACCTTGAAATTATCTAAAAAATATAAGTTTATTTTATTATCAAAATTTTATCATTTAATGTACTTTCTCTCAGAAAATTGATAAGCTAGGAATTTCATGAAAAATTGATTGTTCAACTCTAAATTAACTCTAAAATATGAGTCTATTTTGATTTCAAAATTCGTTCATTAAACTAATTTTCGAAGCATGTATACAATGTTTTCGTGAATTTCTCATAGAAAATGTTGGCCAATAGTTTGAAATTAGCCCTAAAATATGAGTCTATTTTGATTTCAAAATGGACCCATAAAAAGAAGTTTCGAAGAGTGCAGGTATGTTTTCCAGCGATTTCCCATGGAAAACTTGGATATATAAATTTCTCAAATCTCGATTTTGAAAATGAGGTAGAAATCACTCTATGAACAAGATCAGAACTTTTAAACCATAAAAGATACAAAAATCTTATCCGAAACCATAAATGTTCGACTTTTAAAACAACTTTTGTTTGAAATATGATTTTATAAACTGATAACACATATATCTGCAATACATATTATTGTCTTATGTATTTAAAGCTATCTACATAAAAAGCACATAAATAGTATCCAAACTAATATAACGGTAACCTTAAATAAAAAAACGGCCTATATGGAAAAATTAAAATATGATTATATATCATAAGAAATTTGTTTGCTACAAACCTGTTTGTAAGAAAAATTTTATTAAATTATCAACACAATCTATTAAATTATTTTTATTTAGCCTAAAATAAAAAGTTTCATTCGAAAACCATCGAGTATCCGTGAAGACGTTATCTGATTGTATGAAAATAAGCTTTCAAATTATTTAAGTGATTTTCTTAATTAATTTCATTTCTCAAAAACACTCGAATAATCAAAAAGTGCGATACTTACTTTGAATTTGACCTATATAAAAACATATATACTCGAATTCTATGTTGTTTAAAAGAATTATTTTTTTATGTATCTAAAACAGGGGTCTACAAACTACGGCCCGCGGACAGATTTTGTCCGACCCGCGGAGAGCCTTTTAGAGAACATATTTTTTATAGCAAATTAAATTTAGTTTACTGTAAGTATACTGTAATTTTATGTTAAATAATTATTAATATGGTTTTGGTCCTCGGAACTTACTGGAGTAATCAGTATGGCCCTAAGGCTGGAAAGTTTGGAGACACCTGATCTAAAACAATCATTTAAAGCTGAAAAAATTAGAAAATACAACATAAACTTAGTATATTTTATAATTTTAAGTAAGTGTGAATGATTCAAGTCGTCGCGTTATTTGATTCCAAGAGTATACATTTAAGAGGTCATTATCGGTTTAAAATTATTTAATATAATATGATAATTAATTTAAATAATCGAACATTGAATAAAATGGTACGTACTTAAAATAAAAGTATTCACTTTGATATACTTACAAATTTAAAAAAATTTTGTAGTTTTCTAAAATATTTTCGAATTTTAAAAACAAAATATTTGTAAAATAAGCCTATTTATTTATGGATTATAATTATTTAAATATTCAGGTAGAATTTTGAAAATTGGCAGATATTCATTGGCCAATAAAATAATATGATCAGTTACCTTTTTACACCGTAATATAAATAAACGTAATTTAATAATGCAATAAACTATATAGGCTAAATAAATTGACCACTAGAGATGAGTTTATTAAACTAGAAAAATTCATAAAAGTTAACAGCTTAAAACTTTTTAATGTGTGATATTATCGTTTATTTAATAATTACCTAATTTCAAATATTGGGAAAAGTTTCTGACAATATTTGTAAATATATATATATAAATAATTTATACCGAAAAAGTTTTAATCACAAGTGTTGTGTTTGTGAAAACATAGGATTCAAAATGAATAAAATTGAATATTATTCCAGGTATGTAAAACATTTTATTTCTATGTGGTATTCCATAATATTTGAAAACAGGGTATATAGTTCTGCCATGTTTATTATGAAATATACAAAATTCCTGAAAGAATATAACTCTATATAACATACTAACGACTGAAGATAATTTTAATTTACACAATTTCACTCTTTATTTTGCAATTTATTATTTTAAAAATTAATTATGTTTCGAAATGTACAACCATTTTTAAATAGTATATTTGGTGGCAATAATTTATTGTATATATGATCAATATTTGGAATAAAAATTTAAGATACAGGTAGGCATTAAAAGAATATGGTTTTATTAAATTTAATAATATAGATATAATAGTAATATTTGGTACGGAATTTATTAAAACTTCACTGTTTGAAAATGGTTGTACTAACCGAAACATGCCACTAGATTATTAATTTTCAATAAGTCATATCATTAAATGAGCAATTCTTGTATATATATATATGTAATTGGAATCTCGGAATCGGCTCCAACGATTTTCATGAAATTTAGTATATAGGGGGTTTCGGGGCGATAAATCGATCTAGCTAGGAATCATTTTTAGAAAATGTCATTTTATTCGTGTTTTATCGATTATAATTCAAAATTAAAACTGTGATGACATAAATATATATATATATATATATATATATATATATATATATATATATATATATATATATATATATATATATATATATATATATATATACTTACGTAATTGATTGATTAAGTATTTGTTTCTAATATAAGATTTAACTAATTGCACCACTTCACCAGTTCATATTTTTTTATTATTCTATCGGTAAGATCGAAAAATATTATTCATATTTCATCATTTTATTAGTAATTCGTACTTAAATATAATTTCCAAAAAACACAATTTATAACCAAAAAAATACCGAGCAAAGCTCGGTCATACAGGTACTTGAATTTATTTGTAGTAAAATTGAGAGTGGGATTGTGGAAGTTCAGCAATTGAAGTTATGGTCATTAAGTATGTAAAACTTTTTAAAAATTTTGTAAATTTTATAATACTATATTGTCTAAATAACAGTATATTGTCAAAAAAATATACCCAGAAAAATTTATTTTCCTGTTAATTTAAATGAAATATTCTTTACAAAACAAGTAAATATTTCTGAAACTACTTGAGTATTTTGACAAATTTAACGACAATGGCCAATGTAATACAGTTTCATCGGGAGTTTTAATTTTCCTTTCAATTTATAATACTTTTACATAAAAATCTACTAGAGAATTAAATTAGTATAAAAGAAACGAAATAATTTTTCGTGCATTTTTAATACCTGTATTCTTCCAAGGAACGGTTTTATAATCAAAAGTCAAATATACAATCCTTATTTCTAAGGCTACTAATAGTAAAATTATTTCATATTTGAAAACTAATTTATCCTGGTTAGAATATTTGAACTGTATCTTCAGTTGTTCTTTACATTATTTGAAAGAAATGACTATTTGTACTAGAGAGACTTCAACAATACAACTACAAAGAAACCGGCTAAGTGCAATAGCCTTAAAAAATGTGAATTTATGGGTATATATTAAATTGTGTCTCAAGAAGACACTCAGAGACAAATGAAAAAATTGTTGGGGTTTTTAGGACCCCAAAGGTTGATGGCATATAATTTAAACCTTCAGAGGTACAACAGAAAAATTTGTTCAATATAGGATTATTTAATATAAACAAAGAACATCTTTCTACATTTTGCGCAAAAAATTTAAATTTGCTTCACCTGCAATACAGGCGATTAGCACATTAATGATAATGCATGTTTAATTAATGCAATAATACACATTATATAAGAAACCCGTATGTAATATTTGTTTAGCGTATTCCTTTAATAATATAATTTGAAACCAGTTCATATACTGATACTCTACCATACGCCAAGTATATAAACAATTACTAGTGTTGGTTCTTAACCTTTGGTTTTTTTTTTCAGATTAAGAGTATTGGCTGTCGAGAATAATTTAACAACAGACGAAATTCGGACGGTTTTAAATTATTTAAAGAAGAAGAAATATACTATTCACATACCAAATGTAAAATCGCCAAGGGATTTAATTAAGCTAAAAATGAAAACAAATCTCGTACAAGAAATAGTTAAAAGCCTGCGATCAAGTGTGAATGCACGAGATACTGACATTATTTTAATGATAACGTCTTTGGCAAGATGTATAAAAGATATGCAAGCGTTTACACGAAAATTGTTGATGTCTGCCTTCAAGGATTTACAATAGACTTACAACGATTTACAAACATTTGAATATTTGAATATCTTCCGTAGTTTTAAGAAGACTTAATTGTATATTAGAAAAAAACTTATATACTTGTAATATTGTAAAATTGGAATTATTGAATATAGACATTCTGAATTATATTTTTCATACATTTTTATTTATAAATTTTCCTTTTGGCTCCAAAACTTGAACAAAAAAATTGAAAAATTGAACAAAAATTTTAGTTAAAAATAAATGATCAGTATTCAGGGTGCAATTATTATTAGCCAGGTTAGCGTACTTGGTCTTGTTATCATTTTTTAAGTTAATTTTAAAAATAAAAAAACCCTATTTTGTTGTTATCAGTAGTCACATTATTATTTTTGGAGTAGCTCAGTGGCACAATACATATGACTCCAGTGAATGCAATTACTAACGTGACCTAAAGAGGGATTAAGCTCAGCTGTTAGAAGCAAACTCTTTTATGTAAAATTATTCAATTTTTGTGCAAGTAACTAAAAAATAGAAATTTTTGTTTCGAAAAAATCTTCGATAATCGCTCAATTTTCATATCAATATTTTGCATATCAAATTTCATAATATTGTTAGTATTTTTAAGTTATTTGTGCACGAAACTCGAAAGACATAATATGCATATTACTTCTTAATCGTATGTCTACACCTAGTATTATTCTTACAGTGTGTTTAGATATAAACACGAATAATCCGGCCAGTGTCTTCATATCAAGCTAGTGATGTCATTAAAAAATATATAATATTATAAATAGTACAGTCATTTGGTCGAAAAAATAGAGGTTACCTGGATAGTTTTCCGGGAGTTTTGAAATTTGGCAATTTTATAGATTTTGGGATGCTCTTGCCAAATTTCAACTTTTCCACCTCGTATGGCTGCCGATGCGCCGCCATGTTGAAAAAATGGCGCCGAAAAGCAGTTTTTTGATAATAACTCCTTTCTTGCGCATTTTACAGGAAAAACATTTATACAAAATAAAAGTAGAGAAAATTTCCTACAATTTATGTCTTAACCTTTTCTTTCCTAAAATCAATAGTTTCGGCGTACGAGCACCGTAAACCATTATACATCCACGCCAACGTGTAATATTTACTTTAAACTGTTCATATTAGTACAGTCATTTAGTATTTTTACCTGAAAAGTTTTTCGGGAGTTTTGAAATTTGGCAATTTTATAGATTTTGGGATGCTCTTGCCAAATTTCAACTTTGCCACCTCGTATGGCTGCCGCTCGCGCCGCCATATTAACACTTCGTGGTTAAACAAGCCACCGAAGATGCGGATACGTTAATAATTAATACTGCAATAAACTTCTCATCGGCATTTGATTTCGTTGTAGTTGTCGGTGAAGATATAGATCTTCTCGTTCTTTTGACAGCGCTATCAACGCATCCAAATATATACATCCTCAAACCAGGAAAAGGAAAAATTTCACGACAAATATACTCCATAAACAGTATAAAAGATAAAACAGCCGCAAATCATATTGCATTTTTACATGCCTTTAGTGGTTGTGATACCACATCAGCATTATTTTATCAAGGAAAAATGAAATTTATTAAAGTACTTCAAAAAAACCCAGACTTAAACGCGGTTATCGAAGTATTTAAAAATCCAAATGCAGATCCAGAAGTCATTGCTAAAGCTGGAGAACGTTTCCTTGTCGCATTATACGGCTACAGCGATGTGAAAAGTCGAAAAAGTACATCTCTAAATAATTATAGATATGCATGCTTCACAGCATCAGCATATAAGAGAAAATTTAATATTGCGTCGCTACCACCAACAGAAGCAGCAGCACGACAACATTCGTTTCGACAGCACGACAACATTTGTTTAACCGCGAAGTTTTAATATGGCGGCGCGAGCGGCAGCCATACGAGGTGGCAAAGTTGAAATTTGGCAAGAGTATCCCAAAATCTATAAAATTGCCAAATTTCAAAACTCCCGGAAAACTTTCCAGGTAAAAATACTAAATCACTGTACTAAAATAGTAGATAAACAATTTTAACAACAAAACTATAAACAACAAACCGTAGCGTTATATGAATATTACCATAGAGAAAATATAATTGTACGATGCTTCGAATAAATTTCGATTTTTGTCCGGTTTCTTGATCAATTTTCTGTATTTTATATATACGTTTTTCGACGACAAAGCAGTAGCCATAGGCATTAATCGAAATAATTCTTCAAGTGACGGAACCGTCAGAGGACTTTATATAGATTCTCCGCAATTTCACCTCAAATACAGCTAATTAAGACATTACTTTATATAATAATAATAGTATTGTATTTTTCTTATAATCAGGTTTTTGGTGAGACTTTGTACCTTAGCACCCATTACGTCATCTATTTATTATTATAATAATAGCTTTTAAAAATTTATAAACACAATATTAAGAATAATTTCTAAAAGGCTAGCAATTTTTCATTAGAAATTCATATTCACAGAGATAGTTTGGAAGAGAAGTTAAAAACATATGATGAAAACACCTCTTTTGAATTTTTCAAGTTGGTACTTAATCCCAAAAACTATAAAAATAATAAATAAACAAAAGCACAATTTGCAACATGGAATAATACATATAATAATTCTTCTATAGTCGTATTGTTTTTAAAGAAATTAAAGTCGTGAATAATTTTTGATTTTTTATTTTAAGTCACTTGCCAAAAACTTAGGTCATATAGTGACTACATTGGGGATAGTCTATACAACAACTGCACAAAGCAATTCTATGCGATCACCCATCCAAGTACTAACTGTATAATGTTGCATAACTTCGTTGATCATTTGAGATCAGTAATTACGTTACGTCAGTGGGGGCCTTTTTTGATTTCAATAAAGTGTATTTAATACTTCTATTATTAATTGTCTAAATTTATCATCATTTCCGAAACTGTTTAAAGATATTTTTTTTTAATTTATGTAAAGTTCGGGGTGTAGAAGATTTTGCGATAAGTACCTGGTATATCGAATAAAAATAAAAATAGTAGTTTTTAAGTAGTATTTTTTTTTTTTGTAGTGGGAGATTGAAGTTAATAAAGTTCACGAGCATGGAAGTATTAAAATAATTTTTTACATATAAACGTCGTATGTTTGCTAAAATAATTTCGACAATGAGATGTTATAAATATACAACAATTTATGTCGTTTCATAAATCCCATTTTTATAATTAAAGCAATTTTATGATCATTCATAATGCTTGATAACAGAATTCCCTTGAAAAATTAATAAATATTAAAACTACAACAACAATATCAAATACAAGATCAATATTTTCCTCAATAAAATAACTCAATCTCTCATTTAATTGGTAATTATCAGGCGCCCGAATCTTAGCAATGAGGAAATTAGATATTAAAAAGTAATTACTAATAATACATGTACAGGTCTAATAAATAGAAACAAATTATCCCACCCCATTAGAGATAATTTTGATATGTTTTTATTAACTAAATTTGAGCGGAAATCGTACCGAATCTAACCAGTTAATGAAAATTTCAAGTAAAAGTTGTTTGTTTTGATGAGCCAAGATAAAAATTTTTGTATTGCAACTTATCTTCTAAGTAATAATGGATATGGTGTACAAGTGAATCAATAATTCATTATACCCAATAGATAGATTTGGCATACTTATGCATTTAAGTTAAATCTCAGGTGTAAAATACGTTGTTAAAATTTCATCTCGCTATGTGAGCAAATACGAAAAGAATCTAGCAAAGTAATCCTATAAACGCCTGTAACAATTTCTTTAAATGACCTTATACTAAATTCAATTAATCATCGTATATTATATTTGTGAGAAGAGAAAAATAAGTTTTGTTTTGAATTTCAAAATTAGATTTTTGTTTCTATGGAAATGATGATTTGTAACATGTGAGAAAAAAAAAGACAAAAGACAATCGACGTAGTATCAATTGTCACCGCAACGTGTCCGGGTATGCTTTAAAATATATATTAATATCATTATTTATTCTAATTTGCCTTAACTTTCAGTAATAAGAAATAGAGGGAAGTTGTTAAGAATATGTTAGAAAATGTTGAAGTTAATTAGAAATATGTCGTAAAAAACGACGTTTGCCGGGCCAGCTAGTTTATTCTATATGTTTCGATTTCCGATCAAAGCCCTAGTTACGTTTTGTAAGTATAATTACTTATTATGTTTTTTTATAATTTTATATTAAACTTATTAGCATCTGATAATTGAAATGCCTTTGAATTAAATTTTAACTAAATTTATATTCAATTCAATTTTAAGTCAAATAAAATTCAATTCAATTTTAAGTCAAGTAAATTAAATTTTTATTCAATTCAATTTTAATTCAGTTAAACTTAAATTCAATTAATTTTCCATTAGATTTGTTTTAACAATAATTTTAATGAAGAAATTTGACTCGATTCAATTATAAACAAAAAGAAAAGATAAATATTTTTTTAATAATAATATAAGTTAATAATACAACTTTTACATATATACAATAATAAGTTGATGAAAATATTTATATTGCACTTAAAATAATAATCAAGAGAATTTTTATAATTTCTATTAATAAATATAATTTTATGATTTGAAATTTATTTCACCAAATTTATTTATGTTGAAGTAAATATATAATTCCATATATAATGTCTATATATGGTAATATATAGGTAATATATAATGTCTATATATGGTAATATATAGGTAATATATAATGTCTATATATGGTAATATATAATTCCATATATAATGTCTATATATGGTAATATATAATTCCATATATAATGTCTATATATGGTAATATATAATTCCATATATAATGTCTATATATGGTAATATATAATTCCATATATAATGTCTATATATGGTAATATATAGGTAATATATAATGTCTATATATGGTAATATATAGGTAATATATAATGTTTATATATGGTAATATATAGGTAATATATAATGTCTATATATGGTAATATATAGGTAATATATAATGTCTATATATGGTAATATATAGGAAATATATAATGTCTATATATGGTAGTATATGAGTTATGCTAATTAATTATATGTCGTATAGCTCTGTAAACATAATTTTAAAAGCTCCAATAATTATTTTTACGATGATTTAAACTCATATAAAATACCAAAAATAAAATTTTGTTAAAAATATAATAATATATTTTTTGTTATAATTAAACAAATTTTGTTTGTTTTCGAAAATTTGGATCTTAAATGAACAATATTATTAACTATTCAGTATGCAGTATCAGAAATATAAAAATTAATTAAAAATTGATTCTATGGTGAAAAATATTTTTGTTAATATGACATTGAAATATGTGAACGGGTTAAAATTCCAAAAATAAAATTATTTTTTGACAAGAGACAAAAAATTATTTAAATTTATATTGTAAAAAAAAAAAAAATTTTAATCCTAAGTTCAACACACAGTTAGAATTTTCATTATCAAAAAGAAAAATAATAATAGAGTAAAGAAATAAATATATAATCGAATTACATTCGTAAAAAATTAAAAGGCGATTCAATTATGGACAGCATTTCGAAAAATTTGAAAAATTTGAGTGATTAAAAAATAAAACCGGGAGCCATACTCTTGTGACGATTTAAAAAAAAATCCCCCAAACTGCTTACCAAATGCGTATTAATTTTCGAATATATTCACTTTAAATTCATAAAAAATAAATAGTTAATGTCAACACCATTAAAAAATTGCCCATATGTCAATAAACTTAATTTTATTCGTTTTCAGAGATTTAAGAAATATTGTGTACTTTTATATTTTATAAATTTTCTAATAAATATTTTCATCGTTATCAACTACCTCGATAAACTTTAAATACTGAGTTTTATAAATGGTTATTCATTTTCAGACATTTTAGTACAATAATGTACTTTTTACATGTATTTTAAATGTAAAATAAAAAGAATTTAAACCCTAGACTTAGGCTAGACTTTTTCGAGTTCATTTGTAAGATGATGTAAGATGACAAACAGTATTTATAAATCGCGATATTTAGTGTAAAAATGATCTAAATTGCCAAATCAATGTCTGGCGTAATGGATAGAAGTATAGAGATAGAAATAGAAGTATATTAATTAGATGAATGTCAAATTCAATTGAAAAAAATTTTAAAATGTTTGTCCTATTACCTGCTATTTAATTCAATTTCTTTTAAATGTTCTTTTTAAATTTTTAGATTTTGTCTAATGAAAACATTATTAAAAGAATAATAAACCACAAAGAGCGCATTAATGGTGGTCATATTAAAATGATTTCATTGGTTATTTTCAATACTGCAACTTAATGGTTAATAAATCACAAGATCAGTTACTTTTTGAAACAGGTACATAAATAATGATAATATAAGTAGTATAAAAAAGGGTGTGTTAAAAACAATCATAAACGTTTTATTAAAATCTTATTGAATAGGAAATATAACTGATCAAGTAACTTAACTGTGGTGGGGATTTATTATCGTTAACTTAATATTTGTCCTATTTCACGTTGTGACGAATTTTTGAAAAATATAAATAAAAAAGCTCTGACAAATTGCATAGACCCAAAAACTTTTCGTGCAAGTGCTGTGTTTGTGAAAATAAAAAATTGAAAATGAATAACGTGGAATATTATTCGAGGTAAGTAAATTTTCAATTTTTGTTCATATTATTGCCATAATATTCTATTTAATAGCTAAATTTGTAAAATTGTGTTGGGTTTACAAATATATATGTCAAATATGCTGTATAGAATTGAATAATTATAGTTTAGTTATGGATCGATATGGCTCATTCTTGAATATCTATTTTCATTTTTGAGCTTTAGTAATGACGAACAATCTAAATAATTAATTCATTAACTGATGATCATCTATACCAAATTTTGTTAGTCATGGCCAATATTTGCCAACGTTACAAGTCTTGTTAAAAATATAATAATTTGACATATATAAAGTAATATATTAATTATGCCGACTTTAAAATTTAAAGTACACAGAAATTTTACCAAAAATATTGGTATGCTTATTAGAATTAACAATTGATTCCGATTGGAGCCTAGCAACCGATTGCAAAAATAAATAAATAATAGTATATCTAAAACAATACGCTTTTATAGAAAATCTCACTAAAAAATAGAAAATAAATCTTAATAAATTTGAATTTAAAAAATTTACAAGAAAAAATGATTTTATTGTTAAAAAAGCGTGGGGCGCTTTTCAGGATATTATCAAAAAAATCCTCCTACTCATATCTGTTTATACAATATTTATAACTATTATTCATTTTTTAGTTAAATTTTCTATAAAAGCGTATTTTTTAGTTTTTTTTAACTATTATTAATTGCCTTTCTCGTACAGTTTTCTGGCTATAACAACACCGAATAATTTTTTTTTTTAATAAAAAAGACTTTTCGTTAAATCGCCTGTATATGTATGACATGAAGAAAAACCTCCGAGGCTAAGTACCATAAATGTATATACACATATTCTGTTATACGCTAATCCTGATTATCCTAGTAAGGATAAAGGAATAAAATTGTCATCGGTCCTTAATAAGTGTGCCAAATTTCGAGTTAATCCGACGTTTTGAAGCGGGTCAAAATCATGTTCAAAGATTACGTTACATATATACTAACATACATACGCCTGATGCTAATAAATGGGTATTAAAAATGGACCAAAAATTAATTTTTAATAAAAAACTAAACGTGTTGAACCCAATTGTCAAAAAAGGCAATTGTCGAAATCGGACTTGTAAAAAGTCTTTAATAGATGAAAATCTATATAATAAAAAAATTATTGACCTATTTTTTTTAAAAATTATACTGAACATTTAGCTGAAAGGTATATAATTTAATATAAAACCAATCATTACAATCCGATTCTTAGTTTATGAAAAATACGTGGTCAAACATGTAGAATTGATTTCATTTATAAAATTTGGTAGGTCTATTTAGAATGTAATGTAAACTAACATATACTAATATTGTATTATTCCAATAATACTACACACACACTATTATACAAGTTCTACTTATGAACTTGTATATGTCGTACGAATAATGACTTATTCACATTGCCTTTTTAACAGACCTGACTGAGTATCTTTTTAACCAAAACGTTATAAAAACAAAGAAATTACGAATTTAATGTTTTTCAGTCTAGTAAGGTGATTCAACCAATTCAGACCACATTTTTTGAAATATCAATTAAAATATATTGCTTCCTAATTTTATAAATAACCTATAATTTCTTGTATTGTTAATATTTATTGTTATTTTTAGCTCAAATACGATTTGAGTTTGAGTGTAGAAACATAATTTCAGATGATAACCAACTGATCTGCAAAAATAAATTTTTTTGTTTTTGTCAAAAACTTTGTTTCAAAATTTGCCTATTCTTTGACCAACTGGATGGCACTATTGTTTTCAGAGTAAAAATTTCGTTAAAATGAGGTTTTGTAAGTTCAAAAGTTGTAGTATTTCCGGGCACACCGTATATAATATTTACAAAATTTGCTGATCGTTTTAAACTTGACTGAAAAATATTAGTACGAATTTTATTCATGGTTTTTATAGTGATAATCAACCGGGTCTTTTACTGTATTATTTCAACAAAATAGGATCATGTAAAATATGGCATTACTATTCAATGTTTAAGAATTCTAATAAAAACAAAATTTTATTATAATAAAAACAACATTCAATGATTATCTTTGTTTTCAGATTACGTCAATTAGCTGCTGAACATAATTTAACAAAGGAGGATATTCGTACGATTTTAAACTATTTAAAAATGAAAAAAATTAACGTGGGTGTTCGAGATGTAAAATGCCCAAGAGATTTGATTCAAATAAAAATGAAAATGAATTTCGTACAAAAAATAGTTCGATGCCTAAGTTCAAATATGAATGCAAGCTATACAAAAACGAATTTGATGACATCATTGGCAATTTACAAAAAAACAATTAGAAAATATGAACGTAGAATACTTTTGAAGTGATGGTCATCTATAACGTTTTACAAGAATTTTTTAACGTGAGTATTAAATTATTTTTTTATTTTTTGCAATCTACATACTACTAGCGGCGTGCTTCGCTACGTATTAAGTGAAATAATAAAAAAACTAATTGGGACATAAAATTCATTTATTCAAACAAAAAACATTTTATTAAGTGCTAGCTATTTTAAAACAATTCATCTATCGATTGCGCAATTGTAAAAAAACTGTTCGGTACAGCGATCAATCCGTTGGTACTGTCTACTTGTATATTGCCATCATCAATTTCTAACAAGTGTTTTGAAAACTCATGGGCAGCTGGATCATTTTGTAGGCGAATACGCATATTATTGTTCTGTGTCAATTTTTGTACATATCTCCAAATAACTGATGACTTCAAACACGCATTAATTTCATCAAAAGGAGTTGATCGAGGAATAACAGGCAATGTTTGACGAAAATCCCCTGACAGAAATATCAAAGCACCACCAAAAAGCTGTTGATTACAACGTTAATCTTGCATTGTTCGATTAAATGCTTCTAGTGATTTTTTATTCGCCATTGTACACTTATCCCATAAAATAATTGACGTTAATCGCAGAACTTTTGCGATAGCAGAATTTCTCGAAATATTGCAAGTTGGAGTTTAAATCACCTGTACATTCAATTGCAATTCAAATACAGAGTGTGCGATCCGACCTCCTTCTAATAATGTAGCAGCAATTCCCGAAGATGCAAGGGCCTATGAAATTTTCTGTTCCGATCGACTAGTTGCTAATATCAACGATATAACGAACGTTTTGCCTGTACCATCAAATGCATCCAAAAAATATAATGCGCCTGCATTATTGGAATTTGTCATATACATGATTTTGTTGAATATTCAATTTGGTTATATTCGATTGTACTAATAAATGCAAATCATTAGAATTGAGTTCCTGCTCAAGTTGCAATTCACGGTCAAACAAATCATGCATCTCATACCCAATTATACTAATGCTTTATTTGCAATCGTTAGACACATATCTTCAATTATTATCAAAACTTCGTTGTACATTTTCAAGGTAATCAACAAATTGACAGCTAAATCCCCATTAACAAAATGATCTGCCATTTATAGAATTCATTTCTTACAAAAAATGTGATAAATGGAAAACCGCTGAACAGATTTTGTGAAAACTTCACATAAACCACCTACTAAATAGTCCGAACAAATCCTAAACATTTGGTTTGAATACGTGAGCCCGTTCTTGAGTTATAAAAATACGCAAATTAATTCAACGAAAAGTGGCATTGATTTTTATATATTTAGATTTAATTATGTTTCCAATGCACTAGAACAATGCAATCAAAAGAACGATTTTATCGATCAAATTTTATTAATCAAACTATGTAATATCCGGAAATTGATTCTACGTTTATAGGATTTTTATCCCTTTTATACAATCCGGTAGAATATCTCATTAAACGACAACGTTATGATAAAAAGAAAATATAAGTATATAATTTAAAAATATTTGTTACACTAAAATCAATGACAACAGAAGTTAATTCCAATAAATTACTTCAATATTTTATTAATAATGTTTAATTTCTACATTCACTGACATTGCTTATACAAAGTCTTTTATTACAGCGAATTAAGATCGAAAATATTTACTTATATTTATTTTTTTACTTTGTCAACTTTATTAATTAAAATTTATGAGAAGTTAATGTTGTCTTAATTTTATTTATTTACTGGTATTAAAATTCGGTTTTATAAACCGTTCAAATAAACAATGACAGTGAATAATGTTAACAATAAAAGAAATTTATTGTTATTATATTTGTAACCAATTTCATATCGGATGGCACCATTGATTTCAGCGCAAAAATGAGATATCGTGAGATATTGGTTGTAATTTTGATGTTACAGTGTCCTGATCCACTTTACAAAGTTCTTTTACAAATAGGGTCATAATTTCTTGAAAAATTCTTTGTAGTTAATTGAATCAACTCAAAAGAGAGAATATAGTATATTATTATAGGAAAATAGATATTCTATTAAAAAGACCACCCGGTGTATCTGGATAGATCATACAAATTAAAACTAAAATTAAAAACTAAATAAAAGAGAAGGAAGATATCGTCATTGTTTTATTAGAAAAGAATCCAGTGTAAAGAAATAAAATCAAAAAATATTTCATGGAAATCTAAACACCCAGTGATATTCGAACAAATAAACCTCTATTGACTTATTCTTTTTTCCTTGTTATTTCAATTCTTAACACAAAAACTACGATAATAAATTTATATTTTTTAAATGTATATGGAAATTTTTTAGAGAGTATGCAAACAATAGACAAATAAGTTTATTTTTTATAATATCATTAAATTCACATCTAATCCCAGAGTATTGATTTAGTTGCCCTCTCCCTTAATTATATGATCAATGCTGTTAATTTATGTCATTTGAAGCATATTTTTTATAAAGCTATTATTTTAACAATTTTTTTTTTTCAGGTTGTAGAAGATTTTTGACGAATGCTATACACATGTTGTCATCAGAAAATTGCTGTGGATTATGATTGTAAATATGATTAGCGTTAAATAAATGTGATCTAGTGTTTTATATTTTATTATTAATAAGTAGTATCAATAATTATTAATAAGTAGTATCAAAAGTAATTTTTTACCTTATGGGTTTGTAACTAATGGCTGTATAAAAAAATTTGCTGAGGCCAACTAAAATAAAATAAATCAGTTATATCAATTTTATATTTGATGTAAAAAATGGTGGCGAAATTATGCACGCAAAAATGTCCATAATTCATTTTAAAGAATAATATCGGTAATATAAAATTCAAAATATTAAATAAGTTCATGTAAATTAGAATCCAACTTCAAAATCTTTAACTATTTTTCGTCACTATTTCTTTGATATAACTTGAAGTCAGTGCAATTGAGATCTTTGTATTAATAATTAAATGTTGAGCTATGAACTTATTTTACATTCAAACAATAATATATTTTGGTTGTAATAATTATTATACTTTCATAAACAAATTTGTAAATACAAAGAATTAAAACAATAAATCAATTAATCAATAATCTAGATTATTTTAATGTTTTCCTACCAAACATATGTACTTTTTCAGGTAATTATACAGAATCTCAGTCTTTATCAGTATCGATAATTGAACATGATATTTTAAAATTTTCTTCCTTCACGGATGGCATGGGTAAAAATCATACATTAATAGTTAAATAACGTATACTGATGAAATAAATAAGATTTATTTGTAAGTTTTTATTTATTTTATTGTATTTTTAATTTCCCAAATTAAAAAAAAAAAGAATTTTTTCGTAAAATGTTTTAGTTTGTTTGCGACAATTCTCTTTTCCTAGCGAATTATACGATAAAAAAATTAATATACCATAAAAAAAGTCAAGCATTTTTGTCAATTCAAATAATAATAATATAAAATCCTTAAAAAATCGGGAAAATAACATTTTATTGTTTAAATTAGTTTTCGATCAATATCGTTTTAAAAGATGTTTGATTTACTAAATATTCACAAATTTTAACCTACTTCAAAAAGGCTATCAAATCGCCTGTACATATATGCTTACAATTTTATTTTTCTATATAGTGATTGAATATAATCAGAAATTTTAAATTGTGGCAGTGAATTATTGTTTAAATTTTGCCCTATAACTTTCAAATAATAATTGTTTATAAATTCATTTTATTGCTATTGAGTATTTCAAGCTCAAATTATTGCAAGCTTAAAATTGTGTTTGTATGAAATTTAAAAACATTTTAATTGTTAGTCCAGGAAATTGGATATAAAAATAGAAATAATCTGATAAGGCATATCTAGAATCGTGGAGACCCAAACGTTTATAATTTTGGAATACATTTACATCACTATTCTCCATATTTGAGATAATTATTGTACAGTAGCCATAAATAGTATGGAATCAAAAATATTGTATCAATAAATATCGATTCCCCATTTTTAATCGCTTAAAAATAATCAGTTTTCCAGGCATTATTACGACAATCACTATTTCTGATCAGTGGAAATCTGAAAAACTGGGAATCATTTTTGCCATTATATAGCTACGACCATGACAGCCATCGGGTCGTTATCACTAAAAGTATCAAACAACGATTTTAAAACTATCTATTCCCCATTTTTAATCGCTTAAAAATAATCAGTTTTCCAGGCATTATTTCGACAATCACTATTTCTGATCATTGGAAATCTGAAAAACTGGGAATCATTTTTGCAATTATATAGCTACGACCATGACAGCCATCGGGTCGTTATCACTAAAAGTATCAAACAACGATTTTAAAACTATAGATTCCCCATTTTTAATCGCTTAAAAATAATCAGTTTTCCAGGCATTATTACGACAATCACTATTTCTGATCAGTGGAAATCTGAAAAACTGGGAATCATTTTTGCAATTAGATAGCTACGACCACGACAGCCAACGGGTCGTTATCACTAAAAGTATCAAACAACGATTTTTAATGTATTTTATAACAAATTTATAAGCTGTATTTACCAGGACATGCATGAGTTATAGTAGCTACCAGATACATATCTAAAAAAGGATTCTTTTAAATTTTATAATCCATCTTACTGAATATAATGAATGCAACGATAAATATTATGTTAAACAACATTCTTAAAAATTGGTACTACATTTCCTGACCTATATATTGAAAATAAATATGTACTTAGTTGTAATGGGATAAAAAAAAAACATTAATTACTCCCACAATTTATTATTCCTCTCTTCAATATTTCAGAATGACACTTACATGTCATGTATATGTTTGACAATTTATGAAAAAACACTTGGTAAATGTTTGCGAATTACTTTATTGTTTATAAGCCGATTTTAAGAACTCTTTTTTGCGTTGGATTCAGTATAGCTTTATTTCATTTGCAAGTAGTATTCCTGGTCCAAAATCACTTTTTCATAATCGGTAGTCATAGTGATGCGTAATAACTCAGTCGGTTGATTATAAAATGTGTTCAATATGTCGATTGTAGTTTGTCGTAATATGTTCAACTTTCTTGCTAGTGTATACATCATATTGTGTTTGGAATTTAAAATGGCTGACCACTTAAAAAAATAATGTAACGGTAGACGAAATTATATTGTTTTACGTGAGAATAAATACGATATCTCTTGTAAACAAGTCTTGATTTTAATCAATCGTGCAATTAATTAAATTGTTATTGTTGTAAATTCTACCTCATATTAGATGTCAAATGAGATTTTACCCCCATCACCTTTTATTGAGTTCTAACCGATTGTTTTAGTTTTAATTTAACAAAAAAATATTATAATAGTTTGAATTCAACAAAAAAAATATTATTATTTTAACAAAATAATAATAGCAGTTTTAAATCATTTATATCGTAAATCGTATCCGTATTTTAAACGTTCAATCTCGAGAGATATTTAAATATATATTCCCATATTTAAAATGAAAGTAATTATATAAACATAAAATGGCAGATCAAGCAGCTATTAACAACTTTTGTATATTCAGTATATTTTAGCTATCCGACTTTATGCCTCCTTACGGCAAGGCGTCTAAGCGTCATATCTATTGCACATGCTAACGTCTGCGAAAAAATGACTAGATGACTATGTAGTCATGTAGACTCGGCCTTAATAGGAAAATGATAAAATACATTTTTAGTGATTTTAACCCAAATGAAACGTTTTTCATAATTGGAAACACTCGTAATATTTTTCATAATAGAGAAAAATAAAAATTTTCAAAAAATAACCGCATTAGAAATATGTAGATAACAGTTTTTTGACCGTTCGGTCAATGACAACGTACTCGTGTATCTATTTCAGCTTCTCAGATAGAATTTCTTAAGTTTTTCTTTACAAAATTATAAATTGTACACTGTACACTGTTCTCTACTCAACTGCCGATAAAATAATCGCGGCTCATACGATTTTTTTGCAAGCATTTTATTATTTTCATAATACAGAGCATATGCTACAAGGCTGGCGACATCGAGAATATTATAGAAAAATGCTAGAGGGCATCTTTGAGTAAGTAGATCTTTCTGTAGTATATTATATTTAACAATCATTTTATCCATAGTGTACACTACAGCTTTTGACCAGTTATAAAATTGAATGATTTCGGGCTTTTTCTTTGCACTATCACTAATTTTTGATAGTGCTTCATGATTGCATTGATGATAGCATTATTACCACTTTTTTTTGGCACATAACTGCAAATGTTATTTTTTCATGGAAACCAAACACAGTAGATAATTTTTCTCGCGTTTTATTTTACTTCAAAGCGATTATTTTACTTCAAAGTGCAATAGTTCAACGATAGTAAACATTATGCCAATGGAGAGCAATAAAATATTAATCCAGAGTCATGTTTCTACTTCATCCTTTATACGGAGCTACCAAGCCTTTGAAAACTCTCTCGCCAATGTTCTTTTCACAACCCTCACTCGATTTCCCAGTGTAAAGATGTCCAGTAAGCGGAAAGAAATTTTTAGTATCACATTTCCGCCATATTTTGATTCCATACTTCTCTGGGTGAGTCTAGGTCAATCACAGTAAGTATAATGTTGCTCATCATTGTCAGGTATTCTGTTGGCTTATAGTATTTTGCTAAATTATTATTGAGCATTGTCCAAATTTCTCATTTTGTAGCAGCTTTTTCAGTCACAATACGATTATTTTTTTAAAATATTATTTATTAATAATACGATTATTTATTAATAATTGTATATATTTTTTAACTTTCAATGTCAATTTTACACGCGTTTAGCAATAAGTTAAACCGATATCCAATGCTGTTCACTACGCTTCTAAAACTACGACTGATCTCTTTTCTATATTGTTTGGGCTGAATGGACGATGACTCACAAGTACCGGCTGTTCGAGAAAGTTCTATCAGGACTATTAAATGTGTATTGTCTCCATAGTTATGGATATGGCACGTAACTTTTCTACCACATTATATGCGGGTACTCGGATACCCGGTTATTGAACGAATGGTGAAACTTTGATCATTGATCAGCCGATTAAAAACTTATACAAATAATTTTCTTGTCAAAATTTTCTTATCCTTAGCAAAAAAGTGGTTTATTGGCACATCAAAGCGAAATTGGTCATAAGGAAATCGATTTTAGTCGTTTAATGTTTTGAACGCAGTTCTTTTTTTGAGCAATTTGTTTTGATTGGTAAAGAAGATGCGATGTCTAAAAGTAAAATGACTATAATAAGACACTATTTTCGTGAAATTTTCAAACAGTTTTATAAAATCAAAGTTTTATACTCTGACATAAATATATCTCAGAGCATATTGATTTTAGTTTACAACATAGATAGATAGTTAGAAAATATTGCCGATATTAGCTAACTTTGGTAAAGGTATCTATAGAAAAATCTTATTTTCCCCTATCCATTTGCCTTCCGGGTGTCTTACGACCAATCCTTTTGAGGTGAAAAATTTAGTGCGGAAATGGTACCACTTCTCTTCTATCATGATTATTTATTCAAATTTTCATGAGACAATTTAAAATATAATGCTGTTTAATACAAAAAAAAGTGCAAATCGTTTTTAAAGTTTGTTAAAAATGGATATAACTTCAAAGTTCTTATTAAAAAATATATGCTTTGATAATATTTCGATGATTTCTTGATGCACTCATTAAACTTTTATTTTTCACTTGTGTTAAATAGAAAAAGAAATAACGCTTGGAAATATTTCCAAAAGATTCTTCGATTAAATCTACACACTTTTTCCACTTGCAAACTTTTTTAAAAAGGTCTAGTTTTTGTACGTAACTTATTTTTCTATAAAACAAAGTCTGTAAATGTTTGTCCACAGTTCAAAAACTATGCAATAATATTCCTTTTTTTTATAGGATCCTAATCTATCTATATATATAAAAATCAATTGCTGTTTGTTAGTCTCGCTAAAACTCGAGAATGGCTGGACCGCTAATTTTGATCTTGAAATAATTGTGGAAGTTCAGGGAAGGTTTAAACGGTCAGAAACATAAATAATAAGTAACGGAAAATACTATAAACGACAATTTAATTTCTAGCTGTGAAACATCTTTTTTTTTTCTCACATGTTACAAATCCTAGTAGCATCATTTCCATAGTAACCAAAATCTAAATTTCAAATTCAAAATAAAACTTCTTTATCTCTTCGCACTAGCAGTATGTTGAACTGTCAACTATGTAAAGTTGTGCAAATCGTATTGTTCAAGTATTAACGGAATCATTCGTAGTTCAGGAGGTCCATAGACCTTTCATCAAGAGTATGAGTACAACAGCACAAATTACCGGGTGAACGCCGTACCGGGTGTAACCCACCAAATACCGGGTGCATATAATATACCGGGTGCGCACTAAATACCGGGAATCCAATAAGAAAGGATTTTCTGAAATTCTTATCTTTACGGCTAGATTTGCATCCGTATAAAATCGATGTAATATCAATAATTAAAATGGGGTAAAATAACACAGCAATGAGTGAACTGAACGGGTCTGCTTTAAAATATAAATAAATATTATTTATTCTGATTTGGCTCAGCTTCATTATTTAGAAATGGAGAGTTGAGAATATGATATTATATTTAGGAGATATTGATGTTGATTAGAAATAATTTATATGTCAAATAAACGTTTGCCCGTGTCAAGTAGTTTGCAATAAAAATTTTAGATTCCAACCCGTATTTGTCCTGAAAGTTACCTCCGTAATTTTTCTCGATTCATCTTGCTTTTCGAATATTCAGTTTAATTCATATATATTATATTATTCTATTTCATTACTATTAAATAATTATTTATTATTACTACCATTATTATTAATGAGCATTAACCTATGTTAGCAGCACCACCAACGAAAAACAAATGTTTTTTTAACAAAAAAATTAGTTTCTAATCAAGCACTATTAAAAAAAATTTAATAATCGAAAAATTTACCCAGATTACATTTAGATTGGAGGATGCATTGCTTAATATTAAGCTGACACCCCCATATAAAAACACCAACATGTGACACACCAACGAAAAAATATGTATACTTTAAATTAGATTCTAAATAAGTGCTTCTAAATATGATTTGTATAACTCAAAAATACTCGTCGTGAGAAATTTTGACAAAATTTTTTTTGTTAGAAAAATAAGTGATTTTGCTATAGTTAAAATTGGTACTCAAGTATTTTGGCGAGAAATTTAATTTGATTTAGTAGGTTCTGACTAATTATTAAGCTCGATATAAAAACACCTGGTTATACTCCAACGTAAAAACAATATTCTTTAAAAATTAGGTGCTAATTAAGTGCTTCTATAAATAATTTGTTTGATTCAAAAACATTCTTCGTGAAAATTTTACTATAACAAATAATTAGATGATCAAACATTTTTTAATTATTTATTGTTCAATATTGTCAGTAATACAGCATGTATTCATTATGCTACGTTTTTCAGAATTGACTATACAAACATAGAGAGATATCTAACAGCGAAATTTTTGGGAATTAAAAGGGATATTTAGGTACTTACTTAGATCTCAATTTTGTCTGCAATCTGACATAAATATTTGATAAAGAAAGAATGCTTTCCCCATGAAAAACTGTTTCATGAAATGTGTTTTTGAATTAAACGAATTATTTCTTGAAAAACTTAATTTTTGGCGAATAATTTTTTTTTTTGTTGGAGTGTAACAAGTAACTGTTTTTATATCTAACTTAATATTAAGTCAGCACCCCCAGTGCAAATTCATTTTCTCGCCAAACAGCTTGAGCACAGTATTTTTAGCTAAAGTAGCTACTAATAAAAATGAAAGAGTTTTTGAGTTAAACTAATTAATTTTAGAAGCACTTACTTAATTTGCACTAAATTTTTGGAGTACTTATTTTTTGCGTTGTAGTATCACAAATTGGTGTTTGTATTTATGGGGTTCTAGCTTAGTTTTAAATCAACATACCCTAATATAAGCACAATTTATAGCTTAAAAAGTTGAAAAAAGTTAAGTTTATAAATATTAATAATTTAAAATATCCTTCATATTTCATAATTTAAAAAAAAATCCATCTTATTATAGACGGCCATTTTGTACTATTAAAATGTTTCAAAAATTTATTTAATGTAAATGTAGAAAAAATAATTTTTAAGTTACTCTTGTCATAATATTTTATAGCATAAAATCAGTATTTGCGAAGATTATTGGCAAATCCTATAATTAAGTATTAGTTGTACTGGTTTATCATATAGGTATACAATACCTGTAGACAAAAAAGGATTTATTTATAAATACGGTAGGCGTTACAAAATTAAATTGACCAACAAAGGATTTAAATATCTAAACTAAAATCTTTACATGCAACATATAATTTTTACCTAGTTGTATTATAATTTTATTATAGACTCACATAAATATTTAGAAAAAGTAACTGATCATAACATTTGGGTCACGTTAATATAGTTATAAAAAGGGTTGAAATTTAAAAATTTGGTATATTTATATTTTTTCCTAAGTATTGGTTGGGTATTCCATCAAAATAAAAAGTGGGAATCTTTTAATTCCAGTTGTTCTTAGTGGGTTGAAATAACAAGTTCAGAAAATCGATATATTGTGAAAGTGAAAAATAACAAAATGCAAACCAAAGTGGAACATTACGCTAGGTAAGTCTTAAATACAAAATTTTTTTAGAAAATTTAAAAAGCAGGAAGGAAACTACGTTTTCCGTGATCCATTAGTAAACATTTTAGAATAAGTCCGAATTCAACAATGGAAAAAATCGATGATCAAATAAATTAATGAAGATTTTTTTTTACAGATTATTACATTTAGCAGTTGATAAGAATGCAACAATAGAAGATATTCGAATTATCGTGAATTATTTGGAAATGAAAATGGAATTTCATGAAGTAGCAGTGAGTGATGTACGAAGCCCTAAGGATTTATTGAAATTACGTATGAAAATCAATTTCACTCGAAAATTAGTCAAATGTTTGGGTAAAACAAGTAAAACACAACTAACAAAAGCACATTTAAAATCTTGCTTAAAAATGTATAAAAAAATTATGCGAATAATGAATAATAACATGGAATAATTTTGTTGGAATCGTAGCTGATGTTTATGCAAAAATTTAGAGGTAAATTGTTTTTTTATTATAAATATGGTTAGATATTTCTCTTTAACTTAATTAACACTTAACCATATAGCTTATTTGTTTAGACAAGATCTGATTTAATGTGCATACGTGATACAGTCAGTACTTATTTTTTGGCTAATTGTAATATATAAGCGACATTGTATAATGAAAATTATGTTCTTCTTATTTGGGCATAATTTAATTGAAAATATAGGGAAAATGTAGTAAATATTTTTGGATTACATTCGTGGAGGCAAATTTCGCCGAGGTCTTATCATAAGTAAAATACAGTACCATTATTGGTTATTTGATCCTGGCTTAAATTTTCAACATCCCCGCTGTTGTTTCGCGTTTTCCACATTTACTTTGTGCTAATCCTCATTTTAAAATTTTGTAGACATTCAAAATCATCAGACATCATTTATTAATATAACTTTACTTTTTACAGATTAAAATAGTCCACTGCCGAAGATATTACAAGAGAAATTTTTTCATAATTACATTTAATATATAAATGTACTTATTGTAATATAATCTCCTTAACGTATTTATGTAATTTTTCCGTCTAAGTTATTATATTACTGTATTAAGTTTGAACTTAACACATTAAAGTATCTTCCGCAGTTTTATTTGTATATAAGAAAAAAATTAATTATTGTTACTTGTAATATTGTAAAATTAAAATTATTGAATATAGACAGTGAAATATATATTAATAATATTTTTATTAAAAAATTTCCCTTTCCAAACTATAACAAATTAGACTAATGTGGTATTTTGATATAAAATTTCTTCCATACATACTTTCAATTACAACTTAATTATCAAACGGTAATTGAGAAATTGAAAAGTTGCATTTTTAGTAAGTTATTCGGAGGCGCTGCAGGTCATGTGTTTTACTTCAATGCCGTGTCATATATATCGGTATCGAAGATAAGTGTTTCAGAATTTCAGTAAAAAAATAAACGATCAGATGATAAAAGAGGAATGGCAATGGCGTATTTATAATAAAAATGAAAAAAGAACTTTTCATGAAAAGTGAACATCATGTGGTTCAATTTAAAAAATAAATAATTTTACATACATATGTTTTACATGAAATTTTTATCTACAACGTTTAAAATTTTTTGTGTTAGCATAAATGTTAAACTCACGGTTCTTAAAAAGGAGTTGAAGAGGTGGAAAACCTATGTATTTAGTATTCTAGTTATACTTAAGACTTCTATAAAGAGCATTTAAGACTTAAATGAAGAATTAAAATAGTTGGATATAAATATTCGATTTTTCCGTTAGATGGATTGAAGATAATAAATTTCACAAAAATGGAAGTTTTTTTTTAGATAGAAAAGTCTAACAGCCACTGTTGCTTAAATAATTTTCTCAAAGAGTTCATCCAAAGGAGTTGTAATGTAGAAAACTTATGAATACCTGTATTTGTTTTAGTCTAGTATTAGCAAGGTTTCTGTACTTGAATTTGGTTTTATTTTTCAAGATTTTTAATCTAGTAGATAGCAGTAACCACCACATGATTTTTTTACGGAGTAGCTCTGTAGCACAATAAATATGACATCTGGTGGGTGAAGCTATTAATGTGATCTGAAGAGGGATTCTACACAGCTGATCGAAGCACACTCCTGTATGTAAAATCTTTCAATTTTCGCGCACAAATAACTAAAAAATAATTATCCATCAAATGTTTTGAAACTTGGTATGCACAATATTGGCATGAAAACCGAAAGCTTGTCAAAGAGACTTTCTCGAAAAAAACATTTCTTAATTTAAAATTAAATTTTATTTTTTACCTTTATGTTTACCTTGTTTTTATTTTTAGGTTTTTTTCGAACAAAACTCTTCGATAAAGACTTCTTTGCATATCAAATTTTATAACATTTGTATTTTTTGAGTCGTTTGAACGCGAAATTTGAAAGAAATATAATGTATATTACATGTAAATGAAATCAACAGCTTGTTCGAAGCAAACTCCTTACATAAAAGAGCCCTTTTCTTATATCTTTGGATAATTCCTCTTAAATATTATATGAATATTTTAAATATAGATTAATTTAAAGGCCAAACGCCCCCAGTGTCTACAAATTGAAAGAAATATAATTGTTCACAGTAACTTCCTTACATAAAGGAGTGTCACTCTAACAGATGAGTATAATTCCTCTTAACTATTGCCTGTGTATTTTATACACTGAGTAAATGTAAAGGCCAATAGGCAGACCAGTGTCTTCTTGTAAATCTAGCGTAGGCATTAAAAGAAAAAATATAATATAATAGTAGATGAACAAAGTTTTAAGTTGAGATATATGAATATTAACAAAGAGAACTCAAGAATTTTTTGAATAAATTTCAATTTTTGCCCCAAGTGCCTAGATAAAATTTTTTTGTGTTATAATATATAAATGCGTAGCCATCATGAGTATGAGTAACCTTATCGTAATAATTCTCCTGGGAGATGATACTCGATGCTAATTTGGTAACGGAACCGTCACAGTCATAACAGATAAATTCAAATACAAAAACATACTTGAAGTTTAAAAAACGTTTTAACAACTTTTGTAGTGACCATCTATAGATTCACCCCACTTTAATCCAAATACAGCTAATTAACATAAATCAGCTAATTAACATCATCGTTTTGTCACATATTTCTAATTAACTTCAACATTTTCTAAGTATAATAACATATTCTTAAAAACTTTCCTCTATTTCTTAATACTGAAAGCTAAGGCAAATTAGAATAAATAATGATATTAATATGTATTTTAAATCATACCCGGACACGTTTCGGTGACAATTGGTATTACATCGATTGCATGCAAAATTTGAAGCAGATTGGACGAAGGAATTCCGTTGTCCCATACAAACTTTGCCTCTGCTTTTCATCCCATTAGGGGTAGAATTTCAGAAAATCTTTTCTTATGGGATACTCGGTATTTGATGTGTAACCCACTATTTGGTGTGGGATACCCGTGACAGGAAATATTTATATATACACTCGTGTTTGATGACGAACACCCGGTACTCATTTTCAAATTTCAAAATTAGATTTTGGTTTCTATAGAAATGATGATTTGTAACATGTAAGAAAAAAAAAGACAAAATATGTTTCACAGCTAGGAACATTTTGTATTAGAAAATTAAATTGTCGTTTATGTATTTTCCTTTACTTATTATTTATGTTTCTCACCGTTTAAACCTTCCCTGAACTTTCACGAATATTTCAAGACCAAAATTAGCCAAATCGGTCCAGCTATTCACGAATTTTAGTGTGACTAATGAACAGCAATTGATTTATATATATATAGATTATAGAAGATAGCAGATGATTTGTTATTTAAGTATGTAATACTATTAAAATCCTTGTAAGCAAATATTAGCCGAACGATTTTAAGATAATTTCTAAAATATTAGCAATTTTTCACTAGAAATCCATATTCACAGAGAAAGTTGTAGTAGTAGCTAAAAAAACAGAGTACCATCTCTCTTGAATTCCGACAAGCAAGCTGAAGATAATTTTACAAAAAATTTAAAATATACACAAAAATAAAATGTTTGTATTTAAACCAAAACCAATACAAAAAAAAATGGTGCGTGTAAATGTACAGTGCGTGAGAAGTTATACTTCTTTGGCATCGTTATAAAAAAATTTTTATTTGCATACAAATAATTAATTACAATAAAATAATAAAAGAACTGGTGGAGAAGGATAGTCAAAACTCTTTTATTTTTTTAAATTTGAAAAATAAATCCTCTCATTATACGAAAGCTATTTTTATTTAAAATTATGTTTACTGCCATGGCATCATGTTCCGGTAATGATTGAATCAGTTTATCCATCAGCGGCTTATAACTAAAATATGATATTTAATGAGCGATTTTGCGGACAGCTTTTACCAGTGAATTTTGTGTGACGGTGATGCACGCGCATCTTAAAATTTCACTCTCATCACTTTTTTATAACGCGTCTAAAAGATGATGTAAATAAATACTTCAAAAATACAGACAGAGCGCAAGGAGCACACACACACAACAAGTGAGGAAGAGTGAAAAATAATTACTATTTGTATCAGGAGAATATGATTTTTCAATAAGTATAACTAAACTATGAGCTCCTAATCACTATAACTATTTGTATAAGAACCATATGAGTTCCCAATAAAAACCTAATTTTTAGTAATTTTTTTTTAATGGGAAACAACGATACGATAAGGTATTTTGCCATAGCTTGGTGATTCTATGAACCACCTATATCAATTTTTTGTGGAGTCCGTAGATTACATTTAATACTTTCTCGTATGTTTCGAAGATTCATTAAACTGATTTAATAGATAGAAAATATCCATAATGATAAAAATTCGTCACAGAAGTTTTAAAATACTTTTATTTTTATGGAATTGAATTGTTTGAAGTACTTTGAAGATTAAAGAGAAACAGAAAGTATACTATTTGAACATTAATTTTCTGCTAGATTTGTTTATTATTTTTGAAACTTTTGCCTTTAATATTTTTATTTTGAAAGAGTGATATTTTATCGAGAAAACGCAAAATGTAAACTTAAAATTTCTATTTCTACTTTTGCGATATGGCAATAAATTGGAAAAATGTAGGAAAAAAAACTTATACAGGAAGTTCAACAAGAAATTAAATTTGGCATCACAATCATAGAAAACTTAAGTGATTATTGGTTATTATATGAGAAAAAAAAAGCTACCTTCTATTGTGATTCATTGGTTTTTTTAAATATTGAAAACAAAATGGCAAAAATACGATTACATTTGTGAAGAACTGATTGCTTTCAAATTATTTATTTATTTTTTTTTTTTTATTTATTTAAGCGTTTTAGCTGCTGAGGCTATATAATCTGTAGAAACTGATAAAGTCAATAAAAAATCAGGTACACACTGAAATTACAATGAAATCACTTTAGGTCTGTTTAGAACAATATAATCTCCTAAAAAACCACGTCTTGATACAATTAAATTTAAAGCAGTGAATTTAACTTGAAACACCATAAACACATAACACAATAACATTATTGAATAGATCAGTTTAGCACTCAACTCACTCAGTTATGTAACAAAGTAGTTGTTTATTATTTATTCAGTTTAAAATTACAAATTACAGCAAAACCTCTATGATTTTAAATTTTGTCGTATAAATTCACCAGTTTCAATTTTTGAATAACTTGGGGGATATGCCGGTCCAGGGGGTTCAATATATTAATACTAATGTCGTCCATACCAAGGCTATTCATAATGGGCACAGTCACTTTGCAATTAGTAAATAGATGTTTAACAGTCAAAACCAAATTACACTTCTCACACAACATTGGTTCACCACCCCTAAATAGATGTTCATGGGTTAGTCTTGTGTGTCCTGTGACCAATCTAGTTAACACAATTTGGTCTCTTCTAGATATGTTGTTAGGATAATCCAATTTTTTAACATGTTTTTTAACTTGTTTGAGTTTGTCGAGACTATTTTCCCATTTTTTTGCCAATCGTTGAGCAAACGTTGTTTTATGTCTTTTATTGTGTCCGATAATGGGACTTCATCAAAAAGAATATCACTGTACCTCGCTTCATTTGCTAGCCTGTCGACTTCTTCGTTGCCTTTGATTCCGACGTGTCCAGGAATCCAACAGAATTTAACTTTATTTCCTTGTTTGATACAATTTTCGATAGATGATTTCAAATTTTGTACTATTAAGTTGTTGATTCTAATATTTTTATTTTTTAAGGCTTCAAGTGAGCTTTTTGAGTCGGTAAATATAAGATACTGGCAGTGCTCATTTTGTCTAGCTATAAAGTTTATAGCCATCTGAATGGTAACGATTTCTGCTGTAAAGGAGCTACAAACATTTTGTAATTTATGTTTTTCTTCGATGTGCGTAGTGTAAATTGCGCTACCAGCAGAGCCATCGTCGGTGTTTTTGGATCCGTCCGTATAAATCACAGTGAAATTTGTAAGTTTCTCAAGGACTTCGTTGAAAGTTTGAATATATTATTGTGATGCTGTTGTATCTTTTGGGAGTATGGAAAGATCATCGATTGATATGATGTCCGTTTGTAGCCAAGGACGTGTGGCTTCGTGGGTGTCGCTTACTATTTTTTGTTTTTCCAATTAATATTTGTTAACTAGTCTTATATAGCGTACAGGTAGTGGTTTTGGATATTTTTGGTTCGAGTAAAGTAGAGGTTGAGTATATTAATCGAATAGGTTGTAATTAGGATGTTGAGTAAATTCTTTAAATTTGCTAGCGTACTTTATTATAAGAAAATTTCTTCTTTGGTCCTGTGATGTTTCTGAAGTTTCACAGTATAAGCTTCGATAAGTCGGACAAGATCTGTAAGCACCAGTGGCTATTCGAAGACCTGTGTTATGAACGGGGTCCATCATTTTTAAAACTTTTTGCTTAGCTGATGCGTATATTATCGAACCATAATCTATTTTGGGCCTGATGAGAGACTGGTAAAGTTTTAGCAGACAATTTCTGTCTGAACCGTTGTGTTTCCCGTTTAACAGTTTTATAATTTGTAGACTTTTTAGACAGCTAGATTTTAGAATCTTTAAGTGTGGAACCCATGTTAACTTCTTATCAAATGTCATTCCTAAGAATTTGCATTGTTGCGTGAAGTTAAGTATGTTACCATGTAGAATTAGTATAGGCTGTGTCACTTTCGTTTTTCTACTAAAGATCAAACACTGTGTCTTCTCAGTGGAAAATGTCAGACCATTTTTTTTAGACCAGTCATCCAACTTGTTTAAGCTGCGTTGTAGTATTGTTTGTGCGAATAAATGATTTTTTGTTTTTAATGATATTGCCAGATCGTCTGCGTATAAGTAGTATTTCATAGGGGGAGGAAAATTTTTGGACACATAATTAATAGCAAGAAGAAATAAGGTGGGGCTAAGAACAGATCCTTGTGGTAGGCCATTTTCTTGAGTTTTTATTGATGACATTGTATTTCCAATTCGTACATAAAACTGCCTTTCCTTTAGAAAATTTTGTATGAAGTGAACTAAGTGCCCTACCAATCCTATAGATGAGAGTGTTGACAGGATTTTATAACGCCAGGTCATGTCAAAAGCTCTATTGATGTCAAAAAAATTGAATAGACGTTTTCGTTCGTTTGGAAGGCCCTACATATTCCGTTTTCAAGATCGGATAAATGATCTATGGTAGATCTATTTTTGCGAAAGCTATTTTGTCTGGGATCTAAAATGTTCATTTGTTCCAGTTTCCACTTTAATCTTGTGTTTACAATTCTTTCAAGTAGTTTACAAACGCAGCTTGTCAAAGATATTGGCCTGTTATTTTCAAGTTCCTCGGGATTTTTTCCAGATTTTGGAATTGGAACTGTGATGGCTGTTCTCCAAGTTTTTGGAAATACCTTCTGTGATCATATACACTGAAAGATTTTTAGTAAATATTTTTTTCCAGACTCTGGTAAATTTTTGAGCATGATTATGTGTATATCGTCGAAGCCCGGGGCTTTGCTTTTAGTTTGTCTTAGTGCTTCGTTCAATTCGTCCAATGTAATTTGCTTATTGTAATCTTCTTCGTTGTCGAGATATATTACTTAGTAGTTTTAAAATCGAAAAAATCATTTGAGTAATTTTTGTTACTTGAGATTTCGTTATAATAGTTTGCAAATAATTCTGACATTAATTTCAGGTCGGTTATTATACTATTTTCAACTTTTAAATGAAATATCCCTGGTTGGTGTTTTTGTTGAAGTCTTCGCACATTATCCCATATAAATTTGGCGGACATTGAACTGTTAACAGAGGTTATGAAGTTATTCCAAGACTCTCCTCGTTTTGTCCTTATTAAGTTCCTTGCAAGCGCACGTTTGTTTTTAAATTCAATAAACAGTTCAGCTGTTCTTGTCTTACGATATTCTCTAAGTGCTCTTTTTCTTGCCTTAATTGCTTGTGCTATTTCTGAGGTCCACCAATGAACTGGAGGATGTTTAGATAAGTTTGAGGTTTTTGGTATTGATTTACGAGCAGCCTCCAAAATATTGGAATTCAATGTCTCTACGGCGTGATCAATGTTCAGTATTTGTAGATTGTCCTCAAAGGAAGATAATGTTTTATACATGTCCCAATTGGCCTTCTCCAGGATCCATCTTTCAGGTTTTTCTGGCTTGTATCTGTCATTTAGAAATTTTATGTGAATGGGAAAATGATCGCTAGCACAGAGCTCTGGCAGTATATCCCACATTATATCAGCAGCTACAGAATTTGAGCAGATAGATAGGTCTATATTGGAGAGAGTCCCTGATGTTAAGTAAGTTGGTCTTCCATCGTTTAATAGTATTAAATCTTCCATATTTATGAGAAAATTTTCAAGTTGTCTCCCTCTTGCATCATTTCTAGTAGAACCTCATAAGTGACTGTGCGCATTAAAGTCTCCCACAATGATTTATGGTTTTGGTAATTGCGTGAGAACATTTGCAAATTCTTGTAGATTGAAAAGTCCAGGAGGTAAATATAGGTTGCAGATGATAATATATTTATTATTTGTGGGTAGGTTAATTTGAACCGCAACTACTTGTAAGTTTGATGTGATTGTAAGTCTTTTTGAGAATATACGTTTAGTAACTAGAGTTAAGATTCCACCCGAAGCGTTTTGTCCGCCTGTGTGATCTTTACGATATGTGTTAAATTTTGCTAAGTTTACAGTCTGGTTTGGTAATAGACGACTTTCCTGTATGCAAATTACGAATGGTTGAAGTTGTTGGTCTAGAAGTTGGATTTCTTCAAAGTGACGGTAGAACCCATTGCAGTTCCATTGGAGGATGGCCATGTTAGATGTTTTGATTGTTAGATAAGTCCAACAAGTAACGCTCTTCGTTTTCGTCCGCAATTTCTCTAATTATACGAGTTATTCTGTATTTTGTTGCTCTCTCTATAACTTTTTTGTGGGTAGACTGTAACATTTCTATGAGTAGTTCTTTAGTGTATGAATCTGCAGTTCCCAGTAGGTTGCTTGATTCTTGAATTTCATTTAAAAATGAGAGGTTTTCGTCTGTTGTAAGAATGTAATTTTCTTGCTTAGAATCAATTATATCTCTCGATGGTTCAATGTATTCTTTGAAATTGTATTTTTCAACCGGTATAGTTTTCGAACGCTTGGCTTGCTTTTGAATTTGTTTTGCAGTGTCGGTAGGTGCTAATATAGCCGGCGTTTCTTCAATGGCAGTTTGCATCTCCTCAACCGATGATTGAGATGATTTATGTGTCCTTTTTGGGCGACTTGTTGGGGCTTTAGGGTCCTCTAGAGTTTGTGTTAATGGCTGTTCTGTTTGTATTATTTTCTGAATGTCCGAGTTTTCTGAAATGTTTGAAATATCCTGAGGAATTGATGCTATCCATTTTGTGGTATCTTCCACGTTATCCAACACGTTATTATTTGGGGTTGAAGATGGTTTACTTATTGGTGGATAATTGTTAGCTAGAATAGAGCTATAAGAGGGTCTGCTATTTCTGTTAATTCTTTTTAGATATTTTCCTACAACCGACATAATGTCTCCATACTCAAGCAAGCAAGATTTTATGTCACTATTTTAAATTTCAAAAGGTAGTCTAAATATTCGGAATTTTTTGAAGCCAAAACTGGTAAGGATAATTCTGAACTTGGCTATACTTCCATTTTCCATTTTAATTTTTCCCTCTGCTTGTAGCTTATCAATGATTTTAGAACATAAGTTGATATCTGAGAACTTCATGAAAAATCCATTTATTTCATTTTGAACACCAACAGTTGGTTTTCGAAGTTTGGTGAAAGAGGTTTTACTGTATTAAATATCCAATTGATGATTTCTTTGACGGATGGTTTTTCTAGGTTTTCTTGATGGTATTCGCACCAAATGGTGTTGGTACGAAGAGCCATAGTTTTTCCACCACAATGGGTGGGTTGATAATTTACAATTTTTTAAATTATATAGAATAATTGTAATAGATAAAACGATTACAATTATTTACACATATTTTTTATAACTTGTTTACAATAATCAACACTGTTTTTAATTATTGATGTGTTCACTTCAACTTTCGTATCTAAGCTCTCAAATTATTTAAGTGATTTTATTTATTAATTTAATTTTCTCATTCGAAGAATCAAAAAATCTGGCACTATTTACCTACTTTTTATCTAATAAAAAACATTAATTACTCGATTGCTATGTTATGTTGAGTGTGTTTATGGAAATTAATTTTGTTTTTACATTTTAAAAATAGAGTAAAATTAGTGTAATTTTAATATTAAGTAAGCGTTCAAGATTCAGGTCGTCGCGTTTTTGATTCCAAAAGTATGCAAAAGAATCTCAAAAAAATTTGAGCTCGTCATCTGTCTAAAATTATTAAATATATTATTTGATAATAAAATAAAATAATCGATAATATTATTAACTAAATTGGTACGTCCGTAAAATAAGGAAATGCAATTTTATTTACAAACAAATTTTCAAAAATTAAGCATTGTTTTCAGTAATTTTTTAGAATTTCAAAACAAAATTGTTGTAAAATAATTATTGTTCGGGACTTGACGGTTCAAAATATCAAAACAATATTTGATATATAAGAATATAGTGATATACAGGTAGAATTTTGAAAATTGGCAGGTATTGTGATTCGCTAATAAATTAATGTGATCAGTAACATTTTTACACCTAAATATATATAATCATGACTATTTAGGCCAAATAAGTTGACCATTTAAGAATAAGTGTCAAAATATTATATTATCCGTGAAAAGCTTATAAAAGTGACTTTGAAAAGATAAATTTTAATGTGGGAAATTGTTGTTTATTTAATAGTTATTTAAAATTTTGGAAAAAACTTTTAACAATATTTGGAAAAAAATATATAAAAACAATACAAAATTGTTTAAACAGAAAAAATTTATTAACAAGTGCTGTGTTTGTGAAAAACGAAGACTAAAAATGAATGAAATTCATCATTTTTCGAGGTATGTAAAACGATAATATACTTTTTATTTTTGGAAATTTTTAATCTTTTATAATTAACATGGTCGATAGAATAATATACCCTGGAAAATTATTTTTCTATTTTACATTGGGAAGTTTTTTCAAAATATTAAACTAATACATATCTCTGAAACGACTATTTTGACAAATGTAATAACTTAAAATACAATAAAATAGTTTTTTTTCAGTAGGAATTGGATTTAAACGATACTTTTATATAAAAATTTCAATTTAAAGAGATTCAAATTTACAAGAGTCTTTTAACTTGTATAAAATACTATTTACTTAACTTATTGTCCGTGCATTTTTAATACCTGCTATTCTGTCAAGAAACGGTATTATAGTTAAATGTAAAAAATACGAGCATATCTTAAGGGGTTAACAATATTTAGATTATTTCATATTTGAATGAGCATTCATTCTGGCGGTTTGTATTCCTAACGCGTTTAGAATATTTGAACTGTATTTGTGTTCGATATTATTTGAAAAACGTGACTATTTGTGCTAAAATAGGGTGAAAAAAGAATTCCAAACTTTGTTTGGCGCAATTGTCTTACTTAACCCCATCCTTAAATAACATGCATTTATGGATGTATATTAAATTTTGTCTCAAGTTTGTAAATGTAGTGCACATTTAACTTTAGTAAGAATTGAGTCTTTTCAAATGGAAAGTTAAAAAAGTTAATGAAGGACCCCAGACGATTATGACCCATGATTTTAGCCGTCAGATCATTATTTATTAGAACAAAAAACATTTTTAAATATTTTTCGTAAAAGATTTAAATGCGCCACTAATTCAACCCCAATGTAGGTGATTAGCACATTATTGATGTGCAAAATAACTTTAATTAGATGTTATTAAATAATAATTAATCCCTTTATATCTGTATATATTATGTATTTAGAGTATTCCTTTAATGTTAATAATTAAAAACCAGTTCAAGTATTGATACTCAACCATATGTCGCGTAAGACAAAAAAATTTAACACTATTGGTTCTTATCTTCATTTGTTTTTTTTTCAGATTGAATAAAATAGCCGACGAGCATAATTTAACAATGGATGATCTTCGCACGATTATAAACTATTTAAAGAAAAAGAAAATTATTATTCGCATAACAGATAGAAAATCACCAAGAGAATTAATTAAGCTAAAAATGAAAATAAATTTTGTTAAAAAAATTGCTAAAAGTCTACGATCAAGGGTTGTAGCAGGAGATACTAACATGACTTTAATGGCTTCATTGGTAAGATATATAAAAGATATGGAATCGTATGCAAAAAAAAAACTTGATGTGAATAATAAGAGGCCCAAAACAATTTGATTGTGAGTATCATCTTTGTATTTGTCTTTGAATCTGACTCTTAACATCAATATTTCTACCCGCTAATAAGTTTTACAATTCAATAATGTAATACGTTATATTTACTTGTCATTTGATTTTCCATGTTTCTGTTTGAGTGGAATTTTTTAAAAGGTTTTGAACTTGATGAGTTATGGAGTTAAAATTTTTATCTCAGTTTAGAATCGAATGACAAGGCAATATTATGAAATGATATATCAGAATTGTTTAATTTATAGTATTTAGATACAAAATCAAAGAAAAATTTTCTGTACTTCATGCACAGATGGCTGCCGTTATAATTTTATAAGTTTTTAAAAAAGTAGAATATGGAAGATATTGATTAAACAAAGATGGGTATGTTTGATATTAACTACTTGAATCTCCGTTAAGATTACATGTAGTTGACATCTTTAAATCTTGTAAATAAAAATAAAAGTTGTAGGATTGCGTTTTTCTTTTAATATCTTAAAAATATTTTCATGACGATTTAAAATCTATAATCTGAAATTTAGGCCAATTTTTAAGAGGGTATAAATTTGTTTGGGGTTTTAAATCTTGGTAGAATATAAAGGTTTTAATTCATATAAAAAGTAGTAAATTAAAACTATAATTTTAATATATTGTTCGTAAAGAAAATTGAAACCTAATACTGAAACACCGTCAATCTTGTAAAAATCTTTCAACTTTCGCACCCAAATAACTCAAATAATACGTATCCAAATGGTTAGAAATTTGATAAGCACAATATTGCCATGAAAACGGAGATCTTGTCAAAGAGTTTTTCGCGAATAATATTTATATAAATTTAAAATTGAATTGTGATTTTAACCTTAGAAATTTCTTTCGAGAAAAACGTCAACCCCCTCAATTTTGAACATAAAAAATTTCAAAACAGCTGGATTTGTTTTGAAGTGTTGTTTCGAGGTATTTTTTAAATTTTTTTGTGCGCGAAAATTGATAGAAATATAATGTATATTATATGTTGGTATAAGTCAACAGCTAGTTGGTTAATAACAGCTTTGGATAATCCCTCTGAATGTTAAATTGAAGATTTTCCTAGAATTGGCCATATATTTAAGCAAATTTAGTACATACTGGTTTAAACTTTGAATAAAAAATGATAATAAATTTAGAAATTTTTACCATAAATAACTTTTGTGAAAGAACATTTCGAAATATAAAATCAATTTTTACTTTTACATTTTTTACAGTCTCGAAAAATCTCGAGAAAGACTCTACGGCAAGCCCACAGATTTCATGCCAAGATTAGTCATACTAAATTTTATTACAATTCGATAAGTTGTTTTGACTTATTTGCATTGAGAGGTCTTCATAAAAAAAAATAATAATAATAATACCCTTCAAATAAATATTATAATTGAAGTATTTAGTAACTCAGAGCAAATACAAAAAAACTTTTAGAAACAAATCAGAAAGTAGGAATTTATTTAGTGAAAGATTTATGTAAAGAAACAAATTTTATTATGGAAATATTGTAAAGTAGTTACTTTAGGATAGATGCAACTAGGGTAGGGCTTTTTGAGTGTATAGTGAATATGCTGTTTTTTAATTACTTTGTTTTTCTCGTAGATTTTGAAGAATTCGACAATTGGTATGTTACTCAAATATAACAGAGTAAAATGGAATATAATTCCTGATATCGATATATTATAATAAAATTTCAAAATGGAAAGCCTTAATAGAATGTAAAATTTTGTTGGTTTATACTTCTTGTTTATGGCCTAACGAGCCATAAGAAATTGTAATATTTCAATTTTAATAGTTGCGTGTTTGAAAAATAAACTGAAGTATCAAGTACAAAAAATATGAAAATAAATTTATGAGAATATAACTACTTTACTAAATCTACTAATCCTTTACTAAACTAAAATAAATAGAATATAACTATTTATTTTAGTTTAATAAAGGATTTAAGATCCTTTATGATAATAGTATGTATCTAAATAAATTTGTATTTCAGAAATTAATCTTGTATATCATAAATTCTGTTGATTTATTCTAGAATGAAGTTTCTTTGGAAATTTATACAATGAGGGGCTTTTAGGTTGTTAAATTTAAAATATTCAATACATGATTTTTTACTTCATTTCTGTATCATACATATTATTCATTATGCATAGCGATTTCATTTAAAAGTTATATTCCATAAAATTAAGATAAAAAATTAACGAAATTCAAAATCATATTTACAGATTGTAAATGTTTAACGAGATACACAATTCTACGTTTGTAACGAAATAACGTAAAATATTATATCCTTTTTTATTAATACAAATTTTTACAAATAGAAAGGTGGCTAAGGTGCTTCAATCTTGATTACAAGGAATTGAAATAGTCACTTACATGACTACTTTGTCCTGTGAAACGTTTTTAATTTTTTAAATTTAATTTTTGCTGACAAAATTGTATGTATATATAACGGTAAAACAATTGTCAATTAAAATTAAGTTGTAGTGTCAAATTTTTTGTTTTGTTTGTCAAGTCCAATTTGTTTTTTTATAAAACGCAAATGCTTAAAGGTTTTTTGCTTTTAATAAGTATTGGACATTCTCAAATAAATATGTATTTTATAAATTCATTCAATAAATAAATTGCAATGTAAATCTGGATTTTTGTATTATATTTCTTCTAATACAGTAATTCAGTAATAATGGCGAATCACCTATATCTATAAATTAACACTTTTAGTTTTTTAATAGACAAACTCCTCAAAATTTCCATACTATCTTAAAATGGTAATACTAATTAGTTTTGTAACTAATAAAATCAAAAACAATCAAAAATTATTATTTATTATGATAAATATGGTAAATAATTCATTTTATGAGTGGTTCTAGAAAAAGTGAAATAAATTAAATTAAAGTGAAATCTTTACTTTAATCTGTTTTAGAAAAATCACGATCAATAACTTATTTGATACATTATTATGTAACACTTTGTAAAAAACTAATAATTTTCGTTTCTCAAAAGATTTAATTTAGGAATCCTTAAGCACAGTTTGACATTATAATTGATTTTTTACTCTTGCAATATAGAAACTGTAAGCTGTAAGCTTTACAACCTTCTATAATTTATTTAGCTAATATTCAATATATTATTGTTTTCATATTTTCACAAAAAAAAAAATAATGAACTTTTTGGGTTTGTTAATGGTGTAGAATAGAAGTATATTTTGGATATACTTTGGCATGAAACACGATTTTTTGCTATGGCCATTTATGAGTTTTTTTCTCGACGATACTGTCAATTTTTGAAAACAGAAAAATTTTTTATTTTACATTATGTTTCAGGATTTGTCGCAGTTTACCCAATTAAGCCCATAATATTCACAACAGTTTTTAAGCTATCGTATGTATGCAGTTTTATAAAGTAGCGCATAGCTTTTTGTATGATAAAACTCTGATTTTAATATGAATTCATGACAAAATTTTTTGGTTGTTTATATCAGGGTAAATTCAATTTTTCAACTGACTTTTCCCTTTTTTATACCATAAAATAACCTTTTAAACGGAAAACCTCTACAATTAAATTTATAAGGACCATATTATTATTATCATAATTATCTGTTTAACAGTTTAAACAAAAGTTTGACATAATATCGTATTCATATTAGATATATACAACAAGTAACCTATCTCGCTTATACAAATAAATATAGGTACAGTGCATTCAGGGCTGTCTAAATTCAAGTTTTGATTATATTCTATCATAAAATTTAATCTATTATAACTATAAGCAAATTTTTATAATTAACATTAGTCTTTTGATACTCTGATAACTGTGATATGGAAATTGTGATTTTGAAAAGGCCAAAACACCACACATTTTTTGGAATATATCTATGAGCTATTTTGAAATTTTATAATTTGTTTCGCTAGATTTTTGTATTTTTATTTAGTTTAAACGGTCAATTCAATTTCTTACAGGGTTTTATAGTTTTAGCTTATCATCGCAAAATCTGGTTCTCTAAACTGTACCTAATTATTGTGGAAGTATACCTTAAAGTAATGGAAACTCTAGTGCGGGAACAAACGTCATAAATGTTTCGGACTATGTTCATAGGATTGTAAAATTTTTTTCCTTTAAACATTTTTTACCGACTTTATAAAAATAGGTTATTAATTTTATTTATATAAATGTTATACTGTTTTATTTGCGCAGTATGCACATAGTTCATTTAGCGAGCTATATTTCATAAGCATATGCCATACTTTCATAAGTATACTTCTTTAATGTACATATTTCTATGTATTTATCAGAAACTTGATGTCGAATTACAATAATTTTTTATTGGATTAAATATATTTCTACTAAATGAATAGTGCAAGTATCATCAAAACCAGTTACCTAAGTATTTTACTAAATAATAACTGTCAATCATTAGATGATAAATGTTTTGTTTACTAACGTATATATTTTTATTGATTATCCGATTTCGATTATTCATCTTTTATTAAAAAGGAGGTTCTAATCGGAGAAAAAGCATATAAATTTAAGGAATAAATTCTATCCAAAAAACAGAATTTGGAAGAAAATTGACAAGCATGACCCAATTGAGAAGATTCTTAACAGTTTTATATTACACAAACAGTTTTATAAAACAGTTCAAATAGAAGATTTTTCATAACAAATAAAAACAATTTCAAGAAATTGACTGGCCCTTAAAAATAAATTTAAATTAAATACTTCTATAAACAATTTCGATTGGTGAATATCATTTCAATTCAATGGGCATCGTCTTCTAAAGTAGTTAATAAGAGGTAGGTATTTTAATTAAAATAATTTTTTATTTGTTTTAGTTAATATTATTGTTTCAAGTTGGTTCAATTAAAATTTTTTATGTGGGCATTTAAATTTAATAATTTCGTATCTAATATTTAAAATAGATATAAATAAGAAGTTTTTATTTCAGTAGAATTTATCCATGTATTTTTGATTAATTAAATAAGTTGACAACCCTAGTGATAGGAATAATAAGATAAATAATTATTATTAATAACAAGAATAATAACAATATGATGTAAACTAATAAACTTCATTTATTGGTTAGATAGTTGTTCCCAAAGGAAATCAAATTCTTCATTATGTATTTAAAGACTTATGTATATGATAAGATTTTATGATCAGAAAATCTTATGGTAATCGGATACGATCGGACAGTCGTAAAAGAAATTCATATAAGAAAATCTGAGAATACTTTTGGCAGTGTCTTAAGTACACCGTGAATTATAAGATATTTGTATTAGAAATTCTAATCAGACAAAAAACTGAAGCAGGCGTGCCTATGATACCATCGGATATCATAATGACGATATCAAGACGCGTTAATGTCCAATCCCTTTCAACGAATCTTTTTTGGCTAACAGATGGCCTACTTCAGAAAATCTGATGTTACTTAATTCAGACAATATCGTAAAAAATTCTTATAAGAAATTCCGATGCTAATCCAGATACCACAATACCACATATACAACAATACAATATATCAATACAACAATAAACTATGTGAATATATTAAGATAGTATTGTTACGTATAAGGTTAGACGCACATGATAAGATTTTCTGATCAGAAAATCTTATGTGTTATATGGAATTCTTACCGTGAGTGGAATTTAACATAAAATATATGCTTAGAATTACATCAAATTTTCTGGTCAGAAAATCTTATCATGTGCGTCTACCCTTATACGTAACAATACTATGTTAATTTGTACATAGTTTATTGTTGTATTCAGGTGTGAACGAGCAACGAGTATTGCTTAATAAACATATGGTATTAACAATACCCTATTGTTTCCATTTATAGTAGGGGAGCCAATCAGGAGATATGGATAAGTGGAGTAGATAAAGAATGTAAAAGGGCACACAAACTTCTAAAAAAAAGCCATCTGAGCAATCTACAACAATGTTAATTTTTATTTATTTATTTTTTTGAAACAAATAATTCAAGAATTGCGGAAAATATATTATTAGCCAATTTATGCATGCTATAACTGGGTGGAAGGGTCACAAACATGCTACCAAGGCACTCTCAAATGGTTTATTTTTATTTAATTTGAAGGAAATAATTAAAGAATAAGAGATTCAAGGGAAAAAGATAATTTTACAATTTTTTTGAAAATGTCATATTAAGAATATTGTTTCAAAAATTGGCAATATACGAATCAGCATGACCAGGACACCAAGCTAAGTAGCCGACTAAAATTCGACACCGTAAAGTATTTTAATTTGCGACAGATCCAAATCGTCAATCTTTTGTGTTCATCTCCTTTTAATATATCATACGTTTATATCAATCAATTTTACGAATATCTCACCAATCAAATGGGTGTTCGAATAAATTTTTTTTTAAATTCTTCAATTTCAGCATCCGTATTTTATGGAGAGGGAACTGAAGTTATTTTTTGAATAATCTTTAAAAAGTAAAGTAAAACTAATTATATGCCTACTGTGGAAATGGGACGTTATTACATTTAAGGATTTAAAGTTTTAAGTAAATAAGCAAATTGTGGAGGTTTTAAAATCCTTATTAGATAAAGATAGTGATACTCGGTAGTGACGTCATTGTGTATTATCTCCATTGAGATTGCATGTTAAACATCGTTTATCAAGGAAGATATGAAAAATAATATTTTAAAGCATATAACTTCTTTGTTTTCGAATCATTTTTTTATTTTCTTTTTTCTGTTTTGTTAAATTATAGAAAATAATTTCACATTCTAATATATAGCAAATTTAGTATCATTTTATATGAAATTTTCGATGTTCACGATGGATGTAGGTTTTCAATAGCATTTTACATCTTCTAGAAATCGATGATTATGCCAAATAAATATTCAGGAAAAAACAAACTCCAAGACAAATAATAGCCCTAAAATGAAGTCATCTTATTGACACAGACAATCTGATTTAATTATGTGATTAAGATGAATTCTCTAATTTGCATTTTATGCTCAAGTTTCAACTCAACCTGTGAAGCCGTTTTCGATATAAAACTGTTTAAATAAATATATACAGACATAGTGAGGAACTTTTTGTTCATTTTTGGCAGTGTTAGTAGATTTGTATAGACAACAACTTTTCCTTACAGCCAATATTTATACTAGACATATTATTTATAAGAAAAATCACAGTCGAGTTTTGTAAAATTACAACGCGCCAATTACTAACTAAATTTTGTATATTTAATTGTTTTCGATAATATATGTTCAAAAAGACCTCATAAATACTGTTAATGGTATGTGACATTTCGTGCTGATAATAATAATTTATTTATTAACTTATATTACTTTCTCATCCATATTTATATACTTCGTATATTGTATTTTATATCATTTTAAATAAAAAGATAATTGTATCATAGATGTAAAAACCATCTTGTTAGACACCCAACTTGACACAAAGTTATTGGCGCTCGCAAACTCAATAGATCCTTTCATATCTAGAATCGTGTGAAATTATCAATTAAAATTACACCCAATCACACGTTTAACAATATCAAAAACATAAATCATATTTTGTTTTAAAGATCCACGTTGGGAAAATTTTTACATAGATATTTCAAAATTAAGTCACTAAAATAATTTTCGTTACTATAAAACTTTCAAGAGTATAATTATAATAAATAATTAATGTATATATTTGTAAACTAATTAAACACTAATATTTATTAAGTATAAGTTTACTTATTAATAACAAAACCTAAATAGTCCTTTTGAAAATATAATTAATTATATAACAACATTATATTAAATGAAAAACCATGTCCTTGAGTCTTATTATTTACCTATATAGGTGATACTTAAGAGTATTACTACTATTATTATTTAAACTAACGCAGTAATTATTCTTTTAAAAAATCATTAACCAAAACCATAATTTATTAATTTATTGTTTTTATTACTATTCTTATTATTATGATTATTACGATTATTTTATTATTGGAACGAAGTTCCTTACGGCAGGCTTGGAGGGAATAGGTATTTTGCTACGAGACCGAACTGAAAAAAATGTGATAGTAAAACCGTAAGAAAAAATGCGTGGAATAAAACCGTTAAATGAGACGTAACTATAGTAACAATGTCAAGTGAACCAACAAGTGACTTGAATGCAATTGACAGTGATAATAGTGGGAAATTATTCAGTGCAAAAGAATTAAATACGTAAGTATTAGTTTATTCTTTATTAATAAATATATTAATAAATATATATTTATAAATATAAAAATATTTTACATTGGTTAAGTAAGGTTTTCAAGGTTATCTTTCTTCTAAATACTTTCTTGTACTTAAATAAAAATTAAGCAGCAAAATTTAAGAGAAAAATCAAGAAAACCTACATAAAATTGAGCACGATTTTTTTTGCAAATTGTGTCGATTCTACATAAGCCGAAGGAACTTCGTTCCTACCTGGTGTCCCACGACACCACATCATTTTTTTTTATTGATCGATCGAAGTGATTTGTTTATTAATATCTATGTATGTAGAATCCATGTAGTCAGATTGAAATGTGATTTACCTATACAACTGCTTTTAGAAGTGCAACAACATTCATCGTTTAAATTTTGCATGATTAACTACTGATTCTGAAATAGAAGATTCTCAAAGGAATTATATTATCGAAATTGAAAAGAAATGTATTACCGCTTTCGATTTCTAGGCACTGCAAACTTTGCAAAGAGGATAAAACTGATGATTAATGGGTTGCAAGAATCTTAATGAAAATGAGAAAATTTTACAAACATAAATAAACTTTTGGTATAATCGCTTGTATATATATAGTTTATATATATATATATATATATAATCGTTTATTTGGTATAATAATATTAATAATCAAGTTTTATATATTCGATAATTTTGAGAATTAAAGCTATCTTCGAAAAATATTTAGTGTAATTACAAATATTTCATAACTAGCTGCAACTCCATTTTATAAAATCGAACTGCATTCCATGTATCAACTGGGAATTTTAAAATCGTTTTGCTAAGATCATCAATTATCTGTCTTTTTTGCAAACTAATACCTAAACTATGATGAACTTCCTGCAAAGAATGTTTCTCACAAAAACTGTATTCAACGCTTTTAACTAAGGTGTGTTCAAATTATCAGACTCTTTTATTAAAACTACTATTTTGTAAGATAGGGCTATACTCAGAAAATATCTCCACACAACGTTCTTTTATTTTCATATAAAAACAATATCAACAAAAATATATTCAACAAAAATATATTCAACAAAAAAAGTATTGCTAATTTGGTGAAAAAATATTTTTAAGAAGCACTACACATATACGAAAAATCAGTGTTCTTCTATCAAGTGGAAAAATTTGTTTAAGGAGGAAAGCTGGAAATAATCAATTTCAGGTCAGCTTCTCTTGAAAAACTAAATTTTATGATTTAATTCTAAATGTAAAATAAAACACCATTTCCCTGTAGTCTTTATAGAAATTTAGAAAATATTTTTTTGTTTTACTCAATTGGGGGAGTGGCTTACTTCGATTTTAATTAAATCACTGTTTCTTGTAACATGTATGACCGGACTATATTATCAATTATAGTCATCAATTATTTCATGATATATAATATAAAAGAAAATACCTCACTTATGTTATTATAGCTCCAAAACCCAACCAGGTCATTCAATAAATATTATAACAATGATATTATATAGATATGTATACAGATTGTCGTTGTAATGTTTTGGTATCCATAAACATTGATAAGATACTTGAAAATAAACAAACTTCATAAAAATAATTGGTATTTTATCCATCAAAATGTGAAACAAAGCTCAATACCAAACAATAATAGAAAATTAAATTAAATTAAAGTTGATTAAAAAACGAATAAGTTATAAGCTTTTAAAGATTGTTTTCAATCTGTTTCTTGCACGATAAGCGGTCATTTTCTTTAAAAAAATAGCACATACAAATTTTTGAATATTAAAATAATGTATATATTATTTTTATTCACAATAATATCATTTGGGCATACAAACATTATTTATCTTAAATTTTGACGGAAAATGTATATACATGCCTTGGATATTAATAGAACCTCTAATGAATAATCACTATGGATATGAACATGTACGACGTCATTTATGCAAATTTGCTCCTTTGTTTCATTAATAATTTTGAACGTCGACATTTTGGTTACTTTTAAGATTTTAAAAAAATAATTTTAAATTCATGTACGAGAAGTAAAGACGCTTCAATTGAAGTGCAAAAAAAATTTGAGCATCTTCCCTATTAGCATAACACTAATAATTTAGTTGACGTTAATTTGAATAAGCTAAATTGAATAAGCAATCCATTGTATTCGAATATAATTTTATAAAAACAGGCTGTAAAAGTTTATATGTAATATATCTGTGAATAAATCCATAAAGTGGGCAATAAATAAAACTCGAATAACAATTGAAAATAGTAGTCGTGTATATACACAAATAGTTAGTATAAAAGAAAGTTCTTCACATGATTTTACTGCGGTATTTTTAAACGAACGTAGATCATTTATTTTCAACAAAATGGGAGACATGACACACACATACAAGAAAAAAAACTGAAAGAATTATATATATATATATATATATATATATATATATATATATATATATATATATATATATATATATATATATATATATATATATATATATATATATATATATCGAATATTTTCTTTCTATGTATCTTTGTTGTTACTTTAGGTTCCGTACTAACTTCTAATCGGCGTTTCGGATTAATTTGGGTTATTGTTGTTCTTGCTAAGATAATAAATCGAAAAATACATAGTGTCATAGTGTAGACCTAAATATTAAAAAACAATACCAGTTACGTACTCTAAACTTCCACATAATGTAATGTTTATATATGTTTTTAACATTATGTAAAGAACATCTTCACTGAATGAGTTGTAATTTAGAGAATAGGTGAGAAAAGAGATTGTTACATTTAATTACATAAAATTTTCTACAGCAATACTTTTTTCTTAGTTTCCGAAATAATGTACACCAACGAAATTTTAATCACTGATGTAAAACTACAGAATATTTACTCAAATTCCTATATCTCCGGAAGAACTTGGACATTTGAGTATGTATTTGGATATAAGGTATTATATTACATTTTTCACATTTTACTAAATTAAAATTATCTTAGATATTTATCTCATTATATTTTTTTTTTACGTTTTCTCGTTTCGATTTTTATTTTTGTTTAAAAATGATTTGCAGTTTTAACAATTTTAACAGAGGTTAAAAAATATATACAACGCTTGTAAATTCAAAATTTCTATAAAATTGGATGAACAGCTCATTTCTCCGAAATATTTATATTTATATCTCCAAAAACGTGAAATCTCACCACGATTGTTTACTGCAAATTTATATACATATATTCGTTTTGTATTTTTGGAGTTATGTGAGTTTGACTGAATGAGTATAACAAACTAATGGACACGCTGACACGAAATAAAAGATACTTTTAAAACATTGGCGTTGGTATGGACTAGGTATTAAAATGTTAAACGGCATACGAACCTCAAAGTAATGTATTTGGTTTACCTACCATAATTATTATCAAATATTTCATGATACAAGCACACAAAAAAAAAAAACGCGCTAAGTACACTACCTCATAGCTGGCGAGGAAACGTGTGCTTATTATGATGATTACAACTTTTACAACTTTTTGAATCGTTATATCTCAAAAACGGTGGCTCGTAGAAAAAAAAGTATAAAAAATTTTTTTGTAGATAATTTTATGATCTACAATTTTTGTTAAAAATATTTTTATGATAAAACTTACCGTTTTGCTGAAAATCACGAAAAACTCATTTTTTTTTACCTTTGACCTTGAATAAAATTTTTTCCTTACAGGGGAAAGACGGGGAACTTTCAAATTTTGTTTTTAATGTTAATTCAAGCAATCTTACCGATTTTCAGCTTGGTGGGAATTTAGGTAACTTTACTCTTATTTTTTGGTCTAATTTGACCGGACTAATGACATCGGTCGGTTGTCACTCTCAAATCAATGTAAATAACGGATTTCTGAAATGTATATTAAAACTGCTTCTAACTCAATCAAATTTAAAGTTATCGAAATAGTCCTAAGTAATTCCTTTTTATTATTATACGTCTATTATTCTTACTGTAAATGATACATTTAAATTTGCATATTGGTACATTTACATGAAATATATGAGGGTACAATAAATTTAGTCTAATGTGGACAATGATTGTAAATATTGAAGGTATTAACCAAAAATATATATATCAAAATTTGGCTTGAAAGAAAGAAATTGTATTGGATTAGACCATTTACGAACATTCCTTTGCCTTTTGTCCGCTATCACGGTAATTCAAAAACAAAATTAGCTAGTGAGTTGAAATTGTGATGGCACATTCGACATAATTTTGATTTAAGTGAATTGGCTCAGTCAGTCAACTGGCTCCTGTGAGATTTATAACTTTTGTTCGAATCATTTTATAATGAATAAGATTACCAACTGAAATACATCTGATGATTATACCGAAAATTATAAAAAAAGAACTTGTATGTCTATATGGATCCGTATTTAGTGTATTTTATCATTGTCCGTAGCAACGTGTAGCCTGATGCTTGAGATCTCCATAGGAGTCACGTAACATTCTATGTGTTAAATGTTTATTTGAATATGCATTTTTTCGAAATAAACTTTAAGCTACTGAGAGATAGAATTCTAATTTTCTAATCAATAAATCATAACATTTATAAGATTAAAGGATTAAAAACTTGTGATCGAATTGTCGGGATGATAAATTACTTCAACATGATTCTACCTGCAAACAGGTAAAATATAATGAGCCTCGCAAATTATCGAAACTCTTTCCGTCTAGAGTTTTACTGATTAAAATTTGAATATGTAAACTACAGAACCCTAATTGTCTAAATTGTTTCGAACTTCTTCCATACTATTGTCAGAAGTTTTTACATTTATTGTGTTGCAAATAACCTACATTTATATATAAAAATGTCTAATATATTTAAACTTGAAAGTCTTGTTTCCGTTAGTTTTTTTCTTACCTTTAATATTATTGTTTTTATACTGTACAATAGATATAAAATATCTTTTTCTATCTCTTTTTAATAGTTATTTATGTTCAATACTATGTGCTTTTTTGTTTATTTCAATTTTCTTTCCATTAATTAATGAAAACTTTTTTTATTACTGTTCTCTGTTTTACAGTGCTTATCTATTTGTTAATTGTTTTATTAGATAAATTATATTGTATTTTATACGTTGAAAATTATTTTTGGGACGTAATATTAGTTATAGTAAAATGCTATACTATAATTTTTAGAATAGAGAACGGAAACCGACGTCCTTTAGAAATCACGTCGATAGAAAAGACATGTAAATTAAAATACATGTCGACACATGCAGTGTTTTGCATTATGCTCAAAAATGCATTAGAAATAATGCATGAAAAAATGCATTATTTTTCTAAAATCTCTAAAAAAGAATAAAAATTTATAAAAACAAAACCCTCATATACTACTAGCTGACCCGGCAAACGTTGTTTTGCCATGTATATTATTTCTAAGAAACATTTTTTTAGTTCATTAAAAATAACTATCTACTATAAGTGTGCGCAGATGTGCTTATAATCGAAAGCGTTATAAACAATGAAAGTATATTTAGTTTAATTAAGTTTATTTAGGTTAATAAATGAATCTTTATTAAAGTAACGAATTCATTTTAAATTACAAGTCTTGATAGTTTAGATAGACTTGATAGTCTATCTAAACATCAAAAATTATTATCATATTTTTACTATTTTTAATATCAATTATGGCAGTTGAAAAACAATAAAGTTTAATCTCTCAGCGTAATAGAGTGTACGGCAATTTTGGTTAGTCCGTCTTAAGCCAACACAAACTGGAAGGTTTTGTCACGCGAGAACATGCCACAAATAGTTATCCGAGGGAAAAGCATGGCGTATCCAAATTTAAATCACATATAGACAATGTCTGGCCTTATGACTTATTGATCGTCATAGCGAATGCCAATTTAATTGGGAATTGAGTGCTTTTGAGTTCAATTGGCACATATTTAGGAATCATAGGGATTCGTGCCAGCAATATATTTTTGCCTTGAAACTTGCCATTCAAAATGATGGCTTCATTAACGTTTTACATTAATTTTTTAATGACTTATCGTTTACCATTTCACAGCCATGGTGGGTTACGAAGTTACGAAGAAGAATGAGATCGGAGATCCAACCTTCAATTGCAAATGGTGTGGTGGCATGCCTGGAAAATCCAATGAATTTAAAAACTCAATTGGAAAATTCACAGTTTCGTTGGTATGGCAAACTGCATCGACAGATTTGTATGACACCGAGTCCCCATGCAACAACTGTTGTATCATTATATTTAACCTATTGACGTCGACATTTTTTGCTGCCAAAATCGCTCTTTCTGCCAGCCTCTTCATATTGTGTATGTACAGCGGAAAATATGTGATCGATGAGAGTATTTTGTGATTCGATGATTGTGAAGAATTCCAAATGTCTGTAATGCCAAATTCTTGCAAAAAATTGAAGTTTATAATTAAAGAATAAAAAATAGGGGTTGATCGTAGAGGGGTGAAAAATTAAGAGCCATTGCGGAGGAGTTTAATTACGCACACAAACTGGATGAGTTTAATATTTTAATACTGGATGATTTTGATATTTCTGTTCTCGTGACACGATAATTTTATATATTAGATAAGGGTTATCATAAAAAGATATATTCAGGAGTTTTTTTAATCGTCATCAGCGACCTTTTCGAGGTCGCTTTGGCATTTATTATGCGGTTAAATATGCATACTTTTTTTTTTAATTTGGTAGAATCTACAAGATGTAGATTCTTCGAAAGAAAACCTTTAAAATTAAAAACTAAAAATTAAACTTCCTGTAAAAGATATTCTCATTGAAGGTTGTCTTGAGAGTTGCAGAATATACTACAGGCTGTGAAATGTGTACCCAAGTTTCTGAACATTTGTATGAAAAGTTGAACAATACTAATATTTACCAAAATTTGTACATGTTATAGAGAAACTCTGTTCTGAAGTCATCGCTATGAATGTAATGCTATGAATGTAATTTAGTGTAGCATCAGGTATGGCTACATGTTATAATACATAACATTATTTTTAAACAGTAAAAAATGTAATATTTCATGGCGAACGAATATAATAATAATCATAGATTTCTTATTCTCAAGTAATAATACGTTGATGGAAAAACATTTATCAAACTGTCATTTTTATAATAACGAACTAAACACAACGACTTTGAACGTTACTATTATGAAGAAGAATGAGACAATTTTATAATACAAAATAAAAATAGACAATAATATTTATTGTTCATACAAAATGAATCAAAAAATGTAATTTATAAAAAATTTATTAATGGTAAAAAATACTATAAATAACAAGTTAATTACGGTACTGGGATAGTTGATCGCATAATAACATTTATTGTCAAGAATAATCCAATGAAAATAACTTCCTCAAACTACTCAAAAGGTTATCATAATCAAAAACTCCTTGATCATAATATTTTAAAAGAAACAATTGAAGCCATGTAAAATTTTAAATAATTTATTAGAGAAGAAGCCAGTAAGTACGCTGCGTAAATTAAAAAATGTAAGCTTATAGTGACCAGGCTAAAATTACATTGCTTGTTTCACTAAACAGAAATGAGGTATTTTTTTAAAATTAATTATACATTAACCAGAGCGGATGGGAAATTTTACTTATTTACTTTAATATTTACTTATTTACTTTATTAGTTTATATAAATAAATGTATACAGAATATGTCGCCGTAAAATAATCGTTTATTATAGTCTAATGACAAATTATTACAATTATTCGAAATAACTTAAGTTCACAGGTTTTCTTCTAAAGACATCTACCAATATATATTGTAAATCATATTCCTAAACATTTATTTAATTTATTAATTTATTTCAATTCTTAATTAGTGGAAATTCATTTTTATATTGGAATATTTATAAAAAATGTATTTAATTTTTTTTTTTATATTTCAATATTTAAATATTGCAAAACATTGAGCCACAAAGATAACATTTCAAACTCGATCTTTCATTTTGCCTAACCGTTTCTATACCTAACTATAGGCTCTTACACACAAAAAACTCATAGCGTTTACCTTAACAATTCACCATTAGCTGGGAATAATGTCTGTCACATCTGCTATTCATATTTCGAAAAAATTACTCGATTTTTAACTTTTTTTTTATATATATTAGATTTTATCATATTTTGTTGATAAACCCGGATAGTAAAATGATTTTAATTTTAGACTTGTGCATATTAATTGTAGATAATAATCTAATTTAATAGCTAAAATTTGAATCTTAAATTCTAAACAATTGTGACAATTTCCAAACAGACCTGACACTATTAATGATTCAAATCACATAATAAAAGATGATATCTGTGTGTTGTGCACTCAAAAATCTCCAATTCATCCAATTTGAGTGTTTAAATAGGTCAAATGATAGGTCACTGAGTGTTTTTATGCCAAATTATATAATATGCATTTTTATGGGGCGTTTCTTTCTCCAAGTGTTGTACTATTTTTGTATTCAAATTCCCATTCTTATTATAATCAAGATAGAGGTGTCGATGTCAACACTCAAGACCTTTCATTTGAACTGTTGAACACTCAAATTTGATAAGATAATGGAGATCAAGACGCGGACTATCAATTCGTTTTGAGATTTTCTCCTCTCCAAGTTAGATATCTCTCCTGTTCTAATGAACATAGTAACTTCGTTTTAGCCTAAGAACACTCAATGAATCAAGACCTTCATTTGAGCTGTTAAACACTCAAATTGTAAAAGATGGAGGGGGGGCAAGGAGCGAACATACAAATTATCATCAAATTTTTTTTATATATAGACTGGTATAATTTACACATGACTAATTAAAAAACCATATTTTAACCTAATTATCACCTGAGAATTTTAATTACAGCATAGTCCTGTTAGCTTGAATCTTCTATTTTAGACATAAAATGTATTCTATTTCTAAGCCTCAAAGCACAATAAATATTTAATAAGAATAGTGTTTTTTCAAAAATGTTTTACTTTAACAAAATTTTAGTCAAACATTATTCGTTTATAAACGGAAAATTCTGTTTTGGAAATATTAGTCAACAATAATTTAATCATAATACCTATATTTTATTAAATGGAGGTTTATTATATTACCCAATTATAGATCAAAGTCCGATCAAACACATGCATAAAATACAAATAGTAAATAATTCTTTATGAACGAATTTTATGCATTTTAATTAATCGTGCTAATATCAGAAGTAACCTTATGATTGGAAATAAGGCGAAAGTATAATAATCAAATAATTAAATATGCTAATTTTTATCCACACTTGTGTTTATCATATATTAATGTTTTTTTTGCACGTAATTAAACTCAACAAAAATTTTTAATACAATTATTTAGATAAACCTATATTGAGAAGCAATTATGAACGAAGGAATATTGAAGCATGGAATTAAATAAATATAAAGTTAAGTACGAGTAGTATATATTACAATCAATTTTTCGGATCTTCAAAGTAATACCGTAGTGTTGATTTCTATATTATTTTACTCAAAAGAAACTAAAATGAAAAATAACCGAAGTTAAAACAGATGTAAACACATAAAAAATTATTATTACAGTAACGTAAAAATATTTTAAACAGATAAAATTAATCATAAAAGAAGCGAATAAAATGAAATAAAAAAATTTTACAAAATATATTTTAATAAAAAACAAGAGGAAGAATTTGCACAGTGTTTTAGGGCGAACTTTCGAACTGAAAAGATAGCAAGATCACATACTATTAAGTTTAAGAAACTATCGAATGGAAGTACATTTATTTTTATACGGACAATTTCAACAATTTTGGTAATTTAAAGTCAATTTTTTAGAAATGGATACTATTACAATTGATTGATTACCTGTAACACAATTCCAATCCGATTGTAACTTAATTAAAATCCGGTATGTAATATTTCTGGTTAAATTTGTAATTTTTTGCCTATATTTGCCTATAGTATCCGTGATCACATTTCATATTAGATTATTGGGGTAATTTCAATATATTTAATTAAAGGATGTTCCAAATTGTGTGACCTATCTAGTAAGTTCTAACGCACAAATTTCGTTTTCTTTGCATCAAATTATTATTTTTGGATACGTATAATACCCACACATCAATGATTTGATTTAAATGATTCTACAAATATTTTCAATAGATGTGTTTAAATTGGGTATTCAGTATAAATGAATATTCCGCAATGTTTTGTATCTATTAGTTAACTTGGTAAAATCCATTGAATTTAATTATTCATATTTATTTTTTTGAAATGTCCAAGTTTTTTTGTAAGTACTCGATAACTCTTGTTTTATTAAAAATTTAAGCTATTCCAGGCGCTTTGATCAATTAAGCAGATTTAGAAGTTCTTACGTACAATGAACAATGGTATAAATAAGAGTAATTTTAGAAATCAGTAGAGAAAGCTTTCTAATACCATCTGATATTTGCAGATGATGACAAATTTTTAATACCAGTGATGCTGAAATTGGCGTGATTTTTAGTTTAATTTTTTTTCCTAATATCATACGTTTGTAGATAAAATTTTCAGTAATTTTAGTAATTACAGTGGAATGTCAGAATAATATATATTTTGAACATAAATTTTTATGTACTACTGGATTATAGGCCAAAGTTAGAAAATTTCAATTAAGAAATTAATAATTTCAATATTAGGCTATATCTATCTGTAATATAACAATTTTAATAAGACAGACTGTATAAATTTGTATGTAAATAGGTACATCACGACAGACAATACACCGGCGACAACACGTTTTGTCTTAGAGACTTTCAGGAAATCATGGTCATTTATTACGTTTTTCACTAAATATTATATATTCATGTTTTATTTTCTGACACTTCTATATGTGTAATAATATACGAGAAAACTCTGTCAACATGAACTTCGAAAAAATATTTAATTTTTGAAATCAACTATTTTATGGTACCATCCTAGGATTAAATCCATTAAAAAAAAAGTTTGTTTTTTTAAAGTGGCTGTTATTAACGAAAATATCGATGAATATACAAAAATAACAATTGTTTTGGCCCCACTTCCCGTAAGGTTTGCCATTTTTTCTTAAAATTTTAAGAGACCAGCTCATTTCTAGAACTTATCAAAGTGAAACATGATTATTAATTTAAAATGAAATTGAAATTATATCTTTTAATGTTAAATTTATAACTAGGCTTACTGGTAACCTTTCATTTGTACCTCCTGGTAAAAACTTAATGTCTACACGTAGCTTGTATAAGCAGAGCTACGCTTGTGTTCGTTGAAAATATTTATTTGAAAGAAATATTCATATTTTATTTAAAACAAGACATTAAGTAAAACAAACGATGAATTGATAATTTATTGTTTTGTTTTGAAATTTACTTTTTTCATATTTTCGTATTACATTAATTTAATTCTTTTGCAAACATATAGACAGTTTTTTTTTCGTATAGACGGTTTTATAATCCTTGTTAATGGAAAACATAGGATGCGTCCCGGAAATGCGTGAGTTTTATTTTTGGATTAGTATTTGAAAATACGTGAGAATTAAAAATAATAAGAGATTAGCTTAATTTATGTTACGGTTCCTTCTGAGCCACGAGTGTTTGTTGCCGAGCACTACTTTTACTATTGCTGCGGCGCTTTATATAAAATGTCAAATGCCAATGATAAAAAATTTATGCATGTTTCATCAAAAATATTTTCAACGTTTGCAAATGGGATAGCAATACAATAAAATTTGTAATATTCAATCGAAAATTTAACCATTATTTGTTATTTTTCAAGTTAATAATAGTTCTTCATCCTAGAAAGACATCATATCATATGATTGATTATTATGTTTAATATAACAAGTTTCATTTGGCGAAATATATGAAAAGTGTGCTGTTTTCTTTTTCTGAGCGCGTAAAATTAATTCAATTTCCCACAAGCTCCAAATTGACAACCGTATAGTTTTTTATTGTAATAGAAAGTAGATGTGACAAAACTCTACTACTATTGTAATAGAAAGTAGATGTGATAAAAATTGTTAATTTTTCACATCGTTCAGATTGTCGGTCAACAGACATCTGATTTTATGACGTAGTAGGCCTCTCTTCTACAATAACAAAAAATGAAGGTTTGTCGATTTGAAACTTGGGGAGACCATTAAAAATTTTCTGGTTGCGAAAATGGAGGAAAGAGTTATTGCTCATATCATACTTAAGTTACATGGACTATGTTTATAAATATTTACAAATTGATTTAATTAACAGCATTTTGCGTTTAATTAAAATCGTTTTAAACAGAAAGAGGTTAGCAAAAATATTTTAGTAACAAATTGGAACGAAAAGGCGACAAAAAATGAAATGAGTTTAGTGTCACAGAAAATTTTATGTTATAAAATTTAGAATATGGAATTTTTACCTAATATCTTACATTCAACTGAATCAGTCAATTAATTCCTAAGATAGGTTATTTAAATCGTATATCGTAATTTCCATTCATCCTACTTCCATGAAATATTATCCAAGCATACTGTAGTATTAGCTTCAGCTATATCAGATATTTGAATTTTGATGAAATCGATTATTCTAAATGTCTACGGAGAATATATTTTAATAGAAAATCTCAAAGAAGGCTAGACTAAGTAAGATTACTAGTTCAGAAAAATTAATGTAATTGAATATGAAAAATGCTTTACATCCAAAAATCAACTAATTTGTTGAAAGGCTACCGGACATTTAAGCTAGCATATTCATACATCCTAGCATTTTATAAAGCAATATGGTAATTTTGTTTTTAAATTTTTCTCTTCTCTTTTGGGTCAAAACTTGTGCATGTGTGTGATCTAATTGATTTTTCTAGTATTGAACTTAAATTCACTATTGTTACATAAAACATAATACAACATTCTATTAAAATTTTGTTTGTACCTTCAATATTATCTTGCTTCACCAACTTTAGAATAAATTAATATTCTGATTATATAGAAGCATTTCAATCACTTATGTGCCGAGGAAAAAATAAATAATTTCCCAAATTAATCTCTTTGGTCGTATATGTTCGTTATTGAATTAATATTGTATAAATTAAATAAATAATGGTTCCAACAATAAGAAAAATAAGGAATCTTTAGTTCCTATTTTAACCAAACTGAGACAAAAATTTTTATCAGCTAAGAAAAAATCACATGTATAATATTTTGCCAATTAAATTCAATAATTGCTAAACAAATCGAAGATAAGAAAATTATCGTATTAAAATTGTATTGTTATTTGTATATATATTCAACAGATCAACGATATCAATTTTATATAGGTAGATCAAACCTACATGTCGTCATATTTCAAAACGAATTGTTGGGAATGTAGAACATGTTTGATAACATACATAATGAACATAATTATGTTAGAATATAGAACCTAATGAACATAACTGATTTCAACAATATTCCTTATTATTAATAATAAATGAAATCTAATTTAATATATTATTACATTAATTTTACTTCATAGTGCTTATTTTATCAACGAGATTTGATCAAATTATGTGAATTTTTTATTACATGCTTATTTAGAGGTTTAAAACGTGTTGAAAATTTTAAATAAAATAAAAAATTTGGTCCCATGCCATACAACTGATCAATGTTTATGACGTACAGGCTTCAACTTACAAAAAATATTTTGGACGGAAACTTGTGGTAGATCCAATCAGAATTCGAGTTGCAATATTTTTCTATTTTTCACAAATTAAACGGATACATCCTTTGTTAGCGTATCGGACATATACATTTTTGAAATTGGTTTCTATTCAACATTAACAAAAAAAGTACATATGTTAATCTTAAGCTTGTTCACGTACCCGAAAATCTATGAGCTTAATAAAAAAGAAAGCTCGCTTATTAAAAATTCCGTTAAATAGAAAACTATTATAGGTACGAACCATAATTAATGTATTTATAAATTTTAGATGAGTGTTTTTCTCATCCTTTTATATTAACAAGATTACGCATCTACAAATATTTTTTTGTTTGTTAAATTTTCACTGATATAACTACAGTTACAAATTTCTGCCTTCTAATTTTTACTCCTATCTGAACCCAATGGACCGATTATGCTCACCCGCGACTTAAACTTTGGTCTTCAATACGTTATCATAACTTCAGCTCGTTATCTCTTTTCCTTTTTGAGTTATCCTGAAGGAAGTTGGAAGGACGGACGGATGAACCGACGAAAAGGGGCTCATTAAGCGTTTCTATGAAAACCTAACGAATTTTTTTTTTGTTTCTTCAAAATTTGCAAGTATTACTAGCTTTAGACTATAGTGAATATATTAATTGATCTGTTTGAAAATGATTATATTATCCGAAACAATATATTATTATAATATTTTTAAAAAATTTTAATAATAATAACAAAATGGAAAATATTCCGTGTTATTATTTATTTTCATATTGAATATACTCTATTCTATAATTGTCGAGTATAAAAAATAAATACAATATGAATGGCAAACTTATGGCAAGCTTAAATTGCAAAATTACGCCAATTCTTATTGCCATTTGATAAGTAAAACATAGTTGATAGGTGATATCTTACTTTCAAAGATGTTTAATGAAGAATCATTAATGTTTAATGAAGAATAATAACTATTTTTTATTTTTGACAACCTTATTGTTAACTACCCGAAACAAAAACGAATCGTTAATTAAAATTAAATGGTTTATTAGTTTATTTGCCTACTATATAGAAAAATTTTAAATCTGGTCCCAGAGCCGGGCCAAAGAAGTGACCAAAATTTTATTTTAATCTTATATTATTGTTCTTGATGAGAAAATTATATTTGAGGGTTAAGAATAGTAGGTTAAAACAAGATATAATATTCATTTATTTTTGCTTGTAACATAATGTCTCCAAATTACGCATTAATAGTGGAATTGAACATTTTATTAATTTTGAAATGATTGATCCTGTTGAATAATCAATAAACATATATTAAAATTCGATTATTATTTATTATTTTAATAGTAACCATTTTAAAATGATTCGAAAATTTTAGCAATAAAATTAGTGGCATTTAAGTTAACAAAATTTTTTTTAATTTTTTTAAATATATAAAAATAGTTTTAATTTTTTTAAATATATAAATTTTGGGATCATCATGGTGAATATTATGGTTGTATAATGGTTGAAAATAAGCCTATTTAATCCGAAAAAATGTGTATGGGAGATGTGGTTGGAAAGTGTGACAATACCGTGAAATATCTTTTTATTTTATTATTATCCATTCTAAATGGTTTAAATTTTTTAAATGATTCAAGAAACGTATCATATACGTCTGAAGATAATGTTATTTTGAAACTGAATATACTACAATTTTATAATGTATTAATATATTAATATCCAAAAACAATTATTAAAATATCAAAGGTTTATTATATTATATTATATTTCAATGATTTAAATGAGGGTATTAAAACTTCATTTTCTTTCATACTCCTTAAAATCTTCGTTAAATTCGTTGTCTGATACAAAACTAAGAAAATTTTTAAGTTTTTGTTAAACAACAAAACAATTCATCATCCTTATATACAGACTTTTTCATTGATTCAAACAAAAATAAAAAAAGGTCAAAGAAGACATATGCACACGGGGTTCTATAAAACTCAGTTAAGGACTTCCTTCACTATCAGTTAAGGACTTCCACCAGTTCGTTTGCCATTTATTAATTCAAATATAAGTATTCACATATAAGAGTTCACGTTTTCTACATATCTCATTAAACTAAGATTGAAATGATCTTCAAACTGAAATAGGTATTGACTTAGTATGCTTGTTTAATTTTCAAAGTGCTATCTTCCTAGTAGAGCTGATACTGTAGGGATTCAATAGAGTAGTTCACAAAATAAATACGATTTCTTGTCATAAAATTACATTAAGCCTGCCATTTTGAATGACGTAATATCGGTATAACATTACAGCTGTATAGTTTGAATGATTGTTGATAACAAAACCTAGCATATATATGGTATATATGCATATACAACCTAATAGTAATAACTAATAATTTTACCAAAATGTCACACCACGGCAGCATTGTGTTTTATGTCACATGACATATAGATAAACATATCGAATTTCATGATAATCAATTGAGCATGTACTTTTATGTCTGAAATTCAGAATATTTAAGAATATGTTTGTATAAAATTTGATATTTGTCAAATTTCATGCAGTATGTTTGACTTCCGAAAGTAGCCTATTGTAAAACTAAATTTATCATGTGTACATATTACAAATAAAATAAAATACAAACAATCGAGCTAATTGGTAGATTTTCATTTCGCATCGAGTATTCCAAGTAAGCAACTTGATATCGTCCCTATTTTGCAAAGAAAGTGTAGAAATAGGATAATATTCTTGACTATTTACGTTACAGCCATTGGAATGGAAAAATAACTTATTTAATATGTAGTACCAAATATTTATTTGATTGTTAATTTTTGGAAAGCCATATCAATAAAAAATATTAAAACAAAATATTTCACTAATTTCTACTTTTTAGTAACACAAATTATTTCGTCAATATTGTTTCGATCAATGTAACCATATTCAAAAATGTTTTTGTTTGAAAATGGTTATATTAATCACAATAATATTGTCAGATTAATTTTTTGTAAATAAAAATTGGAAAATAGCAAAATATTTAGTGTAATTAATTATTAAAATAAAAATTTTAAACATTAAAATTTTTGTGCTAAAGTATAATACTTAAACCTAGGTACAACCCGCGGATGCTACTGCTGACAGCTTAATATTTAACATGATTATGCTCTCGAAGAATAAATACACGACTTCAACGAGTGTCATTCGGCTTCTAACCAACAAATATATCTTACTGTCAGTAAATATTCAATTTTTGTACACTATTATGATATTAGTTTTCATATTGATCTGAATTTCTTTATCAACATATACACATTACAAAATAACATCCAAACTTAAATTTATATATGATATTTATTTATTTTTGTTGTGTCGGAAAGGGAAACGAACGTATAAAGGTAAATGTATATACAGAGAAATAATGAAAACGGATGCAGTTCATAAACAACCATGAGTCTTTTTCCCATATCTCTTTCCAAGAAAATAGTGTTTGATAAAAAGGGTTTGAAAAATATTATAGATAATTATTATTTTTCTTTTTTCACAAGGTTATTATTATTCATTTCAAAGTTTTTTTGTTTATTTTTATTTATTTTCTGCATTTTTAACAGCTGGGTTCGTTTACGCAGATATCAATAGTGAAAATTTGTATGCATAATGTATTGTACTGGTATTTAAATTGATATATTATGTATATAGTCTTTAGATTTTTTGTCTAAAGTCGTGAATTCTTTAAACATATTTGTATTTTGTTCGTTGAATCCGTGTTATCTCCTAGAATTTCTTCTGTGCTCCTGAGTAGTTGTTGTGATTGTCTTTCGTGGTTGGTTGTATTTGGTATATGTAGGTATAATCTTAACGGCACTTGACAAGTATCAACATTTAAGTCGATCGTGCTGTGTTATATTTTATTGTACCTAATTTGTTTTGTTGTATATCATGGCATGTTTGATTTCTTTCGTTTACGTGGCAGATATGTAGACGTGTTTCTATAACTTCGGTAGTTATTTGAGCTAGTGGTATTCCAGTAATGAGGTCATCTTTCCAATCCGATCAGCTATTTCATTTTCAGATATATTATTGTGTCCACGTCGCTAGAGAAACACTACAGAGGACCTCCGGTAATCCAGCCCCAGTCTAATCTGACATCTATTGTATTGTTTAATTAACTAAATTTGACATACATATTGAAGTATGATTTGTCTTGTCTCCAGAGTATAACATATACATAGAATCTTATCATTTGATCCGTAATTTATCGGATTACAAGATACTCTTTTGTAAAAAATTTCGGAGTATTGGGGGTGTAAGGCAGTACTCTATAATGTGACAAATTCGAAAATTCATCACCTTTTTGTATAACGTTTGTCGGATTACCACGGGTCTATTGTATTTCTATTTGGCGAATATGTTGAATGTGTTGTATTATGGAGAGATTTGTGTTTTCGTTTGATATTGTTATGAAAGTTTATTGTTGCAATTCTGTAATTTGAACTATTGTTGCAATTCTGTAATTTGAATAGCTTTGGCTGTGATATTTGAAGTTATTTGATTAAGTTTAAGTATGTAAATATTGTAATCGATTATAAAATCTCAATTTCCTAGATAAATGAGTAACATCTATCCAGAGAATCATTACACTTAGCTAATTCATACTGATGATGACTACTTTGTAGTCATTTTATAAATATATAATCATTTTTAATCATTTTATAAATTCATAATAATGTCATTTATAAATACATAATAATTTGATTTAGGAAATTGGGGCAAAAAATCGAAATTTAGAATTATTAGTTAGAGTTCTCATTAATAATTATATATGTAAAAAAAAAAAATTAAATTAAAAAAACAGTATATTGTTTAATAGGTATAAGTTGTTTTTTGATATCAGAAATATACTTCCTATATTCGATCCTCTATGATCCGTGTGATTACTTTCAATCACGGTCATATGGGTATTCAAATCACCAAATACAATGTATGGCGTAGACAGCTGCTATTATTTGCTGTATTTATTTTATTAGCAACAGTTTGATCTTAGATAGTCTTTTATGAAACCCGTTCACATTATTTTCAAACTGAGATCCTTTTTTGACAATTTTATTTTTTAGTTTTGTAATCATAGTGTTGGCGATTCGGTTTTTTACTTGGGTTTTTTATTCGCCCTATGAAGCGAATAAATATTTTTAAAAGAACCGCCTTCAAAAAATTAAATTAAAAGATAAAAATAATTTGGAGATAAAAGCTTATATAAATTTTTTCCTTTTGACCAAATACCTCCAACTAACCAATTTTTTAGTTAAAGGTAAGATTGGCATTGATTTCGATAGGTAATTGGTCATAAAAAGCAGCTTGTAATTACATAAGCAAATACTAAGGCAAAAAAAAAGCATATGTATATATATCAGGCAAATTCAGAAATTTTGTTTAAAACATTGATTTTAAATTGGAAAAATTATGAAATACACCTTAAAATTATGTAATGTATTATTATAAGTAAGCGTGGAAGATTAAAGTCGTCGCGTTTTTTGTTTATTTGAGTAAAAAAATAAAACGAAAACTTTGCGACTAACATTATTAAATAATTACATAATATTCGTTAGATGAAGAAAGGATTTTAATTTTACACTAATGTTGTTAATACTTCATAATAATCTAGAAAAGCACTAGAGCATTTGGGCTTAATCATCTATGTATGGAAAATACTTTCAATATTTTACAAGGTCTGCGTCTTCAACAAACTATAACTAGACGGTACTATATTATTATATACAGAGAATAGATAACAATAGGATGGTGGTAAACACGTATGTAACATACAAGATTTAGAGTAAGCGAATGTTAGAGCATTTAATGTTTTAGAGATCTCAAAAAGAAAAGTCTTTCTGTAAATGTTTTACCTACTACATAGTTGCAGTAATACATTTCACAAAATGTTCCAAATATATATAGTCAGTTAGTTATCTTCTCTCCTCCATCACTGAAACAAATATCACATTATTTAAAAGCGTTTTATATGTGAACTTTATTATTATTTTATTGTCCTGTATTTACTATTAAATTATTATCTATGAATTAAAAGTGTTTGATTGTGAAATAGTTTCAATCGGAATTTTCTCATTCTTACTGCTTAAAGGGGTTTATATAGGGATATAATAAAAATCTTTTCATAAGCAAAAATAAATGATTTGATCAAAATTGGATTGGAACACTATCTAGATTCATTAGGTAGTTTTTGAATATTCATCCAAGCTAGGAAATTTCTGCGTTTTTTTAAGTCCGTTAGTATACTCAATCAATGATTACTTAAATAAGTTTGATAACAAAAGCTATTTTGTCTTCTTGTTCAAAGTTAAATTATTATTTGGTAGGTGCTGGCTGCAAAATTCAACAACTAATTTGAATGATTGGGAGGGTTCAATTTTCCCATGAAAGCTCAACTATTATCAAATATCTTTCATTGCGTACTTTTTTATATGAAAAATTGGTAGAACTTTTACAAGTAGGCAAAGCAAAAGCTCGTTTGTTTTTCCTTTTTTTTATCTTAATCTTCAACATTTTACGTATAGTATTTGATAACAGTACAGATTTTTTTGTCCGTACCGTTCAGAGCAAATGTCAAACAAAAATTGACGTTATTGACGTTATTGGGTTGAAAATTGTAAGAAAGAAATTTAATTATTTTTAATTACAAATATAAATAATTATTTACTTAAATTAGTTATTCAATTTGGAGAAATTTCCTATGTTTAATCATACACCATTCACAGAGATTATATCGTTTGATTTAAAAACTAGTATTTTTAACCATAGAAACGAATGAAAACATATTGATTTAAGGTGCCATACACATGTACGCTTAAACCTACTTCTATACCAAACTTCAATTTTGAAAAATTTTGGAAGTCTCAAAATTTTGATGAATCGGCCATTCAGAGTCGTCGAAATATCTGACAAGCTATGAATAGGGGCTTCATTTATCTGTTAGTTAAAGTCTATCAAGGTAAGTGATGTAAGTTGTTCTTTTTGCATTGAATTCTAAGAAAGTGAAATCTAATAGAAAAAATAATGATACGAAATTTTTATGCTTCATGCGCGTGTTTTAATTTGTTGTTTTTACCTTGAGCTTTCAAAACATTGTCAAAATATTTAAAACGAAATAAAACAATCATGTGAAATATATCTATTAGAAATATCAATGTAAAGCTGTTACGAATTCACTATAAACCGAATTGTTACGAAAATCTACTAAATTATTTCATTGTTTTGCTTCTCATATATATATTTACAGAATGTGCACATTCCATCACCTTTGATCAGTTTAACACCATTTATGTCAGAAAACTTACCACATCCAATAATATAACCCCAATCATGTATGCACAAATTAAGCTCAGTGGACTATGGATAACAGTTTTTAAATTCAGTTGCAACATTTGATTCTCACTTAGTGTCTTATACGGCAAGCTAAATAAAATTTAATTGAGATTTAAATAAATCGATTTCAAAATCGTATCCTTCTAGCATATCTATTAAAATAATTTTTTCAAAAAAATTACTGTTTTTCATGTATTTAAATTCCTATTTCCGCTTTTCATGAGATTTCATTTCAAAATGGTTGCAAAATAACCGCTTCTTCAAAGCTTCATAAAATAAAAGTTCACAAAAGGGTCGGAAACAAAACCTGGTACTTTCAAGCATTGCGAAAATTGCATGAAACTGATTATCTAAAATTGTTGGAAAATGAATCTAATACCCGTGGCCGTGGAATCCTATATGAATGACGTACTAACAGAAAACACTTTATATTTTAAAAAGTAAATACTTTATGCTTACACACGTCAAAATACTTTATTAATTATTATAATACTCTTATGTTGCTATTAGTATGATCAAATATTTATTTTACTGACAAGAATAATTTTCAGTCTTAAATCAAGAAAACTTTATTCAGATTTACCTTAAAGATGACAAATAACTTTTTTAAAGTACCTATTTATTATATAATTTGTATTTTCATTTCTAAAGTTTCTGTAGCATGTATAAATAATGTGCAATCACCACCGCAGATTTTGGAATTTGTATTTTGTTTTTATTAGAATCAATGAAAATATTTTTTTGAAAATTTATTGTTAATTGAATAGTTAGAAAATTAATTATCATTTAATAATTAATAATTATATAAAAATTATTTAGAAATTCACTGAACATTTTATTAATAATATTTACTATATTGGTTAATAATATTAGTTGTGAAATAAAAAGTGTTGAATGTGGTTCTTGGCTACCTGAGACCTAATAGACAAGGAAGTTTAAGTTCGTCCCTAGCGTAGTCGCAGATTAGACATTCTCTTAATATTACTTTATAATTTAAAATTAGATTCGCTACTTTATCATTTAAAATTTGAAAAGCTAAAATATAATTTGAAATTTGATAAGAAACTCTGAGAATCGAACTTTTAGTAGCGATCTGTATAAAATAATTTTATATGCCTAGATTATTTTCTATTATAATTACTGTCAATTACCAGTAATATTTTGTTTTATCAAAAGCTGCTAAAAAAATATGTTGTTATTTTATACAAATATCAGAACAAAATTCACGAATGAGTGATTGAATACTTTAAAAATAATTTAAAAATGGGAATTTAGAATGTTAATTATTATTATTATTTTTTTTTTTTAATATCCAGAAAGAAATTTGTATTTCCCAAATGTTATAAAATATGACTATAAACGAAAAAAATTAAATGTAATTGATACTTTTTTGGTCAAGACCCAAAAATATGTTTTGTTACAAGCGGCTCCTAATTAAGCGGTACATGCATTGTAAATTCAGCATGGTCCCGAAGAAAAATATTATTGTTGTGATGTTCTATGCTATTCGTAACGTTTTATGTTTTCAGATTTAGATATAACCAAGAAGTTGAAAATGTGAACAAAAACTCTATATCCCAAAATGATATGACGAGATAATTGAGTATATCCAATTCAATCGTACATATCAATACCTACCTACACGCCATCACAATTGCCGAATAAGTGATATGTATTCAATGTCCATAAAAGTAAATTTAATGCAATTAAAAAAACTTTAGTAAAACTTTAAAACGGTACCTTGACTGTGCATGTTCTCTGAGTAGAGAATGTACATTCCGATTTATACTTTTTTTATTTTTTTATTTTAGCTTTCAAAGTCCAATGCAACTGTAGGCCGATAATCGAAGAAAAGAATGTATTATCCAGTTTTTTGTCTTTTAGAAACAACTTATTTGTCGAATTATATATGGTATTTTGAAGTTAGTTATATTTTTTTTTTTACTAATGTTTTATTTTTTAAATTTGTTTTAGATTAGCGGCGGTATACAAAATTAAAAACGTTAATAACTATAAGATTGAAACTTATTCTGAAACTTATTTTCAATTAATGAGAATATTTAGAAAAAAAAAGTTTAAAGTTCTGGAAATTTTTAAATAAAAATTTTTAATCAAATTTTTTGTTTTTTGTTTTTTGTTTTTTTAATTGTTTTTCTATAATTTCAGAAGCATTTAAATACTTCATTGAAATATCATTTATATAATTAATAACAATTGTAAGCAAGTAGGTATTTGTTTATGAAAATTTATAACAATAATTATTATTATTGTTAAATTACGTGAAATAATATTTTCTGTAACAATACTGGTATTATTGTAAATATGCTAAATGTATACATGTATATTTACGTTATTATGTAATATTAGACTAAGGAAATTGATATTACTTTTCAAATAACATGATGAGCATTTGAAACATAACATTAACAAATAATAATGAGGAATTGGTAATATGAATGGCCCTTGGAGAGCCCGTCAATAGCTTTCTGATCCCATAATTTATTATATTTATAAAAATTGTAGTAAATTAATTTAACATGATATATTTTAGAAATTATTGTTTAAAATTTGCCTTGATGCATATATTGTATTATTATTAATAAATTTTAATCTGTCTCACCGTTGTTACTTTTCACTTAATCGATTCAATGTTTGGCCAACAGAAAAAGTTTCAAATTAATTCAATACTGGTATACTCGCATACCAATAATAATTCTACAATAAATTCCTGAAAATAATATTATCTATATTTATATTATAAATTCGTAACTGTTTTTGCAAAATCAACGTACAGCGGAAACTACTAGAAGGAACATGAAATTTCCTATACGTGTTCTCTTCAAAACTTGATTTGATTGATTTTTCTAAATTTTCAGTAGCAAGTAGTGGAGGAAGTGGTTAAGTATGAAATAAGCGGGGTGGGGGGGGACATTTTCTACACAAATCAATCATATATTTCATCAATATTTCAGGATCTACAAGACTTTCAAGATTTAAATATACAACCCTCATGAAAATTAGGCGTACACGTGTTTATAAATTTCTTTTTTCCATTGTCCTTAACAGTTTTGTTGTTTTTAAACAAGGAAGACGACATTTTTTGCATTCCATAAAAAACGATTTGATAAGTCTTTTAAAGTAAATTATCATAAATATCAACATTGAACAAAACTTTCAAATTTATGACATACAACTCTCACAAAAAACTTGTGTTTCTCAATTTTTTACCTTTCATTTTCCTGAAAAATACAGGAGGGGATCATATTTTCCACACAATATTTGAATTATCTCGAGATCACTTATCATAACCAAGGACCTTCAAACTTCAAAATGTTAGCTCTCATAAAAAGTAATGGGACCTCCTGTGTTTCTTAATTTTTCAATTTTCCATTTTGCTGAGCAGTTCGGAAGAGGAATTTTTATTTACACAACTCAAATTTTTCATCAGTATTTCGGGATTTACATAACTAAGGACCTTCAAATTTGAACCGTTCAACCCTAAACAAAATTAAGCAAACGAATGTTTCTGAAGTTTTTTGATTTTGCGGTTTCATAAGCAGTTCCGGAGAGGGATATTTTTCATACAATATTAAGTTTTGTATAAAACTGACCTACGTAACCCTTGAAATGTAAAATTTATTCTCATCATAAAAAAGGGAACCCGTGTAAATCATTATCTCAATTTTCCATTTTCCTGAAAATGCAATATTTTGTATTAGAGGTGAAATTATAAAGAGATTGGATAATTTATATGTAATCCTTAACCGAAAAACGGTATAGTGTTTTTTTCAATCGATGAGAAACGGTTCAATAAAATGTAAAGTTTTTCTTTTTCTTTTTGTTTTGTTAATTTTCACTTATATATAAGCTTGCGCGGTATTTTGAAATCGTTAATCAACAGTTTGATATTGATTCTTATAATAATTTTATTTGTACCGATAAAGTAAATTTTCAACAATATCAACATTTTTTCTTTATTAGCAAAGAAGTTTGCACTCAATGATACGATAAAATAGGAAATTGGTTGGTTTCGAATCTTAGGCCTTCCTTATTGGCTAAAGTTCAAAAAGTATCCTTTTTATGTATGTTAGCTTCTAGATGCAAGTTTCCGCAATCGATGTAAAACGGTTTAAAAATTGATTAATTTGGCTTTTATTAAATTACGGTTACATCGATTTTTTTTTATATTTAAATACTTAATTTTATTTAAATACTAAATAGACAAGAAAAGAAACATTTCATTGAAAATTTGAAAATTTTTAAAACTAGGAAAAAGTTATTTTTTTTTTTTTAATTAATTTATTTGTTTTTCAAAGATAGATTTACCTAATTTTATTTATTAACAATTTCTTTGGTTTTATTTATATACCTTGCTACAAGTAACCTACGAAATAACGAACTTATTATTTTTTAAGTGAAAGGACTATTCCAAGGAATATGTTTTATTGCATGCTTGTGGCTCCTTATAAATTATCATATTTCGATAAAATCAAAGCAATTATTCAATATTTTTTGAAATATTTGTCATTGTGATGATCTATGAGGATATTAAAATTGATACAGTAATTTAAAGTTTACAGATAACAGAAGAGGGGGAGGGAGTAGCATTAAGTGAGGCGAGATATATAAAAATGAATTGCGTTTTTGAAGTTATATAATTTTTTTACTTTAAAGATAACATGGCTTTAAAATCGACTAAACAATGTTACTTATTTATTAATAGCCGCTTTCCTTACAATAAATCATATGGGATTCTATTAAATGGAATCAGGTTGTTGTTTGGTTGGAATATGTTTTTTGGAGTATATCAAAGAGAAGTTAGCTGCTCATATCATGCAAACATTGTAAATTGATTTGTGGAAGTTAAGACATTTAAATTTTTAAAACGAAAAAACATATCCCATTACCAAATTGAATACACTTGGCAATTTTGACAAGGTCCTTGGATCACTTTTAATGAATAATAAATTTGTCCCCTTTTCGTTAACATACATCATTCATTATAAATGCGTAAATGAATAATAACAATGTGAATATACTACTTAACGTCCACAAAACATTGCTTATAATAGTCCTAACCAATCATAAAATTTTATGATATAAGTCTTATCTTAACCGCTAAGGTTATTAGTGACTACAATTTCTACTGTGTAACAACAGCATACAGCATTACTAGGCCCCCATCCAAATGTTGGTGGTGACCGATGATGATTAACTTTGGTTATCAATTGAGTACAATTAACATTTTATCAGTGACGGTATATGTTATAGGCCTGTCCTTTAAAACATTTCTATGAAAATTGTTATTACATTAGTAAGTATTATTATATAAACTCTATGCGAAAGGGCTAAATAAGTATTCAAATCCAATCCAATTAATTGCTAAATAAGTAGGTATTCATATTACAATTTTTTCACTGCGCTTAACTTAGAAAGTTTAAATAAATAAGTCAAATTAAAATAATAGCCACTTTTTGTTTAGTTTTACAAAATAACACTAAAACTCAATACTTTAGGTAATTGAAATTTCCTGTATAATTGTAAAATTCTGTATTGAACTTTACAATTTAAAATATAATTACTCTGACCAAGTAATCTTCAATGAATTATTTCTATTGATAATATCTTAACAATATTAATAGTAATACAGAACCTTCAATAAAATATACACTTATCGACTAATATTTTTTATCGTAATATACTTCGATATATATATTGTTGTTTTAGTCTACATGTAAAGCATATTTTTATTTTATAGGTTTTTAATTTTTATAAAAGCTTTTCCATCTTATTATTATTTTTTTTCTATTCTTTTAAATAATTGTTATAAAATGCATTTTTTGTAAGTTTATGACGAGAAAAAAAAAAAACAAAAAAAAAACATTGAAACAATTAACAATAAATTTTTTGTATTAAGTACAACGACAATAAGAATGCTTTCAATAAAAAATAACATTTGCACTTACAAACAACAGCAAGTTCAAATTCTGAGCACTGTTTTTATAACGTGTATAAGTATTTTCTAAAAATTATCACGTTTATCATTTATAATTTTTTTAATATTTTCATTGTTATTAAACATTTATTATCAGAAATTTCATAACAATTTTAAGGGGTATTACCCCTTAAATGCTAATTCAGATTTATTAATTTAAATGTTTGAGGCGAATATAAATTATTTAAGTTAAAATTATTGATTTTTGGAACATAGCACAAACAAATTAAAATATTATAAATTTTGTTTTTCAATTATTTGAAGAAATGGTAAATTATAGTCCCAAAATTCTGAAATGAACAAACGAAACAAAAATTTAATTCCTTTAAAATTGATCGATTTATACTATGTTATTTTAGTTTAGCTCTTTCTTTATTTAGTGTCTTTACGTTTGACTTTGTACTTTTGTTACAAATATATTATATTTTTGTATTTTTTCATGCTTATTGTATATATTTTAAATTTTAACTTTTTGACTTTTGACCATATTTATTACAAATATACGTGGTGCTTATTTGAATGAGCTTGGTGGTTAAATTATCAAAAAATTAATGCTTGTTTATTTAACTACAAATTTTTAAATGACAATATTTTTTCTTTATTTACGTTCAAATAATTTCGAAAATGTTTTTTTTTTCTTAGTCGAAATTATTTTTAAATATTTAAGTATATATTTTTTTTAAAGTTTTTTTATTATATTATAAGTACAAAATAATATATTTTATTATAATTAAATAAATGTATATACCCAAACAGCAAGTGGTAATGGCGATATATATTTTCTAATAAAAAATAACGATGATAAATCACATATTTTCACAAGATGAACCTTTCTATTTGATTCATTCTTAAGGTGGCAAACTTAGTTTCACTCTTCAATTTACACTCCATACAAAATAAATATTGCATTCATAACCAACAGAATAATGATCTTAATACGTTCGTTCGGTCATTGTTTGTTTAAATGAATACATTCGTTATAGTTATTTCAATTATACCAGATTTTTGTTTTTAATATTTTCCTGCCTAAACAATATCCAGATTGTAGCCTAGTTGTTATGTGAAGTCTACTAACCTATATATTTTCGACAAATTTCTTTTGTATTAAAATGTTTTTTATTAAAAAAAAAAAAAAAAAAATTAAATCAACAATCAATATCACTTTTCAAACACAAATTAAACTTCATGGACAGTGCAAATTAATGACGAATAAGTTAAATTATCATTCTTTAAGTGGATAAGAAATGATTAGAGAAAAAAAGCTAAAAACAACATACAAAGTGCTTTACAACGTAATTTAATGACCTATATTTATATATTTCTTTATAAATGCCACGCTAAAGTGAAAGAAGCATTTGAAGATCTAAATCGATAATACAAACAGAAAGCTTATTTAGGTAGGCTTAGTAGAATTATGAAATAAAATCATGTTCTATCATGATTTTTGGTAGTAATAAATGTGGATGGTTGAATTCGTAAACGTAATATTTTTTCAGTTTTATCAAATTATGGGCAAAACTGCATGGGGTTTTGATTGAAAAAGGCTTTATAAAGAACTCATACATAGACATTCAAAAAATATTTCGGTATAAAAGTTTCCCCATTGAAAATAAAATTTTTTTTTACTTGCCAGGGGTAAGTTTTTGTAATAAGGCTGATTTTGTGAATTCCGAGTTTTAACATATCTTTACGTTTCGCAACTAGAAATAAAATTATTTAGAATGATGTCTGTCTTTTTATGTTCGCATGTGTATTCGAAATCTTTCGTTTTTTTACCTTGAGGACAAAAATGATATCAACGTGGAACCACATTCATTCGACGCACAATTTCGTAACTTGAAACTGAATGACTTTTCAGCAAAATCAATTCAGCCGTTTTTTGTTGAGAATAAAAAACTAAAAAAACGAACCAGAAGTCCTCATATTCGTAAAATAATGGAATTATTATTTTTTTGCTCTCATTAGAAAACTCCTATGGACTAGTGCGTCGCACCAAGACCATTTTTTTTTCATAATACATGTGTAATTCTTAATTAACACAAAGGTAATTTAACCATGGTTTTAGAAGTACAATTTTAGTAGTATCGGAAATTTCGTAATAGGAAGATTTTTCGTAATAGGAAGCAGATATAATAATTATGAAACAAAAATTATTGTAATGTATCATGATTTTATAACGGACTAAAAAGTATAAAATAATTAATCTAATTTCAAAAAAAAAAACATACATGCAGTAGCCCTAGTTATGCTAATAATGTATCAATTATTAGCAGCATGTTTCTCGATTGAAATTAGAAAATTTTTTTAAAACTTTTTAGTCCGTGATACAATAAAAAACGTGGTACAATAAAAATTATTTTATTTTATTATTATTTTCTGATTTTTAGGGTTATGTGAATGGATTTTTTCGTATAGTGAACGTAGTTTTTCTTCATTTTTATTTATTACTGATGTATTGTTCTGTTTTTTCTTGTTTTCATCTTTTTCGCTATCTTCATCTTTTCCTGCTTCTTTTTTTTTTTGTTCTATTATTTCACATTTTCATGTATTGTCATTTTCATCATCTTTCGAGCTTAAAATCTAATTTCTAGTCCATCGAGAAGTTGTTTAAAATAAATTTCAAAATCCCACCCGAATTGATATACAAGAAAACCAGTTAATACCATGTTAAAAAATGAAACTGATAAACTAGAATGAATGCAAATTTTACTGCAATATAAGTTATTTATTGACTATAAATTGTATAGTCTACAAACCGCCGAAATCATGGGCACTATTCGCCTAAATGTCATTATTTTGGGTGATTATGTAATTTTGCATTAGAATGCATCGAAAACTCTTTGGTTAAAATAATTTCTAGGTTAAACAACAATTTGACTGAACATAGGTGTTCATTTGACCCTTTTTTTATTTAAGAAGTTGGGCCCAGACTGGGCTATGTATTGATTGTAAATATTTCCAAACATATTCAAATATAAAAAGGAAAGATAATTGATTTATAGAACTTTAAATGGTTTATTATATTTATAAAATGAATCTCGCTGAATTTTTTCTCAGAAAAATTGAGTGAATGAGATTGAACAGTGATTACATACACCTGTTTTTAAATGAATGTTTTGTAAATTCAATGAATATACTGATGAATACAGAAATTTGGGATAATCAGTATAATAGTCTCGACTATCATAACCATATTACAGACTGTATAGACTTTGAATACCCATATTTCTAGTAGCATAGAAACTGTCGTACAAATACAAAATGAAATCAAAAACGAAGGTAATTATTGCTGAAAAATAATTTCAAATTTAAATAAAATCGATAATTCAGAGAACGAAACTTCAGTCTTTTAAGTTTAAAAGCGGATAAGAAATATGCGAGGAAATTTTATTTCTTCTTGAGTAGTCGGTTATACCACGGTTATATCGGCCTACCATGCGTAAATGTTTTTCTGAGGTTTTATTACTGACCGAACTGATTTTAACTTATTCAGAGCTTTTACGACCATAAATTTGTATATAATTTTATTTTCTTACTTTTCAATTATTCCGTAGGATGGGTCGTTATAGGAGTTAATTAAAAATTGAAGTTTGCTCACTTTTTAGTGAAGTTGAAAAAAATTACTGAAATTTTTATGTATTTTCTTTTTTATATTTATAATTTTTCAGATCTACTATGTCATCCACGTATTTGTTTACCATGTATTATCCACTTTTTATCATTTAGCTCTCCAATATCGGTTTTTTAAACTAAAACTTCTTACTGTTCGTTTACATAAACACAGGAACATTTTTGACAAAATTCAGATCTTTGAGCTGATTGATTTATCATTGAGTCATTCAGTTTGTTGTTTTGTTTATATACGTATCATCATTATCATATGAGATTCATGAAATTTCATAATAAAATTATTAAGATGATGCTAGAATTAACTCATGCAAGTTAGATGGTAGGATTATAGCATGTTTGTAGGTGAGGTATACTCTTCCATAAATTATTCTGTATTTTCAATAACTTTAACTAATGAACAAATAGTAATGATGAAATTTTCGTTATATTTATATTATAATACAATATAAAACTTTGTTTAAATATTTGTGTTATTTGATAATTGTAAATTCAATATTTTCATAAACTATTTCAATAACACTTAACTATACATTTTCGTAAATATGAACAGAAGACAAGTAAAAAGATATACAGTGTGTTAAGTTCTCGGATTCAGCCAATACTGAACTTACAATGACAATTAATTTCTGCCCTAATTAAGGTGGGTGTGTTGAAAATTGATTAAATGTATACATTGTTTGAGCCTCAAAAAGTATTTTTATTTAGGATATATTATAGCGTCCATGATTGTAATGAATCCTCGTAAATATGTAATGCTTGGTCTAACTTGAATAATAGGATACTGTTTGACCCTCAATAATGCAAATTTCATGCTTTTTTGTAAGACAAAGGGATGTCATTCATTTCAAAGTTTTAATAGATGGCGATGCCAGAAATATATTGACTACTCTTTCATAAGCTATTAGTAAATTCTATGGACATCTGTATTAAGCATCTAATATTACACTTAATCATCATTTGTTTTGTAGGTTGTGTAAGGTTATGTAGGTTGTAACGACCACCTATATACAATATTCGATTTTAAACTTCGCCTACATGCTAGCTTTTGTTTCAGATAAGAAGTGTTCCGATAACTATCGAATTATTTTCTTATTATCAATAATTTAATTAAATAATTACACTTTTTACAAAGAAATTTGCGAAACGGCACTAACGGGATGTTATTGATTGCCAAAAAAAGCATATGAAAGCAGACATTTTGTAAAAAGCTCAAATTTTATTTCTTACTTTTTCAAATCTATACAGAAAAGAGTCTTTAATTCTATATATTTTAACAGTTAAAAATTCTTTTTTTGTATTGAAAATTGAACGAAAAGTGTGTCTTTTAAAAAATAACTGTTTTAAAAAATTGTGCGTTTGTTCCCATTAATTTGGTGTCAAATGTCGATATCAATTTTGAAAAAATTACATTCCCACGATTTTAAAATTAAAGAAAAGTTTGTCAAATTATCTATTAGTGTATAGTTGGTAGATAATTTTGAGTTAAACTTTGTTAAATTATATAGCGTAAATCAGCTTTAGCAACATCCAATAAAAAAAGGCCTGGTTGAAGTATAATGATAATAATTGCGTTTTCTTAACATTATTTTAAGAAAGTTAAAGCAGTCTTTTTATTTTTTATTGCTTTCTGGCTGCAATTTAAAGAAGGAATATCTTTTTAAATTCTTAATTATTTTCGAAACAATTTAATAATATGAGAAGGTAAATATTACGTTTGCAAACATAAAAAGACACTTAAAATATAGCATAATAAAGAAAAAAACTTAAATATAATTGTTATGTTATATAAACATATGAGAGATGGTCGAATTTTGGCCACAGGCGATATTAGTACGCTTCGAACTTTTTTGAACATAAAATGAACAGATAAGTGAAGTAACGTGCAATTAACGCACTGTATAAAGAAAATATGATTTGTACAAGAATTTATATCAAACCAATATTGAAAATTTATTAATACGAAGAAAATGAGAGGTATAAAATACAAAATAGATGAGTATTAGAAGAAAAGTGATTTTTTATAGTGTATTTGGTTTCTTATTCATTTAATGCGAAACTAAAGCAAGTTTAAATTTTTCTATATCAAGTGCAAAATCAACATTTACAGAAGTAACGATCTTTTCACAATTTAGCAAGGAATTTTTAAGAAAATAAGATTTTATTACCATTTTTTGAGACTTTACGGCAATAAAATGCAAAAATCCCTTCCATCCAATCCAATTGATGCAATCACAAAAATTGTGTGCAGATAATATTTAAAACAAAAGGATTAGTGCGTCTATTGTGAAAAGTTTTATGCTAAAATAAACGGTTTCTTGGATTATCAATTATTTAATACTTGTTTGACTCGCTAAGAATTAATGCTAAAAGAATAAATAATAGATAATGGATTCGAATAGATAAAATAAAAGTAACAATATAAAGAAGATATTCTTATGAACGAATATAATTCACCGGTAAAAGATTCTAGGTATCGGTTTCATAAAACTATTATTCAAATTAAAGCCCTTCAGGACAGTATCGACGTAAAGTTAAAAAAGCAACGACGGTATCGCTAAACCGTAATGATTGTAACCTCACTTATGAGTTATTGTCTGGCTACAAATATACTCGTATGTAATAAGAAAGACTGCATCAGTAAAATAAATATTTTGACACCATGGACATAAATTTTATAACAGATATTTCTTAATAGTATATAGCATATAATATGTAACAACAGTGAATCGCAGTTAGTAATCTACGGAAAATAGTCAGCTGAATGTGATTATGAGTGTTTAAAATTTTGCTACTTGGGTGCTGAAACCTAATTTTTTTCTGATTTGACTGTGACTTTGCCTAAAATTGTCTAGTCTTCAAAGTTAAAGCTAGTGAATTTGTGCCATTTTAGCACTGCTGACAAAGTCTTTTAAGGTATTCTCACACATATTTGTCACGTCATTGTAAAGTCATTACGTTTCTGCCAGTTATAAAATTCGACTATAGAATAGAATCTAATTGAAAGTATCTACCGTCCAGTCCCAGGCAATCAGTGCGGCTTCAGTCATTTTTATATTCGTCGGTAACGGTTTTTCTACATTAAGATAAACGACATTTTTGTGTGTGTTAGAGTGGGAATACTCAAACCATTAAAGGAACAATAATTGCTGATATACTGAACTGTGATTAAATCGAGACGCTACGAATATTTGAAGATAGAACCCGTTGTGTTGACTGAAACTGGTCAGTGACTGAACCATGATGTGATTTATGCTGATGAATGGACTTTTAACTTGACATAAACTAGCATTTACCTATCTTCATCTGGAGGAAACATGAATAAAAACGCACGTCGGTTTTGCAGTACTTAAAATGGCAATGATGACTGATTTTATGTAGTATACAGTATATACTAGACTTTCATATGACTTGTGCTACAGCATAGAATATATTATTTAATTTTAATGAAACATATAAAGTTGAGATTGATATTTATATATATATATATATATATATATATATATATATATATATATATATATATATATATATATATATATATATATATATATATATATATATATATATATATATATATATATATATATATAGATATATATATATATATATTTTTTTTTTTTTATTTTTTTTCTTTCGTTATGTATATATTGAAGAACCTTGAGCTCAAAATTATTTACAAACTTAATTGCTTTGTTTTAGGTCGTCTCTAACCACATTTTATTTTATTTTATAAGATATTTCTTTATCATCATAAGAAACTAACTACAAATTATGGAGATTTTTTAAATGTACCCAGAAGAATATTAATATGATTTTCTAAAATATAATTCAATCCAAAAGTATTGATTTGTATATTATTTCTATTTTGATCATAAACCATACAGCTATCAAGCACAATTCAAACAATAAATTTTAAAGAATTTTCTCCTAAGCGTGAGACATGATTAGTTTAACAGTTGCTCAAAATTTTCCCTTCACAGCAATATTTTATTGTTAGAAGAAAATTTTACATACTTACAAATTTATTGTTTGCATTGTTCCAGAAAGCCTTATGGTTTATGATCTAAATAGAAAAAATAATTATAGCAATACTTTTGGATTGAAACATATTTTAGAAAGTCACATTAATATTCCTCTGGGTACATTTAAAGCGTCTCTATAATTTTCAAAGATACTTTTCAATTTAAACATTTTTAGTAGCCAGTCAAATTATATGAATTTTACTCCAGGTACATTTAAAATTTCTCTATAAATTTAATATACTATTATTATATATTTTTATTTTTATTATTATATAGTTTTATTTTAATAATTGTTTTAACTTGCACGTGTCAAAATATTGTTGAAGCTAGAAATAACTAGAAATACTTAAATTTTCCAACTCTACATGTTTCCATGCTATATTTCAATTATTTTACATTTTCATATTCTGCACAACGTTTCCAGTTTAAATTTGATTCGTAATAAATAACATTACACCCCAAAGACCACTACATGCATGGGCAAATAAGGTGGTGCCTGGGATCTAGAGAATCAGAACTTCTTGAGTGTCTTCTATTCTGACTGCCAAAGCAATCAGCAGGAGATAATCCAAGATGATCACTATATAGTCCATCTATATCACTTGTAATTCTGAAGGAAACCATTCAGTTAGTCATTATGGGACATATTTTTGGTCATATTATGGGAATACATTACAGCAACTTTAGCATCCAACATTCCGAAAACACTACTAGTTAAAGATTAGATATAAATTTCAACAATTAATATCGACCTTCTTAATTTCACTCTATATTCCGCGGTGTAGGCTAAAAAAAAGTCCCAGTGATTCCGATCTATGTGCACAGGGCTCGTAAAACATCCTGTAGTATCAATTACATAAAAGTGTTCCAGGGTTCCTGATTGGAATAATTGGCTATCATGTTATACAGGGAGTCAGAGAAATATCTTAACATTCTACTATTGTTCACAAAACTATATTGTTTGGTAGGTTTTACTTCGTACGCACATACGTTTGGTTGGCGGAAGAGAAGGAAGCTCTCAATTCATCAGCTGGAAAAATGCCAATGAATGTTTCCTATTTCCTACACGGGGACTAATCTTGTTGCAGTTCTACTCTCAGGTGCTCCCAAATATGCTTTTTCTGCCGGCCCATTCAGACCAGGATTTTGTTATCATGTAACTTGAAACATTTTATTAGTGAGAAGAGTAAATTAATATTTTCATTTTTTTAATTTTTTTATTTGCATTTTAAATATATTTATTTTAGTTACTGTGGAATTGAACAAAAAAGAATGGTTTATACAGTTTTCTATATTAATCCATTTGTAAAAATAATTTGGATTTGTACATATGTAATGTGGATTTGAGGTTATGATTGAACATTAAACGATTAATAGTATGCTGAAACTAAGTTAACAATTTATTTATGATAAAAACAATATTAATAATATTAATAACTAAAACAATATTAATTGAATTACCTAAGTAATTGATTAATAGTTCTTAACTCAATTTTAATACTATCCACACTTCCACGTGGTTCATCTAATCTCGAGATCCAGTGCGACGTCTCTGGTCTAGTGGGTTAACTAATCCCCCACTAGACCAACGCGCGAAGATTCAAATTTATATCTTCCTCCGCCGCTGACTCTTTTTCTCCAGAAAAAGAGTAAGGTACCAACTTGTTTGCGTGGAATAAATTTGATTCTTTGCGTCTTTTTTTACACTCCACCTCGTAGATAGATTTCGATATTCTCTTCAGAATTTTGAAAGGACCCTTTCGTACTTCATCTAGTTTATTTCGGTTTAATTTATTCCCACTGGAGACATATACTAAATCTCCTTCTCCAAACTCATGGTCTTTTCTGTTACGATCTATTCTCATTTTGTTATAATGAAAGTTTTTTTTCGTATTTATTAATGCTTCCTTTCTCGCTTCATTTATATCATAGTCTGTTGACTGTAATGACACAGGAACGATTTCAGATGTTTTTCCCAAGAGCAAAAAGGCAGGTGAAAATTTTGTTGAGTTGTGAATGGTGTTATTATATTCTTCAATACATAATTCAGCAATAACAGTCCATGGTCTGTTCACATTTGTATTTTCATTAATTTTACAGCGGATCCTGTTTACCAACGTTTGGTTCAAACGCTCATTTAAGCCGTTTGACTGAGGATTATCCACTGCTGTAAAAATCACTCGAACATTTTGGAGTTTTAAGTATTCCTTAAATTTTGCAGAATTCACCCCACTATATTGATCAACCATTAACATTTTGATCTCATTATTTTTTAATATAGGTTTAATTAACTTGATGAAATCATTTGCAGTTTGTGTACTTGATGTTAGAATCCATGCGTAGCGGGTGAAATGATCCACTAGCAGATGTAAATATTTCTTGGATGATCGGTTACCACCAAAACCACCAATAGTATCAATAGACATTATCTCATATGGATATGTTGCTGGACCTAATTTGGACATTAGTCCTATCGTTCTTGAAGATCTTGTTTTGTTTTTCACACAAACTTCGCATTCTCTGCAAAACTTTTGAATCCTCTTGTCCATATCTTTGAAGTAGTACAACGGTCTTAATTTTTCGGCCAATTTATTTCCACCAATATGACCATAATATTGATGAACTTTAAGAATTAATTTCAAACCAAATTCTGAGGATACATATATTCTCTTCCTATTGCGTACATACTTATAACTAATGTCTCCTTCTCTTGAAATATGTTTTTCTTTTGCTATTTCTTGTTTAATAGCTTGTTGATTATTTATGATTTCCTTTAATTCAATTATATTGACCATCTTCAAACAATTTTCACTACTTTTAAAACTTTCAAGAACGGGATTTCTAGATAGAGTGTCAGCTTCTATATTCTCTTTTCCTTTTTTATAAACTATTTGAAAGTTAAATTGAGATAAGTATAAAATCATATCTCCCAACGCTTCATCTGTCCTGGATTTTGAGCGCAAATTAACTAGAGGTTTGTGGTCAGATGTTACTTTGAATGATTTATCGATCAAATAATACTGCCAATATAAAATTGCTTCCTTTATTGCTAAGCATTCTAGAAACATAATTTCTTTTTTTGTTTGAGCCGGAGTGAGTTTCTTTGAAAAATATCCAACTGGATGTAATATACCGTCTTCTTGTTTTTGTTTTAAAACTGCACCAACTCCTAAACGACTTGCGTCGACTTCTATCACAATATCCTTATCTTTGTCAAAAATTGCTAGAATCGGAGCCGAACACAAATAATTTTTTATTTCTTCAAAACAATCTTCACAATCCTTAGTCCATTTAAATTTCAAATCTTTTTTTAATAATCCGTGTAACGGAGCCAATTTCTGTGTGCAATGATCGATAAATTTATGATAAAAATTAATTTTACCCAGTAATTGACGAACCATTTTTTTATTAGTAGGACGTTGAAATTCTCTTATAGCTATAAGATTATCATTTATTGGACTTACTGTTCCATTTGATATAATATGGCCCAAAAATTGCACGGAATGCTTAGCGAAAGCGCATTTTTTTAACTTTAATTTGAAACCTTCCTTTTTAATTGCTTCGAAAAATACTTGTATGTGACTGAGATGTTCTTCGAATGTCTTTGAAGCAATTAAGATATCGTCGATGTAGTTTACGCAGTACTGATCCATATTATATCTTCTTATAACATTAGCTAAAATTCGTTGAAAAACGGCTGGCGAATTCTTGAATCCGAAAGGTAACACCTTCCATTGCCAGTGACCCTTCTGAGTTATGAATGCAGTTTTCTTCCTATCTTTCATTCTTATAGGTATAGACCAAAATGCTGAGTTAATATCCAATACTGTAAACCATTTGCAACTACCCACATTCACAATTAAGTCCTCTATTCTGGGAAATGGTTGTGATTCAGGAATTACTATCTTGTTCAGTTCTCTGAAATCAACACAAAGACGAGTCCTTCTACCATCTTCTTTTTTAAATGCCAATGTTACCGGCGATGCAAAAGGGGAATCCGATTCTTCGATAAGCCCTTCTTTTAATAATTTAGAAATCTGATATTCTATTTCTGTCTGATCAGTCAACGAACATCTGTAAGGTTTCTTTGAGACATATTTTTCTTCTTTTAGTTTAATGCTAGCTTCTCTAGATTTGATGGAACCTACATCAAACTTATTCGAAGCAAAGCATGACTTATATTCTTGAATTATTTTTAAAATCGCTTTCTTTTTATCTTCTCTTAAATGTTCTAAATTCGTCCGGAAATCATAAAAATCTGAATTGGCATGTACATGGAAGTTATGTTGTTGTGTACTTGTATCCTCTGATTCAAGTTTAATATCTATAGTTTTGTTCAACAGTTTTTGCTTAATTTTCAGATTTTCATCTTGAATCAGTCGAAATTTCTTTATTGCATCTAATCCCAACAATAAATCATAATTAAAATCGCTATTTTTTACAACTATTAGGTCCAATTTATCTTCTATTTCGCCGATTTTTAATTGTATTGTTGCCCGGGTTTCACTAAAATTTACACCGCTAATAGTTCTCAAAGCACTTTTGTTAATTTGTAATTTTGATTTCAAGATATTTACCAGCTTCTCATTAATAATTGAGCATGTTGAGCCATTGTCATAAACCGCTTTGATCAATTTTTTTTTATCAATAATTACTTTTATTTTTATGAGAGAACAAGGTGTAAATTTTCCCGGGTTTCTTAGTTTTTTTCTTCTTCATTAATTTTACTCAATTCAATGTTATACATTTCATTTCCAATATCCTCAACCTGTTCTGTTAAGTTAATTTGATTCTTAGGTGAATCTTTGTTTCTACAAATTTGAATTGGATGAAAACGATTTTTGAAACCGAGTGAAGTACATATAGCGCAGGGTTTCTTTCCCAATTCCACAGATTTTCCAAAGCTTTTCTTAGTAGTTTCTATTCGCCCCTTTTCTTCAATTTTCTGCTTGATGACATATACATCGTTAATATTTTTCAGCTCTTGAATTAGCTCATTAATATTTGTAATTTTATCTCTGTCTAATTTATCTTGGACCTCTAATGGTAAATTGTATACTATTTCGTATATTCTGAAAATTTCTGGCATGTTCTGATCAGCTTCCAGAAGAAGTCGTTCCTTTGTAACCACAAACTCAAGTAAAGACCCAGAAATATACTTGTAACTAAATGCTATTCGAATGGGAGACCAACCCTTTTTTCCATAAAACAATATAAAAGACAATTTCCAAACTTCCCAGTCCGAACACGATAATTTTATTAGGTTAGCATCATACCATTCCTTAACCTTTTTATCTAAAAATAATTTTAAAACTTCCACTTTCAATGTTGCTTCATTAACGTTATGTCTATTACATTCTTTTTCAAACTGATCCATCCATGTGACTGCATTTTGTTTTCCCTCAAATTTTCTTATTAAGAATTTATGTTCAATTTCACTTAAATTAACTTTTTTTTCGTTGATTGCTCGTTGTTCTAATTCTCTGATCCGATTCATTAAAACAATTTCATTAGAATTAGCTTTGTTACAATCTTCTGGTGCTAATTCTTCCAAATAGTAATCATTTATACGAAAATTACCGTCATCGTCCAAGTATTTCCTTTGAAGTTCTGGTTTTAAAGCTATAGCAATTTTTCTATAGCCCCCAATATTGTTTATCGAGTTCATACTACTAACAACTGACTTACATGCCAGTAGTTCCTCATGTATATCAATATCACTGAACTCTCGTGGAACCAAAAACCATACACTTTTATCCAATGATAAAGCTACTAGTTCATATTCTTCTTCATCTCTCTTCACAACGTGAAGGTGTAACTTCTTTTGTTCAGTCATTGTATCCATTGAACAATTAATCAATTTGTAATGTGGGTTTGAGATGATTGAACATTAAACGATTAATAGTATGCTGAAACTAAGTTAACAATTTATTTATGATAAAAACAATATTAATAATATTAATAACTAAAACAATATTAATTGAATTACCTAAGTAATTGATTAATAGTTCTTAACTCAATTTTAATACTATCCACACTTCCACGTGGTTCATCTAATCTCGAGATCCAGTGCGACGTCTCTGGTCTAGTGGGTTAACTAATCCCCCACTAGACCAACGCGCGAAGATTCAAATTTATACATATCAAAAGTTATAGGTAGCTATTGCAATATAGTCCTTTAAACTATATTAAACGATTTTTATCGTTCACCATTAACGTGCAGATTTTGTGCTTTATAAACCCGTGAGCAAGCCACGTAGAGCTGGCCGTGAGAAAAACAAGGCGTGCGAAATGTAAGCCTGCTACCTTTAAGGTTTGACTCTGTGATTTGTTAATAGTCATAGAAAATGCAAATAGTAAATTATTGAATATGATTGGGATACGTGGTATAAGAACATTGTCTCCGTTGGCTTCTCCAGTTAACATTGTGGCCTTCACAATATGCCTTCCTAGGAATTCTTAATATTTTTTTTAGTAACGATAAATATTATTATTACAAACTTGAAAAAAAAATGTACAACGTAAGTAATGGAAATAAATATTAATACCTACTTAACGGCAAATATTATATTCACTAATTTAAAAAAAAAAAAGAAATACAACCTAACCAAAATAAAAATCAGTACAATAGGTAACGACAAATATTAATTTTTTCAAATTAAAAATAATGAAATACGACTTAAGTAAGAAAAATAAGAAACAGTAACTATTAACAACAAATATTATTTTTACAAATAAAAAAAAAAAAAAAAGAAATACGACCTAAGTAATGAAAATAAGAAACAATAACTCCCTATTAACGACAAATATGATTTTTACAAAATAAATACATTATATATGCGTAACTTCAACGATATTTGCGGCGCACAAAACATGCCACCGATTGTAAAACTTTTTCCTACTTACTTGACACTTATCGTTATATTTTGGACAATTTACACAATATCTTTATATAAACATCCACACATCCACACTCACTAACATTCGGCTTTATAATATAAGTAGGATGATAATTTCTCAGTAATTATATTATATAATACTGTACTATTAATATACTTTTAATAGTATAATAATTATATTATACTATTTCGCAATTTGAAATGGTTATCTAATTTTATACTATGTTGAAAAATTTAGGAACCTAGCTGATCTAAAATCAATAACAAGATTCCACCGAACACACTAAATCAAGTGTATTAGACTTATATAAAATACAAAAAGTTAACTCTTATCTTTTCCAATAAATATCTAGTTTGTTGGGTTGAAAATACAATTCGAAAAATTTTCGAAACTATTTTATCTGCAGCTTTGATTTTATTTGAAGAATCTTTACATAATCTTTAATAAATGATCTTTCAGAGATTATAACTTCTTCAGTTTACAATCAATTTTAATTTAGTTTTCGATTTTCGTTATCGTATTGTAATTATTAAGTTGCCCTCTTCCCAAATATTGTGGTGTTGCTGAATTTCTTCTTGTACCTTCCAAATCTATTCTGTTTTATCTAGAGAGTTGTTTCATTTTGAAAAAATTCGATGAAAGTATAAAGTTCAATGTGTTCTTACTACCACAAAAAAATTGCATTATTCCTATCTTAAACTTAAGCTTAATATACTTTTAACATTTATATTATATACTTTAGCATTAACTTTTTCTGTTTCTAGTTGCTCTAGTGATTATTGATATCACTTTTGTGTTACTACTATTTTTAAAATATAAAAAAAAAAATTAGAAAAAATATATTTAAAAAAAAAAAAAAACAAATTAATTTTATGAAAATCCATTGAATTAGTTGAATACTTCTAAGGCAGTTTAGTATGATTCCCTCAATATACGACGTCTAGTTTTTAAAAGTGTAGATAGATGACTTTTAAAAACTAGACGTCAAATATTAATGGGCAAGCCAAAATTCCTTTTCAATTTTTCAAAACGGTTTTTGTTTTTATATAATTTTCAAAAACCAATTAATTGTTAAACAAATAATTTATTGATCTATACACCTACTTAAGAAAGACAATTAGTGATTGATTTTTATGTTCTTGTGTCGAAACAAGTTTTCAATGAACGGATTGGCAACTATCATGTTCAGATAACTCAATTTTCGGGCTTAAATATTCAAGTTTATTTTTAAAGAGTGAAACTTTTTTTTGTAGAATTTGTTTCCGTAATTGGTTGATTTTGTTTTGTTCGTTTACAAGAACAACACAAACTTATAATGGAGAGGTTTAAAGGAAAAGTTTTATTTTATTGGTTGGAAGACCTATCAATTGACATTATTTAGTTTACGTTTTATTTAACATTTAGATTTAAAATGCATCTACCAACGTCTAAAGAATAGTTTTATTCTAAAAGAGCTCTTGCGAAGTCGAACCGGACTGCGAGTTAAATATAGTAATGACCATTCAAAATTGAGGATGTATATGTGTATCTCAGTAGGAGCATTGGCATTGCCGATTGTTTGATTAATTCATACGAATTTTATATGAAAATTTATATCATGCTGTGTTTTATAGAAAATATGATTTATTTATATGCAATTTGAGACCAAACATGTTTCATAGCATTATGAATGTAATATTAAAAGTATTAGATATTCGAATAATAAAATATCAATAGAAATTCCAATATAGACTCTATCTAGTTTTGATATAGAATTTTCTACTAGCGATTTACCCGCGGCATCGCTGTGTCATGGCTTAACACCATAATATGTTCGTATGCCTTTTTTTGGCATGTTACCAAAATTTATAATATATTTATTGTATAAATGTTGTCTAATATTTTACTGGTAAATGGAGTGTTGATATCAGCATAAAATTGTTGATTTTTGTGACTAATATTTGATTGACAGTGCAGGGAAAACTGATTTGAAAAAAAAAAAGATGTAAAAAAACGAAAAACATATAGTTTCAGACGTTTTTAACGTAAAATTAATATCAGGATATTTAATATTGTGCCTTTAAAAGTTTTGTGTGTGCCATTTTTATTGAACATTGATTATTTTGCTAAACTAATGCAGAAAAAAGTATTTTTTCTTTTTATATTTGTAATGATTTCTGGCCTACTTAAAAATACTATTTTTCATTATAAAACTTTTTGAGAATAGACAGTATGAGCTTTAATAAAAGGGTATTTAAATAATGTTTTGTGGCTAGACTTTGATAATACTTTTTTTGAAAGAATAGTAAAATAATTTTATTATGAAAGGATATTCAAGAAAACTTCCTTTTTTTCCTTGGGACATCGAATAATTCATATTCTTACTTCTGTTTATTTAATATTATTTGTAAAACTATTGATTAATTAGTATATTTATTCTTATGCACTTTACATAGATACGTTCTCTAGAGATTGAAAATATATGGAATATTAAAGCACATTCAAATTTTTTTGTTCAAATTAAAAACCTCAAGTTTACAATTACGTTTATTAATATTATTAAGTTTAATTATTTCCAGAGTAATTCAAATAATAACATATTATCTAAATATTTAACAAGATTTAAGGAAAGAAAACTGTGCACCAAATTTTTGATTTTTCAAAACATTTTAGAACATACATACTCATCAAATACCAAAATTATTAATATTTTGAAAATTTTGTGTCTTCAGTTTGGTTTGTTTCTAATTCAATTTTAAGGTATTTTTCAGCTGTGAATTTTTAATAATTTTCATCGACATAGCTTAAAGTTTCAAAAAGTTTAGAAATTATATACAAACTTATTTTACAAAAATCTTATTAACCATCAGAAATAAGTACATTGTAAACCGCTACTATACATACTAGCTGTGGGGAAAATAAGATAAGCTGAAAAATGCTAGAGAATCCTTAATTAATACTGAGATTACACTAGCGTTTAATTTGATGTAGAAACACTCGCCAATTCGAAAGAAATGTACACTTCTATTATGATTTAACAAGAAAATTGTGTAAAAAAATTTCGTTTTGTGGCGGATATTTTCAATTGAACTAAAATCCCTAGCTTTAGGCTCAAAATATAAGCACTTGGGTTTAATTTCTTAGATTTTTCCGACAGTACCAAAAAATATGAGGCTTAAAACAATGTAAATGTTCGTCTTTAGGGAATCAAATGTTTAAGTGGTAAGTAGTGAGAAGGAAACGCTATATACGTTACTGTTTGTGCTGGGGGGCAATAATGTCTTCCTTTTGAGGTGTTTTCCAAAAACACTTCTATCTACTAGTAGACAGTGAATAATTCTAACCACTTTTAAAAAAATTACTGTCTTATCAAAATAGATAGTATCCAATTAAATTTAAAAACTACAAAAAATTTTTGTCAAGACTATAAGGTTTACAATGATTCCACTTCATTTCAATGTTTTTTATAGTATTGAGCAATTTTATACTGAAATATGCTATCTGATGGATATAATATAAATTTTTTTTGAATATATTAATATGGATGTCTGAACTTCGATGGACGTTAGTATTCTTTGATAACATTCATTATTTTGTGAAAAGATAGTTATTTATTTTTTAAATTAAAACATGTAATTAATATAACAATATCTCATGTGAATTTAAAAATTCGTTTTATTTTAGTAACTGCTTCTGATGGTAGGAGAAGCTACTCCTCCGGCAGATTTCACAATAATTACAATACTTCTGAAGAAAGTAAAAATTGGTTCATTGATAGACAGTTTACCCTTCATAGCTGGGGCTGGTCGATAAATTGATTTTTCATAGAAGCCCTCATTTAATGATGACTTAAAATATAATTAAAACACGTTAAAATTTTAAATTCTTATGAGTTTGTTTCGCGGTAACACTCTGTATGCTTATTTATGTATGTATAAATATATATAATTTTACCTATACATTATTACTTGTGAAACTAAAAACATCATGTGGCGTCGTGAAATGAATAGCGTGAAGAAAAACGTCGTTGTGAGAGAAGATTCATAGTATAGTAAGCAAAGCAAAGCGCACACATGGGGAGAAAAGCGACGCCTGACGTCATAAACTAGGTCACAACATGACTGAATAAATGTGTATAACAAAAGAAAGGGAATGAATATCATCTCGTCGTACACAAAATACAACTCTAAGGTATATAAGGTACCGTGCTATTTGTGAGTGTATGTCGTGCCGTATACACAGGTGATACACTTGCCACCGCGACAAATAAATTATTCTCCATGTATCTTCTCTAGAAAGTATGTGAGGATTTATTTCTATGAATGCACATTCACCTATTTATAAATAACTGTATACAAGTAGTATACAGAATGTCCAACACACACTTATTAATGGCATCTAGCCCGCTACTCGATCATTCTTGTGGGAATTAATATACCATTTAAATTTGATTAATATTAATTATTATAAATAAAATAAAATGGAGTATATATAAATACGTATACGAAACAATAAAACATTAACAACAAAATTTATATAAGGTAAAATCAAATTTTATAACTCAACGCGTCGTGTGAAATGAATATTCGAGTCGACCAAACACACTTTGATATGGAAGAAAGGCCGTTAACAGCCTGAACGTCGAATGTTGGACGCATTGGAACATGTACTTCGTGTACCGACCATACGCCGATTCCAACCATCTATCAAGTGTTCAACGTTAGATGGTGCTGGGCTCATCATTTAGTATCGACATGAGGAAAGATTTGGAGGTTTACTCTCAAAATGCATGCAAAACAGAATGAATGTGAAATATAGTCACATCATATTCTTTTAAGAATATATATACAAAACTATTTAAACTTATTAAATCGCAATGCCTGATATAGCGTATGTATCCACAACTCACGGCATAGACAAATATAAATTATTGGTGATGAAATTGTCAATTTCTATTTTTTAAAAATCCGAAATATTTTGTATATATGTTATGTTCAACAATTTTCGCTTTCGAATACAAATTAGATACACAATTCCATCCGAGTGAAAGGAACTGTATTATATTGGGTAGATATCCCTACTCAGTTTCAAAAAAAAAAAAAAAACAAAACAAATATCTGAAAAAATAGTGGCCAATTGAGTACACAAATTAAAGTCAAGGCTATAAGGTTACAAATTAATGCACTGCATTTCCAACAATAGTATTCGTATAACATTCACAATGTTAAATATGAATACCGAGATATTTCCTTTAAAATCAGCAACCACCGCATTCTTTTTTCTCAGAAATCGATTTCCAAAATTTTCAATTATATCTTTAATTTCTTTGTTTTTTGTTGGTCATTATTGTGTGTGAAAAAAGTAATGAATAAAGACAATATTATAGACTTAACAAAAATTTATGATAAACTTTATTGAAAAATTAAAATTTCTTAATTAAAAACTAAGAGCTCAATTTCATATTAAATATTATATTCTTCTTTACTACATTTCATATAGCTCCCATCAGAAAAAATATCCATGTTGAAAAAAAAAAATTCCCAAAAGCGGTGCAATTATTTTCTATAAATTCAAATTAAACCACCCTTAATGTAACCTCTATGAGGATCATCGTAGCGGTTTACAAGATCTACTAAACATTAATAATGAAATAATAAATGCAGCCTAACCTTGTTAGAAAAATAGACATAAATAATAAATCTATTGTAAAATTCTCTTAAATAAAATGTTACTAAAGTTTCTAACTTTGCGGAACCACTGAATTCCTGTAATTTTTAATACAAAAACTCCTCAAATGCTAAAGGCATAGCATTTATTCACGAAAAGAATATCCCCAGCCCATTCCTTTTTTACGAACCCAATTCTAAGTCATTTAATTGTTTTTCTAATAACCTGATAAAAATGTTCGTATTTAAATTTTTTATGGTTATTTCATATTAAAGCTGGACTGTATTCAAAAATAGTTACTATAAGGATAAAGATACTATAAGGTGAAGTATTATAAGATGGTGACTCATGCAGTCGATAGGGAATCGTTCAGCGACAGATTGAGTTTAATGGCACTATTTTATGATAATACTTTTAATTTTGATAATACCGGGTGTATAAACAGTCAGCACTATTGATTGTTATCATATTGATTTCCAATATTACTGCGTTGTTTTACAACAAACAACTTGCTTCGTAAAACTATTTTTGTTTACATAAATCTCTCATATTTAAAAAGAAAAATATTTAGTTGTTCTTTAATTAAGATCGATGTCAAAGCAATGAAATTTGTTCTTTTTCCGATTTGAACGAAATTTATCATAAATCCGTATATATTCTAATTTAGTTCAACTCAGACATTACCATTGAACGTGATAAATTTTAAGTGGTATTATAAAATTACTCCAAACTTCTGATTGACTTTGACTAAATCATCCCGTACACCATCACATAGAAAAACAAACCATACCAAAAGAAAATCACACATAGTCTAACAATGCCCTTATTATAACAACATACACCGCATATGTATATAATCCATGGCATCCACCCATCAATTCATTCATCCATTCATGCAAGCAGAGCACATCCATAACCATTCAAATATATATATATATATATATATATATATATATATATATATATATATATATATATATATATATATATATATATATATATATATATATATATATATATATATATATCACATAAAAACACATTCGAATAAATATTTTCTTTTACATGTGCAAGAATAATGATTGTAATTTTTAAAAATAATATTTCTTTTCTTGAATTCAGAGAGGCTCTATACAAAATCTGTGTTAAAGGTTATCAATTTTTATTAAAAATTGAGATATCATTTGTGACACACCACTAAATACTCCAAGAGACTCATATAGCGTAGAAATGATATACCCGAAAATCGCCAAAAATTTTCGTGTATATATCTTCGACAAAAGCATTACGGTGACAAAAAAAAAACAGTTTTTTTGTGTAAGGTCAACGCTTATAATATGCTGCCAATATTAACGTATGTGAGAATTTTCGGATCTTACGTTAAACCTTTGTCCAGAATATTTAGTCAATAATTTTGGTAAAGTAAGTATGGATCCATAAAACATTAAATATACACAAAGAATACAGGGCCTCAAATACAATAATATTTTACTAGTCCAGTTGATCTACAAAGTATGATAATACCTGTATATTTTAATTTTTGATTTCTTATCTATTCTTCTTAAGAGTAGGTTGCGTTTGTTCCATCAAGAAAGTAATTTTCACAATTTTTATAAATTATGGAAAAAAATATTTTCTATTTAGCTATAAAATACTTATTGAAAAATTCAGCCTTGGAAAACCCAATAAAATCATACAAAGTAAAGATATGCTGATTATCTTAAATAGTAAATTTAATCAGTATATGATCAATATTATAAAATTTTTTATTGTGTTATTCAATCGGAAGCTTAAGGGTTTTAGCTTAAAGGACAATATTTTCTAGTATTTATCGTGTTGAATCACCTCTCTTTGTTTGACAATTTATTTTCTGAACATTCTGTATGTATATGATACATATCAGGGAGTGAGAGTTAATATCGTTACAATTGAAGCCCCATACAACTTAAAATGATTTAATTCACTGAAAAATTTCGCTTTAGCAGTTCTTTGATTCACGCAATTAGTCAAGCAAAATTAAAAAATTTTAATTTCCGAAAAAAAAAAACTAATTTTAATTGTTTAAATCACAGCCAAAACTTAATCAATCCGAATTTATATTTTAATTAAAACATTTTATAAAGTGTTTAAATTACAGCTAAAACTTAATCAATTAACTTATTGCATATTATTTTTAAAATATATCATTTTTATTAATTTCATACCAAATTTTTTAATGCTTTTACTATGTATTTTGCATATGTTGATTGTAATCTGTTTAAAGCTTGATACCACTTGTCGAGTATTTAAACCATTAATATATTCATTTAATTTTTTATGATACAAACAAGTATTGATGTTGTTTTATAAAAGTATAATAAATAAATGATATAAAATAATATTTGATGGAATATTTTTATTTATCCAATTGTTACAAAATTTTGAACGTATAATATATAAAATGTGATGTATACGTATATATTGTATAAAACAAACAACAAAAAAATGATAGACATATTATTTGTAAAAGAAAAAAAAACATAAATAAATAAATGAAGGGAAAAATAAAATAACATTATTGTGAATAAATTCATGACAGAGATCGATGGATAAATGCGTCAGTTATTTTTATACACTACAGTCTAAAAAATTTCATATAATCGCAAACTATTTGGCCACATAACTCATTTAGCTGTTTTTCATAATTTTTGGATGGCTATGATTCCTTTAAAGCCAACATAATCCTTACATTATTATGCGATATAGTTCCTACATTATGCATCCACAATCCTTCTGCTTACACAATTTTACAGATTATGTTTGAAACTAAATACGAGTATAATCATTATATGCAAGTAACCAACCTAGGTAATTGAGAAATTAATATCGTTGTAGATGATCTATTAAACTGGGTTATACATACAAAGAATATTTACATGAGCCTACTGTAGCAAATACAGGGACCTTAATAAAATAAGACATTATCGAAGTTCATTTCGATTAATTGATTAATTTATGAATGAATTTACTAACAAAGTAGGCATAATACATTAAAATGATTTTTTTTAAATATTGTGTCCTTAATTTTTTTACAGACTCAATTTATTAACAAAGTTTAACAATTGTACACCGTGTGAATACATTTGCAACGCCACTAGTACTGGAGAGATGTGCCAATTAACATGCGTTAACGTTAGGTAAGTAACTTTGTTGGCTTAACAATTCTAAAAATTTTCCGGGCATTGATACAAAATTTTGTGAAATGAGTTACCAATCTACGAGGGGCGTGACGATCGGATCCGTAGCGAAAGTGCTAGGCCATAAGTTGAATTTTACTCTTCATGATATGTAATAATGTATAAAAATTGACTTATGATACTGCACCAATTGACCCCTCTGGTTGGGCAATTGCTTTAGTCCGATTTGACCGAAACAGATTCATATAAAATTTATCTGTACATAATTTATATAATTGTTGTACAGATAATTTAAAGCTAAATAGTTCAGGTATACTGTACCAAAACATTGGAATTCTGTGAAAGTTTAGTAAACAGCTTCGTCTTTTAGTAAACAGCTTTTGAAAGTTCTTTGAAACTATCAACACATCTCTCGCCTACTAAATGTTACCTATTAGTCAGTTCTGAATAAATAAACGTTTCAATATAGACAAACAGATTTTTGTACAACAAATTCGTTTCATGGCCTAAATAAGCAATTAAAAACTATTTTTAAAAATTAAAGGGTCGTATTGAAGTTTAAAGCGGTGATATATTCGCTTTTTTACTTGAAATTTTGTACTTGGACTATGAAGTAAAAATAATGAAACATATAGTATGAAACATTTAACGTAGTATGGTAGTTCATCAGTTAGGTTCTTTACTTAAAATAATGAAACAAGTGTTCTACATTTACATTCATCAGATAATTGTTTTATAATGTATGGATAATATGCTTATTGGCGTTACATGCATACATGAATTTTCGCATTTAGAACGATTCACTAAGGACTGAAATTTTCTATGGCAAAAATAATCTTTCTGTTTATACATTTAACAAACAACAATGTCATCATTAAAAAAAAAATTATTCATCTAAATTGAATTAGGAGGCTTAATTGCTGTATTGCAAAAAATGTCTAATGTTCTTATTGCCTGATGATTTTTTTTTCCAAATAATTGTAAGGATTTTTAAATAAGCTCAAGGTGGATTTGTAATTTTTTTTTTCGTAATACCTTGTTGAAGGTTTTAATGGAAGACAATTTGGAAAAACAAAGAGAGGTTTTTATATGGATTGATGTAATTAATTTTTATCAGTATTTTTTAAAAAATGTTATAGAAGCAATAATTTTTGCAAGTAGTGTACCAATAATATATAGGAAACTACACACATTTATGATGATATTGTCAGAATATACAGTGAATGTAGTATAACGTAATAACCAAATCATGGATATGAAGATATTATACAATGATGGCAGGAACGAATCTGTACAGTAAATATATGGTAAAGGGATAATGCAGGACAGAGGAGTGAAAAAGTGGGACAGGCTAGACAAAGATAGAGCACATTATATGTATGGAACTCTCATAACATTAGAGAAGAAAATGTATGATGGTTTGATGTTTTCTCTTGCAACAGCAGCAACACAAACAACGAATCCATGTAGTCTGTAGTACTAGTAACAACTAATTAGATGATTTGATTTTCCACCGCCATGCCGCAGCGCTTTTGGTCATAACATTATGTTTACTCAGACATAAAATTTATGCACATAATTGTTTGTTTTCAGATTTTATTTTACAAATATATATATATATATATATATATATATATATATATATATATATATATATATATATATATATATATATATATATATATATATATATATATATATATATATATCACTCAATTTATGTAGTTTAACCATGGATTTTTATTCTAAACTGGGATAGCAAATAAATGGTTTATAGTTGTGAGAATAATCCTAACATATACATATTTTACAAAGAGAATCGAAGTTTTTATTTGATTATAATGTAATTTGTATTAATAGAAGATGTTTATTGCGACCTGCATTTATCGAATTCATTATCATTTGATTCGCAAAAGGATATTCTTTAATTTCTATTAGGGAATAGAAACAATTTTTCAATATTTATCAGCGCATATTGTATATTGGATTGAATTTGGTTAAATATTTCACAATATTTTTAACTTCCCTAAAATTTATATTTTATTTTAGTAAAAAAACTAATATGTTGAATTTACACAAAGATACTACATTTGTTAAACTGTTGTTTTTGTTTTATAGAATTTATGAACTAGAAATATATATTCCAACAGAAATTTTGATTTATGCACATCTGTATGTATTTTTGATGCTTGTTTAAAACAGTCAAAAGTAAAAAAATAAAATTTGTTCGAATAGAATAGAGTTAACTTTTCAAAACAAAACTCAAAAATAAAAAACTTTTATGATTAAATATTTGTATAAATAATTTTCATTTGATTAATTACATTTTTACAAGTATACTCTAATATTTATGGTAGGAAATGCTTTGTTGAATTTTACTTCGAAATTTACGAATGGAAATTATTAATAAATACTAGATCGCGTCTTATAAAACTTGATGCTCTGTTTATGAAGTATATTACTTCAGACGGCATACTGTCACTCATTGCGCAATCCAATATCTGCCAACAATTTATATTTCCATAGGAGAACTTGGAAAAAATTCTGCCGCATCCAGAATCTAACCAAAGGCAATTGGCATGAGTGCTCATAGTGCTACCGCTAGACCCTTCGGTGCTCATTGTGATACCGCTAGAACGTAATGATTTATTGAATTTAAAATAATGTTTTATTTATAGTTCATTTTTATGTCAGTTTTACTTTTTTTTGAAAACACTTTATACATAGAATCGACTGTATTTATAAAAATTAATTATCTTAAAGATTTTTTTCTAAAATATGATATAAAAATCATAAAGATTCAGTATAAAATTGTTGAGATGGTAATTTTTCTGATTAACAATTTCATATAACAAAGATCAAAGTAATCGTCTCACCTCATCAAATCATTTCTTGTTTTCTTCACAGAAGAAAAAAACAGAAGATATGATGATGAAAAAAAAAATATAATTCAATATAAACATAAAATTTTCTTTTGATTATAATTTAATAATTTATACATGAATTATACATTTATTTTATTAAAATATAAGTTAGACATTTGTATAAGTAGGATCATAATGTTAAAATGAAGGTAGAAATTATTGTACTATACTCATACATATTCTTTTGCTTGTGGCATTAAATCTGTTGAAAAAGGGTATGATAACTATTGAAATACGAAGAACATTAGAATGGAATACATTTCAAATTAAAATATTTTGAATATTATACAAGATTTTAAACAAGCGTGTTGACTAGGGTTTATAGTTCAATTCATTATAACATCATTATCCCATTATTGGCAAAGAACTGCTTTTCTTAAAACTTCGTTGGAAAATAGGTAATTTAAATTTTATTCAATGAATTTAATTATTCTGAACTATCCAATTTATTTTTTTAATATTAATATGTAAGAAATAGTCAATTACTTAAATGAATTCTTCGATAAATAATTCTTTTGTGACAAATTAATTGGCCATAAGGAAATTATTGAAAGTAATATTGAATTTACAATTTTTTTTTCACTTCAGGGGGTCTTCTAGTCTAGAGACATGAATTTTAGGTAATTTTTGGAGTGCTGTAAAAAAAAAACAAGCAATATTTTTTCCATCAATTTTTTTATACATTATTTATTCACATTAGAAGCATACAAAAAAAAAAAAAAAAAGTAAAAATTCCGTTAGTTATTAGCTGATGGAGTGGGGCGTCTCAAAAATTTGGAGCGTGACCATACCCACGATTTTAACTCTCCTAGCAATCTGAAATCAAAAAATAAAAAAGATTATCAATCTACAATAATGTCGCAATGTCTGGAACTACGGAAAAGTTACAAAAAATTTTTTTTACAAAATGGCGACTGCCTTATGAAAAAAAAAAATTTTGTACCACTTTTTTGAACATTCTTCGATTTGTTAAAAATAGTAAAAATGAATTTGAGGATGGCCGTAGTTCCGACAAAGTAGACAAGTCCCTAAAGAAGACTCTCTTAAAATTTCAAGTAAATCGGTTCGACAGAACCTGAGAAATCGTGGGTATCAGATTCAAAAAGACAGTTCTGAGAAAAACGCGTTTAAAGTAAAGTTGTTGCAGTCTAAGTCATAAAATTATATTTTTAACTTACATTTATTCAATCTGCCATTCCTGCTTCATACATCGGACCTTCCTCGACTTCGAAAAAACTTCGGCGTTTCTGTTCTGGCCTCCTTTGATGCGCTGGATGCTCGTATCTCGGAGCGGTCAATCCGGGCGTTGTCTCCTCTGATAGCAAATTCATGCGCTTCTGGACCAATTTTCACTCCCATAATCGTCATTATCTTCAATATCGGTATAAAGCCTTCATTAAAAATACATACAGCAATAAATGTTGCAATTTCAATGATCTGAGACCCGGCATGGATATGCTTTGGAGCGAAAGTCCATATCAGCGAGTTTAGAGACTCATTATTATTTTGAGTTTCTGAACCCAAACATCGAGTCAATAACTCTTCTGATGACAAACTCTCGTAAATTGGCTTTATAATTTTCAAAACTTTATCACACAGAGGAGGATTTTCGTGGTCAAACTCGTCTAATGTTCCTTCAGATGCAGCTTTTTGCCACTTACACCAACTCTCCGCACCAGGTGGGCAATAAATATTTTGTGGGTTTTCATTTGTAGCTATTATGGTAGTACGTTGCCCAAATTGCATTTCTCATGTTTTCAACAGAATCAGGATGCCGGCGAATCGCTAAGCCATAGTATAAAGACAATTTATTGATGACTTTATCAGTTAATTTGCCTTCACCTTTTCCACCAACCCCTCTATTATCTTTTTTCGCTTTTCGTAGCCTCGCAATCATTCTTTTCTGGACGTGTCCTACGCACTCTTTTTTTTGAACAAGTGGGTCACCATCGTAAGGATCTATATCAAGTATACCCTTGAACGTCTTAGTATCACCATCTCCAATATACTTTACGTATTTTACGCCGTGTTTTTCCTCCGATCTACAGAACATTTCGACGATAGCATCAACTTCCATTTTGCCCGCACTTCCTTTATGGTTTATTGTACAGGATTCTTCATGATCTTCATACCAATCGTTGTATGCAGAAATATCGGAATTTTTCTTATTTTTCGAAAAATAGCAGTTATTTCACTTATTTCTCCGAAAATAATTTGAATTTGGGAAAATCCTCTCGTAGACATATTCTTAAATAGTTAAACTATGAAAATATGAAAAAAAAAAAATCGTTTTTTTTTTATTTCTAGACCAGAAGACGGCCTTCAATTGTTTTAGTACGTCCTATTTTTTTGGGAATAATTTTTTTTCTATCGTTCAATGAAATTTAATTATTTCGCAAAATAAATGATTATGAGTAAGTGAAGTTAAAAAAATTGGAATTGTGAGAGATTTTATCAAATATGAAATATTATGTTTGTTTAGGTGCCAAAAAACCATACTCTGAGTTTTCTAGCTTCAGATTTGTTCGATACCCTTTCCATCACCCAATAAAAGGATTCTTGCATGCTTTTCTCATTTTAAGGGTTAATTATTCAGTTTTAATTTATTTTCTACCACTTCCAGTACTAGCTAAGATGTTCAAATGTATCCTTTCATTGTCAATGCTCAAGAAGTCTTTAGTAAACATTTTAGTGAAGATTTAACTACCCTCCTCTTCGAATGTATGATAATTCATATATTATATTTGTATATAAAATATGTAAAAAAAACCTAATTGTGAATATCCAGTATTCAGTAGTATTCAAGATAAGGAGACAAAACTAGTAAATTAGGAGTAAGATAATTGTAGGGCTTATTTCATAAGTAAACTATATTATAATTTTTAGATGAATATTTACAAAATATACATTAAGCTTACGGGCATCTAGCTTATAATACATTCCTTGCTCAAAATATAAATAACCTAGAAAGTGTTGGACAAATTTTGATATGCTCTTACCGAAACTTTACTTTGCTACCTCTTATCATTTAACGATAAAAACCATTCTATACAATTAAACAAAAGAAAATACATGATTTATTATGTGTACTTACCTTTTTTTAATCAGCAACTTGAATCAGATTATTAATGAAGATGGAAACGTTTTGAAGGAACCGCAAGTCATTGTAAATTCTTTCAACGATTATTAACATAATAACTTGGGGCCAAGTCCGTACTCTTCAATGAATTCAGGCTTTAATATAAATTCGTTTTTCCTCCATGATGTGGAGTAATACGAAGTGAAGGAAATCATCAACACACTCGGAAATAAGACCACCCAACATATATTCCATATTTCAAATGACGTAGTTTTGTGGCGATTTGATTTTAGCACCATTAACAAACATTATTTCATGCATGGTGTATACTGGCGTGTTTCCTAAAAGAGCTAACTTCGCACGTATAATACCTTTAAGGGAAAAAATAATAATTTAATTAGTAATTTCAGGTCTATTTCGTGTTTTCTAATTTTTCTAAAATTTTTGAAAAGTTTATAAATAACAGATAAATTTTTGATTTCAAAACTCTGTCGATATTGCACATATGCCAAACGATACGAAAAATAGAACCAAATGAAGATTAGTCTCTTCAAAAGCCAAGAAGAGCTCACTGATACAGTTCTTGAATATTTAAATGATCACGAACATGAGGCAATGATTGCGCTTGATAAGTCTAAGGCATTCGATTGTGTTAATCACGTCCTTTAGCTTCAAAAGTTGTATAAAGTTGGCTTTAGGGGAATCGTAAGCGACATTTATCTTACTCCAACTGGAAAAAGTTAAAGAAAGGTATTCCTTAAGGCAGGGTTTTAGGACCAAAATTGTTTCAAATCTTGATAAACGTCTTACCATCGTATATTTTAGATTGTATGGGTGTGGCTTGTGATGTCATTCTTTATACTGATGACATCACTATGAATCGACAAACCAATTAATTCAGTAAATGATTGGTACCATTCTAATGGTTTAGTCTTAAACTTAAATAAATCTTAAATTCAAAAATTCAAAATTAATAATAGTAATAGTTTTGTATCCCAATTCCTGGATTATAAAATAAAATAAAATTTTTGGGTGTAATATTTTACAGTAGTATTAAATGGAGATCTCACATAGATTCATTATGCGCTAGATTAAATAAAGCTTGTTTTCAGATTAGAGGAATGAAAAAAAGAATTGATGTGACTTCTCTAATACTTTTACTTGACCATGTCGTTTGGATTAACATGAACTACGGTAAAAATGTTTTTCTTTTGAAAAGAAAAAGTCATTAGAATTATATTTGGACTAAAAAAACTGACAGTTGCAGAATTCAGAGACAGACGAATTTTGACATTTTACGATCTTTTTGCGAAGTGGAATGGATCGAGGTTTGATACTGCAGTAGATAAGCATTTGCTGAATAAACATCAGAAGAACTTTTGCTGTTTATCTATACTTATTTATATTTATTTAATTATATTTATTCTGTAAATATATTTCTCCCAACAACTTTGACTTTTCAGTATAATCGATAATAAAGAGTTGATTATAATTTTAATTATAATTGTGCTTATTTCATTTAGACTGATAAATGCATTTTTCTTTGGTTTTCTGATCTTGCGTCGATTTAACTGAGAGCTTAATTTTTTTGACTGCTGTAATTTTATAGGTTTTTTTTAAATCTTTTATAGATATGTGCTTCATCTAAGTATTAAGTCTATTCCACATCGTGAACCGAATCACTGCCTTAGTTATATTCGAGAGATATTTGATCAATAGTATCGGGTGCTAGCTATTCTTACCGATGGTTTTCTGTGGTTCTCCATTTGTTTTGCAAAAAGAAGATACTGGGATAGTTCCTTATAAAGTCAGCCATAGCTGCATACCTTCATATACCTTCCCCGCCCCTTCATTTGCCCAAACCTATTTTTTGACTTATTCGGTACAATTATGTATTATTTAAAAAAAAAGAATGAACTATATGTAGAGCATTTGTTTTTGTACCTACCATTAACTATTGACATTTAATGTGCTCTGCGCTTCTTTTACTTTCTGGTTATAAACTATATGTAGCTATTTTTAACCAGGGTATGTACCTTGCGGTCAAAAAATATTTTCGATCAAATATTTTGTATTATGTTTATAAAAAAGTCAAAAGGGCAAAGAAATATATCTTTTTTTTTTTTTTTTTTAAGTAACTTTTTAACAACTTATGTCATATAGTGACTACATTGGGGATATTCTACACAACAGCACACAAATCAATTCTATGCGGCCACCCATCCAAGTACTAACTGTGTATAATGTTGCTTAACATTGTTGATCGGTTGAGATCAGTAATTACGTTACATCAGTGGGGGGTGTATAAATATATCTTTAATTTTTTCTAAAACTTTAATTTTAATAAAAATATATCTTCAAAAACACTGGTTGTGGGACATATTAGAAGCTCAATAGGATAAAAAGAGCTAGCTAGCTATACATTATTATGTAGCAACTCACATCTAGGATCTTATCAGGATTTCAGGATTTTTCAGAAATAAGAAGTATATCAAAAAGACCTCGGAATTGATTTTAGACGAACAAAGTTTCATGAAAATGAAGTATTTAAAAATTTAAATTTTTAGTTAAGTTCTCAAGTTATTACTAATGCCGATCGACAATTCCACTTACTTTTATACTTCAATACCATAGCCAGAGGGCTTTGAGTTTTTATAATTTATTTTGAATATAAGTTTTTGTTATTTTAATAGTTTAAAAATCATGCGTATTTATCAAAATATTTATATGTTATATGGGAAAACTAATGAACTTTTGCAATGCTACCATAATATTTTTTCTTTTACAGCTTCATATTATTAACTTGTCATGTTATTTTATTTATGAAAAATATCACATAAATAAAATTTAACATGTGTAAGATATCAAATACAAACAGAGGTAGATGAAACTAATTGAAAACAAATCGATCTTCTTCTAAGCAATATGATTTTCCTTAGTTTTTATAACACAGTTGACAAGAGAAATTATGTAGCCAAATTTCTTTAGTCTAAGTATCCAAGCCGGAGATATCAGTGAATCAGTGAACTTTGAACTAAACATACAGATTTTAACAAAATGATATTTCGATCTATAAGATATTCTTATTGATAATTATTGCCTTTGAATGCATTGTATATAATAATTATTTATAATACCATTAAAATAAGTTCAGTGTTTCTTTAGATGGTACAATAGTATGTGAATTAATTTTAAGGACTGAAGTTCATTCAGTTTTATCTCTATATATTTAGCTACAAAAACTCCATAAAGAGAAACAAATTTAATATAATTTCATAATATAAAACATAAGTATAAAAAGAAAACAAAAAACAAATAAAGAGATAGATGTTGTCGATTAAATTGAAGCTGATATGGATATGAAACGTCGAGAAAGGGAGAAATTGTTCAATGTGTATGATGGTTTTGGGTAGCTTTGAGTGGCAATAAGTATATCATACTATTTATAAATATATCTCTCGAAATTTTTATATGCTGAAATTATATTTAGTGTAACAACTTTTCCAACACCAAAATTTTAAAAGGTGCTTTCTTTTTTGCATCCTCGGTTCAAATATTTGGTTTATTTCAATGCTATAGGACGATCATTCAATAAAAAATCCAAAATCTATTTTGTCCGAGAAATGAAAATACGTAAATAAAATTTGTCAGATGTTTGAACAACGGATATTTTATATTGTATATTATGGAAATATGGGCCTAATTCATGTTATTGACAGGTGTGAATCAAGTTTTAAATTGCTTATAATCGAAATTTATATGAAAGTTTTAACGAAAAAAAGAATGCATTTTTCGGAAAAAACTCATAGAAATATAAGTGCTTGAAAAATAAATTTACATATGGAATTTAAGGAAGTATCAAAAGGGAGATATGCCAATAATAGAATTGGTCCTTTGGTTTTTGGCGGCAAAAGAATGTGAAAATAACCTCCTAATTTAAATTGATCGTTACTACTTTACTTTATTTATGAGAATGTAATATGCGAAGTTCGGTTTAAAGTGATTAGTTTTGGAAAAAGTATAGCCTGAAGTAAATACCGCTTTTTTAAAAACTTGAAAAAATTTAAAAAAATCCACTGTTTAAAAATAACTCAAAAACTATGGAAGATATATTTATTAGTTGAACTAACCATAACTGAACAACGTAGGACAGAATTATAAGTCTTGTAAAGTTGAATTTTTCTCCCTTGTAGCATGTTTCAAAAAAAGTTTTAATGCTTAAAATGTTTTGTGGATATAGTAGGTTTGGAAAAATGTTTTGAAGTGAGATAAAGCTTATAAATCTGTAAATTATTAGAATAAAGTGAAGCATCCAATGGGTAATTTTAAGACACAATATCAAATTTTGAATTTCGAATGAGGCGTTCGATACGAAATCGCTGTCACACACACGGTGAACTCAGAAATGAAATTTTAAACTGACTACAATACTTTATTTACTACTCATGGTAAAGAAAAGAACTTTTGCTCACTTTTGGATATCGAAACGTTATTCTAAATTACTTTATTTTATTCCAGTGAAGCATAATTGTTATACCTAAAAACTTATCGGTCAAGTAAAATTTTTGCAAAAATTCTTATCTATTTCTACACGAAAACTTCACTCCTCAGATATTACAATATTTATACAGAGTCGGTATGTGGTATAGTCGGTATCGTTATATGTTTAACTATCGATATCGACATCGTCGTTATTAGGCATATTGTTTGTTACCTTTATCAATATAATTATAATATAATCATAATAAAAACCACCTGTATCAAATGCAAAATCAGCCCATTTTCGAATAAAATAATTTTCTGTTTCTCTTTCATGTGTAAGTATAATATTTATAAAAATTTTTTATTATTAACGTAATTCCAACTTCGTTATATGCAAATATTTTTTATTATTAACAAACATTCCGTCATACAATACTAAAGTATACATTTAGTAAATAATTTTGATGATATAAGAAGTTTGTCTAAAAGCTTTTACTTCGAAAGTCCTAAAATTAATAGATGGCACTATATGTTGCTATCATGTACAGCCATTTATGGGGGTTAATTTTTGGGTATTATAATATGTGCACTTAATGTATAGTTTATAAAATTATTCATTAAGTGGATGGGCATGTTGGACTAAACTGTCGCCTAGAATAAATTAAGAGAAAATTTTCAAATAAACTCTTAAAAGATTTAAATATTATAAATTTATGAAAACTAAAAGGCATATATTATGCATCCTTCTATTTCGTCAGAAATATAAACTTCAGATCACTAAAAATAGTGACCCATTTAAAAGCAATAATCGAATTGTCTGAATTTTTCTTTTTATATCGTTCTCTTTTTGTCAATTATTGTCAATGTTATGGAAGTGATCGCATGCTATATCACACAATTCTCTTCATAAAATTAAATGTTGAAAAAAAATTATATAGAAAAGGTATATTAGACATTTAATACTTACGGATTTTAATAAAAATAAACGGAAGGGATGCTTTAATATTTGAAGAACTTAATAAATATTGCCTTGTTTGGTATAATATCGAATCTGTAATAAAATCAGTTAATTCATCTTACTCAATTATCTCTACTTGATTTTAAACTTAATTGTATGCAAACGACATATGTACATAACAATTTTTATAATCGACATATACCTACGTATACAATGTGTCAATATATATTAATTAACTAGCTAGCCCGGCAAACGTCGTTTTGCCACATATTTCTAATTAACTTCAACATTTTCTAAGTATAATAACATATTCTTAACAACTTTCCTCTATTTCTTTGTACTGAAAGCTAAGGCAAAGTAGAATAAATAATGATATATATTTTAAAGCATACCCGTACACGTTGCGGTGACAATTGATATTACATCGATTGCATGCAAAATTTGAAGCAGATTGGACGAAGGAATTCCGTTGTCAACTTACAAACTTTGCCTCTGCTTTTCATCCCATTAAGGGAAGAATTTCAGAAAATCTTTTCTTATGGGATGCTCGGTATTTGATGTGTAACCCACTATTTGGTGTGGGATACCCATGACACGAAATATTTATATATACACTCGTGTTTAATGCACCCGGTACCTCGTGCACCCACAATTCGTGTATATTGAGCTGTGATTCTCATATACTTGATGAAAAATAGTAAAAGGAAGTCCAGAACCACCAATGTAGAAAAAAAGAGATAAATAAATTCTATGTTGAATAACTGACCCGTGTAAACATTGTTTTATCATATTAATTATTTCTAATCAACATCAATATCTCCTAAATATAATAACATATTCTCAACTGTCTATAACTAAATAATGAAGCTGCGGCAAATCAGAATAAATTCTGATATTAATTTATATTTTGAAGCATACCCACCCGGTTTACGCGTTGCTGTGTTATTTTTCACATTTTAATAAATGATATTACATCATTTACATGCGGATGCAATTCTACCCTTAGGGGAAGAATTTCAAATCCTTTTTTATCGGATTGCCGGTATTTAGTGTGCACCAGGTACATTATATGCGCCCGGTATTTACCTGGTATTTGCTGGGGTACACCCGGGACCGCGTTCACCCGATAATTTTTGCTGTGGTACACACACACTTGATGAAATGTATATGGACCTTCTGAACCAAGAATGATTCCGGTAATACTTGAATAATGCGATATGCACACTTTATATAGTTGACAGTTCGTCATATTGCTAGTGAGAAGAGATAAAGAAGTTTTATTTTCAATTTCAAATTTTGATTTTAGTTTCTATGGAAATGATGCGAATAGGATTTGTAACATTTGAGAAAAAAAAGACAAAAGATGTTTCACAGCTAGGAACATTTTGTATTCCAAATTAAATTGTCGTTTATAGTATTTTTCTTTCCTTATTATTTATGTTTCTCACCGTTTAAACCTTCCCTGAACTTTCACGAATATTTCAAGACCAAATTTAGCCAAATCGGTCCAGCCATTCTCGAGTTTTAGTGTGACTAACAAACAGCAATTGATTTTTATATATATAGATTAAGTTTGTAACAATAGAAAACATTGAAATCACAAACAAAATGTAGGTAAACGTGTTCGTAGATTCACCTATATGGTCCATTTGTCCGAATGTCCTTCCGCCCATTTAATCGACCGTCGGTTTGTTCGTTATCAAGATAACTCAAAACTATAAAAGATAACGAAATGAAATACTGTATTTAAGAAAGTAAGTTCGTGTGAGCGCACAATCGTTTCATTTTGAACAATAGAGCCAAGACCCAAATTTTAAACTACAAAAGATAAAAGATAAACTCAAAAGTTTAGATTCGCAACAATTTCAGCTCAAATTTAGATAAAGAACCAGGATTGCATATTTAGAGTATTTTATGAATGCCAATCAACCATGTATCGCGTATCTAATTCACTGTTGTTCACTCAATTTACACCAATAGTTGTTATTCCATATATTAGTGGAGGATATGTGATTGGGTAAATTGACCAATATATTAATTTTTATATTCGATATAATGTACACAATATGCCCGAGTACCTTGTTTTTAGCCTTGATTCGTTAGCAACTATGGATCCCTGGAACAAAGTTTTGGTATAGGTGTGTATAGAATCACCATTTTGGTGCCTTTTTGTTTGTTCGTCCTTCGACAGAATAATTCAAAACCGAAAATAAAATTTGTGAATAAGCTAAATCAGTTTATTGGGTTCAATGAATCCACGTCCAAACTTTTAAACCAAAAAAGATAGAATAAAAATAATTTTATAAATAATGTTTGTTTCTTAAAAAAACTTTTATTTAAACATTTTTTCGTATACTGTTTAGATTCGCCGCAATTTTAACTCAAATTTAGCTAATAAACATTTATAGTTATAATACATGGCATTCTTATGTATGTATGTATAATTGCATGGAATTTATATTTAAATAAGTTTATGAATTCTATTGATTAGATATAATTCATGCATTTTATGTCAACTATATAAACTATTAATTATATTAGTTGTTATCTTCAATTTATTTACTAATTTCTTTTTTTAATTAAAATTTTGTGCTTATTAACAATGCCCGCTGATTTATTACTCAAATATTTGTTTAATTGTTTAATAACAAAAAACATTTATAAAAACTTCGGCACGGGCACGGTAAAAATAGGCGAATGTTTATAAATAAATGAGTGATAACTATAAATATAAGTATTATACTTTATACTAAAAGAAGACTGTAAGGCTTACCTATACAAAATTTCAGTTTTCTATGACATACTGTTACGGAGAAATTGGCTATAGTTTAGAAGCAATAGTAAGTTTATAATAGTAAAAATATTGAAACTACTATCAAAATTTAGGTTTGCAGAAACGTTTAATAATTGTTACTGTTTAATAATAAACATATTTAATAAACTGTTAAAATTCGCCAAAATTCTAGCTCAAATTCATCTAAATAATAAATTATAATATTGCAACAGTGGACGTATAGTACCTGATCTAACAACAACACTAGACATCTTAAAGAATGCAAAAGAAAGATCTTACGTTGAATACTCTTCCATGCAAACTAAAACTTATGAATCCTGAAACTTCAGTCTAGGATTCCAGCAATCAATTTGCAGAATTCTGATGTTAGAATTCGAAGTGGCTCTAGCTCGAATGCGTATTGGTCACACCAGATTCCCATTTGCATAATAGCAGTTACCATAGAACATCTTCATATATTATACAGGAACCTGATATTACAACAATCGAGAAGTAACAACAATCGGCCGGGGAACATTACGAAGCTTTAAGCCGACGACAATGAAACGCTCACAAAACTAAAACATTACCTAACATGTAATAATTTTTTTAACTGGCTATATTTATAGGACCTCAACTGTTTAAAGTGAAGTTAAACTCAAACCACCAAACCGAGACTCTTCATACCAGAATAGTCTTTCAATATATACTGTGAATGTTAAAAATTCTACTCAGCTGATATATGAGTTTTGTTTTCATTTTTTTTATTTTTTTAATAATAAATTTTAAGTTTTAAACACACATATCATCGTCATATCAATTGACGGATTTTCATAACCGATTCATATATTTTCCTTCTAAATTAATTAGCCTATTCTATAATCACATATACCATTAAACTATTGCTGTACCTGATTTATAATACACATGTTATAGAAAAGTTAAGGGATAATGAATATCAAGCATAAAACAAAAACTTTTATGTAACTTCATTTGTATGTATGTGTGTGTGTCCTGTCATGTAATTATGCAGTCAATGTTTCACCCACTTTAACTGAAGTTATGGGCTTGAAGCACACACGTTTAGCACACAAGTTTCGATGACAAAGTCGTTTTTTGCAATCGATTTTGAAATGATAACAATAAATCGTTCTACTATTATAAATGCTCCAAAATGAAAAAATAAATTTCAAATCAAATCAAACCTATCAATTTATTACATTATATATTTGATCTATTAATTAATATGTAAACCAAACACTTTGTACCTTTTTTTACGAAAATTGGGCGGAATAAGGAGTATGCAATTTGGCACACTTATAGTATATATAGAGACAGATTGGAGAGTGCTAATATTTTTTTATAATTATGGATAAAAAATACATAAAATCATGTATATTAATATATATATAAGAGGTATGTCTTAAATTGCACACACTACCATAAATACACATATGTATATATACTCTGGTGTTTAATAAACTGTTTTGTTTAATGGCACGTATATATACTGCTTTCTTTAAAGGCACTGAGATTCACTTTTGAATGATTATGGTCGAATTTCGTCTACTATATCTGGGCTCTAGTGTGATATAAGAGCTTGTGGAGAGATTTACCAGTGTAGATAAACAATAATACAACATTTAATTAGATCTTGAAATAAAAATCTCGCGGCTTATATGATGTAAATTGTGTGGGTAATATAATAAGATAGGTGTAACTTAAGTTTATTTTGTACTTCTGTACATATATGATTTACAAACAATTGCCGGTTGCATGCAATTAATTAAGAGTAAATCAGGAGGAATTTGTAATGATTAAACAAGAATTTGAAATCTATATTGATTTCTTTAAAAAATATAAAACTGCTGTTTAAGTTTATACTTTAACTGAAATTTGTCTATTCACTAAAACATTACAGTACATTTCATTTTAAAATTGACGTCCAATGTCCAAGAACACAAAATAAAGGGTAGGTATTACTCTATTATATACCTGCTAATAATAATATCTTTATATATATATATATATATATATATATATATATATATATATATATATATATATATATATATATATATATATATATATATATATATATATATATATATATATACAATAAAATAACTCCATAGAGAATGAATGCGTGAATTTTGTTGATTGGGGAGAAACAGCATTTTATAGTGCGAGTTTGGGGGCTTGAGAGTGCATAGGATGGGTACATAGGTAGTCAGGTAGGTTGTTAAACATAGATGGGAAAGGTAGATATGAATTTTAGGAAAGCACAATATAGGGGAAGTTTATATACATACATATAATAATACTACGCTGGAAGAATTGTTATTGAGGGGTTCACATAAATGTAGTAGTAGATGTACTAAGTTTCGGGAATGGAACAAATACATAGCCAAAATGATAAACATGAATGTATGTGCAGGATAAATGTACGTATACGTTTGTTAGTGCGGACAAGAGAGGGATATAACAAACAATTTCAAAAGTAGGGTTTAAATTTTTATTTGAAAATGAAAAATCAAACTTAAAATATGCAGTAGGAAATTAACTCGAAGAACAGTTAAACAATTTTCTAGTTTTTTTTAATTATTTGTTAATCTAAATATATAAATCAAAATCGTCTTAGTTACACCACTCACTAAAGAACGGCTAGACCGATTTTTATGAAATTGTTTGTGTATATTCGGTAGGTCCGGGAGTAGGTCATAAGCTATTTTTATACCTCTAAGTGACAAGGGTAGTCCACCCCAAAAATTTCTTTTATTGCATGTACTCAATTATAGTATAGTACCTGGATGACCGAGCTTTGCTCGGTATTTTTTTTTTTAAGCTATTGCATAGGTTCTATCGCGGGCCTTGAGCGCGGGGACCGAATCCAGAAATTTCGTAACGAAAAAACCTGATATGTTACAAATCATCATTTCCATAGAAACCAAAATCTAATTTTGAAATTCAAAATAAAACTTCTTTATCTCTTCTCACTAGCAGTATGACGAACTGTCAACTCTATAAAGTGTGCATATCGTATTGTTCAAGTATTACCGGAATCATTGCATAGCTTCTATCGCGGGTCTTGAGCGCGGGGACCGAATCCAAAAATTCCGTTACGAAAAAATCTCACACTCCCCACTCCGACGGGCAAGGAGGTGTGGTTTGACGAATCGAGACGAGCTGCTCCAAAATCGGACGAATACATAAGCAGCTGTTTATGAGAAAGTATATAGGTGTATAGGTGTAAGAAAAAGCAATACTGCATGAATAAAATAAATTAATAAATAAAAAAATTATAATTGCATAAGTTGCTACAAAATGCTATGCAATAGCTTTTTGGCTTCAGCTACTTTCAGCTATACAGCCATTAACTAAAGAGGATAATTATTATTTTTTTTATACAACAACAGTTCACAGTACTGCTAGGTGGCTAGGTGGTCACCCATCCAAATACAGATTGTGACTGCTGTTGCTTAACTTCATTGATTGGTCTATGCATGTCATTACGTTACGTCAATCCGGGGTCAGTATATAAGATTACAAATCCTATTAATATCATTTCGAAGGAAACCAAAATCTAAATTTGAAATTCAAAATAAAATTTATTAATCTCTTCTATATAAAGTGTACATATCGCATTGTTCAAGTATAACCGGAGCCATTCGTAATTCTGGAGTTTCATATACTATTTTTACTATGATCTGCACGAAGTACAGGTGCACGAGGTACCGGGTGCCCATATCAAACACGAGTGTATATATTGTATATATTAATATTTCGTGTCATGGGTATTTCACACCAAATAGTGGATTACACACAAAATACCAGGCATCCTATAAGAAAAGATTTTCGGAAATTCAACCCCTAAGGGAATGAAAAGCGGAGGTAAAGTTTGTATGGGACAACGGGATTCCTTTGTCCAATCTGCTTCAAATTTTGAATGCATATGATGTAAGATCAATTGTGAACGCAAAGGGACCGGGTATACTTTAAAATATAAATTAATATCATTATTTATTCTAATTTGCCTTTCAAATTAAGAACTGCTTTCAATATTACGAAATATAGGACAGTTGTTAAGAATATGTTATTATACTTACGAAATTTTAATATTGATTAGAAGTATATGGCAAAACGACGTTTGTCGGGCCACATAGTATGAATATATTTTTTGATTCATTAACGAATATACTATTAAGACTTTCAAGATGAAATACTTACATATTTCTAACGAAAAATCCTGTGTTCTAAAGCTCATTTCACACGTAGGATTTTCATTTTCCATAAAAGATTCCTTCAGTCTGGCATTCCTCAATTTTTCCATTTTTTATGTTTCATTTCTCTACGTGGTACCAAATATTTTGAATAGCTTAGTGTACGCCATGTAGCATGTAATGTGTACATTACATGAAAAATATCTTAAATTTATTAATAATTTTGGATATAGTACATTTGATAGCAGACAGTAGATTTTTGTCATTACAAAAATGAAATCGTTATGACAGATTTTGTGTGTGGGTGAATAGGGAAGAAGAAATAAAAAATTTTCTATTTTATCAATCAAAATGTGAAACTTGGTTCAATACCAAACAAAGTTCAAAAATTAAATTAACATTGATTCAAAAACGAATAAGTTATAAGCTCATTAAGATTGTCTTCCACTTCTTTCTTGCAAATGTTTTATGGGTGATTCTAAGATAAGTAGTCATTTTCTATGGAAAATTTGCTTTATAAAATTTTTGTATATTTATGTAATTAATATCACATTTTTATTCACAAATTACACATTTGTGCAACATCATCTATGACGGCATTTATGCAAATCTCCTTCATTGTTTAATTAAGAATTTTGAACGTCGATATTCTGGCTATTTTTTATGATTTTTAAAAGCCTCTTCAAATTCATGTTTATGAAGTAAAGACGTCTCAATTGAAGTGATAAAAAATTATTTTGCATGTTCCCTATTATACAGAAAAGTTTTGTGGATTGTCTAAAAAAATATCAATTTTCAAATTGTACAAATACTTGTTATCAATAATTGCTATATTCACGATGAAGATAGTCTAAACACTTTAAAAAAGCAAAAATATTATAAATTATCGATTGTATTCGGCGAATAATTTAATTTTTAAGCGTACATAATATGATGCTTGATTTTTGAAACACACATTATGGTACATACACATATAAAGAAAATGATGCTGGATGAAATTGTTGCAGAGACGTCAGGGACGTTGTAAACATTTGTGTATATATGTATGTAGTGATAGTACGATATTATATAGAGGACATCGAGATGCGGGGGTGTTTGATATTCCGAATGGAACATGGGAGAAAGAGTTTCTCTGTATATATACATATACCATTTGTAAGAATGTATTTGTGTACATTACAAACGAATTTTGTATACCGTTCGATATATAAACGTTTATACGCATGTGCTTAACTCAAAAATATAACGACGCTTGCCCCTAGCGTCTCTCTCTTGTGTGTGAATATCCCCGCCAACCATCATCATCTCTATCCGACGTCGTTGTGTGTATATACAAATATATTCCACCATAATACTTACTATATAACCTACTATTATATACACACAAACATTCACCAGAGAGTCGAAGTGAGCGCGACGACGCTGAAATTTCAACGACGCTGCTTAGATATGGAACAGATTTATTCATTAAAATAAATGTAATAATTTTTATAGTAATAAAAATCAAAGATAATATTTACTAAAAAACCAAATCAGATAATATTTACCTACAATCATCATAGTAAAAAAATTTTGTTTGGATCTCTGTTGGAGTGTAAATTTGTGTTTGTTTTGAGTTTTTGGAATCTGTTGTTGTGTTATTTTTTAGGATAAATTTTCCATATTCAATATAAACAAATATAACTTTTTTGTAAAAAAATTAAAATTTTTTAAAATAGAGATAACCTAACATTTGAGTGTGTTTTATAAATAATATTCTTTTAAACTAAATGTTATATGTGGCAAAACGTGGTATTTATTAAAATTTTGTGTTTACAAAACACTTGGCATTGTGCCAATTGAGAATATATAAACATACATAATACATAAAAACATATAGCGGAAAAATCTCCTCGTTAACCCCCAAATGGTTGTAGAAGAAAAAAATTATTTTTTTCGATTAATTTAAAAATAATTTTAATTGAGTGAATTATTATAATTAAAAAAGTGCACGTGAATTTATCTTAAAAAAATAATAGATTTGCTAAGTGTTTTCTTGTTTTGTTGTCTGTTTTGTGTGATTTTCATATTCTAAAAAGAATATACTTTGATTTATGATTTAAAACACATGTGACAAGTGTGCATACTATAATTACAAGGAAAATATTTATTAAAAAAAAGTTTTAAATGTGATACATATTAGGAGAAAATTATACGAGTAAGTACAATAATGAATTTTAGTTATTATTATTATTATTATGATTTTTTTTTTTTCAAAAAATGTATTCAATTAGTAAAATTCTTCGGACATGCTCGCCACCTCGTTGGCTAGCTATTATATTATCATTATCAAGTTTTATAATGAAAATATATGTAAATGCGCATGCGTACACGTGTGTATATGTGTGTGTGGCACTTATGCATTATATTTCATTACCATTTATTAATTATGTACTTTGTTTTGATTTTTTTTATAAACAAAAAAATTTTATTAGTTTTTAATATATTTTTAATTATAACTCCTCTCATACCAAAGTTGCGAGCGAGAAAGAAATTTATATTTTAAATTAAGGATATAAATTTTCATTTATAATAAAGTATTTTATAAGAGGATAAATTGTTGTGTAAAATTATTTTACAAGTATTCTTTGATATTTGAGCTACTACTTAATTAACGCGAATATTATTAAAAAAGTTTACGATTGGATTATTGGATATTTATACATAGTTAATACTTCAGCAAATAAAAGAGGGTATAAAGTTTCAGATGCTTCATTTAATTAATATACATTAAATTTGAAATATCCGTAACTTATGTAATGTTCTTCTAAAATATTTTAAACCTTTATTTCTAAACCGTCCATTTTTATTTATGGGAATTCTGATAAAAAATTTAGAAAACATTAAACTAAGAAACTTCCAGCTTTAAGTCACGGTATCTCTATCGCAGAACGAGTAGATAGAGTATTTTTTACCAACACTTTTTCAACGAAGAAATTAAAAGAAACTTTTCCGTAACTAACTTGATGTCAAATATTCACATTTTACTCACAAATTTTCAAGTTTATCTCTTCGACAACGAGCATTTATTTTGTTTGTAATAATTTTGTATAATAGTCACTAACTTTTGATTTGGTTCATTTTAATTTGATCAAAAATGATAAAACATAACCTATTTTAGTTTTTAAACTCCATTTATCTACAATTAAAAATGTTTTTATTGAAGTATCAATCTAAAACTGAATAACATTGTAAGGGAGTTGAATTCTAGAGTAAGAATAGTACCTAAATGGACTCCGTACTTCTAAGTGTAACTTGCTTCCATACGTTTCTATTGGTTAGATATACTACATTTTCTATTTTCATTTTAATTTTCAAGAACAAATAGATTTGGAACAAATGTAAGAACACACATTCGACACATTTTAAATTAAATAGGGTATATATTTTGATACATCCTGTCCAACTTGAGCCTAGGATCCTTCGTTTTTGGTGAGAATGCTGAGACGGTGAATGTCTATGTTTTTATATATAAAAAAAAAATGTATGCGTGTACTAATGTACACGCGTGAGAAATTATGCTTCTTTGGTATTATTAAAGAACAAATTTAATTGTATGAAAAAAATTAATTACAATAAAATAATAAAAGGACTGAAGAAGGATTTTCAACACAGTCAATATAGCTCAGTTAAAATTTGAAAAATTAAATAAATAAATATATATTCCTTCAACCTGTGAATTGTGTGTGACGGTGATGCGTGCGCATCTTAAAATTTCTCTTATCCTTTTTTTTATAACGCGCCTAATGAAGTATAACTTCAAAAATGCCTTTCCTTAGCCTAAGTCCATCTTGTCTTTCGATCTTGGGTAGACATCGTGGTTAATATTGATGTTTTTCAAATCAATTTACTTCAAATGTAAAAAATTCCTGCAAGTTAGTGTAGTCACTTAAAAATTAATTCTAATTCTAGTGAAGAGTAGTGTGTAATCCTAAAAAAAATACATGACCATCTCATCAATCAATTCTATAAGATTTTATCATAGATTTTCTAGATAAATGATATTCAGCCTGATTTATTTTGGGTATCCCGTATGGATATTTCAAGAATATTTATTTATGAATATTGATGTGCAAATAAAATGCATGACTAAATACAGCTTATTAATAGTTCTAATATAATTTTAATATTATAACTTTATGTACTTTTATCTTGTATTCCAAAATTTATCCACTTAAAAATATTCTGGAAAAAGACGGATGTTAGTATCTATAAATATAGAAGATATATATACAGTATTTGTAATTAAGCTTACAATATTTTACATTGAATTCTAAATATATTTTGTACAGTGTGCTACGAAAAAAATATAGAATAAAATTAAAATTGAAATAACAATTAATATGAAAAAAATGTAATGGTAACCAATAACAATAACACAAAATTTAAGATATGACACATAATACTTTAAAATAGTTTTAATAAAATGAAGAGTATGTTTTTTTAAATTAAATTTGAAGAAAAAAAATCAGTCAAGTGGATTAATAACTTTTAATTGTTCAAAACTATCAAATAAGTCTTATTAAATTTGTGTGAAATTTTAAATATTTATTTTATTGATCATAATTTATAGGAACAAAAAATGATAATACCTAATCACATATTTAATTCTTTAAAAGAATAAACTAGCTTTCTCTTTATTCACTAAAATTATTTAAAAAACATAATTATTTATAAGTAAAAATCACAAAAGTTTTTCATATACAGATTTAATTAAGTTGAATAATTTAATTCTAAAAAAAACACTATAGATATATTGGGGTGGAATTTTGCAAAAAAAGTAATTTTTAGTAGGACAAAAAAGAGCTGTGTTTTTATGAAAAAATTGAACATCACAACATGAAAAATTGTATCATTCATAAAAATAATTGCAACGATTATTGTGATGCAAATTATTGTGGATTCTATTATATTTGAACTAACTTCTAATAATTTCACACTGAAGATTTTTTCATGATTTAATGTAAAGTTACACAATATTTGAAAACTTGTATTTTTGTATAAGATACGATCTACACAAATGACAATGCACGCAAAATCCAAAAATTAATTCAATGTTCAAATTATTTATCCTTAAATGGCATTGTCGTTTATGTCAATGCAAAACTGAGAATGCTTGGTAGAACTCAGAGACCTCAAAATCGAATCGAACTCTACATCGAAGACAAGAAATTTATCAATATACGCTTTTGTTTCACACTGTCTTGCATTATTAATTTATAAAATTCCGGATCCCATTTGTTAATTTTAATTTTCAAGGGACATGAGTGATTTATTCGAAGTAGTTTCAAATTGTAGGAAATATAATCAAATTCTAGTTTATAGCTTTATATTAGAATAGCTATATAAAAGAACTTATAGCTATATACTAGTTGATTAAAATTGTGCTATTGTTAATTAAATCATTATTTTATTATGGGAAAATTGGGTAGATGGCTTGTATGAAATTTAAAATCAAACTATGAAACAAAATTAAATATGGTAATAAAATTCTTACACTGCAATAATACTGATTCGAATACGAAAAAGTTATGACCCTAAAAAGATGATATTCAGTCCCTTTCATGTAAAAAAAAAGAGTCTAACATGAAGTAAGTCTTAGGAGATACAAAGAAGTGAAATCAGCCGTTTGGAAGTAAAAATTCGTTGGCTTTTAAACATGTTTGAAAAACACTTCTGTTATTGAAGTAAAAGCGTTTTATGAGCGCATTTTGTTTTCTTTATTGTTTTAAATACGTTTTGTATGGAGGGGAAAAAACTAAGATGAACTATAAATTAATAATAAGAAAATTTTTATAAAATCATACAATTTTCTCATAGTTTATTAGCTGCGATGATAAATATCGTTGATTTTTGTCATTTATTTTAAGATAATAGCGCACATAATATTTTGATTTATTACACCTATCATTGCAAAAAGAAAAAAATGTATAAAAATATTACGAGTGAAAGACGAATATTTCTTGCCTCATTAGTTATAAAATTATAAAAAGGAGAAGAAAAGTAAAAGAAAGACACTATACATTTTATCCTATCTCACCATTACAGAATATAAGTTTAAAATAGTCATATTTAAATATAGAATAAGATAGAGAAATTATATTATGTCATCTTTAAAAATCTACTATATACATTTAAGGTGTCTTCACTCGAGGGTCATCAAAGTAAAATTAGGACACTCATTTTTTTTTCTGCTTTGGTACCTACTAAGAAAAACATGTCAAATTCTTATATTCACTCTGTAAAACTGATAGGTTTGCAATGTTGGGTATACTATATGTTAAACAGACAAACAAAGATGCAAAAATTGTGAAGAAGAAAGATAGAGACTGTCATTATTATAATGATCATCATATTTTTGTGACAGATTATCTTGTCGAATCAATCATAATTATTATTTTCCCCGTTTTGTTTGCTATTGTTATTTGAAATAAAAAAACAAATAATCGAACTACTTCCATTATTTGTATAAAAAACTAAAACTTTTATTTTAACATCAAATATTCAAATTCATTTGGTATAAGATTTTATGCGAAATTGTGTCACATGTTACAAATCAATTAGGAATACCTAATTGTAAAGTGTAAAATGTGTTTTACAAAAGCTAGCTATCATTTTTTATATATTTTTATAGGAATGCAATTATTTTTGTTACGAAATGCTACTTTATTAATCAAATGAAATAGATCTATGAATTGTATTATATGGAATATGATTCTACATAATATAATGCTCAGAATTTGTTAACAATTATTTAAATTGGAATTTTAAGACAATAACATAATTTCTTCGAATATTCTAACAATTAGTAATAAAATAACTAAAATTAAATGTAATTTTTCGATATTATTCGATAATTTTTGTTTGACATTTTCTATACAATTTTACATGTTATCAATAGGACAAAACTTCTCTTATTACCTGCCATTCTTTCGACATAATCATGTAAGAATTAGTATTGAACTAGTGACATAAGTTTTGTTTTGTCTTTTTACCCAATTGTGGCGAAGTCAAAAAATGGGTTATTTATTTTAAGATAAAAGCGCACATAATATTTTGATATATTACACCTACCAATGCAAAAAGAAAAAAATGTATAAAAATATAACGAGTAAAAGACGAATATTTCTTGCCTCATTATGATTCTACATAATAAATTTCTCAAAATTTGTTAACAATTATTTAAATTTGAATTTTAAGACAATAACATAATTTCTTCGAATATTCTAACAATTTGTAATAAAATAACTAAAATTAAATGTAATTTTTCGATATTATTCAATAATTTTTGTTTGACATTTTCTATACAATTTTACATGTTATCAATAGGACAAAGCTTCTCTTATTACCTGCCATTCTTTCGACATAATCATGTAAGAATTTAGTGACATAAGTATTGTTTTGTCTTTTTACCCAATTGTGGCGAAGTCAAAAAATGGGTTATGTATTAACCTTTATATATGTTAATGTATATGTTACATACTTTACTTTTATGAAAATCACTTATGATAACTAAAGAGATGTGCTGACTCAATTTTTAACAAGATGAATATATTTGAATACAAACAACAAACTGTAAAAATGAAATAGTTAAATAATGAACGTAATACACAAAAATGACGATTTTTACTCCAAATTTTAACCTAATATTTGATGTTTCGTATCAATCGTATGATGTTTTGCTATTCGAAATCATTTATCTTTTGTGATTCCATTTCATTTAAATAATCTTTTTGTGTGTTTGTTGTATTGTTATACTGACAAATTTACTAGTAATTTAATTTAACTTAGCAAATCAACATCATTCAACAAAATGCAGTCTCTATGGATAAAACAATCGCAGTGGGGACTCTTACTAATACACAGTCATTTGAAAAGGGAAATTGTTCAAATGTTTTAACATCAAATGCGAATTGAGGTGCAAGTGTAAGAACAAATATGTGCTTTGCAACTCAAAATGCCAGAAACCTTTTCCTTGTAAGAAATGATGGATAGTGTACATTTCTATTAGTTTATTCGTTGTGTTTTTTTTTTTTTGGATAGTAATTTTTACTTTTTAAAACTTTTCTACGTATATTTATAAATAAATAATTTTGGTTTATAATTTGTTTTTTATTAGCTGATAGACAGTTTCCATACAAAAGTCAAATTTAACTATCTCAAGATGCTGACAGTAGTATACCTTATCTAGCAAAAGTCCACCATGATAAGTACATGTTGATCAAATTTCAACACTTTTTGGTAAAATAAAACTGAAAAGACCAGTTATAGTATTAAAATCACAAAAAATTAGCTAGGTTCTTTGCTTTCCAATCTATACGTGATTTTCATAAACGTAAAGTATTGTGAAATTTAAATAAATTTTGATATCTGTTCATTTAAAATCTCTATGTTTTATATCCTTCGAAACGGAAATAGAATATCAAAAATCACTTTAATTAATATAAACAAGATCAGACGTAATTGACAAACATTTTCTGCATGTATTAATATTTGTGTACAAAACATCATGTCGAGTGATAATCGCTTGCATCGCCGGATAGAATTACAAAGTTGCTAATTGGATTTCTATTTGCAAATGTAAATGCAAATAGAATTTTATCATGAGCTTCAGTAAGGTTTTAGCTAAAATATTTATTTTCTGTATCATTCCTAGTTATCCCTGTTGGTTTGTGTCCTATGCACCATTAATTAAAGTATATCATTTCATTGTTTAAAAATACATAAATATCCATATTATGAGTTTTTGTATCTGAATATTTTGATAAAAACAAACAAATACGAATTTAAGAAAATTCTTTAACGTTTACATAATTTTTAAATTATCTCCAAACCATAAAACAATAAAAGTTTATACTTATAACACATACAGAAAAACTATATTATTATATTTTTATTATTCTATCGTTTCCCAGTGTATGATTTTAAAAATAAATGTCAAATTAATGAACAGTGAAATAATACGAACAAGTTTTTTTTTTTTTTTAATTTATATATTTTTTCTCATAAATTTTTTTGTATAAAGACCAACAGCTATTTGCATTACTAATTTAAAATAAACAAAATTAATTACATGGAATGAAAAATATTTATTATTAAATAGTCTTCTACAAAAAATATTTAATATTCAATTCAATTCATTGTGTTTTAAACAATGCTCACTCACATTATACAAAATAATAGAATTGAATATATGAAGCGAAATTGGAGGTGTGTAGCTATGGTTGATTTTGTTAGGAAATATCCCGGTATTGACTTTTGTACAATTCACATAGAAAGCCATAACTAACCCTTGGTAAGGAACATCGATACTATCTTGATTTTCAAACTTGTATTTTGGCAATTTGTTGTGTAATCAAATGCGAAATGTAAACCTTGGTTGCGTGTTGATTGATCTGAACTTTTGCAAGCGTACATCAGGTAGTAAACAACACATTAAGGATAATTTTAGTAGACTTTTTAGTTGAAAATGCTAATTTTTTTTTTAACCAACTGGATTACTTTTTTGTAGGTTTATAAAAATTGTATAGATAAATAAAACAATTAATTTTCCTTCTTTATAACTTCAAAATATATTTATATTTACTATTGACGCATATATCAATTTTGCAAAATGTAGTTGATGTATCTATTATTGCCAAGGTAAAATTAAACTATGACTACTTTTAAACCGACAATAAAACGAAGTTCTCAACTTGACATGGTCTTTTTAAATGTGTAACCACGCATAACTTTTTACGGAGTAGTCCAATTTTCATAATTCTTTTTTTATTGAATAGGATAAACCAAGTAGTTGATCCCGTATAAATTTGAAAAAAAAATTCCTAACATAAGGATGGGAAAATAGGGGTTATTAAACCACCAAAAAAAAAACAGAAAAACAAAAAAAAATACACCATTTCTATTTAACCTTAATACTTTAGTTCTAAAACTAATGTAAGTGTATCTAAGTATGAATTTTTGTAATTATTTTGAGTTTTTAATTAATTTTAATAACTAAGTTATTGAATTAATGTGAGTTTATTCAACTAATTTTTTGGTCGAACAAGAAAATTAATTAGTTAAGCAAAGTGTGATGTGCGGACGTCGAATTAAAGTTAAGTAAGTTATACATACATTATTTAAAGAACGTTGTTATTAAGGTTTATTGAAAACTCAAAAAAATTACAAACATTTACATGTAGGTATACTTACATTAGGTTAACAACTTAGGTATTTGGATTAAGAATAATGATATTCATTTTTTCGGTGGTTTAATATTTTTTGACAAAATGCTTTTATAAGCGACATAATTTCGTATAAGAATATTATCGGTATTTTTTGTAAAGATATTCAAATGAAAAAATATTATTTTCATATTTAAATAGAAATAAGTTCTCAATTATAATCATAGATACTACACGTATATAAGCATATACCTCTCATACTTTTTCTGAACAAGTTAATAATTTTGTTTAAATCATTATTTCTAATATTGATTACGTCTATCAATATATTTTAGCAATTGATTGAAGGATCCACTAAATTAATAAAACAGGTAAAAGAAAGTAACAAAAGATTTAACATGTATACAAAATATCATCACGCAGAATCTACGCGAATAAACTACGCGAGCTTGCTTTTACGTATAGTTAAAAATAAAATAGTTTAAATAAAATTTTACAAATTCATCATCTTGATTATGGTTAATAAATATATCATTCATGCGTTCATTTGAAATAAATGTTTCCATTTCAACACAATTATTGTCAATTTGAAAACTCAATATTTTAATTATTTTAAAAATTCTCTTACTGATCTTGAATCAGAAATACTTTTTGATTATTTTATAAATTTCCATATGTTTACCACAATTCATTTTTATCGAAATAGTTTATTGAATAATACTATTGTAATCAATTTCTAACAGAATCATTGGTCCACATTGAAGTATTTATATTATTACATTAGGAATAAAAAAAGCCAATATAAGAAATTTTAATCGCACCAAATATAACTGTAATTTTATGAAATTATTTATTTGAAATTTAAACGATCATTGGCGGCAATGAATTATGTGCTACCTTAGGCCCGATCCATTGTGGCTCCTGTTCGGCTAACATAATATACATCAATTTAACTTTATTAATAGCAATTATATCTATAAGAAAATTATGACAAGGAGTAGTTGGTAAAAATTTTGATGAATCTTTTCGTACTTGAATTCTAACAAAACATTAAATATTAAGATTTTAAGATAATTTACAAGATGGCAATAAAAGATATTAATCAATTTTTAATTTAATCATTTTTATGTTATCAGATTATTTAGAAATATCTGGTTACAAACAAAATCAACCAGAAAAGCATCAATAAATTGTAATGAAAGTTTTTGTTTACAATTAGGTTTTTTGTTGAAAATATTTCGACTTTCAATGGAAGTGATATATTCAATAAGGAAAATAATTTTTCTAAAATACTTCAATGGTAAAACCAATGTAAAATTTGTATACTAAAAGTATAGTTTAGTACACCTTTTCTAAAAAAAACCGTTAAACATTCATTTTTCAATATGCTTAAAATAAAATTAAACATCTGTCAACCATTTTCAATCTTCACATTGAAATTTTTTAAATTTATATATTCTTTTATAAATGGCCATCAATGCTGTAAAACTAATAATAAAATATGTTTCGATTAAAATAACAATTTTCAATAAATAACAGCATTCCTGGATTGATAGTTTCATAGAATTCGGTAATAGAACTCCTGTCTCAACTAATACTTATTTAATTACTTAATTGCAATGTACTCGTTTAGTGAAACTCTACTTTGAATGATGACTATTGATTATTATGATGTTATTGAAAGAGATACATGTGTCTCAAAGTGAGTTGAACAAATTTGGTTAACATTCCAAGAAATAAACTAAACTTAGATAGCCATTTTATCTTTTACAGTTTTCCACACCGATTGAGCATAATAAGAAATACTTAACTCACGTTTAATTTACACTATCAACAGTTGAAGAAAGAACAAGAGTTAAGTACAACAGCAGTAAAATCCAACAAAACAACGAACCGAACTGAATGTTTCTTGTTTATTTAAAATTACAAAATACACTATTTTTATGATGAACTTTATAATTTTTTCGGTTTAAATGAACATTTTACCTCGTGAAACCAAATTATACATGAATAAGACCTTAAAACATAACCAGAAGCATTTATTTTATAATTTTATATAAACATAGTTTTGTTTTTTAGATTTGACTATTCCTTTCACAATTCAAAGTAGATTTCATTCTATAGCTCTTATGAAACACCATATCACACGATAAATAATAATATTATAATAAATAATAGTAATGCTCGTACATTTTATGGTTAATTATCGGACACAGTGTGTCAGCATATGATTAATATTAACAATAAGAAGTTTGTAATGTGTTCATCGACTTTTCATCGACATCCTTGCGGTTGTATGTTAGAAAAAAACAATGAAATATTACCCAATATTATTGTTGCTATGTTGCTCAACAATTGTTCATATATGTAGATATATACCTACCAACACCCATTTTACAAATGTATATTTAGTTATCTTAATATCCTCTTATTCTAACGTTAAAACCAAATGCTAAAAGTTTTTTGAATAATTATAGTTTTGTTATAAAACACTGTTTTTGATTTTTCTCTAAGTTAAGGCTTCTGGAATATGTACCTTATTCAACTCTCCCATTCAATTACTAAGATCTGTAAATAAAGATCTATTTTCACCAGACTTAAGTCCTCCATTAACCTTAAACGATGGGTTGAGCGATTTTCTGTCGGCAGTATTTTTATGAATGCTATATTGTATCGTGTTAGTAAATCAGGCATGCCTTACGATGACATAAATCATTCTTTTAAGAAATTACTAGGGATTTTCCAAAAATCGACAATCTTCCAATTATTCATAAATAATATTTTATTTAAAATAAATAAACTATTGTATTTTTTACATATAAATGTTCAAATCGTTTTTTGCTAGAATACTATATCAAAGCCTTAATAATCACTACGTTCACATAAAACCCTGGTATCTTCAAGAAAATACGATTTAAGTGAACTTACGCCGACATATACATGGATACAATTTCTCTGAATTTGTCATACATATGCATGTATACAAACGTATTCTTATTAGGTAGGCAGGTAACTGCAAACGTATATACCTTCTATTGTATGAATATATAAATATATTATACAGAAGAGTAAAAGAGAATCCTAAAATTCTGAAGTCAATTAAAACTTTTTCAGTAAAAAAAAGAAAATTGAAGAAAAGTCCCTTATTACTTTCTGCTATTTTCTTTAACTTTTTAATAATAATTTGTACAAAATAATTTGTCATATACAAACTTTTCTCTATTATTATGAATGTAATAATGTAATGTAGGTTGAATGAACACTTTTGCTAGTTTTTATTACGAAAAAGTCAAAAAAATTTGTATTCATTGAGATAAAAGGCTTCAATATGTATTTTGTAAATTTAAAAACTTTTCTACTTCTCCTAAAATTAAAGATATACAAAGTGGTTAACTTGCTACGATATTATAACCGTTAATGGATTAATGGAAAATAAAATTGATGATTATACATTCGACAGATTGTATTTTATCTCTCGAACAAATATAAACAAATTGAATTATCACTGAAATAAAATATGGTCGTAATAAACATTTTCTCCGTTTTTAAATCGATAAAGTAAAATTTTTTTGATGGATCTTATTATTTTATAGTGCAAAATGTTATCACATAAGTTTGCTATTAATAAATATCAAAATGACCAAATTATTGAAAATTTCTTAGCATAATAATTGAAATCATAAAAATGTATCGATTATGACTTAGAAGCCATAACCATGTATTTCTTCTTGAATATAAAGAATAAATATGTATATTCCAAAAAATACATTTTTCTTAAAGTTTTTCAAAATTTAACAATTTAAAGTAAGATAATTCAAAATTGAAAACATTTTAGAACAACCAGTCAAAATATCACTCAAAATTCTAAACGATCCATAATTTAAAATATTTTATAATTAAAATTTTTAATATAATTTTTTGCATTTCCGAAATTGATATTTAATTGATAATATTCCTTGAATAATTCCAATCGATCCGATGAATAATTTCCGAGGTATACGCGAATTTGTTATTAGTTGTGAACTGAAAGTATGCGTAGTACAGAGAGCTTAAACGCTTTTCTAAAATCTATACTTTCCAAATTGGTGACCAATATTTCTAATATACGCCTACAGCAGTCGGCTTGAAATTTTAACACAACTTTCTTAGATGTATTCTTCAGGTATTAATCGATATAAAAAAGATTTCAGATAATTATTTCTTTTTTTAATTAACTTTTTTTATTTAACCGTTACAAATTACTTTTTTTTCAAAGCCACCTTTTTGTCAAAATTGAAATTTGATTATTTCTTCGATCAATACCAAATTTTATGTATACACTTAAATACTCTTTTTGCTTTTTGATTTCGGATGAACTATACAAAAGAAATCGTGGCTACCGCCGAACAGCTTTTTTGAAACACATTCAGTTAAAATTTCTGGCCTGCTAATTGCTTATAGTAGCTTTAAATAAATAATTATTCTAATATTACACAAGCTGCTGTTTACAAACCTTATATGTAATTTCTCGGTCTTATCTAGAAATTTTAGAAATGGTTGAAGAGTTTTTAATGCTTACAAAAGAAATCGAACTTTTAAAAGTTTGTTTTTTTAATTCTATGAATTTTTTTGTAAACTCTAGGCAATTTCTCAATCTTTAAAGGGAAAATTTTTGGTTTTAGAAAAACACAGACTAAGAAATGAAAAAGAAAAATTTTAACTGGCTATAAGACATTAACCTCGTAAAAAATGTTATAAAATCCTATTTTATAATATATATATATAAGTTGGAATACAATAAAATTCGGTAATATTTATTCTCTCAATTTATTGGTAACATTTAGAATAAAATATTTTCATTAATATACACAAAAATTTTATTTTTATAATGTAATAAATTGACCTTAATAATAAATATTATACATAATTTTACGATATTACCCATCCAAAATACAAATAAGCAGTTAATTATGGATATCAAAAATGTTTTTCTATCGAAATTTTATGGATACGTTTATTCATTTTATTTATGATTTTGTTTATTTGTTTTCGTTATTTTTTAGGGTTTGGTAGCGATAGCTATTCAACTGGGTTATTCTATATTACTGTTATTAAAAAAAGTTATTGGAATGTTAATTAGTACAAATAAACTGACAGTTCAAATATAAGGGGTCTTTTTTAAGTGTTTATGTGCTTATGCACCAGATATGGCAAAGTTTTGAAGTTCCTGAAGACTAATAATTATTTTGTTTCTTTTTTTCAAAAGACAATAGGACAAATCATTTGGCATAACAACAGCGTGGCTATATGTACCCATATTGTAGTTACAATTGTGAAAATCTGAGACTTCTAAAAAAGGATGAATTTTTTTTGAATTTTATAAATACGTATTTCGACTACAAAGTGAAAGTCACCAAAATTTGCAAATTAGCAAATTAACGTCACTAAATTAGCAACCAGATTATGCTGAAGACACTTTGTAGTCAAAATACGTATATATAAAAAACAAACAAAAAAAAGTTAAATAGTTATTAGTAAAAAGCTATGCTATAAAAAGTAAAAAGTATAAATTGAATTCCAAAATCTTATTTCTGCATGAGTTCGTCAGGATTGCACAATGAAAAATACGGGGATAGTTACCACAAAGTGAGCCACAGATGTACCAAGTGCGTTTCTTTTCATATGAATATGATTTTGACTTTTGGACTTCATGGAGTTTATACTCACAAATATTTTTTGTGATAGATATTTAAATTTTATACAAATCCTTAATATACATTTGAAACTGATCTATAATATTCGATCAAATGATTTTTTCTATGATTTTCTTATACTTATAGAATTATCAATAATAAGTTTTTAGCAAACGTACAATTTTCGGAATTTGTAAAATATATCTTCCTCCTTACGGAATAAGGTAAGTGCTAACTTAGTGCCGTAATAAGGTTACACAATAGTTCTTACAGCAGGATGTTAATATGTCTCTACAATATTTATTTGTCAATACAAAATGTACAAAAAGGGTTTAAAATTATTATATAGTTTGTTAATCAGTGTCATCAGCACCTTCTCAACAATAGATTTTTACTTCATCCCATTCTCGGCTTTACTCTTTCATCTTCGAGTGCCAACTTACATGTGGTCATCTACCACGTTCTCAATCCAGCGAACGTGTGACCTTCTTCTTAATCTAAGTTCTTGTTAGCTATTTCGGTTAGATACATCGTTCATGACTCACCATGGATATAGTTCAGGTATTATTTTTTCGACAAATCTAAGTTTTACTACTTATTAGTTTCATGAAAGACAAAGTGTCAAACTCACCATTTCAGTTAATCATTTTTCAGATTACCGATGTACCACAAATGGATTCTATGAATGAAACCAAAAACTAACGTAGTATTATTTTATATGAAATAATATTGATACATCTTATTCTCGAAAAAGTAACTGTGTACAGGAAAAGAAATTTACAAAAAAGGAAATATTAAAACATCCCCCACCTAATAATATTTTTCCATTTGCTTTAAAATAAATAAATAAAATAGTAATATTTTGGTAAAATTTATAAAATACCAAATCATAAAAATGTTCCTTTAAAAATTATTATCGGTAATTTATTGGAATGACATTAAAGTTCTTCATATTTTTATTGTGCGATCGGAATACGAAATATATTAACTTACCATTTTTATGACGAGATTCATTGATATTAAGGCATAATATAAATGTTCGGAAAGTATAATTTGTTTGTTTTTTTTTTTTTTTTGTACAGTGCACATAAATAAACAACATCAATCTACAACATATAAACAACCATCGTTTAACAAAATTTTGTGAAAATTAATTATTAATTTAGTAGAAGTCAAACAGCAGAAGTTAATAAACTGTAAGATATGCATCACAGATAAATGTATTTGCCTTAGATCGCCAAGAAATATTGTATTATACTTTAAATTATAGTCGATTAATTTTAGATTTATTAATATTTATTTATATGATAACTTTTCAATCAATTCAAGTAAAATTTATATTAATTCAGTACAGCAATTTTTCTCAAAAGCACTTCTATTAAATTCAAAAAACTGATTTGAATTTAAAGATTATAACTCAAAGGCTAGAACACTGTAACAATGTTCTGCTAACTCTAAGTGTAGTACCAAGAGAATTTACCCAAGAATTCTAATACAGGGTATAGAATTTTTTTTGTTCCTTCCCAGCACTCCACGACACCACATCTGGATGATCAAATTTGCAATATCGGTGGCCTGATTCCTTAATCAGATTTTGGACTAAAATAAGTTTAGTACTGACTTAAAAGTTCGTTGCATTATCTACCGTTTGGTATATTAAAAACATTCACAATGAGCGAGAAATGTTATGCACTAAAAATACAAATGAAAAATTTATTATGAAAACCAAATATTGCTAAACTTGAGTGTTGTACTGATATTGATCAACCATCCACATGCTGGTATGTTTGAGGCTCATTTTATCGTGATTAATCTCCAAATATTTGAGGATGAAAACAATTAATTATAAATAATATTATATCCTCATCATGGATTGTTTTGTTTTACCTTTTCATTTACTGCGTTAATCTAATATTTTTAACCAAAATTTCAATTATCAATCTGAATATTATTTGCTTGAAAGTCTAACGCATAATATAATTTTATTGTGGGAAGTAAAAGTCCCCGCTATTCTCATTATTTTCATGAATTTTGTAATATAATACGGTACAAGTTATACTTTTAAAATAAGCAAATTAAAGGTAACCAACGGGATTTTAAGCATTTTGTTTACATAATGAATATAAATATTATTCAATTATTTTTTCGTCCTGTAAACTTTGGAAAATGGCGCTTTTCAGGTTCGAATCAGACTGACAACATTAAGAATAGTTACAGTGATAAGTAATGCAACAAATTGAAAACAAAGAATGCTCTAAAAAAATTTTTCGAAAAGTCAAAATTAATGAAGTTTATTAATTAAATTATACGTAAGTGAAAATGTTTATTTGTCTCAAAAATTACTTAACGCTTTTGAATGGTTATACTGAAAATAGTGAATGTAAACAAATGAAGTTTAATAATATGAATATAAATGTTATTAATAATATATAATATTAATAATCTTTGTTTTATATTATATTTCTTTTTATATGTAAAGTTCTAAGGAACTGCAGTACCATTGCGTTTAATGGATCTACACATATATAGACCTATTTCATATAAGATTCGTGTGAGTATAAAATAATGAATAATTATATTAGAGTTCAAAGAATAAATAGTCAAAAATCATCTATGTACACATCGAATGATTATATCGATAAGCTCAGTAGTTTTAATGTGATTGGGATTCAAAGAAAAATATTTTCATTATAATTATAAATATTGATTTATATAAAAAGTTTATTGAAACGAAATATGAATATTGTTACACTCAAGTTTTTCTTCTAGAACGCATATAACTAGAAAAATTATGAGAGAAGTGATTATTTTCAACAAATTTTACTTTTGATTATTATTTCTACTGTGGTAATTCTAATCGTTATTTAAATAGAGATTTTAATTTTCAATGATTAAAATATTCTAAGGAAAATTTCTGGTTAATCCCCTTGTACTTTAGCGCCACTTTATCATTATTCAGGCGATTGAAAAACTGTATAACGGTTTCTTGATTCAAACTCTTTTATAGAGCTTTCTACATTCCAGAACAGTGGTCTATAAGGTGAGCTAAACTGAAAATTTTAAGGGGTACGCCAAGTTTTACTTTCATTATTGTTTTAAATTCCAAAAAATATGTAGATTAAAATAATTTGTAGCTTTCATTTTTCACCCGAATAAATTCTTACAATACTTTAGCTACTTACTTAAGATACGAATTATCGATCATCTTATGAAAACTAAAATATGACAAGGTGAGAAGAAAATTCAAGAATATTTATTTATAGAAGAAGCAAGTTTTTATAAAAAATTCAGTGATAAATAACCAAATATCTAGAAACCATAATGCTTTTTAGATCTAACCATTTGTATTGTTATACGATAAGTAAGAGATCTTAATTAAATTAAAACGTTCTTGAATGTTTATTACCTACATAGGTAAATAGATTGGTGGTCTTAAAGAGATGATGTTGGCCGCTTCTGTAACGTATATCATTTATATTGTTTGTCTTATATAGTCGTTAAACGAAAATATATAAGTAACTGTATAGTAAGTAAATAAATTTTATAGTAATCAATGACTCGAATAAGTTATTTATACTCTTGCCTTGATATTACATGCAGGCAACTAAAAATAATAAATGTGTCAAAATCATAACAGAATTTAATCATTTCCTTCAGCTGAGACCAACCATATTCATTAAACATGCCTTGTTTAGTATAAGTCTAGTATATATGTTGCGCCATAAATTAATTTTATATTAATTGTGCACATGTCTGAATTGCAAAGCACTCAATCACCAGTCACACGTGGTTCGCTATGAATTTTCACAGAGGCTATGCGTAAAGACAAGAAATGTTTTAAAAAATATTTACCAACCATAATCCACAAACACACGCATTCTGTCAATGGAATCAACTTAATAATATGGTTTAAATATAAAGGATTCGGATGTTGCTGGACCAATTTTCGGTCTAATTTTTTTAACGTCTGTTTTAGGCGGACTATAAGATTTGAAGATATTTTAATGGATATTCCTAATAAGGTAAATTGGATAAAAATACAATAAAAATACTTCGTTTTCTTGCATGTAAGTTCAAAATAAGGAATCTAGTACCGAAAATAACTGTTTCAAACAAACGCTTTAAAGAAACATACATTTTATGGATTTGAAGTTTTCATCAATCGTACAGTATAAAAGTAGGTTGGACCTAAGAGGCGGATTTTGCTCATACAGGAACTTAATATCACTTTTAAGTTTTAGAATACACTAGTAAAATTTCAGCTTTTTGTCGTATTCTAATTCTTGATGGCGGACTTACAGATGGATCGTCGTGTATACAGAAAATGATTAATTAAGTGATTCTACCTTATTTGTTTCTACCGATTTTCTACCGTTGAAACCTAGAAATGAAAAATGATTGGGTTTCGCTATGTAATTTGCATTTATTTTTCATATTTAATCCTCCGAGATATCATATATATGATTGATATATTTTTTATCAATAATGTTTCTAACATATAATGCTGTCTATCTACTCTTTGGGCACTATTGTTAATAACAAATTCTTCTTATTCTTAGCGGCATATCTATCTTGCTACTCCATCAGATTTTACCTACAACATCTTGTTATTTCTATTCTCTTCACAAATATATCCCCATTCCTCTTATTTATAAGTTCAGAATATCTACGAAAGTTTGATGAACAGGTAGGCATTATATTTATTGTACAGTATGTTAATTCCATATACATAATTAAAAATGAAAAACTACATCAAATATAGGACATGTTATGAATTTTCTAATTTTTTTAATAATAGATGCCAAGCAAAAAATAACTTAAAGCAGCAAGCGGTTTTTCGTAGCATTTATTTTTAATAAACTTTTTTTGTGGTGTTAAATATTATTACATAGATTACAAAAACCGAAAAGACTTAATTAGAAGTAAGGAAAACTTATATGAAGTTACTTTACATATTCTAATATTATTTAGTGAATTTTGTTAAATAATGTGTACGAAATATATCAAAGCTAGTAAGGATGTGGTGTCATTGTAATTTATAGCATTTTTTTGTAATTGGTTGTATTTTATCAGACAACCAAATTATTGGCTCAGTTACTATCTTGTAACATTTTTTTTTAAATTTAGGGCACAAAATTTGATGGTACAAACATTGAAATTGTTATGGTTTCTTGTCATATTTTTATTATGTAAATTGGTAATGATACAATGTTTATTTTACGATACTAGTGGTAACGATAAAGTTATCGAACCCGAGTCTTCTGGATAAAATATATCATCATACTTACGTCTTTGCGAATGTAAGTTTTGCTGCATCCATTGCCAACATTTTGACGCACTCCCATTATTTGATAAATAATCATACTTGACGTATACTGTTCAAGGTTAATTGATGATTCTTGTTTAAGGCTAATTATACCTTTTTTTATCTTTTCGTTTTTGCCGAAACAAAATTACTAATAAGTACATATAAAAATGCCAATATTTGCATTAAAAATGCTCCAGCTATTTTTAAATCTCTTTTGAATTCAGATATAAACTATCTATATCTCTTAATCAAATGTAGAACACTACAATGGTTTGCACCATACTTTAAAAAAATTTTAATTGTATTGATTCTAATGATTGTGCTTATTTTGATTTCCATTTGAAGTGTAATTAAAGTATTTAAAAAATTTCATTTTAAAAATTAAATAACAGAATATTATAATTTTTTTACAAACATGAGTTTTTTACGATACACATACTGAAAAGTGCGGTATTTTAAAATCAAATATTAAAATTGTAATGGTTCCTGATAATGTAATAATTTTTGTACACCCAATGCGTCAGGTATTAAAAAATTGCTGACTTATTTGAAAAGTTTAATTTAATTTAAATATAAATATGAAATAGTCTAAAATTTTTTCGAAAAACAACTTATTAAGCTTGTTTTAGGTTTTTTATATTAAAAAATATCGTTTGTATATACATCATTTTATAATAAATTTTTCACATACTCAAATAAAGTCGAAGAGGCATGAATATAAATAGCTCATCCTGTATAAATGATGAATGTTTGGTATCTAAGTATATAAGTGCGGTTTACTGCAACAGTTCACGAAGAAAATGAATGGAGAAAATTCTATACATTATACACACAATAAATATACAGATGATGATAATAATATTGATCATTAAAAAGTTTGTATATAAATATAGATGGCCGTATCATCATTTACTAACTATTATATGATTTATTATAATATTCTATTTCATTGGCTGTTATCCTACATTACGATCAATACAGTCATATAGTGATTGTATGCGTGTATTCATTTGTACCAACAGCTTTTATACAGGAGGGTATATGTTTATTTATAGAGTTTCTATTTTATACATATACAGGTATAAAGTAGAACATTTTGAGATACACTGAAATAGTACAAAGAAACATTATTAAGGGTGGTGCATGTAGGGATTTTTCAATAAAATTATTACACAATATTTCCAAAACTGTCTAAAATGTTACCGTTCCAAAATGATACGAATTTTTATTTATATTGGTATTAGTTATAACAAATAGACATTCAGGAAAATAACTGCTGTTTGCCACTAATAAAAAATTGATATTTTAAAAACATTAAACTCTAATCAATATCGTATGGTTTTTCGTTCCAAATTTTATTCTATTTACAAGATAATTTGAGTCACTTTTTTTGGTAGTTTCTTAATGCTCAAAGAATGTGTTCCACTAGGTGATAAATACAAATCGGATTATAAACCATTATATAAAAAAAAAATATTATACTTAATATTTCACATATATACAAATATTTAAAAAATAAATTTTTGTTTATTTTTCATGTACGTATAAATGGATAATAGGTAATTAAAATTTTGATAAATTAAATACATTTTAAAACTTTCGTCATCTCTCTGTAGTGTTCAATTGTTTGATATAAAAATTATTTTAAGGTTTTATTTATGACATGCCGTATAGAATAGATAAAATAAAATTTTCGTATAGAATTGACTTAGATTACTGAATTTAACATGTTAATTTAATTGTTGTTCTTTTACAATTTTGTTGTTGTCTTTTTTTATATTCTCTATTATATCCGAAATGTCACTCTCAAAAAATTTTACCTACATGAAGCAATTGATTACTAAAAGTAAATGACGTATCAGTTTTTCACCTCTTTTAAATTTTTAATTTCAAATAACAATCTTTATATATATATATATATATATATATATATATATATATATATATATATATATATATATATATATATATATATATATAAATCAATACCACTTTTCGTTGTAATTTTATAACTCAAGAACGGGCTCACGTATCCAAACCAAATGTTTACGCTTTGTTCGGACTATTTAGTAGACTATTTATAGTTTATGTGAAGTTTGTACAAAATCGGTCCAGCGTTTCTTCATTTGTCACATTTTTTGTAAGAAATGAATTCAATAAATGGCGGATCATTTTGTTAATGGAAATTTAGCTGGCAATTTGTTGATTACCTTGGAAATGTACAACGAAGCTTTGATAATAATTGAATATATGTGTCTAACGATTGCGAATAAAGCATAAGTATAATAGGGTATGACCGCACCAAATCGTGAAATGCATGATTCGCATGACCGTTAATTGCAACGTAAGCAGGAATTAAATTCCAATGATTTGCGTTTATTTGTTCAATCGAATATAACCAAATTGAATATTCAGCAAAACCATGTATATGGCATAATCCAATAATGCAGATGGATTATATTTCTTGGATGCATCTGGTGGTACAGGCAAAATGTTCGTTATATCATTGATTTTAGCGACTATTCGATCGGAACAGAAAAGTTCATTGGCCATTGCAATAAAATTTCCATTGAATGTACAGGTGATTGAAACTCCAACTTGCAATACTTCGAGAAATTCTGCTATGGCAAAAGTTCTGCGATTAACGTCAATTATTTTATGGGATGAGTACAATGACGAATAAAAAATCACTAGAAGCATTTAATCGAACAATACAAGATTTACGTGGTAATCAATAGCTTTTTGGTGGTGCTTTGATATTACTGACATCGGATTTTCGTCAAACTTTGCCTGTCATTCTTCGATCAACTCCTGCTGATGAAATTAATGCCTGTTTGAAGTCATCATTTATTTTGAGATACGTACAAAAATTGACACTGAACAATAATATGGGTATTCACCTACAAAATGATCCAGCTGCCCATGAGTTTTAAAAACAATTGTTAGAAATTTGGTGATGGCAAAATACAAATCGACAGTACCAACGGATTGATCGCTGTACCGAACAATTTTTGTACAATTGCGCAATCGATATATGAATCGATTGAATATGTTTTTCAATTTCAGCACCATTTCAGCACCGAAGAACATTCGTATCAATGCCATTAATTTTCAAATTCAACCGAAACTGCCAGGTGTAGTAACGACATATAAATCAATTGACAGTGTTATGAATCTAAATGAGGCAATGAATTATCCAATTAAATTTGTTAATTCATTGGAACCGGCTGGTATGTCACCGCATTGCTTCAATCTGACAGTTGGTTCATTGATTATATTATTGCGAAATATTAAACCACCAAAACTGTGTAATGGCACCAGATTGACAGTGAAAAAGTTATTGCCAAATTTGATTGAAGCTACGATTTTAACTGCTAAATCAAAAGGAGAAGTTTGATGATAGGCGTATCCCTATGATTCCAACTGATATGCCATTTGAGTTCAAACGATTGCAATATCGTGTGCGTTTATCATTTGCGATGTCCATCAACAAGGCCCAAGGGCAAACACTTCACGTTTGTGGTGTGAATTTGGAGGAATCATGTTTTTCACATGGCCACCTTTATGTTGCATGTTCCAGAGTGGGTACCCCCAGCCGTTTGTTTATTGATGCTCATAATGGAAAAACAAAACATATTGTTTATCTAAGTGTTTTGGATTAAATTTTAAAATAGCTAGCATTTAATAAAATATTTTTTTGTTTGAATAAATGAATTTCATGTCCCAATTAAATTTTTTTATTATTTCACTTAATACGTAGCGAAGCACGTACCGGGCCTCTAATATCTTATAATTAAATTTTCAATCACATTTAAAAAATTGAATTATTATTTTGATAAAAATTGTCTCAAAAAATTGGGTTGACTAGTCAATTACATGCATCATTACATATTTACTGTACAAATTAGCTAAAATTATATAAACATTTATTTACTTCACATTTTAATATGTATAAATCTATATAAATGCTACAACTTTTATTCCGGTTTAATAATAAGAATATTTTTATTGTTTAAGGGGGATTGAATTTTAATATTAGGCACCCGCATAGATTTAAAATTTTGCTATTTATATTACATGTAAGTTATGCCAACAGATTATTACAAGCATGCTTTGTCATCTGGATAATATGAACTTTATAAATTATAATATAATTTTCTATGAGAATTCTTCACTCTGCTTAGCCAATTTAAAAACTTAAATAATTAGTAACTTATTGTTCACTTCTATGTAAAGAATATTCATATTTTCTGTATATTTAATAATAAAAGTAATGGATATTGATTGTAACGCAATATTTATTTCAGAATGTTATTATTGTAAAAAAAAAACATATTAATATATAAAATACATTGCATTTCATATTTACAGAATATAAAATTGATAAAGAAATATTTGTGTTATATATATTATTTTGAAGAAAATGATAAATTCTTATACACATCCTTTTGAAGGATATCCTGTAATCATTAAAATTTTTGAAATTATACGAAATGTTCGTAGTTAAACTTGTTATATTATAAATATGAACGTGAATAAAGAACGTGAAATATTTATGATTTACTCATGCATTTCAAAACTTCAGATATTATAAACAAAATTTATTCTTCATCAGTCAAATATAATTTGCTTAAACTAAGTTAATGTAGTATGAAAGTATCAACGGGGAATGTTTTAAAAATGATTAAAATTTTTGATGTTAATATACACCAGAGATGTGCCGCATATCCTTATTCGCGGATATCCGCAACATAAAAAAGATCCATATTCGTATCCGTACCCTGTTCTTTGTCAGTGGATCTTAAACAGATCTTATGCATTCAAAATTTTCATAACGTATATAAATTAATAAGTAAAGGCGGCAATAAAAAACTGTTAAATCACATTAACATAGTTTTTATTTTTTATAAATTTTCTTATTTGACCAACATTTATTTTTTCAAACATTATTATAGTGAGCATAATAGTAATGCTTATACTTGACTACCTTACCATAAGGTACTAATTAGTAATTACACTATTTAAATTCAAATTATGATTCAAATTCAATACAAATAATACTACTAAATAATATTACTAATCATAATCAGAATTCAATTAATAAACAATCACATTTGAAGAAAATCAAAGAAAATTACACCGAATTTTGGGAATCTTATAGCCAAATATAAGTAAAATGGTCAATAACTAAAGTACCAAATATGTCACACAAACTAGTTCCATTATTATGCTGGATTATGGACTAAAATTATAGTAAATATTACATATTTATTATTATTTTTGTACTCATGCCAATAATAATTTCTTTAATTTTTTTGTTTCGTCTTAGTTTCATAAGACTGAAATCGTAGGATTTGAAGCTTGTATGAAATTATTTTAAATATTTAAATATAACGAAATAAATAATAGAACGATTATCGATTATTTCACACAAAAAAAGAAATAGTAAAATGATTAATTTTCAATAATAGAACTTACTAATTTTGATAATATCGTTTTTACCAATGATAAAGCACACAAAATAGAAACAGTTCACAGAAGTTCAGATGATTTTAAAATATTATAGGACCATTAAATTAATGACCGTTAAAGTGGATAATATTTATTTCTTTTAACAATCTTCTTAAAACCAAAGCAAAGAGCTCTAACCAATATTCTGGAAAATATCATAAATATTATGTTTAGAAGTAAACTAGAATGTAAATTATCGACCTAGTTCAGAGACAAAAAGGTTGCTGATAAATTTAAAACATGAAATAAATTAAATAATATATTTTGATTTCAAAAGTATGCATTAGCTGGTTTCAAATTTGTGAGAAATATAAAATAATTAGATACCTTATGTGTTAGAATCTAAAATATTCAACATAGAAAAGTACTTGAAATTAATATTTCCCTTGTTACTTATAATTTTAAGTGGAACGATTTTGAATTTTTGAATGTTTGAAACGATTATGTAGAATAACAATTATTTTGTTATTTTTAGAAAACTTTCGAAATCTGCGAACTTGTTAAATGAAATTCGGAAGAAATAGTAAATTTGACAAGCAGCATTTGATAACAGAAACATTTCATGAAGGTTTTTGAGCGTATAATTCAACGATGTATTTAATAATTTTCTAAATCAGTAAGTAATTAGTTTACCATCAATGGGCCACATCCACTACGATCTGTTAAATAAAACATTTTTGAACAGCTTTTTTATGGATACTTTACACAATATAAATATCCGAATATCGGAATAACTTCAAAAAATGGCAAATAAACAAGATTGATGTATCACACAATTGAATAATAATTAGCATTTAAGATGATTTTTACATGTTAAATATTTTGATTGATATCAGATTATTATATAGCAATCCATCATCATACGCCCATAAATCTTAAATCAATAACATATTTTATACAAAAAAAAAAGTTGTAACAATATATTCATACATATTTTTCCCATTATTATTATAAAGTTTGCTGTAAGCTTCTTTATGATTATTGGCATTCTCATTCTATCAGTTTAAAATATTTTCTTGAAAATCTATAAGATTACTTTTATATTACGAGTATATACAACAAATAATATAGTCCAGTGGAATTAGTTGATCAATCGGCATATGAAGGAAATTTCAACTACTTTTAAGTAATCTATAGAAAAGGTAGTTTTTTTAATTCTAAATCACAATCACAGTCACAGAAACCGAATTAATTTCGATGAAATTGAAGCTGAAAAAATTAAAAATGATATTGTAAAAACAGAATGAAGTGAAAAAAAGGTTGGTTATAATCGGAATTATAATTACGACAAAATATTGTCAGAATATTTCTTCAAGTGGATGGTATTCAACAAATTTGAAATAGACTGAACAACCTGGCGGTTTTTTCCAAATATATCTGTGGCATTAATTTTTAAAATATAACAAATGACTATGGATTTATAAAGCTTCATCACAATTCCATGTTTTTGTTTTAATAAAATAAAGACATTAAAAACAAAAATAATTTTCATTTTGTAACTTAAAAAAGAAATTGCTAACTATCTAAGGAGATATTGATGAAATTATTCATATTGAATATAAATAATCTATGGTATCCAAATAATCGAATTAAAAACCAATTATTTTAAATTATAATAGGAGCAGTTTTATTTACAAAAATTGTGAAAATAGTTTAGAATAATTTTTAGTAAAAAGAATAATGTTTCAATTCTCTAGTGACTTCTAAAAAGAAAAAACAAACTGATCATGTCATTAGTATTTAATATGTGGTAAGCTAGATACCGTGTGAATTGAGCTAATTAAATTGGAAGAAATAAGACATAAAAATTTTAAAGTTTATAAAAAAATTATATAATTTAAACAATATAAAATAAAAAAATTATATTAAAAAATAAAAATAAATAAAAGACGAAAAAATCAAAACTAATAAAAGGATATTGTATGACTACAATAAAAAGACTAGAGTAGAAGCCTTAAAAAATGATAAAAAGAAGAAGAAAATTATAGTAGGATAAAACCCATTGGAAACGCAAGATAATATGATACAAGTTTAAGGAAACATAAATTACGGGCGATCTGAGTTCGAAAAGTATGGAAGGGGTGAGTTTTTAAGGATAAAACACGGTTTATTTCGATTTCCGGCAAAAACCCAAGTTTTATGGAAAAAAGTTAAATAGCAAAGTTGTAGGTAATAAAAAGATCTACAACTTTGGTATTTACACTTTTTTCACATAATCTCAAAATTTTTCGATTGAAAATTAGGGTGCTTTTTCGATATTTATTTAAAATAAGATGAAAAAATAAAGATTTTAAATCAAAAAAATTACAATGTATTTGGAACATAAAAAGGTGTTTTCACCAAATTTCGGAGAAAAAAAATAAAAAACCAAAAACTTGGTTATTTGAATTTTTTGCATAAATTTTGAGGTTATTTAAAAAGAGTGTAAATATAAAAGCTTTAGATCTTTTTATTACCTACAACTTTGCCATTTAACTGTTTTCCATAAGACTTGTAGTTTTGCCGGAAATTCAGATAAACCGAATTTTACCCTTAAAAACTCACCCCTCCCATACTCCCCGAACTCAGATCGCCCGTAATTTATTTTTCCTTTCATTTTTATCATATTATCTTCCGATTCCAATTGGTTTCATTCTACTGTAATTTTTTTTGTTTTCAATAATTATCTACCCTGGTATAAAATGTGCTTAAAAATAAACAAGTTATCCGCGGGTGAATGGTTGAGATCCATGCATATAACTTCTCATTATATACAGTGTTTACCTTTTTTAACTTTTTAAATTCAGCATAAAAGACTTGCTGATCTATTTTTCTGTAATCATCTTTTTTTCTTCGTGATTATTTTGAAAAATTAAGTTTATATCAAGTTGTTTTTGAGATCAATTTATTCATAAAATAATTTAATTAAAAATAATTAATTTTAACTTGGCTGATGTTTGAATTGAATACAGTTTTATGTGAAAAATTTAAACAATTTAATTTATATTATTAATAAAAAGTTAATAGGCGAGGATTGAATTATATAAACCGTATTATAAAAAAATTTTACATTTATTTAATTTATTTAAAACTTAATTACATAGTATGCATTGTAAATAAGGACGAACACCCCGTACAAAATATACATTTCATTTCTTCACATATGTTTTTCACCCACTTCACAATATTGTATCATGATTATTATTATTATTATTATTATTATTATTATTATTACTATTTCATACTATTACAAAACAAAGATATACGCCAAACATAGTAGCTAACTATTATATGATAAAGCTCCTTCAAAACTGACAGCTGACACATGAATTTTAGAATATAAATAAATTTTGACAGATGATGGGTTATCATTACACATTCTATGTATAACATATATCTATATATATTTATAGATAGTAGAAAATATTCAACCAGCAATATGTACCAAGTTTCTAGTGGCAAATATTTGTAACGTCTGGCGATGATATCGAAACTCAGGTAATAACTTAGTAAAGAAAACGTAGTGCCTCGTATTTATTATTATTTTTAATGGTACGGTAAAAAGAAAGATTAAATTACCCCTTAACATAAAACATTACCGTTTGTTGGGACTTAATATTTACAAGTTGGTATTTATAAATATTTATAAATTCCCACGGCAGAATTAGACAAAAATAAATTAATAGATAATAAACCGAATTTTTAGTATGTTATAGTTAACGAAACATATTATTATATAAAACAAAAATTTGGGTACCCTTTCGATCAATTAAGAGAGTAACTTTTAATTTTAAATAACCTTAATTAACACACTTCTTTAAAAAAAATAAAATAAAATAAAATTTTTTTTATCCTTATGTCTGTCAAATTTTACAATTTTTAATATCAGCATATATTGAATATGTCAAAGTATATTATTTTTAGACTAAAGTTTGTATCGCTAGTGAATATTGATCGCGTTTACCAAATTAAATGTTAATTACATAGAATCACCTATTCAGACCATTTCCCATTATATACCAGCTCGTCGGTCTGCCTTCCTGTCCATTATCAGGAAAAAACAATGACAAAAAGAGATAGGGACTTGAAATTATGTGGGCATTTTCTAAGCCTAAAATGTTAGTTAAGGCCTGTGAATGAGCAACTTCGGGCCATTTGATTCATAGCCCAACTTTTGAATCATAAAAAGTAGTAGAAAAAATATAATATAAAAGTTATTGACAGTTTTTTTAGTTTTTTCAAAATAAAAAGCTATTACTTGAAACATTTTTTCGTTCTTTGTTTTGATTCAGAATGGCCACAATTTCAGCTGAAATTTAGCAACACATTTATAGTTATTATTCATGTTCGTATTACGAGTATATGTATGATTAAAAAAAATTAATGACTAAAATAATTATTGATACATAACCATATAATGAGTAGCAATCTAAACAATAATTTATGTTAGTCATCTTCATTTAGATAACTTTGAAGACCCAATAGCACTATTTAGACAACTTTCCCTTATGTATGATTTATAGTGGAATGAGATACACATTCCTTTCTCGATTTCCACTTCATGAATCACATAGTAAAATTACTATTACCGCATATAATAAACAATAAGTTTATTCAGGAAGTGAGAATGACATATTGCTTTAACAGCAAGAAATAATATCAAATACTAATATATATTATTTTACGGATATATGGAATATAAATATTATGTAAATCTTCTATATTTATTTATATTTACTGTTCAAAATTATATTAAACTTGAGATTTGGCTTATCTTCTGGAAGAAAAAATATCAATCACTAAATAGCCATGGTGTGAGTATGCTTTAGAGGAATTAATCATTAACGAGATACGTCATTAATTTGTTAACAGGAATTTGAAAAAATCGACCTTTAACAGTTTATCAGAAATCATTATTACTTGATTTTTTTAAGACCTATACAAATTTATAAAAAATATATAAATTATAGTATTGTCGTTATTGTTATAGAACAAAAAATCATACAAATACTGAAAATATTTCCATTTTTTTAATTTTTGATAAAGACAAGTATAAATGCATTAAAATCTGACATAAAATGGTTTCAAAAATTGTTTTATATTGAATATACGGACTCTATAGTACAGATTCTCAACTGAAGTGCCAAGTCACTTTTGTCTGCAAATAATAAAAATTAATTTGTATGTACTTTTATTATAGAATACTAACGCTCAGTATTTATTGCATTTATGCAGAAATTTATGGACAGTACGCTAAGTTTTGAAATTGTCAAAAGTGTGCCGCAAAAAGAAAACGTTGACAATAACTGCTCTATAGTTACGGAAGTTTGAATGTTTCCATATAGACGATATGGATGTTGACTATTAAAACGTCTTTCCTTCAAGAACAAGGAACATGAGGTGTGTAGAAATGAGAACAAAAATGGACTTTAAAATTGTTGATTAAACAAAGTAGGAGATATGAATATATGACATCATTCGTATAAATCTCATAAGTGACTACATTAAATTTAATTTTGTAATAGGAAAATGGAATATAATCTTTGAGAGCTTAATCGTTTCCTAATTAATACAATTATAATTTTTGAATTTTATCTTTTTATTGAGTCCTGTTTCAGATTTTTTGTGTGTTAAATAGCAAATTTAGTCAGTCAAATACTTAAATTTAAATTAGTCAAGTACTTGTTATTGATGGCCTAAAACATTTAAGCTTTAATATATTGACAAATCGAAATACAAAAAAGAAATAACTCCATGAGATACAATCTCTTTTTGTAAATTTTGCATTTGATTGCCTCATGATAACCTCACAAGGTATATAGAATTTGTATGTAATAATAAGATAAGATTTTCTAAAGTATACCCACATAATTGTTTTATGGTATTTAGATTTCAAAGTTATTCTCTTAATTCTGCTGTTCATTTAAAGAAATGGCAGAAAAGTTTGCCGATGGTATAACTTCGAATATTCTATCTAGGATATGGTAAGGTGAACGTTGCAAGCATATGTATATAGATATATATATTGCACATACATACATATAATTTATACTTAACTCATTCGTTTTAATTAGTGATTTATATAGTCGTTGAATTGTGAAAACATATTTGTTGTAATTATATTTCAACTTGGTTATTGTTATTATGGAAACTAATGAGAATTATTTTTACCGAGTGTATAATTAGAATTTTCTATTCATTACATTATATTTTAACCGAGCAAATATGATGAGATAGATTTATTTATATTAAACGTCTTATGTTTAAACAAATTTTACTGAAAATAATTCTGAACACTGAAAATACAATCTGTATTCACACAAAACAATTTATTTAAAAATTTGAAATAAGCTTTTATTTAAATTCTCCAACAAGAGAAAATAAATTGTGAATTAAATCACTAATTTTTTTACATTATATAATGTAAATTAAAATAAAAACTTCGCGTGATAATATATCTTGGCGCAGGCACTTTTAAGAAAGGTTCTATACGTATTTTTATAATTAAAAAAATTTACATTCAAAAACTAATCAATATTTCTTATTGTTGTTATTTTTAGTAATTCGTATTTATTGTAGCTGTAAATAAGCGTTGAGGAAAATTATTATTTAAGCACCGTGAAAATACATCCAAAATCAAAGCTTGATAATTTTTAGTTTATTTAAATATTAAAAGTAGCTTGGATAGTGCGGTGGTCTCTTATTTCAAAGGTTACCAAGTTTAGATTCCATCACCACCATTCAAATGAATATAAAAAATATAAAATGTATCATCACAACCTCGAAAACGTGAATATTATCAAAGCACGTTTACTTTTTTTTTTTTATTAAAACAGAGGATATTTATTTTAAATGATAATTAAATTAAATTTTTAGCTAGAAATTATTAAATATTTTGTATTAAATTTTTGCCCAAAAATTATCCACAACAAGTAGTTAAAATGGCATTACATAGTGAAGTAAGGGATAGCCAGTGTTACTAGGCAATGGTGACTTATAGCTCCAAATTATTGGCCTGGGCAAGTTGCGTTTCACTTCTACTCGGGCAAGAATATAAATTATTTTTTTATTTTGTTTTTACCACAATAAATTTCATTTTAATTCATGCTTCTTACCACTTTCTAATTATATGGAAGGAAATAATTAAAAATAAATTATTACAAATAAAACAAAACATTATATTTATTGGATTTTTTAAAAAGCTTATTTTTGCATTATTTATCATTATTTTAAAATGTATTCTGAAACGACATATCGTTAGAGCTTAAAATACTTTTTCGAGTATAACAATTACACTTATTTTATATGTGAATTTAATTGAACCATTTAGACGTTATGATTTCAATAAAATTTTATTTGAATTTGAATACTTACAATCGAATTGACTATGCAACTATAATATATATAAATCAAACTTTATACATCTGTATTGTAATCATAATCAAAAAGGTATAGGGTACAACCACCAGAATAACAGCAGAATGTGAGTCCGATTATGGACACGCTGATAATCCATTCATTCCGTTCCTACGAAGGAGATATTTAATTATTTTAGTGCATGACGTTCTGACCGAGATCTTCTGTATATTCTGTATATTTTCACGCGGTCAAAGTCGTCGGGCGAACACTATCGTGACTACAATTTTCTGGAAGACAAATTTTGCTAACTAAATCAGACAAAGGTAAATTTGTACAAAACTTTTAAGTATTACAATTGTTGGAATCGTTTAAAAGCCGACTGCAAATCGTATATGTGTTAAAAACCATATCAATAATCTTTCTAAACACTACTAAAAAGATAAAATACTTTTGGTTTATCAAATTTTTAATTTCAATAGTATTTTACATTTGAATAACAATTAAAAAGATGGAACTCATTTCATTTTTCATTGATTCAAAACATGCCATGATTTACAAGGAAAGGCAAAAATGATAAAGTTACAATTTTATACTTTTTATTTATTCACATAAGCAAAAAGAGATAAAAAAATTTATCATAATAAAAATAGTTTATATATGAAATTTCAACCTACAAAATAATATTTTATGATAAATATTGTTACTCAAAACAGACGAATTACGTTAATGAGTATTATTAAAGTTTTGAAATATAAAAGTTTTATTCATTTTTTTTTTCTACATTCATATTGTGTATCCCTTACTGCAACTTGAGAAAATTGTATATATTTTATATAAATGGATAAACATTAATAACAACTGTCATAATTAAATTTGTGTAACAACAATATCTCATCAAATATCATATTTTGCAATATTATGAGTATAAGACCGTGAGGGGATTGAGAGATAAATTTAAGTTTTCTGTTTTGTTGTATTTTTTTTTGTATAGTAATTGTTTGTTTATTTGTCATGTAATTACACAATTTGTTGTAGACTACAATTTAAAGTTTTTATACTCAACATTCATAATATGTCAGAGTATATTAATTTTAGTTTGTTACGCTATAAAATATTGACCACATAAACAAAATTTTGGTATAGGTTTTCATATAATCACCGAAATAGTCCATTTCCGCATTTCCACCATCTGTCTGCCTATCTGTCTGTCCGTGAGCTTGTCTGTCCATCATCAAAATAACTGGAAAACGAAAAGAGATAGCGACTTGAAATTTAAGTGACATATTTAAGACACAAAGACTGAGTTTAATACTGGTTCATGAATCAGCAAAATCAGACCACTGTTTTGAATGGGTCCTGGGCTCAACTTTTATACCATAAAAGATAGAATATAAAGACCAAAAATGTTTCTTAATTTAGTTTTTCGTAAAACGTTTAGGTTCCCCACAATTATAGCTGAAATAAATTTTATAATCTTTAGACTAACAATTTTAATTGAGGAATTTAATTATTTTCCTTTTTCCACTTGTATTATATGGACTGATAAGTCCCGGGCCTCACACAAAGATGGTGCTAGTTTTATTGCAGTCACCTTTTTTTCAGTTAATACTAACCTTCAAAAGACAGCTGTTAAAATTTCATGATATTCTATTCATTAGTTTGTGAGTTATTGTGCTAAGAGTGACGCTACTTTTGTTATTTACAAAACAATGGATCAAAAACAATTTCTTGTTTAAATTTTACGCTGCTTCTTGATGGGAAAAAATACCGTTCAAGCGAAGCAATGGCATGAAAAGTGTTATGGGGACTCCGTTCCATCAGAAACAACAATAAAACGTTGGTTTCCTTACTTCAAACGTGGTCGTAGAGACACCGATGATGCAGAACGCAGTGGACGTCCAAATGAGGCGGTAACACCAGAAAACATAAAAAAAATCCACAATATCGTTTTGAATGATCGAAAGGTGAAGTTGCGTGAGTTAGCTGACATCGAAAAGATATCAAAAGAACGTGTTGGCTTTATATTGCATGAGCATTTGACTATGAGAAAGCTCTGTTCAAAGTGGGTGCTGCGTTTGCTCACTGTTGACCAAAAACGAGAACGTGTTGAGCAGTGTTTGGCCATGTTTAAACGTAACAAACCGGAATTTTTGCGTCGATATGTGACAATGGATGAAACTTGAATCCATCACTTCACTCCGGAATCAAAACGATCGTCATTTGAGTGGACAGCAGTTGGTTGAGGCCTATTTTGAGGCAAAAAAATCGTTCTACAAAAGTGGTATTGAAATGTTAGAGCGACGCTGGAATGATTGCGTTACTCTTGATGGAGATTACGTTGATGAATAAAGCTAATTTTGAACCAAAAAAACTGTGTTTTCTTTGTTAGGCCCGGGACTTTTCAGTCCATGTAGCTAGACTAAAGATTATAATTAATTTGCTGACTATAAGGATAGGATTTATTATAAATGTTCCTGGGTGATTTTTTTTTTATTCCATCTATTGTCTAATAAAATTTGCTATATCTGGATGCGAAATTGAATCCAAATTGTAAAACTAGATTTTGTTTTTGGGTAATAATATAAATCTTCCAGGCAGTATTAATCATTTATATATAATTGTTCTAAAACTCGAATGCTAGTACTCTAGTATACGAATTAACTGCAATAACCACTAACCCTATGACTCACTGTATCAGACATTCAATTATTTTATATAGAATTTACATGTGTTGATACTTATTCTAAATTTTTAGAAATAAACTGGACAAGTAACATATAATCTGAAATAACAAATATTTTACTTTTTTATCTGTGACATTATAAGTATTGGTGGAAACAATATATTTTTCAATATTTACTTTTTATTAGAATAGATGTATGATTGCAATAGAAGAGGATACCAGTCTCGGCTTCTCAGACCAGTTTTTGAAAGAAAACTGTATATTGTTGTTTTTATTATAACTATAAATTGTTCTTATTGTAAGCCAAACATTAACTATCTAATTAGAATAATGCCTGCCAAGAACCATTTTATTACCGGGCCATTTATATCTCACCAGTTCAATTGAACAACAAAATTGTAAAGGTATTGAAACCGGCGACCCAACTGATACACTTAGGCCTTCGCCACAATAACAGTTACATTTTTAGCAAAATATTATTTTAAGCTTAAAATATAGATTATCATAAAAAACATTCGGCATGTTATCATTTTGTAAAATCATTATTATTTTCTTATAATTTTGTTTATTATTTTTCTAACCAATTGCCTGCTGTTCGTTTACATTGATGAGGATAAAGAAAATTCAGTAAATATTTTTCGTTTTCTCTAACATATGTTGTTTGTGCACTACAGTTCAATCAAAAATGATGTAAGAGAATCTATTATTGTATATATAATAAGGAATAATACCTTTTTTCAAGCAATCAAGAATGAACTCATACAACATAATAAAATATATCTGAACTCTATATATTCAAGGTGTATTGGATGATTGATGTTCAGATTTCATTTTACATGCAAGATTTATTTTTGATAGAGAAATATTTTGTTGCGTGTGTTTTATATCGAACACGTGAATAATAAGTACATCATTTCGTAGTGTGAACATAGATGTGGAGATCGTATTATATATACATCACCTGGAATACTTACAATAGGGCCTTACAAATGATTTATTTAATGAGTATTGACAAATCAAATTTTTAATATACAAAAAATTATTAATTTTCTAAATAATGTTTTACTAGGAAATTAGGAAGTTTCCACTAGTTAAAAAATTGTGTAATTTTTAACCTTATCGTTATGAAAAGAAACTAAAATAATGCTGCAGTAATTATTTCAAAATGTTACACATTGAATTCGTTATTAAAGTTATAAGCTTGTACCACTAATGATTCAACGATTTTTCTTTTAAATTATGACATCATATTTTATAAATGGTTTTACATAGACAATGTTTTACACCAGTATTAGTGCAAATCTGGGACTTATAAATGCCTACAATATTTAATTTACATTAAATGCTTTTTTTAAGGATATTATAAATTGAAACAATAAATATAGTGACATTTATACGTCTTAAGTGATGCTTAAAAAATAATTATTGATAGTAGAACTATTTCACCGAATTAAATATTTGTTATCTGTTTTTTTTTTTTTTTTTTTTTTTATTCATTTTGATAATTTTTGCTGTCATTTATATTATTTTATAATCAAAAAATGTGAAACTATGAAGACAAAAATCTACCGAAGTTGTAGATCGTTGAACAGGTCATGAAAAATTATGTGAATAAGACATTTTAAGATAAAATATATGAAAAAATTACCATACTCAAACTTTGAAAATACTTCCAATCGATTATTTTAAAAGATAAATCAAAAAAATTTTGTTTGTTTATTTCCTAATTTTAGTCCGCATTAAAGAAAAAAATGGGAACTAACTATTGTTATTTTAAATCAACGATTTGATATGAATGAATATTAAGAAATAATATACGAAGAAAATGAAATTTTTATAGAAAAATTAGTATTAAGTAGTTTGAACTAGTCGAGTTGATACTGAAAATCAAGAGAAAATCTGTTCATGAGCAAAAACCGATTTATGGTTCGACTTAAAAACGTGTATACTATGTCTGGATTTAAGTACTTTATTACATACATATATTATAAACAAAATTAATATTTTGATAAGGGTTCAATATTATTATATACATAAATAGCGCTCCAGCTGCTTTGAATCAATATAATGTTGCCAGCAAATACTGTTCAAAGTGAATCAAAAGTAAATCAAGATAAAACAAATTTATATAGGGTAAACTGGCCAACAGTGAACCAATTTTTTTCACGTATCGATATAACTTCCGAAGTTATATAACTATACTTTATAAAACATTCATTGGAAATCTTTTGTTGTTTTGACTTTCAATTTCTGAATTCCATTGGGCACTAATTAACTACTTTTGTAATATATTGTATTTTTTTAACAGCAGTCGGAATGGTTTACTGTGTTCTTGGTAGTGGATACAGTGAATTGTCGCCCTGTACACTGTTAACCACGGTAAATAAAAGTAAGAAAATATATTTTCTAAACTCTTTAGATAACAAACTTAAAGTTGCTGGTGGAGTATAGTTTGTTATATAATTTCCTTTATTATATAACACCTCAACTGGAAGTGGTGATTTTACAAACTGGAGAGCTGCGACCATCTTCTGAAGAGTACGTAAGCTAGCTGTTTACTGTGTACTTCTTGCTCATGGTTCATTGTTGGACATCCGGCATTGATTATATAACGCTTAAAAATCGAAGCTGTTTATTATTTAACTTGGTTAAATATCTATATTAAAATTTTTAAAATAAAATAATGTTTAATGTTTATAATTTGACATTAGGTCTATACAATATGCGTAAGAAACTGGAACAAATACATTTTTTTTCCTTTATACCCAAAAATTTCTCTTTTGAAATACGCACTTTTTGGTTCTATTTTCATTCAAATTACCACTGGTGGACAGTATTCGCGATTGGTAAATGCTTAACTCTAACTGTTGTACATGTTTTATTACATCTATTAATGATTCAACGATATATACTTGAGGTTCACTGTGGAACGTAGTTTTTTACTATTGGACAGTTTACCTTACAATAATTATTACAATCTATTTGTCTATTTATAAGCAAACTCTTATAGACATATTATTTATTCCTATCCAATCGATGTAACAAGTGTATTATATGATTTTGTCACAAAAATATATAAACACAATCGTCTTAAAAAATTTTTTATATGTTCCAAAATATTTTCGATTTTTTAAAAACATCAAATAAAATGATATTTTGAGAGATCAGATATAATTTTATTCAATGCGATTATTAAGGATTTTTATAAGCATAAAAACTCGTAAGTAATTTTTAAATATTCACAAGATAACTATAAAAAACCTAAAAAATTCCCATAGTAAACTGTGTGGTATTTTTATTTTGACTCGTTGTGAAAAGAAGATTTCTTAGTTTAGACAATGGTATCCAACCAAATGATAGTGGATTCGCAAATAAAACCAAAAATGTGTAAAACTATATATTTTACCTTTTACATTATGGACTCCCACAAATTAAAGCTCTCAACAATAACGGCAGATTTCACAAAAGCTCTATACAATTTTTATCACGCTGTCAACTACAAGAAAAATTATAAATAACAATTGAATAAAAAAACTGTCAATGTTAATTGTTTAAATATTCGACATGTGTTGAAAAATGTTATAAAACATCTAAATTCGTCAATAAAAATAGCAAAATTTTTTGCGTTGAGCAATATTCTTGAAAAGTGTTTATAAAACATGCATACTCTTTTCTGACATAAATACCTCCTAATAGCACAAAAATGTGTTGCGTTAGATATTGTCATATTGTATTGCAGTGTAGAAGAATGCTCTGGGAAGTGATTTTGAAAGACTGAGAATTATGAAAAATCTCAAAAAACGATCATCCCAAGCGTTTAATAAAATGTTTTGGAACATTTCAGTATCAGCTCATGGTGTTTTACTTTTTTTATGTGTAGCATTTATTTAAGCTTTTTTCGAAATAATGTATAAAACGATTTAAGTGAGTCGTAGGATAATTCCACAATGATGTCATTGAAGATACTTTTATTCTCTGGTAAATGCAACCGACATAAGTATGCTTCAGGATATTTCATAAACTTACTTAAACGTGATTAAATTAAATTATTTCTCCCATCGTCTTCACACAGGGATTTGCGCAATATATTAAATTAAAAGACAAAATTGTGCTTTAAATAAGAAACCTTTACCCAGGTGAGTAGTCTATGGAAGAATAAATCAATTTCTCTCCCAATCCCTTAATAAAGCCAAATTTTCTTTTGGGAAATTTGAAACGTACAGATAAGTATCCAAAACAAAAGGTTGAGTTAAAATCACTGGTCAATGATTCTGTCGTGTTGTAAAGGTACAAAGTAAATTTTCGGAAGAAGCCACTCTCTATTTCTTAAATTTTCTCGTGCATATGCATGCAATATCATGCTTTCACCGTCTTGTATTAGTAACTGTAATACCATTTTTCCAAGAAATGTAATTTTATGACTTGAATGATAGTTCTTACACGTGTGTTAATGATTTCATATCCTCATAAATTATTCTTACAAAATTCAATCCAATATATATTATTTATTTTTTTTTTTTTAGAATTAATTTGTATAATAACAATTTCATAATTTCAATATGATAGTATTAAAATCAACACATATTGAATTAATAAGTAATCTACTATTTGCTATAGCTTTTACAAACCAGTAATTTCATGAATAATGATTTTTCCTCGTGTCTCTCATTCTATAAGTAGAAAATAATGAGTGTTATTATAAAAGCATTCATTCTACTTAATGTAAAAATAAATACACACATATACTACACAATACAAACAGTGTAAATACAAACTATACAACATATACGATTAGGTATAATGAAGTTTGCCTATCATATGAATTGTATCACTCTACATGACAGCTAGCTAGCTGTGTCGATAGCTTCGCCCACGAATAGCTATTTTATTTATTTAAGAGGAAATATATAACCCAATCTTTAAATATATTCTAAATATTATAAAACGAATAAGTTGTTTCCGACATGCCTACGAAGATTTTATCTCATCATCCACCGTTTCTTTTGTAATTAGATGCATAGTTTCGGAGATTTCAAATAAATTTTAAATTCCACCCACTTATGATTGAGGAGTATGTATTAATATTTTACTCAAAGTATTGATTATACGAAAATATATTTCAAACAAAAGTTTAATGCATTTCAAGCATGAATATTTTTTATATTTTTTGAAAATTTACGCAAGATTTTACTTTGCACATTTACAAACTCGAAGCCAATTTTATGTTCTTGATGTTGTGATTGAAAATTCGGGTTACTACCTATTTCTGTTTCGGCAAAATTGTCATTTATATATCAGCCTACTTAAGTACTTGATAAGTACTTGAACGAAACGTAGCTACTAAGTACGCGGTCTCTTAGTGATGTCAAGAAATACCCACAAGCTCTCTACGTCGCGAAGCAATTGAACAATGTTTATAATCTTATAATCATTTAATAATCTTATATATTTAAATGAGCAATTCTTATATATATATATATATATATATATATATATATCTATATATATATATATATATATATATATATATATTTATAAATATATATATATATATATATATATATATATATATATATATATATATATATATATATATATATATATATATATATATAAGAATTGCTATATATATATATAATTGGAATCTCGGAATCGGCTCCAACGATTTTCATGAAATTTAGTATATAGAAAATGTGATTTTATTCGTGTTTTATCGATAATTTTTTATAATGTAATGATATATTTGTTTAATATTTATGGTCATACAGGCATTGGAGTGGCTAAGTGTTAGCGTCCGAGACTCTTATACAGAGATCCCGCGTTCGACCCTCTTCGACCGACGAGTAAAATTAATTTTTTTTTGCATTTTAAACCCAACCCAACCCAACAAAACAACACAATAAAGTGAATAATATTTTTCAAATAAGATTTTGTTATTATAATTGCATAATTTTTTATAATGTAATGATATATTTGTTTAATATTTAAAGTCATTGGAGTGGCTAAGTGTTAGCGTGCTGGACTCGTCTTCCGCCTCGACGTAATATAATTTCCAAAAAACACAATTTATAAAAATATAAAAAAAAAATACCGTGCAAAGCTCGGTCATCCAGGTACTAAAATTTATTTAATAAAAATGACCTGACTACGCTCCGTTTTAATGTGGTCGGCTTGATATCGAACATCACTGTATAAAAATACGTTTTTAAGTACATGTAGTATGTTGCTTAGCTATTTGTATGTTTGGTGGTTATATTAATATTAATATATATTTTATATATTGTAACGTTGCGCTTGCCTTGTGCTTTTGCTTTGCTTTACTCATTCATAATAAGTATAACTACATGAGCATTTGTGTATATGATGGGTAACCAGCTCACAGCAACAGAAAGAAAATTAAGGTCATACACTGGCTGCATTTTTATTACAAATATACAAATGTAATAATCATAATAATCATAATAAAATGGAAAATATATATGTATTCGAAATATAAAAAAAAAAAGTAAAAGTATTTACATTTTAAATTACTTCATTATTATATGTATAGAATTCTAATTATATAACAAATTAAATTTTTTATACTTATAACGAAGTAATGAGAAAACACAGCACACAGCACAAAACAACGACATAAGATTGAGAGAGTTTGTTTTCTGCTTTGTACATTATTAGAATAATAATTTTAATTTGTAATTAATTTTATTATGATAAGTAGAAATAAGACACATTTAATAAAATTGTCTTGATGGTAATTTCTGTAATAAAGTCTAAAAATCTCAGTAATGAAATATTTTGTACAAAATATTTAATACATTTATATTTCAAATTTTTCTATACTTGATCTGACCGTCAACCAAAATTTTTTTCGAATGGAGCTGATGTACATTGTGACCAGACATGGTCAGGCTAGAGTAATGAAAATCTTGTTCCGGTATGTTCCGAAACAGTTAGCCTGAATTGCATTGAATTTTCTATCAATATTTTTAGCATAGCGACATTATACGAATTTATAATATGTTCTTAAGTTTTGAGAAAGAGAAATAGTTAAAGATAGAGAAAGCCCATTATCGGTGTTGACACTGCAACTAATTTTGACCAAAAATATATTATAATATAATGAAGAACATGCTTTCTAGCTCACGAAATCCAAATCACAAAAACAACTGGGCCTATCGAATAAATAAAGTTTTAGCTTCTGTTCGCACCAATATAAGCATGCTGGATAGAATTGACAACCTCAGCAAAAAATCTATATTGTTCTATACAGCGTTTTTTTCAGAAAAATTGGTTGTTATTGGCTATTATTACAGTTTTTTTTATATTTTTAACTTTTTTCTTGTATTGATATTCATATGATTTGATTACTCTCTATTTCAATTTGCATTATGTTATATTCACTGTTATATTTTTTGAAGAAAAATTATTTGTTATTGCTATTATTAAAGTTATATATTTTTTAGTTTTATTTTATGTTTTTTCTTCAATTGATATGGTTATGATTATTTACTAATAAAATTATATTTTTACTATTTTGGGTTTCTATTTGTAATTAAATTTTTCTCCACGTCCAACCTCTATTTGTAGAAGATGTAAATATTAAAACAAATAATATTTATTATTATTATTATTACATACATAATCCTGTATTGTTATTTAATTTGACTCATTTATTTATTAGTTTGCTTCTGGTGGTATTTGTTTGAAAAAAATTCTTGATTTTTAAGGTCTGTTAAAGGTTAAGGTCTTTAAAAATATTAATAAACTGTCGGATATCGACAGTTAAAACATATGTGTTGGAAGTCAGCTATGGATGTCATGTACGCAATGAAAATATTTTTGGAATAGTGGTGGTTTTTCATAAGCGAATGGTTTCATTTTTGTGTTGGGACTGTCAGATTCTCAATATTGAATATTTTTAGTAATTTTTGTTGTACTTTTATATTATGCCTAGAAATGCAGTGGAAATGACATTATAACCGCAAAAGATAGAACCGATATTTCATTGAAATCTAGTAAGAATTGAATTCATTACATGTACAAGCATGCAAAATTGATTGAAACACTTAGCCTGGTAGCAACTCCGATTAGCTATTGATTGTTCCCGAAGTATGTTAATATAATAAAAGGTATAATACCGTACGAGGGAGAACCAACCGTACACAAAAATTAAACAATTCGTTTGTGTTCACAATAATAACATAATCGAATCCTACTTAACATTTGTTGAATTTATTGTAATGATGACTACATTATATTTGAAATGAGTATAAGCTATACAATTTAATAATAAAAAATGTTTTCTGTGCTTTATGATAGATAATTTAGGGTGCATCTTACTATATCCACATGAGAAAATAAAATCACAAAAGCTTCATGGAAGGTTTGTATTTAAATTGTTTATAATAAATGGCAAACAATTAATGTTAAAGCTACAAAGTTATGATATTATAATTGCTATACATAAAATGCCTATATCATAATTTCTGTAATGATATTATAAATTAAAATGTATTTCAATGTACAGAATGTATCACAAAACATCAAATGAGCCTATAAGAGATTTCAAAAAAAATTTTTATTTATTTTTTGTTAATAGTTGCTTTTGTGATATGCAATTGGTTTAGCACGGAACTTCGGGGGACTTAATCCTTACGTTTCCATAATGATATAACTTTTCTGGTGGTAATTTGGACGAGCTGACACAAGTTTGCGGGTATATAAGACCTTTCGTTTACCCAGTTACTAAACTTCTCAAGTGTTAATTTGACTCCACTTCGAATAGGTCTGCATTTTAAACTTGAGTAATCACCTGTTTGCGAGGTTTATAGTGCTTACGTTTACCCATTTTCTGGCTTCCCTACCTAAATGATCTATTTCTCAAAATCAACATCAACATTTTGATTTTATTCTAATCTATGTCATCGGGATCGGGATTAAAAATATATTCATGAAGAATAATACTAACATACATACATATATAGATACAAACATACTCCTTTTGGTTTTAACACAATCGGGTAAACATAATAACACTCCCTCAATTTTAAACTACCATGTCATATCAGAACTACCTTATCGTTATGTTTACCCTTGCGATAAGGGTGCAGTCTTAGGAGTAATTTCAGAAACAATTGTCATCTTCTCAACATACTAAAATTATGAGGTTCAAAGGCTGCTATTTTATTAATTTGTAAATATCTCAAAATATGGCACATAGGATTGCAGGGCGTTTATTGTAACGCAAACTGAAACTCAAGCAGATTACACTAAAGTAAAATGTCAAAGAGTAATAAATATTCAGACAGACTTATAAATGATAGCTTATATATAAATGATTCATTGGTTCATCTTACTCTCGAATACATTAAATTTCAATTGAAAATTGTAGTAGGTACAATTACTTCACCTTTTCTTGGCATCCTGTACAATAAGTATTAGGATAAAATATCCATTCAAAATTATGAGTTTGAATGTGTGAGTGTTAGTGCAAATAAGTCTTATCTGAGATAAACAGGACACGAGGTTAGTTGATATATAAAATAACCCTTATACAGTAAGGTTGACATAATTAAAGAAAAATATTTTCCTGAAAGGATTAATATGATTATGTGGTTGATGATATTAAAATTACATTATTCTTCCACCCGCTAACTTATAACTATTATTCAACAGCTTTAACATTTGTGATATAAACAAGGCAGTGATAGTTTTTAATGTTGAGTAAAAGTATCACAACCAAGAATTAATTGTATTCTTATAAACAGTGCCTACAGAGTGTTACAGTACCTACTAGAGTGAACATATCATGCATGAAACATACATAATTTTGCATACTAGTTCGTCAAGTAAATAATAATTTTCATAAACAATTTTGACAAATGACAGAATATAAAAACTGCTTTTTATAAAAAAAATTTTTATTTTATTAAAAAATAAATCAACTTGCCTAAAATATGAATGGAATTTAGACTTCAATTTTTCATATTTTATTACTTAATTTACTAGTAGAAAAGGGAAGTATTCTACAAAATAAAAATCTCAGTAGTTTTTCCGTGATTCATTTCCCGTGAATTAGTCCGCGACCAAGGTAAAATATATTTTATTTTCATTGAAAAATGAATTTTCTTTGTTCGTATTTAATACGATGCCATACCCTTAATACGATTAAGATAAAACATGACAACTTTTTTTTTACACAAAGAGAAAGAATATAGAGTATTTAAAGTTTTCATGTACGCATGCATACGTGCGTTGTCCGCAATTAAAAAAACAACAAATCCTTGTATATTACACAAACCGCCAAATAATAAATCGCGAATTCTAATCGTTCTATAAATATATGACCAACGAATATTTATTTTATTATACATATATATATATATATATATATATATATGTATGTGTGTGTGTGTGTGTGTGTGTATTTATTTATTTATTTTCCCAAAATATAGTAGTCAAACTCGATACTCGACATTAAGAAAATAAATTTATAGATATACTGAAACATACTATTTAAAACCAATGATACATATGTTTTCTCTGGAGAGTTTCTGAACAGCATTGTATAATCCTTCATCTGCCAAATTGAAAGATTTATTATGTTTTAATTCATAAGTAATCTTATGTTGACATATTGTTTATAATATTGGTTTGATGTAAAACTTTCACTTAACATTCAAATCGTATATACTCGACTACGGCAAATCCAAAAGGAAGTGTTGTAATGATTTTAGTAGTCTAGAGTTGCTCATAACGATTCGGGTTACATAGACTAAATTTTATAAGAATTAAATTAATTTGATGGATACATCCAAAAAACCTCCAAAATTTTGTTGTTGAAATACTCGTATTGTGTACCAAAGGAAAGAGCTAAATAATTACATTTCAAATATATACCTTATTAGCAGTCATTAAACAACAAATAAAGACATAAATTTTGAATCACTAAAATCCTCCTTCTATGGGCTTGTACGAAACAAGAAAATATTAGTTCCCGAAATTGGATAAAATATCCTTCAATGAAGTACTGTTGGTAGAATATGTGAATGGCATATGGCAAGTGGATCAAATTGTTTAGCATAAGTAAATTGTTAATTATGAATATAACTGACTAAATATTGGATGAATAATTTATGAAACATTGAATCTTTATTTATTTTTGAGAATACTGTAAATGAGTTAATTAATTCCAATTTTTTTTTCGAAAAGGGAATTTGCATTGAACATATATTTCCTATTTTTCATATAAAAATGTAATACTCGACACAATATCATAACAATAATCGAAAATTAATTCTAAATTGATCAAAAAACATATAAGTAAAACTCTTTCAAAGATTATTTTCCGCCACTTTCTTGGAACAATCGTATAATGTTACAGTCCAATTGACGTCGTAAAATCGTTTTTTAATGTCTATATGTTGCTTATTGAAAGTTTTCTATCAATTAATCAATTTTTACAATTTAAATTTGAGTCATGGTTTATCCAGAAATAATAAAAATAATTAAAAATCTTTATTTGTTCCAGATAAATGAAAACTACGCTTATTGAAGAAAGAAGCAAACGTACCTCAATAAAAAAATCAAGCTAAAACAAAATATGTGCCAAATTTTGAATTAGAAAAGAATTTATCTAGTTAATAGAAAAAGCATACTCATTCATAAAAGTTCAAGATAAAAAATATTTACGTTTTAAATAATTTATTGATCGAAATCAGTAAAATTAATGAGAAAAATAACTGAGCTCCGTTCTGCATGTATATTAGTGATTAATTTAACTAAAGCGTAGGTTATAATATTTCTGCAAATATCAAAATAATTTGTGATTGATCGGTGTAAATTGCGGCTTCACGGTGAGGGTGCCGCGTTCTGTTGTTGTCGTGAAATCTCGCGACGTTAACCACCATGTGCCAACGTCATCAACAGCTCACCAATCATCTGTTGCATCAACTGGTGGTGGAAGCACATCAACATTATCAAATACACAACAAAACCTTAACAGTGCGAATGTTCGAACTGTTATTAATGATACAAAAGAGATTAAAATCGTTAAAGCTACGGTTCCAGTATCAAAGGTAAGTAACGAAATTGTACAAAAATTATTTTATTTATTTTATTGGAAACTATTTTATTAATTACAGTTGAAATATTACTCTATTTAGTACTGTTGTCCATCTCATATGAGTTGAGCACGGGGACACTTAAAATAATAAAGATAATTTAAAAATACTTAAAGCCATACAACTGTAATGTAATTCTAGTTTTATGCCAAACATTTACACTGTACCAACTGCCAAGGAAAGTACATGTTTTTTGCGCGTAAACCCATTAAATCCATTCAATAAATATACCTTCAATATATAAATTTTATAAATGGGCCGCTGACAAAAAAATATTGCCGACCTTTGTCTTTAATTAAAATCAAAAGATTGTTTTCAAAAGTAAATTTTTTATCAGAAATGATAAATTGTTTCAATTAAAATGTATATAAAAATAAATAATTACCATCTCTAATTTGTTTACTCGACCAAATATAACCCAATCAATTTCACCTTATATTAAATAAATTATTAATAAAAACGTATATAAATATACGTTAATAGGTTTAGATTTGAAGTATACAATATTTTCTATGACATTATATACAATATACATTTATAAAATTTAATAATAATGAGATACTTTTGGATGGTTACTAATCTTTTAATGGAAATCACTTGTTATATTTATTCGTGTTACCCATCCCATGAAAAGAATATGTATATACAGTTATCAGTTTAAATTGATATTAATAGACATCGATATTGATAAACTGATTTATTGTATCACACAATTGATTTAAAATCAATATCGGCTGCGACACGCCCTTTTGGTATTATACTATTTTACTAATATAACAACCAAAATAAGAAAGTAAATTTATTCTACAAAAAGTGACAGTTTGGATTCAAATTTTTCTTTTTTGAGCTATTCCCGAAGTAAATTTAAATTTTCTCATAGAAATGTTACAAATAAAATAAAGCATAAAATATTTTGTGAGTATATCAATATGAGTATATGTCATGTGAAAAATGTGTAAGCGAAAAGTTATAGATCTGTTTATTACCTAACTTTGCCATTTAAATTTTTTTATAGGACTTGTAGTTTTGCCGGAAATCGAAATAAATCGTATTTTACGCTTATAAACTCATCCGCTTCCAGGTTTTACCCTACTATAGTTTTTTTCACTATTTACCATTTTAAAGGCATCTAATCGGGTCCATAATACATAATTAATACATGAATTAAAAAATATATACATTGATAACATTCATTCATTTTCCGAAATTACATAAAATTGATTTTCAGAGAATTGCCCTGCCGCCAATGACCTATTATGTATATTTAAGTTATTGGTCTTGGTCTTTCAAAAGATTATCCAAAGTCCGGGATTATGTATACATCAGCACGACCTAGACCGAGTATGCAAAACTAAGACTAAATGAGCATGTCTTAGCTAAAAACAACAAGTTCGGATAAATACATGAGTCAAAATCTATGTAGCATCTTCAATATCTTCTTTTATATTAACTGAAGTAGAGTTCCATACTAAATATGAAATTTTTAGTTTGCTTAATTAAACTTTAATACTAAATATATAATGAAAAAAAAAACGTCTTTCATGATCTGTCTAAAAAGGCATTGGTATGTATTGTATACAAATATTACGTATATGGACACATTTGAAGTATAGAAATACAAACAACTATAAACATAGCGCTCAGTTCAATACAAAAACAAACAAACAGGCGGAGAAAGAGAAGACGTAACATGCAACTAGATTTACGTGTACTGAAAGAATATAATGCTTCATGAAGAATAAAAAACATTTAATTTAAAGTTACTAGCTTGAAGACCTTACATCACAGAAAATTTCAGTATTTAAGAAAACTCTTGCGTCGACCAAGTAGTGTCTATAATAGTCTTGGATGAGAAAAACCAAGTCAGGTGCATCTCTACAGCTCACAGAGCTTTTAAGAATATTCACTACTAAAAATATTGAATCAGTAAACAATAATTTTAATGTAATAAATAATGTAAAAATAATTTAGGATAATAATACTTATATCTACGATAAAATATATACCGTTAATAATAATATTACAAGCAATCACCTTAATCAAAAAATAAAACTGTTCCAAATTGATTTTAATGTCACCAACATACGGAACATGTATTTTTATAAAAAACAATGATTACCATCGTATTGCCTATTCGTCCTGTTCTGTTCTATGCTACTGTTAATGTGTTGGTTTTTCTCGCCCTGAAGTAATCAATTCATTCAGTTTTATTACGAATTTAATGAGTAAATATTAGATACGTATTCAATTAACATCGTATAATTTTTTATATAATATACAGGTGAGTCAATTTTGAACATGTATTCCATATTCATTTCGCATTAATAATACACTACCAATTATAATGACCACTAAAATTCTTCGCAACGTACGAATATGGTAACTTAAATAGCTATATGTCCGGTACGTCTTCAACGAATGAGTTGCCATTTTGTAATAAATAAAAAAATTTCTACATTTGCATCAGAGAAAATTTTCTGTACCATGTAGCTAGTTTATTTCATTATTTTTATTAAAATGTCTTTCTCTGGATATCCAGATCAATTTCAACAAAGTAGGACGTCATTAATGTAAAACTAAACAATACATCTACGTAGGTGTATGAACCCTACACCACCTAGATGGTTTAAAAGATCATGGAAGATGCCTGTATATGAGATAAGTAACTAGCACCAATTGAGCAAGTTTTAAATTTATATTTTTATAAAACAAGTTGTATAAGGGAAATTATAATTTGTTAGTAGCTACATGTTCCTACGGTACATAGTATGCGAAAGGGACTTCTTAATCGATTAATGTACTAAAAACATAAAACATTCATATTCTAGAAAATATAATTATTTGTTCAATTAACATATTTGCATATGTAGAGCAAATGCCAAATAAAAATTATTGACTAATTTCAAAAAAAGACATTTAATTGAAGTTATTGGGTTGAAAATTGTAAGAATGATTAAAGATATTTTTGGAACGAAGTTCCTTACGGCAGGCTTGGAGGGGATAGGGATTTTGCTGCGCGACCGAACTGAAAAAAATGTGATAGTAAAACCGTAAGAAAAAATGCGTGGAATAAAACCGTTAAATGAGACGTAACTATAGTTACAATGTCAAGTGAACCAACAAGTGACTTGAATGCAATTGACAGTGATAATAGTGGGAAATTATTCAGTGCAAAAGAATTAAATACGTAAGTATTAGTTTATTCTTTATTAATAAATATATTTATAAATATAAAATATTTTACATTGGTTAAGTAAGGTTTTCTAGGTTATCTTTCTTCTAAATACTTTCTTGTACTTAAATAAAAATTAATCAGCAAAATTTAAGAGAAAAATCAAGAAAACCTACATAAAATTGAGCACGATTTTTTATGCAATTTGTGTCGATTCTACATTAGCCGAAGGAACTTCGTTCCTACCTGGTGTCCCACGACACCATATCATTTTTTTGATTGATAAACTAGTATTTCGTAACTATTGAAACTAATGAAACAATTTTAATGCATTCAGCTCACTCATATTCATGAGATATACTATAATTAATAATTCATATCTGTATGGGAGTACAGATTGTTATAATAAGTACTGACCAACAGTTTTATAGCTGGTAGCCTTGCTGGTGATTTATAGCTGGTAACTCCAATAAAATAAGGCTAAACACCTCATAGCAGTATAAATAATTTATTTACCGGCGATAGTCGTCTAGTTAGAAAGTAGCCGGATAGTCTGCCTTGCCAAGTAGTCCCGACTAATCGGCACAAATATAATAATTCATTTATGTGATACATTTATTTATACTGCTATGAGGTGTTTAGCCTTATTTTATTGGAGTTACCAGCTATAAATCACCAGCAAGGCTACCAGCTATAAAACTGTTGGTCAGTACTTATTATAACATGGCAGCATTACGTTTTCAAATAATTGAAGTGTTCTTATTGAAAGGAAAGAAAATTTTCGATACTAATGATGATCTAGTTAGACTGATAACTCATTTCGAAATTTAAAATACCGGTCCATAATTATTACAAACACAGTAATTTTTTTTTACCTCAGTTTTTTGGTTTATTGTTTTTTTATTTTTTTTTATTTTTTTTTGTAAAATTTGATTCTTAACTAAATGGGTTTTTTCTATTTTTTTACATTCATAAAAAGTACTGCTACTACATTAGTGTGTATTTTATACTTCCTTGTACAAAATAACAGAAGTATTGATATCACAAAAATAATTCCAAGTTTGGCTTTATCAAAAATACAAAAGTGTGTTTGTATGTACCAACTTATTTTACATAGTCCAAAAATGATGTGCAGTATAATGTCTATACTATAGACTTTTAGCATATAGTCTGCCATTTTGAACTCTCTTGTATCAAATGATTAGGAAAATACCAGTGCTTCATTCTATACCTTCTCTTGTAAATTAAATGTTAATAAAATTAAATGAAAATGTTAATATACGCCATCCTTTATCGTTGTATATAATTATTTGGTTAATGTTTATATCTACGGGAATTGGAGTTATTATTTTCTTATCTCACAAAAATATTACCTACTCGACCAATAGAAAAAAATTAGTCTATGCATCAACCAAGCCAAACAATGATCTGCCAATAAAGGTTTACATACTGAAGTCATAGTTGACTTATTTAACTAGTCAATAATGACGATATTCTCAAATTCCATAGCTATAGACTAATGAGCTTATACTCACTAATAATTTTGTCTACCATTGAATAAATGTTTGCTAATTTATAAGAGTACTTGGAAGTCGTATGGAGTTCACAAAAATATTTTCAAAACTCGTTCACGTTACATTTTTAACATTCGTAGTAATCGTAGTTTCATGTGTATGTGAATTCGACCATCTGCTATTATATTTTTATTCATTTATATGCATGGAAATTATAAGAGATAGAATACGATAGAATATAACATGTTTTTCTGGTAATGTTAAATTGTACTAGAAATAAAGGATGATTAAATTTTATTTTCAAATTATTGATTACAGATTACGTATTTAAATTTAGATAAAATAATAATAATGTATAATGTATTTTCATGAATATAGAGTTTTTGGAAATTAAATTTTCTTTTCTTTTTTAGAATAATTGAGTTCAGAAAAGGTATTATAACATAAGTGGAACTAATTATTTTGATATTTACACTACCTTCGCACATTAAGCTGATGGAGTAAGCCCTTATAAAGCCTTCCGTTATTTTATTTCCATGAATCGATTGATTTCCCAATCACACCTAATGTCGGTAAATAGTACTCGTGTATTTCTGAAAGTCAAAGAGAAAAACACCAGCTTATCATTTATTAAAAGAAGAATGATGTTTTATATTTACAGATGGCTCTGTTTCAACAACAAAAATGAATAATCGAGATGAATCATTGTTGTGTCGCAGCTGGTTACAATTATATCTACAAATTCTACTTTTATCTAATTAAATCATAGCTCATAATTGGCTATTCTTGAATACTTACACATAATGGGATAATGGTTAAACATAACAAACTTTGCCTCTAATCAGGCTTAAAATCTATTTTTATAGACAACACTTGTTTCTAGTGATTTGAAGACCTCTAGTATGTACCAATACTTACTATTCATTAATCATCGAGCGGATTTAAAACTATTTTCTTGTTGAAACTGCATTCAATTTAAATAAAAACGTTATAACTTAGCTATTTAGAATAATTTTCTGACGTAAAAACATTAATTAATTGTATTTCCTCTTAGCTTAAATGAATTTGAAGAATATACTCTATTTAACTTTTAAGAGTTTCAAGTCCATATTTTATTTCTAAGGACCAATCGTTGTTAAATTTAAAAACGGCCTGGAAGTTTATACGAATTAACTATGGTTCGCAGTTTATTTAATGGAATTATAATCTGGAATAATAATAAAACATTGAAAATCTTCATCAGTCATTGATAATCCAGCCACTCGGAATTGTTCAATGTATCGTATTCACATAAATGTCCGATATTTTGTTACTTTCGTAACTAGGATCCATAAATCTTTGTTTTTTAATATCATTCAGTTATCACAGTATGAGTTAATATTATAAATTTGTTGTGTACATTTAAAAAATGTCACAGGTGATGTATTATAATTTTCTAGAAGTAGTTAGTAAATTAGCTTAGAGTATAGTAGAGATTTAAACGTTAACAAGGGAATAAATAAGGGAATTAATAATTATTTTTAAGTCAAAAATGGAAGTTAACAATTCGCCTAAATGTTAAAATTAAAAATTTTTTAAAAAACAAACCACCTTAAAATAAAAAAACTAAAATGTAAAATTAATTCTATAAATAATTTTCTTGTGATCATGCAATTTCCTTTCGTAGCCTAAAATAATTGTTTTCTTGGCGCAGGCTGAAAAAGATAATTGATCGCAATTATTTATAAAATATTTTAATTTAAATTTGTTTACTTTTTATCTCAATTAATTTGAAGGTTGGCCTTTTTTGGAAAATTCTTTATTTATTAATAAGTATATTAGTAAAGTTGTGATTTCAATACTCAGAGTTTTGGATTTTATGAAATTTGGCAAGCATAATATAAACATGATAATCGAGAGTTCGTCGAAGTGTGCTGCGCTACAAAAATTTCTAAGGATAAAATAAAACTTTGATTTTACTAAAAATAGTTTTGGTCAGTAAAACGTCTTCTTCAATTCCTTCGGATATATGTTAAGACGATGCTTGATAAAAAAATTATGGAATTTGAAAATTATATTTTTTGAGTTATTTATGCGTATAAATTGAATGAAATGCACAGCTACTTTATAGTTTACGACTGTGGTTAAATGTCATAGACAGATATGTGCAAGTACTTAAAAATCATTTGTAAATATGCATACGGCTATACATACATACTACCTAGACAAACCCAATTTGGGAGTAAGTAATGATGATATTATCATTATCATTAAATGTTCTATACTCGTTTGGTGTATGTGATTATGACTGGAATTAAAACTGAATGTGCCTATAATATCGTCCGTCCTATGTTTTGTTACCGTAAATACTATATCTCTAACTAACTAGAAGGTTCGTAACTATAATGTTTATGTTGTGTGTAAGTATATTCATGTTTATTATAAAAAATGGCGGAGCTAAATCGATTTTCACGCATTTCAAATCATTATGCTTGGTGCGAAAATTAAAATGAAATAAAATATATATATTCCACTTCATTATAACCATATAATTATTGGTTTAGAATAATTATAGTTACAACAAACTTGTTAAACAGACTCTGTGTACACTATCATGCGAATTTCCATTTAATAAAAATTTGACAGAATATACATAATGTTAAGATTTTATAATTAAGTTAATTATTTCTATTAAAAAAATTCCACATTGTAACATCTCTAGCCGCCTTGAATACTGGGTCATGATTGAATTATGGACTATCTGGATCCTGTGTAATCCCTTTATTGGGCATTGGCTAATGGGGGGCCTATGTAACTGTGCGCAACACTAACACCCAATATTAAGTTTTTGGGGTCAGGTGTAGTCAGGAGCGTGAAAAATGCCATTTTTTAATATTTTTTTTTCTACTAGTAATTAAGTTTATATCACATAAGTAAAAATATAGTATCATTTCATCATGCTTTAACATTACTTCACTAAAATTAAAAAAAAAAAAAAATTAATTATTTTACAAGTTATGGCGGTCTAAGTTGAACAGGTTTTAATAATGGGTCCTTGCGGCGACCATCACAACTGTTTGGAAATTCATCTAAAATCAATGAAACAAAAAACTTACTTTTATGGATAGATAATCTTGTGCCTGAATTTTTTTTTCAAAATTAACAAATTGGCGGCCTTAGGAAATTTGTTTTCTAATTTTCGAGAAAAAACCAACAATTAATTGTTTATATAAATCGTTTTTAAAAAAGTTTTTTTTTTTTTTTTAAATTCTTCAGGTATCAGGCACAAGCTTTTTATGTTTTCTAAAAGCTGTATAAGTTTCATTAAAATATATTGAGCGGTTTTCGAGTTACAGTTGTCACCAGTTCAAAAAACATACTTTTGAGAAAAACGCGTTTAAAGTTTCACACTAGATTTAGACATGCCCGAGCTCTCTTTGTTATTTGTGGAAAAACTCAAAAACGAACTATCGGATCAGCTTGAAATTTTCAGAGAATATTTTTAAGATATTACACTTAACGAAAATGTAAATTGATTTTTTTTAAATTCTGATTACTCCTAACTCCTTAAAGCTTTATTAAAGTAGTTTAGGCAACCGACATATCTTTTTAGTAAATAATTTGTTCAAAATACAATTCTAATATTACATTTTCAATATTTTTTCACATACAATTATATTATTTATCATGATACCATAGAAAGAAAATATTTATAAATATTCTACAATATATCAAATATAATTTTATCAATAATTTTTCAACCCTTTTGTAACATTAAATATCAATATCTGTCCCTAACTACGTATCCTATTATGAATCCCACCTTGATGGAAAATCAAGCCAATGTTTATTATGCGATTGCAAAACGGCAATTGCTTTACAAAAGTAAATATCATTTTTTACATATCGTTTTGAACATAATTTTTTTTGTTTATGTGATCATAATTTTAAGAAGTTGTATTTAAATAGTTATAAAACCGTAAATGCGAAAATATATTTTAGATAAACGTGAGTACATTAGATAAGTTAATTGTGAGTTACTGTAAATGAAAAATCAATGTATCAATAAACATAAATTATTTACTACAAATAAAAAATTTATTACTTTTCTGAGAAAAAAATTATTAGCATTTGGTTATATAAAGAATTCGTCTTCAGTCTGAAATATAATAAAGTCGAAAAAATGAAGAGGTTCTAAAGACGACACGTATTTTTTTCATATATGACCACGTAGACCTTTTTAAACAGTAGTCTAATTTGGAAGACCATTTTTTAATTAGATATAATTTTTTATAATTAGAGTATAATTATTGGTGGCTATTAAAATTTTTATAAACATGAAATTTGAGAATGATTTTAAGGTTATTTATTTTGACTGATGGACTATTGCAAATTTATTTGATATATAACTAATTGTAAGTATTTGTAAATTCATTTAGTATAACATGTATGAAAATACATATAAGTTACTTTCCTATAATGCTAGAAAAAATTAAAGCTTAGTACTTAAAAAAGTTTGATAAATAATTTAGTTAAATCACCTCAATTGTGTGTTTTTATATTTTTCTCCGTCATCAAAAACAGTCATAAGCAAGAAGAGGTATTTAAATAGTTAACACTATTAGTTATTTCGTTTAATTATATCTTGAAGTCATTAAACTGTATAGACAGTCATTCTTGTATAAAATAATATTTTATATCTTGATAGTTTTGTGTCTTTATTATGAAAAAATATTAATGAAAAATTATATGACAATAACTGTAATATAAGAAAAACTATTAGCTAGTACTAATGAAGAAACTTTTATAAAACAAGAATGACAGTAGTAACAAAGTTAATAAAATGTTTCATTTTAATTGTAATATGATAAACAAGGATGGATACATTATACTAGTTTACTTGCTGATATATAAGGTCTTCAAAAAGACTATTAAAATTTATTTGGGCTTATTGAAATGTATTTTGAAGATTCCGATCGAAGTGAAATACATTATGCAACCAGTTTTAAATTTTGATTGAAATATATTTATGTTAATAGCTAACACAACATTACGTCCGTCAATCTAAGCAAAGTATTCAAAATTGAATTTAAATGTGCTTTAAAATTTTTTTTCGTGCAGAAGTATTAAATTAGACGTTAAAATTTTTAAATATAAAATTTCCCTTATAAAGGGCAATATAAAGCTGGAAGACTTCTGAGGTAGACTACTTACAAAAGTATAATGTACGTAGTAAGATTAGGTATTTTTAGTTGCTCTTTTGGCGTGAATACAAATAAATCAATTATCAAACAAATCTGTTAAGGCTGAAACCACTACTTAGAAAAACAGGAGAAAAGCTTGCTGTATCATAGGTATGTAAAAAAATGTTGTTGACATTTGACACTTCATGACGAATTTTAAAAAAAAAATGTCAATCTATTAACACACTGTCAGTACTACGTCAAGCTAGCAGTAATATGTAAGATTTAGCCCTTTTTATTGTTAAAAATAGTTCATCAAAATAATTGAATAAATTAATTTTAGTAAAATGACAAAGATTTTAACCCTTGAAAATAAAGTATCGATCGAATGGTTGTTCGATATCTATGCGGATAAATTATACAATACATATAGTTGTTAATAGTTATTTATTAGGTTTTTCTTTAATACAAAATATTGTGTTATTTAATAATACAAAATTAAAATTTGTTCGGTTTAAATAATTATTTCAATTTGCAATAATTCACACGAAGCTCAAAACTCGTAGTGATCTAAATTAATATATCAACAAAAATATCTAAAGTCCTCGTAAAATGTACAATAATTATTGGAAATTTTAATTCAATAGTTATTGGAAACTTTTTTGTAAAGAAATTATTCATTTAGTTTTACATCAAAATTTTTTCTATACAAAAAAAAAAAAGTAAATATTTTATACTTTTAAAAAACTACAAATTTTTTAAACATACATTTCTTTCTGTTTGAAACAAAACTCATTTTCTCTTAAGAAATTTGAAATGAAAGACATTGTACTGCCTATGTACAAACAGGATTATACAAATCATAGTTGTTTATGTTTGATTGTAATGTAATTGCCAAGAAAAATTTATTAAAAAGAAAACTTACTATGTATGAACATATACTACAACGTAAATGATTCATTGCGGAATATTACTACACAATTATGATTAATAACAATTTTTAACTCCCGACGTATCTATGTTTGTTTGTTTGTGTGTGTGTGTATCTGTTTACGCCATCGTATCTCTCGAACGGATAACCTGTTTTTGAATTTGTTTTCATGTTTGTAAGGTGATTTATTCGGGAGTATTTTTAGCTTTGTTTGATAAAAATTGGTCCAAGATGACCGCCGCCACAAAATCGTGAATTATATATTTTTTTACAATTATGTTAATATGGGTATCAAATGAAAGGGCTTTGCTAGTAGAATACTATGCACTAGAAAACTATTAATTCCATAAAAACCTGTATAAGCTGAAGTTTGTTTAAAGTAATATAGTAAATATAATATTTATCTGTACAAGCCAGAATTTTTAGTATAAAAATTATGACAACTTCGGTTAAGAATGTACTGATTTACAAATTTATAAAGATATTACTTTCTCATATCAACACTGATAGAAATCTTCATTTGGGTTTTACTTTTATCTGTTTTGCAATAAGATAATTTTTTAATGGTCTGAGTGCAATCAGTGTCTACTCATCTAGCTTCCCAGTGGCATGTGAATTCATCATAAAAATGAACATTGACACATTGAACGTCGACCCAATTTTATATATTAACTATGGATATGAAAAATGTACCAAAAAACAATATTATGAGATTCTTTTGGGAATTTCATGTATCAGGTTACACTGTGATCGTCATGTGGCGCTCAATTTTATATAAAAACAGTAGCATTCGATTTTAGAAACCTTGAAATATTATAATTAGAGATCTTTGTAAAATAAGCCCGAATACAATAATTTTCCAATGGGAAATTAATAGGCATAAAATTATAATGTCTAAATAAACAAGACTTTACTCCGCGCCAAGATTATCATTTTCGAAAAATTGTAATGAAAATAGAATGTATTTTAACTATAATTTGAATTGTTCGAGATTATTAAATATAATAAAATAAATTCACGAATTTCATGGTGTATTTTACTATTTATTTTAATACAAATGATTGTTTTAATTATATATAATACATAAAATTAAATCCGATATACAACTTATGAAAAAATAAAAATCGTATATTTCATTGATTATTCCTCCAAAAACATTTTTGTTAAGTTACGTCCCATCCTGACTCTCGCTGTATAGTTGTTTTCTAGTTGTATTTAGTTGTTTTCTAATAACAATAAATATTTCTTTTTCTTTTATTTCTCTTATTTTTATTTTTATTTTTTATTATAAAATAAAGAATATATTTTTCTTCCAGAGTAATACGAAGAACTATAATATAAATAGCATATTTAAAAGAAATTGATAAAAAAATATATTGAGAATAATATAGTAATTTAAAAGTAAATGATATTTGAACATGTAATATCTCATTATTATAATCTTTATAGGGTCATGCGTATCAGCAAAAGAGATAATTGATATTAATATTTACGCCTACAATCAAATATTAATCAATCATTGTGAACTTATGATTATGTACCGAAATTATTCTATGATTAAATATAATTCTAACTATATTGACAGAACAATTACAAGTCGTATGGGGTGGGACTCTTCAGTCACACCAAGGACGTCCTTTTAAGAAATTTGAATGGATAATAAAGTAACTATTGTTACATTAATTACAACACGTATTATGTTTTTACATGATTACAATTAATGTGTTACCCCGCTGTGTTTGAGATTGTATTGTGACAATCCTAAACAGTTAATTTAAAAATATTTTAAACACTTTTATATTATTTGAATTTTGCGTCATGTATCCATGGGACCCAATATGAAATACGTTTTGAACGAATAAAGGCTACAACTCATATTAAAAGAGGAATTGTTGAAACAAAATTACATTTGTCGAGAACTGTATTGAAATTCGGAAAGCTTTAAACGTAGTTGTTCGACTACAATAACAGTCAAAATGTTATGGAGGAAAGGTACTCTATACGCTACTATACAACTCTTATAAGCGTATACATATATACTGTTAAGCTAGTATATTTTTTCACGTATTGTTGAACATTCAGTTGCTATCTTAGTTTAAAATATTTTTTTTTTTAAATTCAGTAATAGTTAATTCATCTTAATTAAATTAGTGAAAGTTTCTGAGTATAAGTTTATTGTAATCGCGAGCGTTACTTAAAACGCCTAGACCTCATAATTCGAAATGTAAAACCCTACTAATATAAATTTGAATGTAAGCTTGTTTGCTACGCTTTATTGATACTTGAAAAAAAATATATTTTAGGAAATAAAACTGTAGTAGCTACGGTACTACCATGTAGTAGCATGGTAGAGCAACGGTATTACATTGAATACCGTTGCTCTGTATTCTCGACGGTCACATCAATATCCAATCCAATTGACTATAGTTTCAGCTGTTTGGAATTTGTCTATTGTATACTTTAACGCCAATTTAGCACTCCAGTAATGAATTTCCAACCATGAGTACTGTAATACCGTTGCACTGTATTGTCGACAGTCAAGTCATTATCCAATCTACTTGACTCTAGTTTCAGATGTTTGTTTAGGATCCACACCAAGTACTCCATATTCTGTGGAGTTTTTATATTCACTTGAAATGTCGGGTATACCGTCACATTAACTTCAATTGAAAATACATGTACCAGTAATGCTTATGCGAAATCTATATGCTCCTGGACTATTTAATGGAACAAGACTTTGGATAATAAAATTTGGGCAGAATAAACTTGGTACTACTATTTCAACAGGAAAATAGTGTTATCATACCTCCCATTATTCTCACTGACCTTCCATTCCAATTCAATAGGGTTCAGTTTCCCGTCAAGCTTAGTTTACTATAAAAAATACACAAGGACAGATATTACAAGTAGCGGAAGTGCATTTAGAGAACCAATATAGTCAAAAATATTCTTGATTAATAGTTTGCATTTCTATTTTTTTTTAAATTGTTGAAATTCAAAATTATTTATTTTTGTTACTGGGTAATATAATTTACTGATTTATTTCTATTGAAATGATCTATAATACTTATTTAATGGCTTCAATGCCAGTGAAGCCGCGGGTATAAGCTAGATATCCTATTGCTTCGTGGAGCTTTCTTAGTAGAAGTGTTTTCCTATAAACCTTGCAACAATAATAAACACATACATGTGATCTTTGATGCCATTCTGTATACTGTTATTAATTAATATCGAACGCAAAATTTTCCTTAGTAAGCCTATTAAGCGAAATGCTTCTTTTAACCAATAATATGCAACCTCCCTTTAGTATAATATCCATGTTTGTATTGGTAATTAAATTTCAATTATAAACTGATCCCAATAATAATTTAACAATAATTATAATTATTACGCTTTGTACCTATTAATCAGATTAGTTTTGATCCTTCTCACACGTCTACAATTTCACATCTGTCGGAGATATTACACATTATTAATCCTAAAAAAAAAACTTAAGTATAATTATTTTCATATTTATGAAAACAATTGAAAAATTTTTATTATTATGACATCGTTCTCACGTCCATTCTCTGTTAGTGAAATTTTGGGAACATGCATGATTTCCTTTTACAATATATATATAGATATATATATATATATATATATATATATATATATATATATATATATATATATATATATATATATATATGATATATATGTATATAATAAAAAGAAAATTATATTATACTAGCTGGCCCGGCAAACGTCGTTTTGACACATATTTCTAATTAACTTCAACATCTTCTAAGTATAATAACATATTCTTAGCAACTTTCCTCTATTTCTTAATACTGAAAGATAAGGCAAATTAGATTAAATAATGATATTAATATATATTTTAAAGCATACCCGGACACGTTGCATGCAAAATTTGAAGCAGATTGGACGAAGAAATTCCGTTGTCCCATACAAACTTTGCCTCTGCTTTTCATCCCATTAGGGGTAGAATTTCAGAAAATCTATTCTCATGGGATGCCCGGTATTTGATGTGTAACCCACTATTTGGTGTGGGATACCCGTGTCACGAAATATTTATGTATACACTCGTATTTGATTTGGGGCACCCGGAACTCGTGCACCCACAATTCGTGTATATTGTACTGTGGTTCTCATATACTTGATGAAAATAGTAAAAGGATGTCCAGAACCACTAATATAGAAAAGAAGAGATAAATAAATTCTATTTTGAATAGTTGACCCGGGTAAACATTGTTTTGTTATATAAATTATTTCTAATCAACATTAATATCTTCTAAATATAATAAACATATTCTAAACTGTCTATAACTAAATAATGAAGCTGCGGCAAATCAGAATAAATTATGATATTAATTTATATTTTGAAGCATACCCATCCGGTTTACGCGTTGCTGTGTTATTTTTCACATTTTAATAAATGATATTACATCGTTTACATGCGGATGCAATTCTATCCTTAGGGGAAGAGTTTCAAATCCTTTCTTATCGGATTCCCGGTATTAAGTGTGCACCAGGTACATTATATGCAGCCGGTATTTACCTGGTATTTGCTGGGCTACTCGGGACCGCGTTCACCCGATAATTTTTCCTGTGGTACACATACATTTGATGAGGTATATGGACCTCCTGAACCAAGAATGATTCCGGTAATACTTGAACATTTTTGATTTAAAATTCTCTTTATTTATCTTTGGGTTTTACATAGTACTCAGTGTTATACAATACTTGAACAATGCGATATGCACACTTTATATAGTTGACAGTTCGTCATACTGCTAGTGAGAAGAGATAAAGAAGTTTTATTTTGAATTTAAAAATTAGATTTTGGTTTCTATGGAAATGATGATTTGTAACATGTGAGAAAAAAAAAGACAAAATATGTTTCACAGCTAGGAACATTTTGTATTCGAAAATTAAATTGTCGTTACGTATTTTCCTTTACTTATTATTTATGTTTCTCACCGTTTAAGCCTTCCCTGAACTTTCACGAATATATCAAGACCAAAATTAGCCAAATCGGTCCAGCCATTCTCGAGTTTAGCATGACTAACGAACAGCAATTGATTTATATATATATATATATATATATATATATATATATAGATATATATATATAGATATATATATATATATATATATAGATATATACATATATTATAAAAGACTTACTGACATACCAACTCTGACCGAAACCGCTGGTCTAGAAGTTTGGAATTATGCTTGAGTTTATCTTATGACAAAAGTAATCATTTAGACAGCATTTATGAAAATTCGTCACATAAGACAGTGCAGAGGGGTTGGATAAATATATAATCAAATAAAAAAAATGCGTACCGATTTGAATCTTTCAAGCTTCTTTAAAATTGCAAAATGTATATTTTGAATGGTGTTCTTTGTCATTTATTAAGTTTAAAATAATAATTTATCTATATGATAAACACCATAAAAATCGTGTATTTAGTAATTTTTTAAATAATAAGGGATTTTAATCAGTACGTTGATTTTGGATTTGAATACTTCCCAAACAAAAGTACAAAAGCTTCCAATACAAATGAAGCTGTTTCTTATACAAATAATTTATCGTAATTTTCAATTTTTATATTCATATTGTTGCGTTGCAAAAATTCTTGAAAATGGAAAATAAGGTATATATCTCTATATCTAGCTATACCTGTAGTTTTAGTTCAAAAAGAACGACTTTTCATCAGATTTTTCTTTAGGATTTACTTCCGAACAATATTTGTGATTGGCAAATTCCGAGAAAAGTTTATGTTCAAATTTTTGAATGATCAACGAAATGCATTTTTTGAATATAAATAGATAAAAATCGAGGAAGTTTCAACCAAGTTACCATAATTTTGAAACAATAGTGTATTCGTCCTGGTGTAACTTTGTGTATAAAACACTCCTAGAACGCCCGTTGAATATTAAATGCTAGTGTGGCCACTGGTAATTAGTATAATTCTAAAACGGAAACGTAACGAATGTAAGTTCAAAAGATGTTAGAAAATTAAACGGATCTAATAGCGATATCTAATAATTTGTGAGCTGTAATTTTGTAAAACTTAGCTTTATTTCCTCTTTGTGTCTTCAAAAGATACTTTTTTTTGAGATAATAAATTTTATTAAGCCTTATTGTTAAAGAACACTTAATTGAAATTTGGTCCAATAGACTGCCCGTAATCGTAATGAATCTATAATTTTCTAAGCAAATATAATGTTTGTATAGCCTCAGAAAACTCATATTCTTTTATAAATGAATATAAAGATGAAAATTTTAATTTAATTAAACGCATCTGCATTAGATTAAATTCATTTGAGTATACAATTTTTTAATAAGTTTCCATTTTACAGTTCAAAGCAACAATTGCTTATAGTATCTGCTCCATCTTCTTCATACGATGTATTTTTATCAACTTCAACGTTTAATATAGAAATATTACATTCATTTTTTTTTTTTTTTTGTTCTTCGTTTCATTATAACATATTTGCAAACTTTTATGACAAACTTATACACAGAAGATGAAGGTACCAAATAAGTTAAGAGAATATAATCTATATTAAAATATAAAATGGGGGTAGATGTGTATATGTTGGAGTGGGATCTCGTGTGCTGTCTAAGAGAGTATGTTAGCCACAGGTATTCTAAGTGATCGTAGATTGCTTACGCAACGCTATAGTAAGTCCGTGGACGGTAATTGCCATACTGTATACTCGTGGAATCAAAAAACGCGACGACCTGAATCTTCCACGAGTAAAATGAGTTTTTTAGCAAGATAAACAAAATTAATTTTCATAAAGAACTCGACATAACATAAAAATCAAGTATTTATGTGTTTAAAATAGGGTAAGAAAATAGATAAAAGTGTCGAATTTTTTGATTTCACGAGTTTACTTAAGATGAAAATTTGATTTCTTTATACAATTTTAAAATTTTGTAATAACTTTTACTATTGTCCTTGATTAAAATATAATTTATTATAAATTAGTATTTTTATTATACAATAAACTTTCATTGTTAAATAATTAAAGTAATTTTCCAATTTTAAATTAATGTTCATCATTGTTGCTCTTTTCAGCTACTAAAATTTGCATTTTCACACTTTGAAAATCATGGAAACCAACCGTTGTAAAATTTATCAATCATACAAGTAATAATATAATTTTTACAAATTTGTCGTGTCATGTTCTGGACCTAGTTAGTGAGTTTACATTCAAAAAAGGAGCAACATCGCTCCAATGAATCCATGATTTTTGATGATCCATTTTTTTAACCATAATAGAACACAAAAATGCAAATATAAAAATTTGAAACATATTTTCGTCAAATATTTTGATTCGCTTCAATTTGAGCTCAAATGAGTGGAATGGACCTAATACAGCTGTTTATAACTAAATGAATTTGGTATTTGGAGAATTTAAAGACTGATCAAAAATAGTACTATTAAAATCTTATAAAATGTCCATATGTCAAATTTTTATACAAACTTTTCACTTTTCATTTGTTTCTTGAAATTTAACGTTAAAACAGTATTTGGAATATATAAAAGGCATAACCAACTTCATTTTTTTACATCAAAAAATATCTTACAATAAAATTCATTTTAGTAACTAAAAAATCCATTGAAAATTAAATAAATAGAGTAAACTAAATTTCCTAATAAGCATTAAATACATAGTTATTTTAAATTAATTACTTAACCGTTGTATTGAAACTAAAATCATAATTGAGTTGACATTGATTTTGTGTTTAAAATTCTATATATTTCCTGTGTAGATAATCCACATTTATTTCATGTGGACCGTCTTTACTGTGTACTGATCCGTTATTTTCTCAATTTTGATATTTCATAAAACTAGTAAACTTCATCATCACGAGCTACGTGATGATAATTATTTCGCGAAACCTTGATGGTCTGATATATATATTATTTTGTAGATGTAATGCGTCATTATTATTCTTGAATTTCTCAATGCTATTTTACGGGTTAGAAATTCTCTTTTATGCTCTTTCAAGTGAGAAGAGAGAATATGTCGACCGAATCAGTATGTGTTTTTCATACCTAGTTAACAGAACACTCAGTAAATCCTACCGCTGTATCGTATGCTCTTTTTGAATTCATTTTGAAACAGAATTGATTCAAATTCAATTTTTTATCAATTCTAGTATAGTTAACCGTCTCTTAACACCTTTTTATATATACTCCACTTACATAATATATTAGTATATAAATTTTAATCTAAAGCTTGTTACGCTAGAAAATCTTGACCGAACAAACAAAATTTGGGTATAGATGTTCATCGAAACACCTAATATGTCCATTTCCGGATGTTCGTCTGTCCTCCCGTTATCACGATAACTCAAAAACAAAAACTGATAATGAACTGAAATTTTGGTGACGTATTTTTAACATACAAAGTGAGTTTACGTTTGTGAATGAGCAAAATCTTCCCATTTGGTCTTATGGATCCTTGACCCAACTCTTAAACTATAAAAGATAGAAGAAAAATTTTAATACAAAAAATGTTTATTTTTTTACTCAAACAACTTTTGATGATAAATTTTTTTGTAAAATACTATGCTTCAACACAATTTAACCTCAAAATTAACTAATTATTACATATTGGTTATTACAATATTAATATTATTATACAAGTATATATAACTGTATAGATTAGATATTTATAGTATTTTAAGAATGCTAATTAAGAATAATCCTACTAATGATATTCAATCATCTGTCGAGTACCTCTACAATTAACTCCGTCAGTTGTTATCTTTATTTTTATTATTGAAATTTGTGTACAACATGTTTTTAAATATTTTTATTGATTGTTGAAAACTAGGAAAATTTGTATTCTACCAATGTATAATCTCAGCTATTTTTTTGTATCAAACGTTAAAATTTAAAAAACAAACAACTTAATGTCAAACTAGGTGAACGCTTGTGTCTTTTATCGGTTTAATCGGTTCATCCACCTAGATAACGTTCACTTACTTGTAAAGATAGTATACTTCCAACCTATATTGTAGTCATAGAATTAAGTCATTCACACCGTCTGCATTATAACAAAAATTGTATATAAAGTAGCTGTTGCCCACCCACTCAGAAGGGCAGTTTAAATTATCTTCAAAAACATTTATGAAATTTGATAAAAATAAACATAAGTATACAAAACTTTGAAAATCTTATTTTCCTTAGAAATAAATTTTCTTCGACTTGTATATAGATACATAGTGATATATAAATACTAGATATTTGTAAAAGAAGGATGCATGTTTGAAACTAAGCCAATGAATAAGTCAAATGCATACTTACGAATTCACAACGACTTAAATTTAGTAATCCAACATTAATACAAATATCTATGGTATTAATATAGAAGATGAAACTTTGTTGTTGATGTATTTTATTATTACGAACGATGATAGATACATAGAGATAGATATAGATAGATATAGGTACTTGTAGATAGATAGATAAATGACAAACAATATCATTTATAAGAAGAGAAACTATGAAATTCACTGTTTCGTTTTAAGTGAATTCACATCTCAATGATTTTCTTCAAACTTAAAGATATTAGTAGTACTACTGTATGTGTCTTTGTTTCTTTAAACGAGATTATGACTATAGTAAAGGTCTGTTCACATTGTTCTATACTTTTACATTGTTTAACTTTTAATTGTATTAAATTACTTTTTGACACAAAAGTCAGATTATATGTATATACATTTATATATTTTCATCTAATTAAGGAACTTTGTAAAATACAAATAATCGTTATTTAAGAAATAAACGTATTCCTAAGCATAAATTGGTATGCTTCGGTATAGAAATTTTGTTTGTTTGAAAAATGATTGAATTGAATCAAAAATTAAATCGAATTGTAAACGTTTTAATGATCTAACTGTATTAACTCGTATAAGCATGACTTGAAAACTTAATAGCTATTACCTTATCGTTTTTCCCTAAGCTTTAACTATAGACACTATTAATGAATCTCGATGATTCGTATCCATTATTTTTCCAAAAAGTCAACTTATCCTATGATAATTTTCATGTTTCAAACACCCATTTTTGGGGTAAAAAAATGAAGCAAAAAACTTGAAAATATCGTATAAAAATCATATGGTTAGTTTTCATATCCTCAGAATTTTTACAATCCGCTATAAATTGGTATTATTTTGATTAGTTGAGGTCATATTGTTTTTTGTAATTTATATGCAAAGAAATAAAGAATCATCTTATCATTCTTCATAATCCTTTTAAAATTTGCTATTATTTTCATTTCCTCAGAAGTTATAGACTAATAATTCTTGGAAATAAAAATTTATTATTTTGTTCAACACTTTATGCGTTATGCGAAAAATGTAAAAAAATGTAAAAAATACAGAATAGATAGTGAAAATATGTAGTATGAAACTACATATAAGAACTGTTAATCGTGCCACCTTTAATTTAATTAACGACGTTTAATTCTTAATCAATTTTCGTTTTAATTATTCAAACGTTGAAAAAAATTAAATGCAATTATAAATATTTTCTACAATTTTTTGATTATAATTTTGTTTGCCATTTGTGTACGTTGATTATTTTAACTAAAAGTAGAATCGCGATTAAATATTTTGATTTCTTTAAGAGTATTCTTAACTGAAGCGCATCAACAGCTTAATCTTCATAAGTATTGCAACTAGTAATTTTCTTGCTGCTTTCCTCTAGGACTCAATATATTGCGCTTAGTTACGAGTCCACCGCGCATATTTGGGATGTGTAGTCACCACTACGGTCTGCCACCTGAAATCTCATTTAGTCATCTAATATATAATATATCTTTAAAATTATAAAGATTTGGTCAAAAAGTTGCCATCCTTTTTCAGACGTTATAACTGTATTTAATGTAATAACAATTACATATACAACGAACTAAAAAATACGGTGTTATATCAATACCCATTTAATTAAATTTACGCAATATAGTATATTTAATTTGTGGAAAATATGTTTCTGACATACCAAATTCTCGATAAGTTTTTAGATTTCAAAGTATATTTATTTTTTAATACTTCTATTTATTTATATTATAAATTAAAATAAATAAAATAATTAAATAAATTTTGTAATTTAATTGCTATAATTATGTTGCATACATTGAACATTTCATGCATAAAATTTAGATAATAACATTGAGAACATGTTTTGAATATTTAAATTTATACCGCATATGTAGAGTACAAAATTTTATATTCATTTTTTGAAATATCATTTATGAACTTTTAAAACTTTTTGTTATAGTGCATTCAAATTATCAAGGCAGAGGTGTTGTTAGTTAGGCATAAGATTATATTATATATTCGTATTTAATCTATATCTTAGGAGAAACAAGATATTTTAAAGCATTCTAGGTTAGATTTTTTTAAGCATTCCATATTACAAATAGAAGTTATTATAAGTGAAATGAAATCGATTTATTGAGATTTTAGACTATGAAAGGCAGCAGTTTATAGTAACAACCCTGTGTTTTGCATTTACCTATATCGTGTGAATAATTTTATAAATTATACCCATAATATTATGTACTAATAGCAGGTATTTTAATTTTTAAGTTATATTCTGTTGATAACCCGTTTCAATAAATTGAAAATTAAAGATAATGAGTTGCATACAGCGTTGAAATTATGATAGGGGTTGTCGGGGCTAGTACCCAGGGCGGAAAATTTTAAGGGACGGAAAAATTCAGAGAGTGAGAAAAGGAATTTTTTTCCCATTATGGAAAATTCTTTGAAAACTGTCATGTTAAAAACTTCAATCAACGCAATCAAATATTATATGTATTTTATCCATCAACTTTTACCTAAATTATCGAACTTTGAGTGTTACTCCAATAAATTAAAAACTAACAGTTCGGACAATTAAATGTCCTGCTTTTTCAGAATAATTTTTCTAACGTTGGTTATTCAATAATCAATTTGACCTTAAAATAGCCAGTTTAACGTTATATTTTAACTGGAGCTCTTATTCAAAATCAATAATGAATATTTTTGACATTTTTGGGTAGATCCATTAAAATGAGCTACTTTGTATATAAAAATCATACAAATGAAAATTGTATTATTCATCTTGTTTCCCAGGACCGAATAAAATTCATTTTATATAAAGATCAATCAGTGTCTAGACATATATTATTAAACACATACATATCAGAATAAATATTTTACTTTTATGTTTGAAATATAATAGAGTGAAAAAAATCTTAAGAACTTTTGCAAAATGTCTATTGACTATGTCTGGCCAATGACAAAACAACACGTTATAAAATCACATACAAAACATAAACTAGAACATAACTATTTTTTGTTTGTTTTCATATTCCCAATTAATTGAAATTTACAAGCCATCATAATCAGAAAATATTTTGATACGTTTTCAATACACTAAAACTAATAATTACAAAGGTAATATAACCGAAATTATAGTATAGATGAGTTGATAACAGAAATATTTCAAGTATAAATACAATCAAGAAATTGATTATAACTATTTGTATAATGTAAATAACACTGCGATATCTACTCACACGATATTTCGAAACAAAACGTAATGGTTCAAGAAATTTATTTTGAAAATAAGCAAAGTAGCAAAAAATCTTAAGTTTTTCTTGGATTTCCAAAGATTATTCTGAAATGTGTTGACTTAATTCTGAAATGTGTATCAGTTTAGAAAATTATATTGAAAAAAAATCTAATTGACAGGAAAATTATGAAAAACAAATGTGATATCAACGATATATTTGTACACTTGTTTGAATATGTCAAATGTACTTGTCAGTATATTCAAACATTTAAACAAAAAGTAACAGCATGATTTTAATGCTTAAAAGACCAACCAAAGAGGAAACTGTGTCTATCTTCAAAAGATCATTTGCAAGTCGCAATATGAACTAGCATTAAAATGAGAGATACATTCAAATAAAAACTGCTTAATATTATTCTCAAAAGTTATGTCAATGCTATTTTTCAATTTAAATAAAATCTTATCGAATTATCTTTCTACAATCATTCGAGGCAGTTTCCACTTACTTCGAACTCTGGTTTAAAAGAAGTAACCTTGACGCACTCCGATATAAAAATAAAACATTCCCGTTCCTATCATTAAATATTTCTTAGGACTTCGATTAAATGCAAACCATAACCAATACACTTTCTGTACTTATTTGATTAAATAATGTAACCAATTTCCATCAGTTTGTGTTAAACAAGTTTTTACAATAATTATGATAATGCAGTAGGGATTCGAACTCGCAACTTTCGAGTGTAGTTAACCAATCATTTAGAGGTGTTAGGGCCTTAACTCGCTCGACCGGCTGAGGCGGTTTTGACAAGCTTTTATATAAATACGTAACATAACTTCAAAAGTAAGTAAGTCATCAATCCCCGAGTCATTTAAAACACTATAAATACTTTCCCGTTTTCGTTCTTTTGGTATAATAGTTTTCAAATCTCTGTGGTACTAATTGAAAGCGTATTTATATTTGGACACTAGAATCAATCTAGTAATATCATGAATATCACACTTTAATTTTTCTTTAATGTTTTATTATTTTTTTGGGAAATTTAAAACGACTTATTCTTGCTCAGAATTATTCTTTGGGTCTATTATTGCTTAATTTCGTAAATTCACCATATCTGTAGTAGATCAAATATTAAAGCAACAACTAGTATATATAGCCAAAGACGTCGAAGGCTGGTATTGTAACAGATGATAAAAACTTTATGTTACTTTAGTTTCATTGAATTTGAGAATACTGGAATGTTATTGTCAGCAGCCATGTACCTGAATTCGATAAATACTTCTCTGTGCTGTCGTGTAACCGTACACAATAAAATAATATTCAAAATAATTTAGATTAGAGAATATCGAAAATTGAATATTTCATTTAATAATTAAGTTTGTATTTATTATCTAAAGATCGTTAACTGTTTTTGTCATTTAAATTTCTAATATAAATTTATTAGTTGACTTTCTGATGTAAGGGTGTTTTAGATAGTACCTATAAGAAATCTAGATAATATTATACGTATTTCATAACTACCTAATTTACAAAAAAAAAAAATTCTAATCAAATATTGAAATTTTATAGTGTGTCTGGTGCAGACAAATGTTAGGAATTAAGATAAGGGGTTATTTATTTATTTATTTGTTTAAATACATAATTATATGTCACACTTAATTATAAAACATAACAAGTTTTCGACATTAATTTCAATATATAATCCGTAAATGTTTGAATTTCTTTTTTAAATTAAATTGTTTTATGTTAATAAGTATTATTAAAAAATTTTGTGTGTAAAATTTCGTATAATGTGGACAGTATAAACTTTTCATATAGAATTCACATTAAAACAACAAACAGTTTCAAGCTGTGTTTCAGGTGTTGATTTTTACAATTTAATACAAAAGACTATTTATAACATTTTGTTTTATAGAAAATCACACACTAAATATTAACCCACAAAAAAATCTTTCAAAAATTTCATTTTTCTTCTCTTACCAATTTTTTCAAAAATTGATTAAAAAAATTTTTTTGACTATTGATGTTATACTATTATTGTGAAGATTTCTATTGGTAAATTTATGCAGTAAAAAATCAGTGGAAATTTTCGTTCCAAAGAATAATCATTTATATATCTAGATTTGTAGTCTTGATTATAAAGTAACTCATATATATCTTCATTCATTACTATTATATGTTATGTATCTTTATTTCATATGGTGAATATATCGTTAGACTAATAGAATATTAAAAATTTTTATTTAAGTATTTGTACAACGAACGTGAAAATATTATAGTCTGAGAGCTGGAAGACAATTTATAGTTTGTAAGTGATGCAGCATAGAGATATAAAGTGCGAGCAAAATGACTTTTCTTTATGAAAATATGCTTTTTTAAATTATTAAATTTTTTAACTCTGATTCTCTCATTCTGCCATCAAATTTATGCTTTTCTTAATTATTAAATAAGATTTTTTACTGTTTTGTTCAAATGCGAGACAAAAAAATTATCTTTCGTTTGATTAAATTGCTATTGCATTGACTCAAATATCTACCTACTCAGAATTATCTACCGTTTATGACTTAAAAATAATTTCCTTTCTGTAATGTACTTGAAGCTTTGTTTGAAAACAATTAATTTGCATGTTAAGTTTTAAATCTAAACAATTTCATATAATAATAAATGAAAACATTAATAAAACAATTAACTTCATAAAAACACAATTCAAATTAATAACATAGCCAGAACATTGTTGACTTTTATCCACATTATGTACAAAAACATGCGAAAGTGGTTAGGCTGAAGACATTACACTTAAATACATATTTGAATGGACTATCAAGTAACTGTGGTATACTAGCTAGCAATTTCGACTAGCAATTGGTAAGTTCCTGGTTCAACTCCCAGCATATGTTTAATTTTTTCCATTTTTGTGTTTATACGAAAAAGTTAAAAATGTCGAATTTAGAATCTGAAAATCACACACAAACATAAATTAATGCGTTTGTGTTCATAATATGTGTTCTGTTGAACATAGTTCATTACTCATTACGACGTACCAATCAAAAAAATAAAATGTAATATAAATAATTATATATTCTTAAATATCTGAACAGCGCGGAATCTAATATATGTTGAACATACTTTTGAGCTGTTCTTACCATCTAAATTTACACCATTTGCACATGAGTAATATATAAACAGCTTATAACTATTTACACGGATTTTCATTTTATACGTATCTGGCCTATCAACAAAAAAGTGCCTTATGAAAGTAGAATCATTGGAAGGATAAAATATATGAATCAGATAATTTCAATCAAAATTTGAAGATAAAATGATAATTAATACCTGCGAGTTAGTAATTTCGTTTTTGTATACTTCATATTTCTATTAAGATAAACATTATAGTGTACTCTATTCAAATGTGTTCCGGTCAATAAATCTAACTTTTAACTAACATTTTATTTAACTGTCCGAAATTTTAAAATTTCTCAATAACTGCCGCTACAATCTAATTCAAATGCAACATATATTTATAATATCCTAGATTAATACCTCGTATTTCTCAGAAAGTATTATTTGTAGAATGTTGAAATGTATGGAAAGTGTAAAAATTGAAATGTTAAGTAGGTATTATATTTATTTGACGTATCAATGATAAAATACCATATGTGATAAATGTACAGCTCTGGGACATACTCGAATCGATTATACCCAGTTCTCGTAACAGCTTTTTAATTTTATTTATCCTAGTCCTTAAGGCATATTTTAATTTTGTATTGAATATTATTTTATATTTTCTATTATTTCTTAGAAAAACCGGAAACATGTTTAATATACAAAATAAATAAATTTTATATACATACAGGCAAATATTTTTATTTTTATATTCAATATTCATGAATTGTAAGATATGAGAAAAATATCTAACAGGCCTTAAAGGATTCAACTTGAGTGAAACAGTTGAGTGATGTTGAGTCAGCGTAGAAGCACTTGATATCGTATTTTTGGAGACAATAATATAATAAATTCTTATAACAAATAAATTTATTGTTTGTATAATAAGACTTAACTAAGTTATTATACATTGACTTGATTAAAGTAATAAATTAACCTACAAACTAAGAAAGAAATTTGCCATTCATTTTTTTTAATATAATTTTAAAATACATATTTCTTTTTCAGGTGAGTAAAAATTTTTCACGTGCTGGTAAGCTAAATATATTTATATTTCTCATAAAGTTTTGTAAGTTAAGCATAATGATATTTCTTCTGGTTATTCTGAAAAATATTTTATTCAAAAACTGTTTCATCCTTTTTATCCACCAGGATAATTGCATGTAGCTCTTTTAGACCAATAATATATATAAATTCAGTTTTAAATTTGTAGCGCTATATAACACTGAATGCACTAATTCAATTTAGATATAGATTTTCATACTATTCGATGGAAATGTATGTTTGGTTGTACTAGTTAGTGCTAAGGTACATACAGTGGCGGATTAAGTATTTTGCCGCCCTAGGCCCTGCCTGATTCGCCGCCCTTTTTAAAGGATGAAATTTTATTTCTTTGAGACCGTTCATATTATTTAGACATAATATTTATTTCGTAAAAGCATAATTGTTAAACAATACAAATAAATATTAACAACATAAATTTTCTTAAACTATAATGTATAACTTAATTTTTAAATATCTTTTTTCTGGCTTTCGTCTGAGCAAAATCATCAAATATGTCGTTGTAATCAATTTCTTCAATTGACAGTAGTGCTAAAGCATTGAGTCTCTCTTGGCCCTTAAAACTAATTCTTCATATCCATTGTGCACAATACTCTCACTTCACTAAAGTTATTAAAATTACGATGACATAAATAAAATCCTCCGACTAAAAATTATGGATCAGAATTAATGTATTATTCATACTCACAACAATGTCACATGTATGCAACTATATCACATCAATCGCTCTAGTATATATCGACATAAATATATACTTGAATTTTAATAACATTTTACAATAATTACGAATTATTGCTTTAAGCTATAAAAGTTGGTTAATATTCGTCAATATAATTCACAATATTGCGAAAATGAAACATCAATTTTATTAAATTTTGATTTTCTTCAAATTGTTTCTATTTTTCAAAAAATTGGGTATGAAAAAGATATATTCATTTATTTGATTCTATATAAATCATTTTTAAGAATAAAAATATTTTTATATACAAATAAAAACATGAATTTTAAATGAATACTTATATCAATTCATATATGAAACACCGGAATCATTGAAAATAAAATAAGAAAACATTGTGCAATTTTAGAAGTAGCTTACATGTAAGATTAACTTTACTAAAGATACAGAAAGTCAACAGAACTTTGAAAATTCTTCAAAAAAACCTTTTCAATATTCAATTATTTCTGTTATAAAACATTATGTATCAGTATTGTACGTACTCACGAATAAAAAAGTTATTCAAAAAATGAATAACATTATATTTCACAGAAATTTATCTGTAAATTTATATAAAAAAAATCAGAATAAATCCTTAAAATGTATTGTCGTTACATTATATCAGATTTAAAATTTTGACATTCTGAAAAATTTGCCGCCCTAGGCCCGGGCCTCACGGGCCTAGGTGGTAATCCATCACTGGGTACATATTGAAGTTGCTATATTACGTTCCATGATATATTAATAATGTTATTAATCATTAATTACTATAATAGCAATTAAATATTTGCGAATAAAATACAATACAATTTAATTATTTATTTTTTCTTACTTTACAAGCAATGTTATAATTACAAATGATAATTACTCTCTCTTAATTGCTTGATAAGTTGATTGTTTTTACGTCTCTGTCTATTAAATGGCTTTTAAGTTTATTGTATGTCACCTTTGCTGCAACATAATTTCAAAATGGATTAGTAGTAATAAAAAAGTAAAACATTTGTAGAGAAACAATAGGAATTTTTATTATGACAATTGGCAAAACAAGACAACACAACAAAAAATAAATAATAAAACAATGTCAACAATAAGAGAGAAATATATTTCATTTCGATTGTTGATAATACATCATCTATCGTATTTTTATTATGTTAACTTATCTTGTCTTGTACACATCAATACTTCCATTATTTTAGATGGAAGTGATCATTCGATAGATACACGCTAACTAACCTGATACAAAATTATTGAACAGTAGAAGACATTTAGAAAAATAACATTTTTATTTAAATTAAATTTTATAATTATTTGAGATGTTCACGGTTCTTTCAAATTATACCTGATCATATTATTTTTACTCGTTTCAAGATGAACGTGATTTCGAAAGGCTGTTGTAGTTTTGATTTTTGTAGGTTTCATAATGGCTTGGTTGGATATCTCTTTCTATTATAACCAGCAAGTATCTTTTTATAATAACCAGTAAAACTGGCCGAAAATCGACCACAATTACTTAGATATAATTTATCTTCATGTCATTTTAAATAAATCATTAATAATCAACATAAAGAGATTTTAAATAAAGAAAATAGTAAAAAATAAAATTGTAAGGTTCTTAAAAATTTTAAATTAATAAATATTAAAATTTGTATTGATTGAATTTTTTACCTAAATTGTGGTAACTATAAATCTGTGATAGTAAAAAGTTCAATTTTTGATTTTTATATCTTAACATACCGCATGTGAGACACACAATAATTTTTGCAATTTGTTTTGAAATTTACGTAAACAAAAATTTTGTAATTGATAACACAAAATCTTGTTAGTACCCACAAAACAAAAAGGAAAATCGGTTGACACAGAGGAGAAAACTTAAATTTTAAACTGGGTTAAAGCTTGTTTGACCTAGCCAATTTATATAACGCTTAAAAATATATCAAATCAATAAATCAAATAAAACATTAACATATAATTATTTTCATTTAAGAACATTCATGACAAATATTTACGAACCTCTATGGACACCGTGCATTATAATGTTTTCATTCGTTTCTATGGCTACGAAACAGTTTATATATCAAACGCTATATAATTCTGGGAATGCTGTATTATTTGTGCATTTTTGCTGAGGAAATTTCTCAAAATTTATTAGCTAATTTAAATGTATAATTATTTAAAAATTATTACGAATACAATTATTTCTTCAATCATTCTTAAAATTTTCAACCCAATAACTTAAAAAATGTCTTTTTTTATTCGGTAACTAGCAAACATAATGAAAAAATAAATATATTTTCTTAAACACGAATGAGTGATTCAAATTTAAGATACCCGTAGGGCATCACTCGATTAAGGAAACTCTTTCCACGTACTACGCTCGGTACGTATAAGACGATAATAACAATTTATTTACCCATTAACACGGGAACGTCGTCTACTTAGTTTGTCTACTTTATAAACAAGTTGGCATTTTTTTTTTTATAATTAGTAATGAGAACTCTAGGATTTTTCGAATAAATTTCGATTTTTTGCCCCAATTTCCTAGATCAAATTATTTTGTATTTTTATAAATACGTATTTCGACTACAAAGAGTCATCATCAACGAGTAACATCTCCTCAGAGAATCATTACGACTATCTAATTCATACTGATGATGACTTCTTGGAAAATACAAAATAATTTGATTTAGGAAATATTTTATATTTTGTAAATGTCAAAAAAATCTGTTTATATATTTCTGTAGCCTCCATAACGTTTTTTTTTTCATGGTATTTTCAAATTTCGATAAGAGATATGTTAGGCAGTACCGAATTTTTTATTGCCATCGATACTTTAAAATTAATTAATTGTTAGGGTGTTTGAAGAATTAGAAACATAGATCAAAGCTGTTTTTGAAAATGAAAAAAAAAATTTATTATTCCAACTAAATGAACTATATGAAATGACAAAACAAACTACAAAAAAGTTCCGTATGGAAGTTATTTGATGTTGTACGTTAATGTATGTATTTATTTATTCGACTGTGTTTTATGACTTAGTCTGAATGTTGAAGACGTTGTGCTTTATTAAAATGATTTTTTATATCCTTTCTTCAATGTTATTTTCTGTGTAAAATTCGAAGAATAACAAAAACGAATGTCAAAATAAAATACACGCCTAAATAACAAATAAAAGAATAATATTGATATTATAATATAATGTATTTATTTGGCCATTACAAATTTTAGATGATAAAATCGAGTCATTTAAATTTTTGTTTTATTGGTTTTTAAAATACCAAATTTGTAAGTAGAAATTGTTTTTTAGCACGTCTGAAACCTATAAGTCAATTTCGGTGTTATGTATTAGAAACTTATTAACTAATTTTTACCAAAATTTAAACTTGTTCTTGTAGATATATATGAAAAGATACTATAATTCACAAAAAATTTTTAATATTCTTTGGGAAAAACCGAATTCAAATTAATGGCTGATTTAATTAATTGAATTTTGAATATAGATCATGCAATATAGATCAGTAAATTACAGAAAACGCCTTTTTTAATAGAACATAATAAATATTCCAAATATCAATCTATCATTTATTTTATATATCCATTACACGTTATCTTATATTATTTCACTGTATGACTGTTTTTATGTACCAAGTTTGTTAAAGTTTGAAATCGTCAAAGTTAAAAATCAGAGAATTTGTAAATGCCTTCAAGAGATAATATTATTAATAAAATACAACATTCAAAGTATTAGACTACTTATTCAACAAAGTTTCTTCTAACAATTTTTTCGATCCAACGCATCTTTTACAAGATAGATTCTCGTAAATATTAAATTTAACTAGCTAGCAAACATAGTAAATATTAAATTAAATACTAAAACAGTCCTTAAAAAAAGCTGTTTGGTATATTTATCATAGCAACGAATAAACTATTAGGAACATCTATATATATATATGAATCAATTGCTGTTCAGTGAAGGTTTAAACGGTCAGAAACAAAAATAATATGTATCGGAAAATACTATAAACGACAATTTAATTTTCGAATGCAAAATATTCCTAGCTGTGAAACATCTTTTGTTTTTTTTTCTCACATCTTACAAATCCTATTAGCATCATTTCCATAGAAACCAAAATCTAATTTTGAAATTCAAAATAAAACTTCTTTATCTCTTCTCACTAGCAGTATGTTGAACTGTCAACTATATAAAGAGTGTGCATATCATTTTGTTCGAGTACCCCCGGAATCATTCGTGATTCAGGAGTTCCATGTATCTTTCATCAAGTGTATGAGTACGACAGCATAAATTATCGGGTGAACGCGGTACCGGGTGTACCCCACCAAATACCAGGTAAATATCGGGTGCACACTAAATACCGGGATTTCGATAAGGATTTTCTAAAATTCTACCCCTAAGGGTAGAATTGCATTCGCATGTAATCGATGTAATATCATTTAATAAAATAGGAAAATTAACACAGCAACCAATGAACCGGGCGGGTCTGCTTTAAAATATAAATTAATATCATTATTTATTCTGATTTGCCTCAGCTTTTATTATTTATAAATAGTGTTTAGAATATGTTGTATGGTTAGAAAATGTTGATGTTGATTAGAAATATATGGCAAAACGACGTTTGCCGGGCCAACTAGTAATTTAATAAAATAATCCCAAATTGTTAAATAAAAATTAATCTATAATTCAGATTGCATATTTATTTCACAAAAAAACTCTAGCCACACCGTAGCCTGCGCTTATGTATCTGCTCATCCGAGTAAACATAGTAAATGATCTTCAGTCCACCCACGCCATTCACGATTGACCGCATATACCCTTTGGAAATCGTGTGTTGCGTATTCAAGGCACTGAATTCAAAACGATCACACACAACCGACAGCGATTATTAACGTGGAAAATATTTTGTATTTCCGTTTTCTACGTCTGACGTATCTACTTATACCCTCATAATAGTCTGTTAGAGGAGTTCAGACGGACAATGGGCGTTTTGAATAGAAAGGTATATATTACCAAAAGTAAAGATACAATAATTTTTGTATCCAATATTCGAGAAATATTTGGTTTTACATACAAAATTGCTTGTAGTTCCAAACGTAGCTGTGAAACTGTTACATTTTTAATTATAATTGAAATTTTAAAATATATATAATTTCTACAGGAATAATACTGTAGAAAATAAAATTTTTTTAAAAAAGGATATTGTGTTTTTCAACTACTCATCCAAAGCCACCTCACTTTTTTAGTTTATACCCATGTGACAATTTTTGTTATATAATCAAATGTATTTTTAAATTAATTGATGGATTTTTTAATAAATCATTTGGTAAAACATGAAGATCATTTATGATGATAAATAACATTTTCTTCATTTAATTAAGCTCGATATTCTATTATTTTTTATCAATTTTAAAATTTGATGCAGTTTGTTACCAGTTTTATTTCATACTAGCTGGCCCGGCAAACGTCGTTTTGCCATATATTTCTAATCAACATCAACATTTTCTAAGTATAACAACATATTCTCTACAGCCTATTTCTAAATAATGAAGCTGAGGCAAATCAGAATAAATAATGATTATTTTATAGTTTTTAATTTTAGTTTTACCTTCTCTTCTATTTGTTTACACACACACGTAAACACACATATACATACGCGCACAGGCAGGCAATCGGATACAAAAGCCCGCTAAAATGCATCGAAGCAGATATTTTACATTGTGGGTCTTGTATAATTATTATATTTTCATAATTATTTCAAACTTCGAATCTGATGCATTGTGAAAATGTCTTTTGTTTATTCTTGCAAGATAATTTTTTACTATGTAATTGAATTGTTCTGCATTCTTTTTTAGATTCTTTCCGATCATTAAAATGATTCGAAAAACTAAGCTTTCAAAAAACTACCACAGGAAATAATCGACGGCCCCTTCTCCACTTGGTTCAAAATTATGAACGCCAGTATATTTTGTTATATATAATAAATGGAAACATTTGCTGTTGTTTTCAATTTGATTTATTTGTTTTACTATATACGATCGCGGAGTTTTTATGCCACACTCTTTTAAACGTTTACAAGAAAGTGGTAATAGAAATATTTTTGATAAAAATGTATTATACACCGTTCATAAATCAACATGATGTATACTTATATACGTTCTTTTATACCTTACGTAGCAATATTTCTCTTATTATCAATCTTATAACCCATAACATTTCAGTATTTTGCACGTTATTATGGGAGAGTGTTGAAAGCATGTGATACTAGATGTATTCATCAGTTTTCTAGATTTTGTTAAATGTTCTGAAAAATCATTATTGATTGTGAGTTTGAAAGAATGTATTCTTTTTTAATTCAAAATTCTGTGAAATTTGCAAGAATAATACAATTATTGAAATTGATGCCGTGCCCATAAATTAACACTCTAAGAGAAAAACTCTAAGAGATACCTAGAATCTGTATAAAGAAGGTTAATTTCATCATCTTGGGCAGTGACTCTCAATCTTTTTTTTTTTTATTGCTATAAACCTTTAAGAAGTGCAAGACGGCACTATCACTAATAGCTATGGACTCTAAGCCCAACAAAAATAGCTTCTTCATTGAAGGCAGGAAGATTCGAAATAAAAATAAATTTTTCCTAATTGCCGAAACATTGACATCAAAGAACCCCGTCGCCCTTTTACAAAGCAACTAATGTGGTATTTTGTAAATATTTTTTCTAATAAGTGAGGATACAATAAAAGCATTGCAGTTTTCTTCTTTACATGATTAGGCGAGTTTATCGAGCTATAACTATCGATATAGGAATAAGTAGTTCGTATTTTCAATTTTATATATTAATATATATATATATATATATATATATATATATATATATATATATATATATATATATATATATATATATTAATATATATATATATATATATATATATATATATATATATATATATATTATTAATATATATATATATATATATACATATATATGAATATATATGTATTTACATATATATATATATATATATATATATTAATATATATATATATATATATATACGTTTTGCAAACTCTATGATATTGAAGCTGCAAACAAAATTTTGGTACAGGTTAAAATACTTATTAGTCCATTTCCGCATGTTTGTCCGTCGGCGGTCTGCCATCAAGATAATTAAAAAATAGAGATAGCGAGCTGAAATTGGTTATGTGTCGTGAATTTGCAAAATCACTCCTTTGAGTCTAACGGATCCATGATCCAAGTTTTGAACTATAAAAGAGTAATTTAATTATTTTATAAATTATTTTAACTGTACGGACTACATATGTAGGATATTTTATTAGTATTAATGATTAAAAATAGTTCAAACATTGGTACTGAACCATATGTATCTAAACAATTAACACTGGTGTTTGTTATTTTCACTTGTTATTTTTAACATTTTTTTCAAAATAATTACCAATTATAATTTTCTAGTTAACCTCTAGTATATCATAAAACAATCTCCTTTATTCGAACAAACTATAGAAAGAGATATTTTCATTCATTCTTCGAACCCAACCAACAACAACAAATAAACAAACAATGAAAGGAAACAGCAAAATAATATTTCATTTATCTATAGACGATCTTTGGTCTATAATAACTAGAAATATAAATTTGTATTTCATTTTGTATATTTGTTCGTTGTTTTGAAATGTTTATGGAAACAATGCAATAAAACAATACAATTGCTAACTATAAAAGGTATATAGAAATACAAACCTTTAGGAACAAGCAAGCATCCAGTCAAACAAACAAGCTAAAACTATTAGTTGCGAATGAAACGGCGTCAACATTTTCAAATTTACACTTTTTACATCAATATAAAGTATGAGAAACAAAAAACCTTAATGGAAAGCCCACTTATCATCTCTGGTACTGTAAGTAGCTTTAAGTATTAATAATTAGTGGTGTTTCCCATAATTTAGTATTTTTATTTCTGTTCATTTGTTTTCAACTGTTTTACATATTTTTAAATATTTTGTTCAAATGATCAATGTAATTTTAAAATACGTAAAATATTTTAAAACAAATAAATTGAAAAAAATACTAAGCGTCAAATGGTTTGAAAAATATATACTTAAAGCTGCTAACGATACCAGTGATAAGATAAGTGCGAATCAGGTTTTTTAGTTTTCCATATTTTATATTGATGTCACCGATATGTGCCTCTCCTCTCCAATAATCTCCTCCCATTTCTTTTCCAAATTTATCGCGAGGTCAAAGAATTAAAAATGTTAAATATATTCGTGTAATACGAACATAAAGAGAAATAACATTTTTTTGATTTCGCGCACTAATAGCTTTCTTATAGATGTCTCCTACTTGATAGTTTCAAGATTGTTTGTAGGTTTACTTACACCATATTTTAGTGGCTTAAAGACAGTCTATTGCATCATATCATTTATAAATACTCATATTAAGTTTTGTATACATGTTCATCTTTTCCTCTATTTTTCCAATAAGATTCCCGTAAAATAATTGATTACTCCCACAAGCTATCAATAACAAATATTAAAACCATTTTGTCCGACATGACAAAAAACGGAACTTTTATATACATAATAAATGAATATGTTTGTAAGCTAATAGTATTTTGTTTGAAATTTAAATTCTCAGAAAATGATTTTCGATATACAAGTACTGTCTTAAGATATATTTAGATAAAATTACAATAACTATATAATATATAAATAATAAATACAAAATATCGGAATATCTCAATTAAAATCTGAATTAAAACACATAAATCATATTTATATATATAATATTTATATACATAATATGAAATATATATGTGTGTAGTATATTTTGTATTAAATACATTTATTTATATAAACCGTAAATCGTTCCTTTTCTGATAACAATAAATAAATCTCTACATACTGTGTTTATATTGGATACTATTATTGTTACGGACGATGGCTGCTGTTTATGTCATAGCTACGAACGGCACCGACCAAAATAGTTAGAAGAGTTTTCCAGCACAATTGGACTAAAAGTTAAATAAGCATGTTTGTATAGACATTATATTTCTATTATTTAAATATCACAATTATTTGGAAAAAAAAGTTTCATAATTACGGTTCCGTAACTGAAAGTTTAAGCCTCGTTCATATAAACAATGTAGCAACTTTCATCGCAGTTTCTGACTGAATAATCAGAAATCCAGAAAACAAACACGATCCAAATAATACTTGAAATACATGCATGCTATCCTTCATACACATTCTATTAAAAGGTTTATTTGAACATCGATTATAAATGCTTAGAGTTAAATATGCATGCACATGTGTGTCTTGTTACAGTGTGTGTATTGTTTTTTCCTTGCCTTAATGCATGTTTGCTGCATAATTTAAAAAAAAATAATATAATTCTCCAGTCCTATAAAAATATATTAACTATAAAAATGCCAAATTTCACATTCCTCCGTACCCCCAGTTTTCGTAAAAAGGAGTTTTCGCGTCACTTGTATATACCAACAGAAAGTATCTTTTGGGTCATATAAAATCACTAAAAATTTGTTTTGAAATATATATATATATATATATATATATATATATATATATATATATATATATATATATATATATATATATATATATATTTATATATGATATAAATAAAAATTAATACAAAAATTCAATAAAATAATTCATAAATTAAGATTTATATTTAATTAAATTTCTTGTACCCAATTTCATTTCAAATTGCCATCAATGAATCAATTTTCAGGTTAGCTGAGCGCTGACATCAAAAGGGTCTCTGACCTTACAAGAAATAAGAAACGAGAAAATCATAGTTTATAAAAAATTATTTTTACTTTTAAGTGCATGGTTTAAAATCGATTCTATATTTACAAAAGTTTGTAAATATATTATTACTTTAAATTGTTATACACTCACAGAAAGTGTCTTTTGATTGATATAAAATCACTTATTTATTTTGATATGTGCGACACCTTTTTTTGCAGAACTGAATCGGACAAAAGTTAAAGCCATCCGTGCATGTGTTTAATATATAAGAAAAGATTTCCACAGAGCGGAATCTGACTTACTAGCAGCGAATCACCCTATTGTATGCGATCAAGCGAACTCGAAAGAAAAGATATAAAAAGCTTTGTTTCATTTCTTTATTAGGATGTAAAACGATTAATGTTTAATATAAAATATAAAAAATTTCAATATCTTACTTTAAATTATAAAATTTAACGTTATCTTATTAAATCTTTATTTATTAATTACTTGTCTTGTGAATCACTTACGGTTCGTTAGTTCTTTTACCAGTTTTTTTGTACTTGTAATACTAATTACTCTGCCTACACAATTACAAGTTACTATATATAGATGTTACTATGTATTATTGATGTATAATGTGATTAATTAATGTAATCTATATATAAGCGAAATACCTCTAAAAATATACACCCGATTGATTTGGAATTCAGCGTAGTTTCTTAAATTATGCGATGTATACGTTGAATAAGGATTACGGATTTACAAAAATGGGTAAAGTGGCATAAAATTCAAGGTACAAACATTACGTTTTTTGCAATTGATGTGATATAATTCGATAAAATGTGAAATTAGTTTTTAAATAATCTTACTTAAAATTAAGATTTTCTATGTAAGCTGGGTACACGCATTTTCTTTGCTTTAATATAAAAACAGTTTGGTTAAATTGGAAATTGGTTTTGTAATTTTATCTCTGCCCTGTAAAGAAAATTTTCATAAACATCTTTTTCAACATAAGCTAGAAAGCCGTGGTTTTTTGAATTTGATTAACTTAAGAAAGATAAGAAGGTGCATACGACTTTTTTGGTGCGTATCAATGTATTAGTTACAATAATAATATCTAACTATATATCTATGTTTGCTCTGCTGTAAATTTCGAACGCATTTTCCTGTTTTTATAGGTGGCATACGACCGCAACTGTCCCCTGAAGATCACTTTATCTTTTTTCGGAGAATACTATTTTCTTTTTTCGTATTTTAAAAACAATTTTTTTGGGGATCTTTCATACTTAGTAATTTTTTTTATTCTAAAATTTGATACTGCTGTACGCTATAATTGCATCGATGAAATAAGTAGTACTTATTCTGTTACATCACACAGGAAACGTTATAACTTGAAAAATATCCAAAGTGTTGAAATACGGTTAGCATTCTCCCTCTGCCATTTTTTTACGCTCTAGATTAAATCACTAAAATGGATAACAAATTAAATAATATGTGAACAAATAATGAACAGATGTGTACATACAAAACTTTTATCCATATCGATAACAAAAATGAGATAATCCTTTGATAATGTTACATGAAGAAAAAAAAAATTATACTTCTTACAATAGTTAGTTTAAACACTAGTAGGCACTAGCTAGCAAACATTAACATCGTCGAACGTTGAAGTTGATTCTAATACAATATTATCTCTTTCGTTGACCTAATTTCAAAGAAGAATAAAGTATTAAAGGTATTGTGTTTCTTGGTGGTTTATACAAGTTGATTAATCATATGTAGAAGAAAACTTGCTGAACAATTGTTTTTCTTTTAAACTGTAAACAAAATGATGCGCTTCTTCTATGTATGTATACAAACTTTTATTTTGTATAACATGAAAACTTTTGTATTATTATAAATTTAGTATTAGTAAATTCAATGTATTTTTAGTTAGTGAATAATATGAAACATAAGCTTATCGCAAGTATTGTTAACCAAATATACCTCCTTATCTCATTATCTATGTTGCGACCTTACAAAAGAAGATTCATGGAGATTCTAAAACAACTGATCATCGGATGATCCGTAAAGGTTGAATCAAATCCGGATTCTGTTAAAACGTGACTAGGCATAAATGTACAAGGTGGGGTATAAGAGTAATACCGTTTTGTACTACAGGAATTTCTACCAATCACAAATTATTCACAAAAAAGTTATAACTGTTAGATTAGGCTGTAAACCGAAAAACTCACACATGAACAATTAAATGCTTCAGCTTTCACAATGGAATTGGAATCGAATAATAAAAAAAATAATTATCAAAGCAAACACAACAAAAAATACTGTTGATTAAGGTATAATGAGATTTTTTGCACTGTTTTGTGTGTACCAAATAACTATTCGTCAAATTTAATTCAGGCGGACTATATAAATCGGAGCGACTATAATTGAATACACTCTTTGCATAGTATACTTTTTTTTTTTAATCTTAATAAATCATCCAATATTTTTTCTATAGAAATGAATGCATTTTGTTCTTGAACTGAATAAAAATGATGAGATATAAGGGGGAGAAAAGGTTTTTCTGTCTCTTCTACAATGACAATAATAACAAAAACTTTCATCTTAAAATGAAGAAACAATGTTTTCTACCATCATCGCTTTTTACAATAAAATGGAAAATGTTTTAATTAAATGAAAATTTAAATTTTGTGCTATACCAAGACATGATGACTACATTTATATGAAATCTACAAACTTTCTGACAAATAAGTAAATCAAGTATTAAAATTAAAAAATGGTTGTTTGAGATACCTGTATATATAATTGTGATGACGCTGAACACATTCATAAATATTTGATTTGTTCGCGGATTTATAATTCACTCACTAATTGAGGAATTAAATAATAATAATATTGGGGTTTAACCACCGTTCGTCAGATACATACGTCAATAACGGATGCCACCCACATATTTATTTTTTATCTTTGTTTATTTTAAATTTTATTTTAAACTACATCTGACTTATATGAAACAATTAAATTAATGATGTGAGTGGAGTCATTTTCTTTGTCGTATCCAAGCAAGAATAGCACTCACTGATAGATCATACTACCACTACTTGGATTGGAACTCGCAACCTATCAGTAAATCCTAAGTAGCCAATCACTTAGAGGTGTTGGTGCCGTCACTTGCTCGTCCACTAATCGAATATCAATTAATTAATATATTCACATTGATTTTCAAAATGAGACGTTCATACTTACCGATACTTGCCGATTATTCAGGTGTAAAGAGAATATATTCCTGTCATTTTAAAAGAATAGAGAGCGTCTGTGTGTGTGTGTGTGTGTGTGTTTTGTGTGTTTGTAAGTGTAACGTCTAGTTATAGTATTAATATATGAATCGTTAATATTCTATCTGAATTTAAACTTACATTGTATTAATCTATATATTTCTAGCCATGTAATACTACCAAACTACGCATATGAACGGTAATTAAATACATGGCATATAAACGATATGTTTAGGTTACTGTGGAATGCTTGCTTGAATTTAACTTATATAAATGAAATGCACTAGCTACGGATACGAAGGTGAACGTGAAGGTACGGATAGTCCATCCGCTTTGAAGAGTTTATTAAAATAATAACATGTATTATAAAGTAAACACAATTTTTCTATCATGAAAAACTAACATTTTTTACCTTTCCCATGATTTTTTATTTTCTATGATTTATATGTTGCCTCTTGGATATTTGAAACCAATTAACTGATTTTGTTCACTTTTAAGGCCTAGACAAATATTTTGTTAGTAACTAAAAGTTTTCAAGCATTACAATCTTAGGACTAAATTTACTATCCCTCAGATACTCATATAGTTAGATAAATGTCGGCTACAATAAATAATGGCGTTTTAAAACTAAATTTCCCAAAGCCCACACCATGTTTTCATATTCACGCTTATTTGTTTTAAACTTATATACAAATATTTTATGAAATAAAATATTTACTATACCACGTTTTTTAAAATTAAAATTATTTTAATTTGTATTGTTCTAATTTTTAATAATTGATGTTATACACAGTATAAAATGTATAAGAGACAATATTAAATATTTTCAAAAGTCAAAATTGTCAAAAATTATATGAATATTTTCATTTTTGATATTGAAACAAAGACTTGCTTACACAATGTTAATAAAATATTAAGAACATGTGAATTTATAAGTTTTCTTTTAAAATTTCTGTACATCTTCTACGTGAAGAACAATAATATATTCACAAAAACCACCACTGTTTCCATTGTATTGATAAATTTTAATACTCGTGATAATGATACTATGAGAATGAATGGTTTCAGAATATTGGGGTTAAGGAAAGTTCGAATAATAGTCCAAAACGTACAATAAAATTTTATTTTTGTTTTACGATGCGAAAAACTACAAAATTTTGTATTAATTAATTCTCAGATTATTTTTATACGATCGTTTATTAAAATCAAGAGTTATTGTGCATATTGTAGTTTTATTTGTTCTGATATTGATTTCTTTAATATTTTTAGTAGTTTTTATCAACTTACATATAATATATAACAAATAATAAAAAATTAACATAACAAGTAAGGTTAAAAATTATCAGTTAATTATTTAAAAACCGACATATGTTTGTATATCCTAAAAATGTAGTCCATACAGTTGTAAGGGTTTGTAATATAATTATTTATATCTATACTAATATTATAAAGCTGAAGAGTTTGTTTGAACGCGCTAATCTCAGGAACCGCTGATCCGATTTGAAAAACTCTTTCAGTGTTGGATAGTACATTTCTCGAGAAAGTCTATAGGGTATATTATATTTTATTATTTAAAAATTAGAGATCCTTACATTTCATTTAGTCCAATAATGAAACCCAAGGTGTAAAAAATGACCCGAAAAAATCCTCACACGGAGTGCGCTGCGAAAACTTTTGATTATAGAACAAAAAAACGTACTACATAATTGTCTTCAAAAAATATCACCATATGTAGTATTGTAGTTATATCGCAATAAGTGTTTTGTTTTATTTTTTTTAATAATTAAAAGGTCGTCGCTTCAAAAACTCTTTATTTTGTATCTTGGTATTAATCCTTATCAAAATAAATCATATTCCAGACGAATTCAATACCTTTCTAGAACTTTTTGAATTATTTAATTCGGACGTTTTATTCAATAGAAATCGCGGTATTTAAAATAGGAGTATTGGTGTTGTAGCCAAATTGGTATTAAGTATTGCGCGCGGATGTATTATGTGTTGGGCGATTATGACAGGTGAGGGGATGGTAACCTCTGCGAGATACCATGCCGCTCGACGCGAGGCTCACTCACGCGGTCACTCCTTACGGAACGGTTGTGTTCAGCGAATTAAATTTTTGTAATATACTTATATGAAAAATGTTTTGTTTGGTTAATTTTGTCAATTTCAGTACCTAATTAGATTTTGCAGTATTTAATTATATTTAGGGTTTGATTTTGGAGTATCAGGCGATATCTCATCATCGTATAATACTTTAATTAGAATTTGTAGTATTTAAATATCTTTAGGGTATTGTTTTTTATTTTGTAGTATTAGGCAATGTATACTTATAATACTTACTGGATATAATAAGTTTTGGTTTAGTTATTTTTGTGTAAATTATATACAAAATAAGCTTTATAATACCGAGTGCTCCGAATTGTCACAGCAACGCCTCAATGGGTCTGCTAGTTGTAATTATATATGTGTTTATTAACTAAATTTGAGCTGAAATTCTGGACAATCAAAGCAGTTTACAAAAAAATATCTCAAACAAAAGTTGTTTATTTTGAACACATGGATATTTTTTTCTTTTCACTTTTCTTGTATCTTGGTTTAAGAGTTAAGTCGTTAATTTTTTGTATCAATTTTGCTCAATCATTACTTACATTGACTTTCTATGTTCAAAATAAGCCACGTAAATTTGATCTTAAATATTATTAATCAATAAATATATAAATATAATTAATCTTGATGATAAGCAGAAAGATGAATATGAACTAATTAGATCATTCTATTAATACGATTTGAAATGTTTGCTAGCGTTACAATCGTTACACTAAACTAATATCACTTATACTGTATATGTAGAACGTAAAAACTACTTAAAATGGAAAATCTTTGTTTTTATATGAATACGTCTAAATATAAAATCAAAATAGATTGTTCATTGAATGACACGCCAAAGGGCTTAGACTTCTCTTACGGCTGGAGTTATTTCTCCAAATTTCTAATGTTAACGTCTACATGTAAAAGTTGATTTTTAATTTTATGATACGCTTTATGGCTTACGGTTGGAATTATTGACTAAAACTTGTTGCGGAATTTTTTGCAAATTTTCATTTAAGTAACTTCAATACATATATTTTAAATATATAGGTTTGAATTTGGTGTGGGAGAACCCTAAGAGTGGTACTAACAATCAATTATTTCTTATCAGCTCTGAGCGGAAGTCCTCAATTGTAACCAATGAAAATAATTATTCATTTTATCTTAAAAAGTTCATCTTTTTGAAGTTCTATTTTTAATCCAATCCAATTTTAATTTTACTAAAATGCCTGTCTATTGAATAAAAACAATTTGTCTACCCACAGAAGATCGCTTTTTGTAGAATTCTATTATTAGCCGAAAAACTTAAATTTCAAAATTTATTTTCCATAATTCCTATTTTAATTAACATTTAAAAAGTACTATTTAAAACATATCATAACAATGTGTTTTAAATATGACATCATATTTAAAAGCGGAATTTTGAGAAATCAATTTTGAATTTTGATTTATTCGGCTAAGATATCGAGTACTTTTTTTCATTGAATTAAACGATAAATAAAACCATAGCGCCATTCCTCGTATTTTACAAACATATATCTGTATGTATCGTTATCCATTCAAACTTTTATGTTTTAAATTATCGCCATGTTCGCAGATTTAAATTTCCATACGATTTAATTTTTTGAAATTTATAGAAAATTTATTTGCAGATTTCATTAAATTTATTGAGAATACAAAAATATAGCACTATACGGTTTTTTATGAACTTTACATACAGTTCAAGGTTATAGACAGCGATTTAAAATTGCGATTGTCGTTAGAAATTGCATTTTCTTTAAAATTATATAATAGAATAATGATTAACTACCAAAACTCACGTTATTTAACCTAATAAAACATTTCGCAAAATGCATACAAAAGTTAAGCTTTGATATAAAATACTTTAAAAGTAAGAATGACGTTTCCATACAATCAACTATTAAATTTGTCAGATTTCTCTTTACTTTATTTGTTTTTCTCGAAATATTAATGCCGACAAGATTCGCATACTATTTTATAAAAGTGGGAAGTTAAAAATTAGAAAATGACATTTTTTATAGATATCATAAAATTCAGATGGTTTTTTTTTATATTTCTTTTTCACAAAAATCATTGGTTTAAACTATAAACAAACAGTTTATAAGGTGGGTGTTAAATTTTGCATCATAAGCTTTCGTAATATACAGTTTGATGCCTACGCTAATCAATTCTGTCCTCGATCATGAATAAAAGTGGAATATATACATTTGTATTATTTTACACTATAAAGAAAAGTTAGTAAGGCATAAAATAAAGCCTTTTTTTATATAGACTTTGAATAATTTCAAAACTTTTATGATTTTAGAAGAAACTTTAAAAACCATCAAAAATTATCATAACCGAATTATAAGGTAATTTTTACCCAAATATAAGATCAATGTAACAATCCGTAGTTTATAAAATATTGCTAAATATTGTACAATGAGATAGATACCTCGCAACAATTTTAATAAATATTACGGAATCTAGCCAATAAATCATTAAGTAAATGGTTTTTGAATTTTCAAGGATATTAATTATTCAGAAAATTTAAAAATAGCAGAGTGTTTTGGTTTTGGACGATTTATTAAGGTTAGCTAGGTATCTATAATATAAATTATATATTGATAAATTTGTAATAGTTTAGTGAGTTCTGACTTAAAGTATGTTACAAATCCTATTAGCATCATCTAGCAGTTTATCGATCGTTAAAGTATCACCGGAACTATTCGTTGTTCTGAAGCTGTATACATTTTTTATCAAGTATCAGTAACACAACGTGAAGTACCGGTAGTCATAACTATGATATCTGTACATTCTGCACATCCTGTGGCTAGGCGCCACAGAAGGCCGACCTGGGGGTCAAGGGGTTGAGATACCAGGCCAAACCAAAGGAAACGTTCACCCCAAAAAGAGGGTTATTGTTTTTTCAAACTTTTTTCTGTGAAAATTACCTCACAAAAAGGGTAAGCAAGTCTGCTAGTACTTTATACATTTTAGTAATTTATAATAATAATCACGGAAACGAAATAATATTTAGAAACACACTATATACTCAATACAAATAGAATATCACTTGTTTTGAATACCATTTCATATAGAATATAATATCCATAAATAATAGAATTTTTGCAGAATATCACAAATTCTGTTCTGAATTGACTATTAAAGTTTTTGTTTTTTCATCTATTTCACTGTGATCTGGTTATTTCTGATTCTACAAAACTAGTATATTATGCCGGGTTTAAGCAATTATTAGAAAGAGATCTCTAATGGTAAATAATATTTTGTTATCTCTGTCTGATATATACATATAGACTTTTCAAAATGTGTAATAATTTAATAATAAAAGAAAAATGATTCTGATTCTAGTTTAAATTTCTGATCCATTTTCTTTTTTATATTTTATCTGAATCATATTTATTTTTCACTTCTTCCGTGCGATTTGATAAATGAAACGTATGTATCAATAAACTTATTTTATTAGAATTTCTGAATAGTTTATATTTTTTATTCGGAAAGGCAAGATATAATATAGTTATTTATATATATCAGACCTTGTAACGCTTTCCTGCGGCAATTTTCATAGAAAAACAATTAAAGTAAAATCTTTTTTTTTTTTTGTTTGCATAGATATTTTTACAGCTTTACACACTATCGAATGTCTGTCTACTCAATTAAGATAACAAAGCAATAAAGATTGTTGACGGGAAAGATTATGTGACTTATAGACAATTAAAAACGAAAGTCGTTTATTTTGCAACATAAAAATTGAAATAATCGAGATAAAACTATGATTTTCAGTTGAAACAAATCACAAATTAAATAAAAATTACTTTAGGGTCGGATAAAAAGTTCATTGCGTTATGACATCGTACAACAGGAATTTTGTATGTACATTCAGAACTATGATTAAAATTTTTTTTTTTTAAATTGTTTTAAATGTAGGTATTAGGAAATTAAATTGGTAAAAGGTATTTTGTCAAGTATTACGACAAAATAAATGATAAATATTTTTGCTAATGTAGAAAAATCATTTAGAGACAATGGTTTATATTGCTTAATATAATAAACGAAAAGCTCGGACGGTGGACGGTTTGGGTAAAGTAATTTTTGCAAGGCTGTTTATTTTTTCAGCGATTAATCTTATGTAATTTGATGAAATCACGTTATGGAAGGGCTATGCCCTGCGCAATATAAGCTGTTATATATTGAAATGGAAAGAGTTGTGTTACATCCAAACGGTCAGAGTTAAAAACATTCAAATTGTAGAACATGAATTTTTTATAAAAAAGAGATACTTGGTCTGTTTGGCTACAGTTAGAGCGTACATAATTTTTTTGTAAAGCAGAGGAATTCACTGGATTTTATTAAGATATAATAAATTTGGAGATGATTAACATATTGAAGTATTTTTTTTTTCCATAAATATTGGATATTACTGTAATATAATTTCAGATGAACATAAACTCTTCAGCTTTGAATAATTGCAGTTACGAACTAAAAATTCATAACGGTATATAATTATGTTTTAAAAAAGACTAACCATCAATTATTATTTTAAATTTGGGATCATTGACCTGTTAACCGATGAAAATGCATGTTTACTGCTTCTGCGGTAAAATAAGAGTTCTCATCATCGAATGACGAATGTGGCAAATAAAAAAAAATTTATATTAATATAATGGAGTCGTTGTCAATCTACGAGATTTTGACATATATATATATATATATATATATATATATATATATATATATATATATATATATATATATATATATATATATATATATATATATATATATATATATATATTATTAAACAGTATTATTAAGTAATATTAAACTAATTAATTTTCCCAAATGTTAATTTGTTTGGTTTATACATACCGATTTTTCCTGGTTTGCTAGCACTATAAAAGATATTCCAAAAAAAAAAATAAATAAAAAAAATAAAATATATAAAAATGAAAGTTATACAACATTGGATATCAACCAGTCGATCATTGTTTAATTAATAAAATTAAATTAAATTAGGGTTTGTAGGAACCAGTACTATAAACAAAAACTTTATTATATAGTGCGACTTCTATTGGCAAGTAAGAGAAAAGTCTGAACATTTTTCAGGTATGAAACGATGCAGAACTGGCCATAAATAATTTCAATATGAACAAGATCAATAATTTAGATATTTTTTCTTCAATGAATAAACTTAGAAATCAGTGCAATGGTATACGTCATATTGAGCCATTTTTTTGTTTCTATAAGTATGACTATAAGGTTCATCTCAATTTAATACTGCTATTAAATAATGATTCATTGATACACAAATGTTTGCTTCTTCTACAAAATGAAATAAAATAATTGATCCAATTTCATCCAACGGAAGCTCGGTTTTAGAAAAATTGAGATTATAGATATTAGATACTACTTAATATCTACATAATAAATTGTATTAGAAACTATTCAAAAGTGTAAGATTTTAAGGAGATGGGAGCGCCAGAATTACAAGAAATGTATCATGCGATTTCCATTTTTATTAATAAATATTCTCAAATCTTCTCAAACGAGGCATTAAAAATTTTAATATTCAATATTTTTGCTTCAAATGGAATATAACCATTGCAAAATGCTATCTTATAATTTTGTATTGCTTCTAGTCTCAAGTTGTATATTTTTGCTCCAGAATGGTTAGCTTAAAAACTTGGCTGTCCATCAAATTACACTAGTTATTTTTAGACCTAGAAAACGATTCAAATTACCTGTTTAAAGATTTTTCATACTTAAACAATCCGCAAAATCATTATTTATAAAAATTTAATTTACGTATTTTTGAATGTGCAAAACAAAATTATTTCTTGTGGATGTTAACAAGAGGATACTGAATTATGAATTTACAAATTTTTAGCCTTATGATAAGTAGATTACTTAGACAGTTCTTTATCTCACAAACTAAACTAAATGGACATAAACATATACCACCTACTTTGCAATAAAAGGATAAAAAGAAAGATAATATTTTCATTTTTCATAAAATAAACTGTGTGTATTTTTTTTCTAACACAGTAATAACAAAAACAAAAAATTAGTCTAATTGAAACTGCGTAAAGTAAACGAATTTGCTATGCGAATAACATGTTCATCACAAGAAGAACAAAATTTCCTTTATATTAGAATATTTTCAATATTTAATATTGCCTGAAAAACAAATAACAATGGGTAATTGGAATTGAAGCGAAACCTAATGTATAGAATATTTAGTTCGAACGAATTTTTATGAACATCAAAAAAAAAAAGGTAGTTGAATTTCCTGCTAGATGAAATTTTCCAAAACTAAGTTTATTTTACAGAAAAAAATTAAATTAAAAACTTAATGATATACTTTAGATTACTTAAAAAAATATCAAAGGAGATAAAAATGAACATAAAAAGAGTAGTGAATGTATATATATATATATATATATATATATATATATATATATATATATATATATATATATATATATATATATATATATATATATATATATATATATATATATATATATATATATATATATGTGTGTATATTTCCTTGATGCTTTATGTGTACACACTACAAGCTTTCATCATTGCTAACTGTAGAGATAAATGAATTTCTATGGACTTTAAAAAATATTTCATACCGTGCGTCAATTTTTGTTATAACATTCAAAATTTTTTGTAAAAAGAAATTGTATTTAACAGCATAACACCTCATTATTCTCATTGTTTTTTATATATTATTTTTGTGATGAAAAAATAATTTCGCTCTAATTTCCAAATTTGTAATGTATGTCGACGTTTTCGATATTCCTGAGCGATTTTGTTTTATGTTCTGCCAAAATTGTTGTTCTGTGAAACATTACAGACGAATACACTTCCACTTCAAAGTGCCAATTACTTATAAGTTTGTGGTTGACTATAATGGAGATGTTCAGCATGATTCCATTTTTTTACATCATCTCATCTACATATAACCGGGTTATAGCAAACTCGAAATTAAACTCTTTTTTTCCACTTAAATGGTGATATATCATAAACTACTCATCTTTTTTTGATATGAAAGTACATGCATGGTATAGATTAACATTAGTAGCGTTAATTTTATCTAAATCGATAATTTTAGAATTCATCTGATTTTTTGAAATTTTTTGATGGAAGTAGATGTATGATGTAGTTTTTCATCAGTGACTAGAATTTTGTGATTATTCGGGATAAAATGACGCAAATGAAATTCGTTATAACTTATACTGCTACAGAAAATTTATATGACAGAAATGTTAAAAATGTAATTTCATATCCAAAATGCAACTTATTCGATGAAATCGTTCCGGATATAATGCTCTTGATATAAGAGATCTTGTTCGTATATTTCGAAACAGTTTTGTGTCCATTGTTGCAGTGTATTTTCTCTACATACATAATATATCAAATTTAAAATTTGGTTGTCATAATTGTCAATCTTTATATATTTTTTACCTAATTCAAACCGATTTTGATTTTGTTTTTTTATTTTGTTTGTTTGAAAGCTGAATTAGGATTGAATATTTTACTTGAACTTAACTAGCTGAGGTTATTCTCCATTCTTCGAGCAACATAACCATTATTATAGAACAAAGTACTAACTAAATGGACTTTATATTTAGTATTATCTGAATACTAAAGATTAAACAAAACTTTGGTAATAATCCTTATATTGGGTGTATAAATAATTAACACTGTTAATGGTAATCTTCACTTTTTAATGATTAAAAAGTATGAATACTTTAATTTACACTCTGGTAGTATGCGTTTCATATGTATGTATATTTCACTCAAACTCACGCACATACGTACACACATAAACACACATGCATATATAGCAAGTAATGATGATGATGGCATTAAAAATTTAAAATACTAAAATTTAGAGGTAAATTTTATTTGAATATTGCCGGTACATCATTAAAATGTATGTTTTAACGATGATAAATAAATTATCATTAGTTAATTTTCCCTAACTTTTAAGGGTAAATGTATATATAATATATAAATATATAAAAACACTATATATACACAATTTATATTACATGTATATTATAGACTGTCTATTACATTTTGGTTCAAATTATTGAGATTGTTTTCCCTTATATTCGTTATACACTTAACGTTCCTACTCATATTCGTTGCTTATTTTGAGCTAGTCTTTAAGAAGTGAATTGAAATCGAATTGTTTAGTTGAATATACTGAATATGCAAATTGATAAACTAGATTTAATACTATAACAAATATTAAAAATTAAATTAGAATTACTTTGGAAAGTTACAAGCTCTTAATGATCCATCTTTCTTACAAAAAAATGATGTATATACAGCGTGAAATTGCATTAAAATTTTTGATTTTTAGACTGTAAAAGACTACTTATTTTACCACATGTCCGCTGGATAACTAATTGTTTAATTTTCAAAATTACATAAGCTAACTGATAAATTAGCTAACATTCGTATATGTAAGCACATTCTTGATAATTTCTTTGTACTTAATTTTTTTTTGCGGCTTGCTATCGCTTATCAGATCTACTTTATTGATTTAATATGTTAGCTATGCAGCGTTACAAAACGTAATATGGTAACAGAGATAGTTTTATTCTCTTTTACTTCTATTATCTTTTTAATAAAAAGATATTTTTTATGCGTTGCGTACGTACATTCCTACTGTACGATTGTTACCCATAAATGAGATTGTATGAAATTAAATAGGAATTTCGTTGCAAGAATGTGCGCTATGCCTGTTTGTGCGAATATTTCCCAACATGTGCTTACAATATTGTTGTTTTGTTTCTCTTAATCTATAAATTTTTGTGCACTAATAATAAAAGAAAAAAGACGTGTGGCACTCGGGGACTGCCGCGGTAAAGCTATTGCATAACATTTTGTATCAACTTATGCAATTATAATTTTTTATTTATTTATTTATTTTATTCATGCAGTATTGCTTTTTCTTACACCTATACACCTATATACTTTCTCATAAACAGCTGCTTATGTATTCGTCCGATTTCGGAACAGCTCGTCTCGATTCGTCAAGCCACACCTCCTTGCCCGTCGGAGTGGGGAGTGTGAGGTTTTTTCGTTACGGAATTTCTGGATTCGGTCCCCGCGCTCAAGGCCCGCTATAGAAGCTATGCAATGATTCCGGTAATACTTGAACAATGCGATATGCACACTTTATATAGTTGACAGTTCGTCATACTGCTAGTGAGAAGAGATAAATAAGTTTTATTTTGAATAGATAAAGAAGTTTTATTTTGAATTTCAAAATTAGATTTTGGTTTCTATAGAAATGATGATTTGTAACATCAGGTTTTTTCGTTACGGAATTTCTGGATTCGGTCCCCGCGCTCAAGGCCCGCGATAGAAGCTATGCAATAGCTTAATAAAAATTATCTGAAAAATTTATCTGAAACTCTTTAATAAAATATAAACATATTTGATCAACAATTGCAAGAGTAGCGGCTAAAATCACATGGATGCAGAACAAAAGGTAAAGTACATACTCTGGATTAGCTGCGGTCGTACTGCTGGCTCTATCCAAAGAACGAATTAATACATGATCACAAATTATGTACCTACTTAAAATTGAAATCGTCAAAGTGTAGGATAGCTTAGATATAGCTTATGTTTGTATGCGCCCTACGTACGAATTTACCCTTTTACCCTAATAAGAATAACGACATGAATATTAGCAATATCCGGTGTAACTCAACTGCATCAAAAAAAGATTTAAGGATAGGTGGATTTTATGTCCGACTTTTGATTCAATCTAAAGATGTACAATATTTTCGCTGATAAAGAGGCCAAGCAGTTTTTTATCTGACTCACAGTTTAGAAACATTAAAATTTGTACAAGTAAAATTGTATAATTGTATAACGTATATCAATGTCTCTCAGCCGTTTTGACTGCAACTTGACGGATATATTAAAATTAGTACCAACCAGTGAACTCTTTGAGGGTTGAATTCCAAAATATTATTTTCTAGTTTTAACTTACGTATTAACAGGATTACCTGTTTAAAATATCAGCGGTTTCAAATTTACTTTGCTGAATATATAAAATAGTAAATCCCCTTCACGCGTTTGGGAGTTGAATTTGACAAGCCCTAATCTATGTTATAAAAGGATTCAAATTTCAAATTTTTAACTAAGGCGCTGGAATGCGTTTAAAATTAAAATAAGAGCTTCATACAAGCTTTCATCCTTTAAGGGGATGAATTTCGAAAAATATTTTCTTAAATGCCTCTTATAGTATTAAAACAATACCTTTTCAAAATTTCAAACAAGGCGATAGCGGTTTGGTAAGAAGATATGTTCCAACTGACATATGTGCATATATATATATATATATATATATATATATATATATATATATATATATATATATATATATATATATATATATATATATATATATATATATATATATATATATATATATATATATATATATATATATATATATATATATATATATATATATATATATATATGTGTGTGTGTGTGTTATATGTATATTCTAACATCCATGCGGATTTTCTCTCATTTTCCTTTTTTGTTAAAAATTAATAGAGCGTTCATAATGAAAGAGTAGTTAGAATGATTACGATGACGAACGAGTTATATGTAACATGCTACAAAAGTTTATGTTTTTTGTCTTTAAAAATTATACTTTATATAATACAAAATGATTTATGTGTATGGGGGTAGTCATAGTCAAGTAAACGAAACTGCTTTAAGCGGCTTAACAGATAGTTAATCTTAACTTAATGTGCATAGTCATTTACCTCGAAATGTAAAAATGATTATCTCAATTTATACGGTTTATGGAATTCAGGTTCTTCATTATCTCAAAAATCATATAGCATTGTCATTTTGTAAGCCCTTTAGTCAGTAAAATTAATTTTTTTATCTACTATTATATAAAAGTGTTTAAAAAAATATGTTTCAGCATTTTAACAATGACGCATTTCCTATCTACTAATTTGCGTCCTTCGGATAGTAGAGACTATAATCAAGTAAATTTTCTCTTATTATTTGGTAAGGGACTATAAAACTTTTTAAAATACATAAAAATAACTAAAACTGAGGTAAACCTAGCGTGCCCAGAGATATACGGTTCTCTTTCAACTAGACTTACGAAATACAATGTAAAAATAAGTCTACATAGAATATTACAATTTGTGTACATACATACATATAAATATGTTTCACTAATAAATACAAATACATTCCTTACAAATTTATGTATTTCTATTTTAAGATTACCACTATTAAATGTTTTAATGTGTTTTTTAATTTTCAATAATTCATTATAATAAAATAAAGTTAACTAGTCAACTTATTTAAGTAAAATGAATCATACAGTACATATTCTAGAATAATTGATATATGTGAAATGAACTTTTTAAGTTAATTTCACTGATGTACAAAGTAATTAGTGAATTTTTGTCGAATGTAGTATATATTTGTATTTTTATTCATTTATTCACGCATCGACGAAAGTTTTGTTAAAATTTTAAAGTTAGAGTTTTTATTTTAAATACGTCTTTCGTTATTGCTTTATTCCGTGTTTGGTGTTTTCTTTTTATTAATACGTCTTTTATTACGTAAATACAACTGTACTGGCTTAGATACACCTGTACAGTACACTGTCGTTGGTTTGAAATATTTATATATTGAATTATATAACCTATGTTAGGAAATAGGTTTTATATACATAAACTTATAGGAATGATAAATTTATTGCTGATTTGCTTAAACATTATCAGTATTCCACCTTACAAAATGAATGAATTTTCAAAATCCTTGCTAATATCTACATACGTTACGTTAAATATTCCAGTGAAAAGTGATTTATTTAGTAGATAATGCTCGAAAATATCAGTCTTCGTGATTTCAATTTCTTCAGCTCAAAAAGGCGAAATTTAATTATACTCACAAATTTATAATCGATCGACATAAACCGAAATTTATAACTATCACTGATCGTATTCGAATAGTATATAGAAATACGTAAATACATTTTGTTCATAAATTTTTAAGGTATACAATTTTACAAAGAACTTTTAAATTTTATTTTGTCCAACAAAATGTAGCGAAAACGAACATATGGACTTAGATTCCAATCAAATAAAAGTAAACAGCGTATGCTTTTTTTGTATTTAATAATTAAATTATAGTTTAAAAATAATGAAAATATATATCTACTTTATTAATTATTTTAAAAAAATTTTAGAAAAAAATTGAATGCTTAAAAAATAAGTTTAAATGGAATAAAATACGGAAATGTGCTCCTAAAAATACGAAACAAAAAATATTCTTGGTCGAGTTGCACAGAGGCAATGTCGCATATTTCTAGTTTCTTTATAAACAATTAATGAATAAAAAAATATGCGCAACGATGTAATTATGCAAAAATAGTGTTTAAAAATTGAAAATGCGTGGGCGTAAACTGTAAAAGAGCTACCACCATATCACTCGAAGATGAGTGAAAAGATTCAAGTAAACATACAGATAGTAAGTATGCTAACATTATAAAGTGTGTATGGTACTTCAACGTTGATGATGATAACGCGTTACGATCAACGTATAATGATAATGACACAAGGCGAACGGACACAATGTTGAGCAGATATGAGTATGGCTATGTGTGGAATAAAGATAGAAATACACTAAACAAATAACAACGTAATTGTGGCTTGAAATTATTGCGACCGACAACAAACAATTATTATTATAAAACTCTCGTTTCATCTCTTTTTATCTTATATAAAATGTATATATTTAAGAAAACTTGTTTGTTTTATATATGCTAAACAACGTAAACTATTGGGTGGATGGTGCTCTCAACTTACTACGTCCACTTAACTTTTATGCTGTATACGTTATGGAGTAGAAAATGAAACAAAAATGTAATAAAATTTTTTAGCAGAATTTTCAATGTTTCGTATTTAACTGAAACTGTTCTTAAAAGGCTGCCAAATGATGCGACAAACGTTTCATTAAAATATTGGCCTACAACGTTGGGTCAAATATTCAACGAATATTCTTGGCATGTAACTTATTACACGATGGACCGAATGTTTGATCCAAATACATTTGACACAAATGCTGGTTCATATTACGAGGGAAATATTACTATATTAAAAATCAGATTTTGAAGGTTTCTGTTTCTGTCAGAAATTAAGATATTTGAATGTTGAAAATATTAAATTATATATCATAAGTGGTAAAAACAATATAAAGTGGAAGATGAAGATCTGGTACTACTGATACTGTATCAATAATTATTTTGTATTATTGTAAAATAATTCAAAAAAAAATAAAAAATACAAAAATACAAAATATATTAAAAAATCACTAATAACTTATTTATTTCTTTAAAAAATTATTTATGAAATATTTAAAAATTATGTTATGATATAAAAATACATATATTATAATATATAAGAAAAAATAAAATTTAGATTATTAATAAAGAATTATAGCAAATAGTTCGACAAAACTTGTACCAATGTACCAAACGTTTGAACCAAACGCAGTGTCCAAAAAATTCCTTTTGACTCAGATCAAAACACTGACAACCACTCGAAAGTCGCCCAACACGAATGTTGGATGCATGATATTCGACACTTGATGTTCGTGTATCGGCCACATGCGATCCGTTGCGTGGCAGCGGCTTAATTATGGTATTCAAGTAAGATATGAGATTGAAAAAGATATGACTCATAGGCAAGTAAATTAATATAGCCTATGCCTACAAATTATTAACATAGCCTATGGCTACTATGCAAACTACCTGAACTATTTGTTTTTCCTTTAAGCAACAGGAAAACAGGAACCTAGTGTTTCTTCACCCATAATAATTAATTTACAAGTGAAACAGAAATTTAAAAGCCTCCTTCATAATAAAGATGAGGGATTTGATATGAAAAATATATATTTTGAGCTGCATCTGAATTTGAGGTTTGAAAAAACGTCTTTTATATAAAGCAAATAATAAAACAATAAACCTAATGTTAACAAAACTATTCATTATCTAAAACATGAAGAAAAACTGAAAAATTTTTGTATTGTGAAAAAACATTCAGTATATTTTGAACCTTAGATTCAAAACGAAAATTTGAAAAATCTTACAAATCCGTATTCAGCCTTATATCCTTATGAAAGAAAAAATGAAAAATCATGTAATATGAAAATGTAGATTCGCGTTTATAAGTAAATATGAAAAACTTCAGAAGATAGCTTCATTTTTGATTTTAACTCTTGACGTTAACTTAACTCTATTAAAATTTTTTCTCTCCATTATTATGTTTTAAGAGTGATTACTTTTGATAAATATCAGAAATATGTTTAAAAAACTATTTTGGTTTCCTATTTTTACGTATAAGTTCATAAACAAAATTGTGTTTTTTTTTTTTTGTAGTATGCTAAAAAATATATCTCAAAACGATAATTCATGTAGATTGTTCTTTATGCATTACTAAATAAGTCAAGTATATGAGTTTTAAGATTTTTGGTAGGTCTCTGAGGTTTGAGGCTATTTTGCTCGATTTTGTGGATTTAGGTGATTGTGTACTATTTGAACTATTTGAACTATTTGATCTATTCGGTTTAGTTTCTCTGATGGGCTATAGCTTCATTCCTTATAGATCCATGTTAATTAGCCATCATTTATCCGTCGAAACAAACATAATAACAGTTTATATTCCGATTCCAATAGTTTCTATTCGGAAATGTTTTTTTTTTTTTTTATGGTGGAAAAAATTATCTCCATGAAATTAGGCATTTGAACAATGCTTAATGAATCTCTTTTAATCCCATCTTCAAAGCTGTTGAATGATGGGCCACAATTTATTGTTTCAACTCTCGGTTTGCTTTAATTTATTACCTGAAATAAATATTATAAGCAAAAAAGTGAAACTGTCAAACTAAAGGTTTTACTAACTAAAAGCCTACTCTACAAAGTAAAGTATTCAAATTGCTTGATCTTTCAGTGTACATATAAACTATGTTATAATGCTTTAATTAAATGGAACAAGAAAGGAAAATAAAAAGTGTATTTTTTTTAAGCATTAAAAAACTGAATAGGAACGAAGTGAAGCACTATAATTTTTATGACCTTTTTTCCTTTTTTTTAATGTTGTATTTTTTCGTTTCCACTCGTTGTAAAAAAAAAAAAAACACGTAAAACTAAATAATAATATAGAAATATATTTTTTAGGTATTTGCAAAATGATTTGGCTGATTGTTAAAAAAGGCTTGAAAACTTTTCAATGGTCGTATATTTTGTGTATCTAACAAGATAATTTTGTTGTGGAATATTATAATAGGGTATTTGCCGTCATGAAAAATAAATTCTGAAGCTATTGTATTCATAAGTTACTTTTAAATTAAAATTATAGTTAAAATTCTCATTACATGAAATATAACGTTCATGCTGTACAGTATCGCTCCGTATGAAAAACCATTTTAAACAACCGTTTTATTAATTTTGAATGACAAATTTTAAATCTGCCTTATCTAATATGACTTTAATCCTCATCGATCTTTTAAATTATAATCATACATTATTTTTCATTTCTTCTTTCAGTTTATTCAATAATTACTATAATAAGTTACCATCTTTATAGCTTTTAATAAAAGCAATAATGCCCTCACAAACATTATAAACTCTTTTTAGATGCAATATTTATGTAAAGTAATGGTTTCTACTTGATAATCTTAAAATCTACCACGAAACACATAATATAGTACGGGAAAATTTAAAGTGGAGGTGAAAGTTAATCTGGCTTCCATCCAACTCCACTAATTTATGTCGCGAAAACACAAGTGAAACGGCTCGTTCCAGATAGTGTTCAAAACGAATCGTCCATTAAAATTAGAAAGAAAGGTATAGAGAAAGAAAGCTATGAGAACATAAGAAACTAGCAAAGGAATGTCGCATATGAGTGTAATTCAAGATGGGCGAAAGTAAAGTGATTTTTGAGAGCATGCATCAATAACTTATATAAAAATAAAAGAAAAAAGCAAATTGGTTGAAAAGAATAGTCGGGCGGAATATTTTGCATTTTCTTTTTTAATATTATATATAGATTTCAAAATTATAATTCATAAATTATGGAAAACCGTCGCTTCAATAAACAGAAGTAAGTTTTAACAATTAGTTTCTCTAATGCTGTACACACTGCATTTTTAGGGCTGCTTGGACGTACAGATTGCAGCATGATGCGTAGCTGCTGGTCGAGCTGGTTGATATTTTTATTCGAGTAATGATTATTTTAAACATTATAATTTTTTATTTGTGCTTAAAATATTCGGTATTATGAATGTTTATTTGGTTTTTCTTCGTATCTTATACTTAAGAATGCTACCAACATTGCTTAATTTACCGAATTATAAAATAATTATGCGGAGTCTAGTATTAAAAGGGAATCTGAAAATCTTTCAAGACTCTGGTTTACAATCGTCTAATATCACGGACTACTCCAATACAATCGTTTTAAAACTATCACTTATCTCTGAACCACCTGGGCTTGAAATTAATATTAATTATCTATCAATAAATTACAATGTTTTAAGCTATATGACCAATATAGATATAAGCGTAACAAGTGATTGTATAAATGTATAATAAACAGCTATCTGGATCATTAGGTATTCAGAAAGAACAGGTAATACAAAAGTCTTATGAGCCACCTAGACCATCAGGTATCCGGAAGTATGATACAATCTTCATGGTTGAAACTATTAGACCTCTTATTCCATGGCTCCACCATGTGCTAAGGCAAACTGTAAGCGCGATAGAAAATCTAATATTTTCATAGAAATATTGATTTGGAAGAAGAATATCATACTAAAAAAACTGAAAAACGGGAACAAAAAGAATAAAATAAACATTAAAGCGAAGAATAAAGTTAAAGGAGATATAAATAAATAGGAAAAAGTAGAAAACATTAAAAGAAAGATTTTTAATGAAAGTACTGACTCTGAAGAAGATAAATATTTTTGTATTGTTTGCGGCATCACCTATAACTAAGATAAATGATGGCTAGATGTCATGCATCTTCTGGACGCCTGGACCTAATCTGGATGTATTAAAGGTAGCATAATATTATTCACTTGTGTTAGTAAATAATTTGGATGATGAGTTTGTGATTCGTATTAATTAATTGATTAGAAAAAGGAATCTATACAAGTGTGTATTAATATTAGCTTTCATGAATAAAAATAATAATTTCAAATTTTTTGTTTCTTTATAAGTTAACATACGTAACATAATGTTAACTTTTGCCCCTTCTGTTAATACTTGCCTCCTCGAGTGCCTATTTTTAGTCCCGAACATTAGGTAAGAATTAACACCCGACTTTCTTCAGAAAAGTTGTTCAAAAATTAGACCTCGTTTCATATATCTCTGATTTAAGTAAATGATGTGATTCTTCAATAATTAGAGCATCATCAATCATAATAATAAAGTTCATATGTTAAATAAATCATTTCGAAAACAAAGCCAAAAATCAATTTCTATTAATTGTTGGCCCGGTCTTTCCTACTAAGGAAAACAATATGTTGAGTAATTTATAGCATCATACAATTTACTCCAAATTCACTAGTCAAATTTGGTATCTAGCCTTTGCGACTCCCTGTAGGCATTGTTTTTTGATTTAAGAACATTATTACATAGCGAACTGATTGCTATATATTATATAATGTATTATTGGAAGACATAATAAATTATTATATTTAATAATTATTGTATAATTTTATATGATTCACTGACACATAACGAACGTTAGAAAACATTATTATTACAATATTGAATAGTAAGTATATGGTTGCAAATAATTTTATGAAAATATATAACATTAATTATTACATTGTTTTATGAACAGTCATGAACTATATGTGTATGCTTTATTTTATAGTACGTTCAGTTGTAAATCACTTGTATGTAATAAATAATTACAACATTATAAAACCTTCAACATATAAATAAAATGTTTGAAAATGTTTATTTTCAAACGTTTATTAGAAAATGCTTATTTCCAATATGTATTAGTCAATATAATTTTAGTCAAATATAATGATTTAATTAACGATGGTGCCTTTTCTCGAAGATTTCTGTCGTATTTTCAAACTTTCATAGCTTTTAACCTGAATGATACAGAAATATAACTAGCCTGAATAATACAGGCTTATGATTCACGAATTTAATTTGTCGTGTTAGAAGAATTAAAAATGTTACAATAAAAGCATATATTTGCTTTTAAGAATCGAAATTTTTTTTTTAGATTGAAGATTTTCTTTGATCTCTGGTTTTAAGATGGATTGTCTCCAAAATTCCACATTGCTATCTCTTTTCATTTTTCGAGGCGAAGAGACGCGTAAATATATATACAATAATTAAGAGATTCTCTGATTTCATTACCTAAATTTTGTTAATACTTGCAATATTTTCTACTATGTAAATAAAATTTAAAATACCGTTATAAATTTCACATATTTAAAGGATAAAACATACTAAAAAAGGAATATAAGATTGTAAGTTTTAGATACTAAGGACGTTTCCAGGTACGAATGTATTCAATTGTGAATCGTGATGTCATTAATGATAATCACAGTATAATAATATCAAACACGAATTTTTTTACTAAAAATAATTTACGATAAATACAGAAATGGAAATAAAATTCATATATTTCTGAAAATGTAGCACAATAAAATTCAGAGTGATTTCAATTAGTGACAAAATAAAAGAGAAGGGGGTTACGGAAATTTAATGAATATAAATTGACCTTTGTGTACTTTATAATATTTTATTTTAATTGTTATAACATGAGAAAACATAATGAAAAAATTTATGAAATAAACTGCAACAATGTTTAACCCTCATAAATATTTTTAATGCTTATGGTGATCAAATTATGGTACACATTTAAAATTTTAAATTGTTATTGCTGTTCAAGTATCATCTTTAGAGAGTACAGATGAGATTTACGAAAAGTATTTTGTGTACATGGTAGACCATTCACTATGAGTCTTATTTAAATCAGAATAAAATCTATTTGATATACAATCATTGTATTATTTGAAACGCCATTATCTTTGGATTGGATGTTGTTTATCATGTCGCTTACCATTTTAAGCAACAAAAATGATATGTAGTTGGTCTTTATGCCTTTATTTTTCAATTCTAATGGTTCTGTGTAGAGTCTTAATAAAAAAGTGAATATTTATTTTCGTATAAGTCCTATTTTGAGATCATAAGACCTCGATCAGTTTATACTTAATGATCAAAAGTCCTGACCATGATCAAAACTGCAGAAGCGTCAAATCTATTTGTACAGCGATGTTTGCTTTGGGAATTAAGTTACATTCCTATGCAAATCTTAACATCAACTGTCATTTTAGATAGATGGGCAGTTTAAGAGTTCAACTACTACATGTAGTATACCCGATTTTCAGATTTCATTACCGTCATCAATTAGAATTTTATTTTGAATGGTATGAAGGAGGTGCAATCAACCTCTAAAAATAAATGATAAATCAAACCTATTATACATAACATAGAATAATATGAATACATCTTTGCTGCGTAATTGCGTTTAGTACTTAAAAGCTTCGATGAAGATGTCCATTTCATACTTCACCCAACATAACTGTTAATTTTAGCGCAGCTTAATACAAGTTAACCTATCCTGTTTACACGTTGGTTTTTCATCTGATAAACTCCAGATGATTTCAAGGGGTGAAAAAAATTATTAAGGCTATTTTAAATTGCCGTATCATGCGTCATCCTACATTATTGATAGATAAAATGCAGCTATATAAAAATTTACTTTTTCCTTTCATACCGTACCATGGTTTTACATCTAACTGTATACATAATACGATACGACTTGATTCTAAGATGTTTCAAGTGCGTTGTAAACAGGTTCAAGTGTATTCCACATACTCGAAATCTAGTACAAAAAAAAAAAAAAAAAAAATACATCATGGATAAAAATGGTAGAGATCAGTCCACTAATATTTTGATTAAGTCAATTAATGTTAATTTGTTTGCTAGATATATTTTAAAATAAATAGTAATTTTTTGATAAACTTATTCTCTTATTTATGTCCATGATTGATATCTGCATTTTATCTACAATTATAATCAATGCGTTTGAGTTTAAAAATTGTATAAATTTTGGCAGTTTTTTAAAAAGTACATTAATTGCAGAGTTTATTGTAAACGTGAATAACTCGGCCATTTCTTCAAGTTTGTAAGCGGTGGAAAAAGAAAAGCTTGTTCTCTGTTTCCCATTGTGCTATTTTCTTCGTTTTAACGAGCGTAAGCTATTCTGCCACTATTTTAAAAATTTTCTAAAAGACATAACGGATTTAGCTTAAGTCATTTGAGAAAGTTAGATATTCAATTTTCCTAGCATTTATATTCAAGAAATCGCAGTCTGATTAAATCTGACTGAGTGATGGCATATAATCTCCCCAGAACTAACACCATTAATGGTGTACTTTGAGTTTATTATTATAAAATAAATTTCTATCATATAAATTGTTTAACTTTCGAAGCAATCACAATAACTTTCTGTCAGAAAAATTTAAATATTATTTCATTTACAACACTCTACTTTATAACACTTAAATAAAAATATGTTAATTAATTAGTAAAAATAAAAGTAAAAATAAAAAATAAAATAAAAAAGATTAGACAAACAATAAACAACATGTGCTACAAAAAACTACATTGTATATAGGATGCCATCCATTTACAAAATATCTATTGTCTATTTGACATAACAATAATATTTGGCGGAACGCCATATTATTCTTTACCAAACCAAATTTGTATTAGATGTTATAGTATAGATCTAAAGAGAAGATTTTCTTATTCATAGCAATGTTACTTATTTGTTCCTTGGTTAAGCAGTGTTAGTAGTTTTCACATTCTTTTATTTCAAACGCAGATAAATATATGCGAGTTTGTATATGTCTATCATTATTTACTATTCAATATATTTATACACAATGTTTAACCATAAACAAGTTAGCGCCAAATATAAATATTTTTTAGCAATTTGTATATCAAAAATTGCTTAAAAATATTAATGTCTTTACTCTTTTTAGTAATTATTCCAATTTACATTAACATATATTAGTCGTAATTAATAAAAAAAATTAAGTAGTGAAAAATTGTTCATGAAATGCTCTTTATACATGCTTGCAAAATTAAATATTTACTAAATATCCACTTAGCCAACTAATACCATCTGATTTTGTACCATACAACTATCATATGTAAATATAATTAGAGATAATATAGAATGAAATTTTTTAAATCGTGAATTACTGACTAATTAATATTTATTTAAAAGAAGCAAATTCATATCCTGAAAGAGCATTTTCATAAGGAACAATTTTTAGATTTAGAATTTTTTTTAAATATGTACGATTAATATATGTAAATGTGAATTGAACTAATCGAAAATTCAAATTTTTTAATTATGATAAACTAATTAACTAATAATTATGTGGATCAAATGTGTATTATGAGGAAGCACTTCAGGAGCAATTTTTTCTTGCATATTTAGTTAAAAAATATAAAGATTTTACACCAACTTGAGACACTTTTAGAAAAAAATTTAAATTAAATAAATAAATACTTAAAACAGAAATAAACGAGTAAAACCAGTGATTAAATAATATAAAATAATATCAATTTTATTTAAATTTTTTGCATTTTACACGTTGCGTTTAAAATTTTTTAGAATTGAATTGAAATCTCTCATACGAGTTACTTACGAGTCTTTCGATTTTTGCAATCAATTATCTAAAAAAATCGTTTATTATAAACTTTAACACATTGTAAAATTTCTGTCACCAAAGTAAGATCTACACTTCTGGGAATTTTTTCGGAGTTTGAAATTTATTTTGTTGGTTTTTTTTTCTCTGAATTGTATCTATATGAGTATGTTTTAATAATAAGTTTGTAATATTACAATGTAACATATTACAATGTAACATATCGATACAAAAATGGGGTAACAACAAAACTAGTCCGATCTAGAAATAAGTTTTTAATAATTAATTTTCCACTATTTTCATCATTTCATATTCAGTTTTTCTTATCAAACAAGAATAGATATTTTCCTTTTAATCTTATTATTTTGAAAATTTTAATTTTAACCTTTTATGAAGGTAAAAAATGTTCAAAATTGTGTATTGGCTTTTTTTTAAGTTAGTTTAATGGAAGCTTCTTTACACACACAAACAGGAGACTACAGTTATTTAAAAAATAATTTTTGAATTAATTTTAATTTAATTCACGAGTTTTGTTATTTGTCTAGTTTTTCATTTAAGTGAAATAAGATCTCATCTCTTAATAAAATATCTTTATGTAGAACGATTAATTATTTTAAAGTTATTTCTGATTCTTGATAAAATGAAGTCATCATAAAAAACAATGATTCAAAATGGTATAATTTTAAATGTAATAAGCATTGTGCGTATACAAGTGCAAATATTTGAATTTTGATGGAATACTTAAAACATAAAAAAGATTAACTTTATGTAAACTCACTATACATTCTAAATAAAGGTAGTATATAGATGTATACGTTTATGTTTAAATGTTTGCTAGTATTATGTTTGGCAAATAAAATGTAATCTGTAGACTATTCTATATGTTTCTATGTATGTATGCATGTATGTTTGTTGTATATAAAACGAAAATTTTACTATGGTTTAATCATAAATCAAAGGTTATATTTAAATTAGAAATAAAGGCAACAGAAACTATAATCGTAAAATGTATTCAGCGCGTATTTATCGTTCGTTTCAGGTAGATTTCTGTTCCTTTTATTTACAATAGCTGTGTATATAACAGTGAATAATATAGTAAAACAAAGAATTATTTAAATAATGAATGCAATTGCAATTCAATATTTATTATTACCTACCATTCCAATTGAAATTGATTATTATATCTTTACAGAAATAAAAGTTAGTCAATATAAGAATAGCGCTGAAATGAAAAATTAACAATGTACATTTCGATGCCTTTCTGACAACGGTAATTTTTTGAACGTTTGCACTTATTTTGAAATTAAACATTGTACAATAGTCGCATACTTCTATTTTGGGCTTCCTCATATATAGTCACATTATAAACTATCAATATTTTACACAAATTAAATATCATTAATCTCAGGTTTTGGGTTAAAGACTTTTTTTTAAATAATTATTAATGAGAACTCTAGGATTTTTCGAATAAATTTCGATTTTTTGCCCCAATTTCCTAGATCAAACTATTTTATATTTTTATAAATACGTATTTCGACTACAAAGTAGTCATCATCAGTATAAATTAGCTAGTTGAAATAATTCTATGAGGAGATGTAACTGGTTGCATTTGGTACTACATGAATAGCTACGTAATTATTAACAAAGAAATAAAATCATTAAATTACGTAAATCCATCTATAACAAAAAAAAAAAAGAAACTAACTCGACGCAACCGTTCTAGAGCACATCCCATATTTGAAATTATCTGTTATTTAAATATTGTAAACAATATTATAATCAATGCAATTTTTTATTTTTTACAAAAAGTTGAGCAGTTTATAATATATATAGATATAGATAGATGATGTTTTGGGTCCTTTACTCTAGGTTCCTAGGTTATGCAGATCCTGAAATATTGATAAAAGTATGATATTATGTGAAAAACGATCTTTTCCCGTCCTACTGCAGAAAATGGAAAATCAAAAGATCGGAAATGGAAAATCTGCGATCATTATTTATAGCAGTACTTCTAAAAATATATTATTTCTAATTTTTAGTAATGTTATAAACTTTTAGTATTTTCTAAGTTGTTAAATATCGAAAATGCATAATAAAATTTATTTCTACCATTTTTGTGTTTCTAAGAAAGTGGTCAACAGTTTCAAGAATCTTCCACAGATATTCGAGACGATAAATAAAATCCTTCTTTAAAAGATGGTAAAACATGTTTTTATGAAAAATTACTAATTTATTAATAAAAAAAAATTATTTTTAAAATTTTAAAACAATTTTTTTGACTCCTTTAAAATAAATTGAAAAATTCCTAGGTTTCAATCTATATATATATAAATCAATTGCTGTTCGTTAGTCTCGCTAAAGCTCAAGAATGGCTGGATCGATTTTTATAATTTTGATTTTATAATTTTGATCTTGAAATATTTGTGGAAGTTCAGGGAAGGTTTAAACTGTCAGAAACATAAATAATAAGTAACGGGAAATACTATAAACGACAATTTAATTTTCGAATACAAAATGTTCCTGGCTGTGAAACAATTTTTGTCCTTTTTTTCTCACATGTTACAAATCCTATTAGCATCATTTCCATAGAAACCAAAATCTAAATTTGAAATTCAAAATTAACTTCTTTATCTCTTCTCACTAGCAGTATGTTGAACTGCCAGCTGTATATATCATTCGTGGTTCAGGAGTTTCATATATCTTTCATCAAGTGTATGAGTGCCACGGCACAAATTATTGGGTGAACGTGGTACCGGGTGTACCACACCAAATATCGGATACCCCACCAAATATCCGGTAAATATCGGGTGCATATAATGTACCGGGTGCACACTTAATACCGGGATTTCGATAAGAAAGGATTTTCTGAAATTCTACCTCTAAGGGTAGAATTGTATTCGCATGTAATCGATGTAATATTAACACAGCAACCAATGAACCGGGCGGGTCTGCTTTAAAATATAAATTAATATCATTACTTATTCTGATTTGCCTCAGTTTTTCATTATTTAGAAATAGAGTGTTGAGAATTTGTTGTTATACTTAGAAAATGTTGATGTTCATTAGAAATATATGGCAAAACGACGTTTGCCGGGCCAGCTAGTTTTTCAAGATAAAACTAGAATGTTTGTTGTCAGTGATAAAGAGAAAATATCTTTTTAATAACCGCATGGTTGCTCTCTTTTACTTCAAAATCTAGGACACAATTGAAATAAAAACGTAAACTAATTTTTTTTTTTTTTTTTTTTATAAATTCAATTTACTATTTTCAAGGTTTTTCTTTCAATAACTATTAAAATCCCAAACCATTATAATACATTGCTATAAATTTTCTATAACGATTGCCAAGCCATCCCACCTAAAATAATATTCTATTTTGAGTATTATATATTTCTTCTTTAAATACTACTTCAATAGTAAATAGTTTGGAAAACCATAATCGCAATAATAGTGAGTAAAGTCAAAAATGAATTTTCCTACTATTGAATGTTATAATACCTCTACATCGTTCTATCGTTCTACTTCTCTACAAATGGGAAAATAATTTTATATGAATTCATAAATCATTTGACCCTTATATAAGTTTTTAGTGCATATTGTGAAAACTGTTAGGCAAGAAATACAGAAATGACAATTTATGGCTTTCATTATAATTGTGTATATAAATATTAGAGAAAACTTTATTAATGTTATAGAACCTTTTGTTATGTACCGAGTGTCAATAAAGAATCATTCAAAAAAAATGGGTTTATGTCTTTTTGTCTTGTTTCAAATTTGAATTGTCTGTTTTTATACTCTTTAAGTTCCTTTACTATATGCAAAAAGGTTATTATTGTATTTAATTTAAATGTTCGGTAATTCATACCTGAACTTGTGTTTCACAACTAAAAAATAAATAAAACTAAATTATATATCCCATCGAAAAGTGATAAATGATTTTGTAGGTGGTAAAAAAATGTTATACTTAAAATGTGGAATAATAATCGATTACTTTAAAATTATCGCGTAGAATAAATTCAGGCTTTCTTGCTTAAAACAAAATACAATAATAGAAAAATACAAACTTACATAGCAAGAAAATAAGAGATACCTATTTATCTTTGTACTACCATCTTTCAGCGCGAACATTCTTCTGATTTGTAAAAGGTTGTTTCTAAGCTGGTGTTACGTTTTCAAATTTTTCCTATAATTATAATAATGTTAAGAATTGTTAATTATTTTATTTGAAGTTCTAAAATAAGGGAAATTAAAATGGAACGTTTATTTTATTGGGTAAATGAATAAAATCATGAAATGCATGTTGTATTTCTTAATTGTTATTGAGTTTAAAAAATTCAGATTGATAATTGAAAAAACTTTATTCGATGTAAATTTAATCAATGCTTATTTTATAATATTTAAATTTTCAGTCATTACTTTAGGTTTAAATCGTTCATCAATCAAATCATGAACGTTCTAATGATGGTAATTTTTGTGTTTATCCTTTTACAAAGATAATTTATCATGCCACACGTGGTACATAAATGAATATATATATATATATATATATATATATATATATATATATATATATATATATATATATATATATATATATATATATATATATATATATATATATATATATATATATATATATATATATACACTCTATATGAACATATATTTATATCATACATCCTTTTGAAACTATATTATTATCTTGATGATAAATATTTCAATAAATTAAATCTTATAATATTGTAGAATGAACGACTTTATAGTTTTACGATAATTAAATCATTTCCGTTTTAATGCAGATATATCAATAGTGAAATATTTCATAGTTTACAGTGTGGTGCAAGCTTATTTTAATATGGCCAATAATTATTATATTACTTTTATAAATATTGAATAGAAAGAAGAAGTCTACAAAATGACAAAAAACTTTAGGTATACACTTTTATTAGCATATATAAAATAGTGAATTAAATAAGAATAAAGTGTTAAATAATATATTTATAATAATAATTATTATTATCTTATTTAATTTTATATCCATTTTTTAATAAATGACTATAATCCTTCTGCCGGCATTCAAAACATCATTTCTCAATGCATTTTAATTTATTATTTACATTATTTTATTTTATAATTCGGTGTTTATGCATTAGAACCCAACTTCCACTTTTTTTGACAGATCTGTTAGTGTTTATTTAAGTATGTGTGTATGTGCATTCGTTTTTCGTTTAGATTAGCTCGAATACAAATAAAGATATTAACGGGACTCGAATACAAATAATAGATATATTACCAAATAAACGTCTGTTAACAACAGTAACTTCGTTACGATACTTTTTCTGCCCTACCATTTCACTTACTAACCTTTCTAAAAATAATCGTGTAAGATTATTCATCAATCCCTTTGTAGTTAAAGCGCAATAAGCAAATCATGATTTTTGTAATTTTTGAAATGCTTTATCGAAACTTAAAGAAACACGAGAAGATAACTGTTTATTTCATTGTTTGGACTATCTTTAATTATCATTCATAAAATACTATAAATATATTTTTTAAACAAATTTTTTGTATTTGAACTTTTCTTCTTCTATCTTTAATAATGTAAAAGTTTGGTCAAAGTTCCATTGTAGTGAATGGACCTATTTTGCTCCTTCTCGAAATAAAATTCACGTTTAAGAATACGTCACCAAAATTTCAGGTCGCTATCACTTGTTTTTGAGTTATCATAATGACTGACAGACGGACGGGCGGGCATGCGGAAATGGACTAATGAGTTTTTCTATGAACAACCATACCAAAATTGTTTGTTCGGTTATTATTATGTACCGTTACAAACATTATAATCAAATTAATATACTCTGTTATATTACGAATGTCGAGTATAAAAATGATTGAATTATTGAATAGCAAATTATTAAATTCATAAAACGTAAAATCACATGTAGAAATCAAAGAAAATTAAAAACATAAATAATGATGTTCTAATGATTTAAATTCTGTGTTAACAATAAGTTAATCGTAAACATGCATTGTACTCCCACAGTAAAAGCATAATTGATTATACCATGTGCACTTTTATATCAGTTGAATCACTTAGTATTTTATTTATAAATGCAAAATACAAATAATTATAAGTTGAAATTTAGTATATTTAGGTTATAAGTCATTTAAGTATGCAATAAATATATTGACTTATTTCATCAGAAAAGAGTTAATTAAAGAACATTTTGCAAAATAAACAATTCAGTATAAATTCTTTTCATGCCCCCATACATCAAATTTTAAATTCTTATATTTTTTCTATTTCTCATAATTAAGATTTTTTCTGCTTGCCAATTTATTTTTATTCATCAGGTATTATTCATTATGTGTTATATTCAGATTTTACAATTACGGTGGATAGACACATGAAAAATACTATTCTGAAAATTGAACATAAGATAAAATTGTTTAAAATATTACTAAAATTCAGTTCTCTGTTCCTTAAAAAGAAGTTTAAACTTGTTCTAAATGAAACATTTGTTTAACTATGTCCAAAAAATTAAATAGTTTACAAAAAGTAATAATTTTGAGAAAATAAATGTTTACAAGCTGTCATTTTGAAAGCATGCAAAATTCACAGGAATCAATAATTACAAGACTTATATCTCGCGATATCGGGAATATACAAAAAATTTTACTGCAATTTTTAAATTTTGCTTATACCATAAATTTCAGAAATAAAACATCTTTTTTACAAGAGAAGACCAAAATTTTCGACCGGATTTAAGAAATTTCTCTGGAAATATTTACGCAATCATAAACTATGTATAATTTTTGAATATTTTAAACCTTATTTATCCTAAAGAATCTAAAAACAGAGAGAATTAACGAACTCAATAAAATTTTCTGTATACGCGTTGGGGTATGTGTAATCCACTTAAGGAGACCACTGTGATATTGGGCAAACTTTTTGACACTTTTTAATATTAAATTTGTATCAATCTTTTAAAACAATATCTAGTTTACAAAATATGTTTCACAGCCTTCCCTTAACTTTCACAAATATTTCAAGACCAAAATTAGCCAAATCGGTCTAGTTATTCTCGAGTTATGCGCTTACCAACACAATTTGCCATTCATTTTTATATTATATAAGATAAATGTACTATCATTTATCTTAATTTACCATCTAAGATATTTTCATATTATATGTTAAGATTTAATGATGTGGTTTATAATGGCTCTACTTATTTGAGCTTATTCCGTTTTTTTTTTGAATCCAAAAATTATATTCTATAGACTGTTATATAAATAAATAGATCACAGTGTTATTTGCATAAAGCTTAGCCAATATAAGCACATATAATATATCTATATAAAAAAAAACATATCTACACACATGACGTCAGATATAAAACGACTTACCTCTAGGCTAAGTTTGTATTATATTGCTGTGGAAATTGTTAGTTTATATAAGTGGTACAATAATAAATTACCTGTTCTAGGTATGTAGGTTTTAGTGAAGAGTTTTGCAGATAGGAAACGGTATACAAGGATGAAAATATAAATGATAGGAGTAGCGCTTATATTTACATATAATGTACTTTATTTATATTATTCAGTATATTTCAATCTGATAGAGTCACAACAAATCTGAGAATCTTTTTACTTTGCGAGGGATTCCATGACCTTATACGCTTCGGAAATAAATCAACGCATTAACGATGAGGTGAAATTTTTTAATTAATTTTAAACTAGCCATTGGATGAGCAAGAGCCTGAAATTTTAAATATTATTAAATATTCGATAAAATGAAATAATATGATATTAAAACTATGATATACCATTGTTTACATGCGATTAAAAAATTATCTTTTATGAAAATTAAAATAAATGAATTTGAAATTTTAATGGAAATAATTAATTTAAAAACGAAATGTCGAGACACGGGAAATTATTTATTAATAGTTTACCTAAAACTTGTTCAACCAATAAAGAATTTTCCTTTATAATCGATATGATATGAATTGTGTGCCCACAATGTTCGTTTTGTATTAAAACATCATTTCTGTAACTACTCTCGTGTTTGTTTTAAAAACAAACACGTTTTCTCACTTGCCGTAATTTTCGTAAATTAAATTAATTTGTTGAAATTATAAGGCTTTTTTTTGTATTAAAACATCATTTCTATATGTTTTATTTATGAATTTTAATTTCACAAGATCGAGTAAATTAGACTATGGAAATAATTAAAAAAATTGGTATCTTTTAAGAAATTTTGTGTTGATAATTTTATCATCGGCGGTACAAAATCCATAACTTTTTCCCGCTGAAAAATAGATCATTGCGGTATGCTGCGAATATATAAAGTTGAACTGTATAGACTAGTATATGTACTATTACACTAATACTACTTTGCTCGGTCTATTGTTGCATTAACCTGAGGGAATTTCAGAGAAGTGCTTTTATATATTTAATATGAGTAGTATAAAGTGTATGTATAATATGTACGATCCACCTCTCTTCCCGGAAAGAGTGCTTCACCAATTACTTTATAATGTAAAAAAAATAAATCATGGGATAATATTCGTTTAAGAAATATTATATACAAGTAAATGTCTAAATTTATTCAAATTTTTTACTACTTTGATATTTTTAAAATGTGGCATGCAATTTTAGTAGAAATAATAATCATTTTAACTTATCTAATAATATAATAGCAGGTGCGATATTTATGCTGTTAGATAAAGGTTCCATGATATTCTTAAAACTTGAATTTTTAATACCCAAAAATGCTTAATAAATTTATATATGTAGTTTCATTTGTTCGGCTTCTATCTATAAAAAAACATTTCAGTTATATTGGTTCCTTATCCCTACTTCAGTTGAAGTCGAGCAGACATATGTCAAGTGGATAGCAATGCAATATTTTGACATAATAAAATACAAAAATAATTTAATGTGCGATTCATCTATTTTAAGGTTATTTGGGGATGTAAAAATTGCAAAAACATTGTAAAGTTTTGATTTTCGCTCTTATGGACAATAGATTTATTCATGCATGACATACATAAAAATGAATTTCAATTAAGAATCGGGTTGTCATCCTTAAATTATTGTTTAACTTATACTCAAGTAATTTATAAAGAGATGGGTCCTAATTTTGATATAAAATAGGACGCAAATGGAATTAAACTTTTCTTAAAACATATTTTTGAAATTGACATAGCCATGATCACGGCGTCATGTACTTCTCAGAGTAGTCATGTAATATGAAATATATATTTTGATTTTAAAACTATACAATTGTCATTTGATATATGACTAAAAGAACGATACTTCTTTTAGTGCAAGTTAATATAATTTGGAACAAGATATTATGTATACCATTTTTTTTGTAGATTGTTCATTTTTTTACGGAAAAAGTTCAAATATACAACTGATTATTTATGAAGTTATTACAAGATGTTCTTAAGAATCTCTAAATTATCTTTCTTTCTTCAAATAAAAATGCATGTACTTCATAAAGATCTCTGTATTTAAAGTTTTTTTAATTGGATTGGAAATATTTTAAGGAATGATAATTTCGTTAATGATTTGTATACAAAATAATGGAAGTTAGATAGATTTCTGAAACTCTAGTAAAATGTATTTTATGTTTTATGCTTATTTGTATATAAATGGTTTGTATATTAGTAATTTATTTTGATGAGGTATCGAGGAAAAAGCTTTCAAACAAAAGTAAAAACACGTTACGGTTCATAAATAATACAAGAAAACAATTTCATTTAAATGGATAAAACTCTGTTCAGCTTATTCAATGATCTCAACATCACAAAACCATTTTCTTTTTGTTTTATCTACGCCTACAAAAAATATATATTCGATTCCATTTGAAATATCTGACCATATGTTGTTTTATTATTAATTAAATACTAGTAAAGATAACTTACGAGCCTTTAGATTAGAGCACGATTTGCTTTTAGATAACTGATTCATGTGAAAAGAATAGAATCTCTATATTTCTTTTTAGACACAAAGACATCATTTGAAGCCTAAAAAAGTTGTTTTTTATCATTTAAAAGGTACAAGTAAATTATAATCGTAAACAGATTTAGTTATGAAATAAACTATAGTTCGGTTACAGCGAAATTCAGTATATTTAAACAAAACAGTATATTAACCAAAAGAGTATATATACGTGTGTATAGTTTGCAATACAAGCTGAACCTCTTAAATATGTGTCGGCCATAGTGTGTGTAATGTTTTTTAATGTATTTTTATCCATAGTTTTCATAAAATCTGAGCATTCTCCAGTCCATGTGCCCAGCCCAGTTCATTGATTAAAAAAAATTCCATTATGCTGTAACAGAGAAAAAAGTACATTATGTTATATATTCCTTATATTGTTATTTTTGGTTTCTATTAGGGTTTGGTTTCTATTAAAAATTTGGTTTCGGTGATTTGAATACTTTTTATTGAAATTTTAAGTTTCTTAATCCATAAAAAAATGGCGTAGGTGAGACCCACAAGTTTCTCATAATGAACTTCCTATCGAGGAAAATAAACTAATAATTAGATCATTATTACAAATATGTGTATTTTGTTTTTCGTTTATTTTATTTTTTTTAATTTTTATATACTCAACAATGTGGGATCAATTTTTATGAAAAGTCATTCAGTTATTAGTTACGTAATAAAGGGTCGAATAAAAGAGGTTCCACGTCGATTACGTTACTCAATTGTGATCGAGAAAATCGAGATGAAAAAATTACACGTTCGCTCATAGATTCAAACGTACATACGCTTTCACAGATATGTCATATACAAAAGCGGGGTGACAGATATGTCAAATTTTATAGAAATTTTTCTCTATTTCCTCTTAAAACTTTTTAAGATTTTTACCAAATATTCAAATAGATATGTCTTTGTTATTAATAGAAATGAAATAAAACAGTGGCATTACATACCCTTAAAATAACTTATTTACCCTAAAATAACACAATACACTTGATTAGTTCCATTCACGTAATATTTAGTGGTCGGAGGTATATGTTTATGACAGGTGTCAGTATAAATTTACAAAAAAAAAGAAGAATTTCACTCTCATTCCTAATATATTATTCTAGTTTTGTATAGAAGAAGATCGTAAGAACTGACCAATTGTATAATATCTGTAGCATTGTAATTCACTACAAGAAATACGATAATAATAATAAAAAAAAAAGAAATGAAAATATCACATACAAATAAGAAAAATTCGAAGAGTGATATATATAGAACTGTATAAAATAAAATGTCATTTTTCACAAAAACAACTTTTCAATGGTATACAACAAGACAAAAGTACAAACTGTCGTAAATTATGCAAGAATATTATATACATATAGAAAAAAAAAAGAAGAATCCATTAATTTATGAATAAAATGACCTATTTTATAGCGCGCGGGTACAACGCATTATCTTAAAATGGAAATAAAAGTTTTTTTAAAACAATAGCGCACATTCAAATAAGAGTGTATCACATCACTAGTATGCATAAAGTAGTAGGTACTATAGAAGTTAAGTTCTATATATTTAAATAATACAGATTGTTCCATAAAACTTTTTGTAAGCTTTTTACTAAATAAATAATATATAAAAATGTATAATTTTTATATGTAAGAGTAATTATTTTACGTTAATCCTGTACCGACAAAAACAAGTTGAAATTGCTACCGGGTAAAATAAAGTTGAAATTTCTATGAATTTTTTTAGTTTGGACTATAAAATACTAGGTTTATTCAATGAATCATTGGGATTAGAAAGTATAGGATCAGGGATATTCTGTCAACATCATTATGTTTATGTATAACTTTCATTATTTAATCGTTTGTAGTTCAGAAGGCAACCATGACTATATGTTGCAATCTTTTCAGAGCGCGATTTTTTCTTTAAGATTTATTCTATTTGAAAATTATTTAACAGTAGTTTATTTTCTTAGAAAGTATGTGCAGTCTGAAAGTATAGTAAACTTACGATACGACTGCAAAAAACAAAATTTATGTATCTTGACTTTAATGAATGTACTATTCGGCACTTTGACAAAATAAAGTCTATATCACCCAAACTATAATACGAATTAATATTACTGTACACCTTCGGATCGATAAATACCTGATTAAAGAAATCAGATTAGTAGTTTAACTGCAATAGTTACATATGTGCATAGAAATATACATAGAAAGCTTAAATCATCACCTTTTTTTTGTCATAAGATTTATTAATTTTCGAATGTAACTTGAAAATAATTTTTTATCAAGTACCATAATATGATGTACAATTTATTAATCGAAACTTAAAACAAAAAAGTAGAAATAAATAAACGAATTACATCTAATCATTCATACTTTTTAGCACCTGATTTAGTCTTGTTGAAATAACTACATTCACTTTGAAAGTAGAAAAATCCGATTCTTCAAGTTTTCTTGAGTAGTTTATACACCAAATATTTTTCACTTTGCTTATCCTTGAAGTGACGACCTATAACCCTCTGCTTATAACATGTCTTCTTGGAATTTGACACCCCTTTCCAGATTTTCAAAGTGACAATGTTATTTAACATTAGTATTTAAAGCTTAAAAATCCATATATTAAAATATGCAAAGCTAGAGCTTTGAAAATTCCTTTGAACATACTCAAAAGAAATTATTGTTACTTATAAATGACCGTTCACACTCTCAATTTTGTAGATTTCGCTTATTTCCCATACTTGCTATGGGCTTATTTCACAAATCATTGTTATATAGAATATCTAAAAACTATATGTATACATCCATTCGTCATTTTTTATACCTTGATTCCATTGGTAACAAACATTACTTCAGTTTTGATTTTCACCGTAACTTTCAAAATTTATAAGTCCTTAATAGGAAAATCTTCTCATCCACAAACCGTAATGTTTTAATTTTTTTGCTTTACATGCATCTTGAAAAAGTATTGTACTTTTCTAGTTCTTTACTAATATCATTAATTGATGTACAGCAATAAAATAGCCTTTTATTAAGCCTTGTTAAGTTTTTTAACTCATTCGTTACGTATCTACCTCCCAAAAAGAATTAGCAAGCTGAATTTTTGTATATTGAAATTAAAATTGCAATTAAGTTTGTAGGTACCATCAAAATGTGTCCTGTTTATTTTGCCGAAAGTTACATTTATCATAATTTTAATTCCCTATAAAATTAAATGCGTTCTGACACAGTGTTTTAGTGTTTAGTTTTTATTACGTCTAGTTAATCTTGACAAAGAAAACTTTTTATGACAATGGAAGATCAGTTTGACTTTCATTTGAATTACTTTTTTTCTTGTGAGCACACTGTATACAATATAATATTATGTATAATAGTTCCCATCTATTTTTCGTTATACATTCATTCCGTTATATATATATATATATATATATATATATATATATATAATATATATATATATATATATATATATATATATATACAAAAATGAAGGCATTATAGTGTATCGTAAATATATACATAATATATCTCGTTGCTTTTTTTCAATGCATTTTGTAAGTATAAAAAACCATTATAAAATTATTTTTCCCTCTTTACAATCTGTTCAGGCTAATTAATCATTTTATTACAAAAAACAAAATATGTAAATAAGTTTTTGTTGTTGTTGTTTTGCTTCAGATTTACAGGAATATAACAAACATAGATAAGGATGTGTATAAGGAATTCGTAGAGTGTTTAATAAAAATCTATACGAAGAGGGTACTCGTGATACTTATTCCAATTTCTGTGGAAAATTTGTTTAAGCTTTAATATTTCATAGCAAACCCTTAATTTTATAATTCAACTAATAATTTGATAATGAAAAAATAATCCCAGAAATAGAAAAAAACTAAAGATTTTATAATTAAAATAATTAAAAATGATAAAAGTAAAATTATCAAATGAAAACATTCAGGTTCTCAGGCAAAACGAAGTGGTGTAAGCTATATAAATATTAATTATACTTGAGAATAATTAAAAATCAAATCTGTAACTTGAGTTGTTGAGTAATTCAGTAATTAAACTGAAGCGGGCTAAGAACTTAAGAATCTATCAGAAATAATAGTCAGTAGAAAATTGTGGGAAAATTGAGATTTATTTAAATATTTAATAAAATTATTTATTGTAATTTAAATTTTACCAATTACCTAAAAATATTTTCAATTACAACTGCACTTAAGTTTATAACCGTTACCTGAAGTACATTCTTGACTACGTGAGCTACATAGCGTTATACCTGGTTTTCGTTGTCTGAATCATCTCAAACAATCGTTACCAGCTTTGCTATTTTTGATGGATGACTTATATTGTTTCTTACAGCAGGCTGTTGAGCTAATAAAACGTCTCTTCGCGTCGATCCATTAATTCATATCTCCCTGTTTTACGTGCTTGCTTAGTTCATTTTCTTGTTCTACTAAAATATCATTTTCTTCCCTACTAGATATTTGATAGTTCCAAGTACCTCTTTAATTTTCCCTTAACTCTTCTCTGATATAATGAGTACCAATTATTCTCTGGTGGCCTTTCTTAATGGTATACCATTTTACTGCATCCAGTGCTTGTTAAATAGAATTCTCCGACACTCCACCTAGGGTATGTTTTCGTAATAATGGGACATGATCTGTATCAAACCAGTAACTAAACATGTGTATGTAATAATAAGAATCATCTGGCCCCAAATACCGGTTTTTTAAATACGTTCTACAACCTAAGTTCTAAGTTTTGTGATTTACAATAACTATCAAAATACTAAATTAAGTATATCAACAAGCAACCAATATACGAATGCATATCAGCGTCTTCAACAAAAATTACATCTGCATAAATTTGACCTTACTTTTCATCAATACAATAGTAAATTTATTATTTTCCGTAAAATTTTACTTACCTGTCAAGCTTCTATTAATGATTCACCAGATGCATTCATTAATATATCAATAGGTACGATTTACAACATTTATTCGCAAGATGGTGTTTTTAGTCACTTCAAAATTATAAAGAAACATCTAACCTCGACTTGTATAATTAAATTGACAAAATCGAAAACGAACACCAGTAGTTTTTATTTTTACCCACATTGTTATTGTTGATATGTTGCATTCTAACTGCAAATATGTTTTAAAAATTTTGAAGAGTTTTGCTTTAAATGTGTTATTCTATCGACTAATACAGTTACTTTCGAGACGCGATAAAAACATCAAAATCAAAATCAAAATCGGTACCATTATAAAAGAGTTAGTGGTAAAAGGCTTTATTCACGCCGCTAGATCTGATTGTAACTCGTATAAACTTAAGTAGGTGTGTGGAAGAAACCGCTCTGTGAATTGTAAAAGCTTACTTATTTTAGGTAAGCAAATGAAAGTTTATTTACGTAACTATTGTCAGATTTTATGAAAAGTTGCATAAATACACTGGAGAGAATATAAACTAAACAAATTAATATTTTTATATTTTACAAACTCCCCTTACCATTTACTTGTAGAAGTTCATAATTATTGAAATAACAAAGAAATATATTTTTCATTTCAATGGTACTATACTTACACCCCTGCTCATGCTCGTCAAATAACGTCGCAATTATATAATTATTACATAATTGTTATGGAAGGGGTTCATTTTCATACAATATATGCAAAATACCTACGCATATTTACAAAATGGGATTATGTTTTCTTAATTTCGAAATATATATAATGTATGCGATAAAAAATATTTTTTGTTTATTTTTGTTTCATCTTGATATGAACAATTTTTTAAAAATGTTTATAATTAATCCCAACGCGTTCAAATGTAAAATTCCATTTTTTATACGTCGTTTTTTTTCCCTGTGTTCCTTTAGTGACACAATTTAAAAATACATATTTTATAAAATGTACCTATATTTGGGTGTTTTTGTTTTTTATTTTCTAAATAATGTACCCAAAATATATTTATAAAAAGAGAATGTCAATGAAATAAATGGCTTATAGTTACTGTAGTCATTAAAAGTTTTCAGCACAAGAACCCATAAAATTGTGTAACAATCCGAATGCTGTTATATCAAGTATAAGGAGAATTTACTCATGTTTAACTTTAAATGCTTAGTATAAGAATTACTACCCATTAGCGGAATTAAAAATGATAAATCACAAATAGGTTGTATTCTTAAATTCCTTGCCGATACTGTTAAATAATATAAATTATTGTTTTCTTCTTTCGACGAAGTTCCCTGGTTTGTATTTAAAAAAATGAGAATTAGCTGAGAAAATATTACTCAAAAAATTGAGAAATGTAAACTTTGGACTGGTCAGGTGAAACAGACGAGCATGGGAGAGATATAGACAAGTCTATCATTCTATTTATGTTTGTTTAACTGTAGTTTTTGGAAAAATATCACCTCTTTCCTCTACGGAAAATCTTCAAAACTACCAACTTTTCTTCTGTACGACGTAAGATAAATAGGTAGAAATAGCAGAACTCTAATTTTTTTTAATGTTCACTCACGCCTTTATGATAAATTTTCAAAAAACTACCAACTATTTTACTATGCAAAGAATTTCTAAAAATACTAACTGTTTTTATTCGCAAGCATATGTATTGATCAGGTCGAATTGGAAAAATTTCTACTTTTTGAACACTTTTAAATACATTATCTGTTGGTTTTTGTTCAAGGAAAACTGTATTGTATCAGTATCTTAATTTGTTTTCTTATAAATCTGTACTTGTACAGACACTTACCAAGTATTAGAACTAAATTTCGGATATAAATACAAAGTGCTTGTATAAAACTTCAACTTCAAAGACCTTGTATCATAATAATTTTTGACCTCCTAGTTGGAATTTTTAATGAATGGACGAATCGCAACAAAATCATGAGCTAAGTTGGTCGAATATCGAAATCTATTTAAAAAAATTTTGAGTTACTTTTTCTCCTCAATTATTGCATGGATGCTATTGGATTTTGGTTATGCTGAGTATAAATGAATATTAATAAATAAGAAGGGAAGCATTTTATAATTTTTTCTTTTTTTTGACATTTTGTGGATAATATAATATGAGAATAAATCAACAAAAGTTTTTGTTATAGAATAACTTATTTTATAACAACTGACATCTCTTTGTAAAAAATATATACATAATATATATTTTATTTTTAAATTTAAAATAAACTCACTGAAAATATTATAAAACAGTCAACATAAAAGAAAGTACTGCAATGTTTAATTATATTGTTTGTATAGAGAAATTGTACAATATACCAGTAGTAACTTCAGTTTGTGTATTTTGTAAAATAAAAGCTAAAAACTAAAACCCGACTACATAAAATGCATTAAATACGAAGTAAATATTCAATATGGGGTAACATTAAAATACTAATTCTATTTGAAATCGAAAAGTATCTTAGTAAATTTCACTATCATACTCAATTTAGATTTAATAATTTGATTTAATATACCTCGTTTAATAAGAAGAAAAAACACAGAAATCAAATAATGTCTAAATATAACAACTAAAGACAACAACTAACATGGTTTATTGTTTATATACTCGACACTAATTAATTTCATTACGTGGACTATTTTTAATTGGCATTCATAAAATATTATAAATATCCAGTCTACATAGTTATAAATGTATACAAGTATAATAATATGTATTGCTATTACCTATATTAGTTTTATATTCAAATTTGAGTTAAAATTGTGGAGAACTCAAACAAATAACAAAAAAATGTTTCAAACAAAAACTTTTTGTTTCAATAAATAAACATTTTTTTGTATTTGAACTTTTCTTCAATCTTTTATAGTTTAAGACTTGGACTCAATGGAACGAATGTGCTCAATCACGAATTTAAATCCACTTTTTATGTTTGGAATATGACACCAAAATTTTAGCTGGCTATCTATTTTTGTTTTTTCGTTCGGAGTAACAGACATTTAAAAGTGGACTAATTACGTGTTTCTATGAACACCTGTACCAAAAAATTGTGCGGTCAATATTAGCGTTACAAACTTTAGACAAAAATTAATACACTCTGTATGTCGAGTATAACAAGAGAAAATAGCAACTAACAATATTATTTTTTTTATAAACTCGACATATATAACGAACTTAAACGAACTAAAAGTGATAACAATTAATAACAAAATAATTTATTTTTGTTTCATAAAGATGTAAAATCCCATTCAAATTCCTTATACTTTAAAAATAGCTCTAATCTGTTGATAATAGTGGAAATATTTATAAAGATACAATTTATACATTAAACGTTCACTTAACTTTTTTATTTATATTTAAACAGTAAAAAATGATATAAATAAAACTATGTTTCTTAGTTCGTTTTTAAAACGTTGTGTGTTTAATATCTTCTGTTTTTGTAATTTCTTCTATTAGTAGGGTTAGTTTTTCAATTGTATTTTTTTAAAGATGTCGCCCTAACAAGCCATTAATTTTTTACTAAGTGGTGCTATACGAATTAATTCATAAGAAAATTTGGGCAATATATGATGCATAAATAAGTACATACACTTCATTACTGCCTAAAATTCTTAATCAAAATTTTAATTTTATTCTGACATATTCTTAACAAATTATAAAAAATATTTGCAATAACTAATATAGATACGGTTTTATAATTATTCTGTTTCCCCAAAAGCAACTATATTAGAAAATAGATTCCCTTATCGAAAAAATATTAGAATCAAAATGTCATCAAATTAATATTCAAAGCTTTTATGGTGAAACGATGCTTTTCGACTAGTATAACGTTCGTTACTTTTTTTGGGTTATATAAATGTCGAAAAAATGGATGTGGAAATTTTGTTTGGCTATTAATATATAAATTTAAAAAAAAAATATGTTATTTAGAAAAATTATAATAAAATAAAATTTGTTTATTATATATATATATTTATTTATTTCACAGAAATATAGGAAATAATGGGATAAATATATATAAAATAAAAGAAGATTCACCAATTTGCCTGATGACTTTGACACCTACAAATGGCTAGAATCATTCATACGCACCTGTTCCATTTTCGTTGTATACTACATAACAATTTAAAATACATACATAAACGAGTTGTATGTATGGATTTGTAGATAGGATAGAAAAGAAAACTTTAGCGTGTTACGGTCTGTTTGGAATATGATTTGGAAACGTTTCAAAATACTGTTTTTAGTATTATAAAGTCACATTTACATTCATTTTTATTTATTCAAACTTATCACATTAAGCATTGGAGAATCACATCGAGTGTGGGTTGTTGAATACTGATCAAATTGAAAAAAATTTTTGAAACTTTTTTGAAAATGTTTACTTGTAAAAATATGGTAGTTATATTCAACAGAACTTTCCCAAATACTTTCAGTATTTCCAAGAATGTATATATTCCTTACAAATACCATATGAATAATTGTTTAGTTTCCATCAGTTTCGTTTGATATTAAAATCAACGAAGTATTTGTGCTCATTATATCTGCTTGATAGCTTTCTGTACATTGGGAATTTTATCTCATTCCAGTAAATGTGCTGCAGATAATCGTGATTACGAATGAATCCTTTAAACTACTTCTTAAAGATAAATTTAAAATATTTAGAATTCGGGTGTGATTCTTAGTTATAAGATTTTGATGGTTGATGCAGAAAAATCTTATAATTACTAAAAGTTTCCATAAAAAAGGACAATAATTTGAAACAGTCGTTCTGTTGATGTACGTTGAGACTTTGAAAACTGTTTAAAGTTCACTTCTATGCGTTTAGAAATTTTCTAGACATTAATTCCAAACAAAATAAATGTTATTTTTAATTTACGTAAAATATGTAAAAAATTCATAAAGCAAATTTTTGAAGAAAAAAAATATTGTTTATTGTGATTTGTTCGTATAATTGCTTTTAATCGTAATGTGAAAAATCCGTATCAAAGGATTTTTATTAATATTTATATAGTTATAAATATGTCGTCAAGCTTCACTTAAACTATAATTTATCCTATTTTATTGGCATATTTTATTGAAATAATAACAATTATAATGGTTATGCAGTAATAATAATTATTATTACTTTTGATATAAATTTTTGATATAATGAAAATAAATTCGCCTCAAAAACCAAAATTAAGTATTGCATGATATTTACGTATACCTTTGTCTAAAATGAATAAAATATGTAAAAATAAATAAAAAGTAAATTCAATTTAATTCTATAAATAATAATTTAAATTCAATAGTACTATCAAAACGTAGTTCAGTCTTTTATTATAATCGGTCAATTATTATATTTATTATTCTATAAATAAATCGAAATTTCAAAGATTGTATTTGGTATTAATATTATTAATAACTAGCTGGAACGTTTCTCTGCCAGAGATGTACAAAAACATATCAGATTTAATAATATTTAGTTTAATTGTCAATTTCGCTACGTTTTCTACGAACGCATACACAGGATAGAAATAGCTTGGCCTCTAGAAAAGAGGCTTCTGCTTCATAGACTTCATAAACCAAAATAGTATTTAAATAGTGAGAGGCGAGATTGCCTAACTGGTATAATGGAAGTTCGTTCGGAATAGGTATTTTGGGTTCGGCAGCCAGTCACGTCTTTCTAAAATTTTATTTTTACAGTTTACAATAATTATATAAAATTTTCGTTTCAGCTTTATATACTGTATATACTTATTTGGTATTTTACTCTACGAACTAGGATATTTCTCCTCTTACTATTAAAATACCAAATTAGTATATGCAGTATATAAACCTGAAACGGGAATTTTCGAACAACATTTTCTCCGAAGAATGGAGTGTTGCATGTTATTTTTGAAACGGTAGAATATTTAAAGTGAGTGTCTTCATCTTGTAAGAAGATTTTTATAACAAAGATTTTACTGAATTCTAAAGTCCGAATTCACCATGAATTGTAGGAAAATACATATATTAAAATAATAATAATAATTATTATTATTATAACTGTTCAGTAATAAAATATAATATTCTAAACAGTTCTTAACAAAATGAATTAAATGTGAAAATAACTATTATCTTTATATTAAAATATATATGTTTTATGATATTTTATTTAGCATAGATAATAAAATAAGATAGTTAATTACAATTATATGTATTGTATCTTTGTCTTATTTTTTTTCTTGTGTTCATATTAAATTTATTCATATAATATAAATCAATGATGCCAAAAACTTTGAAATATATGTTTGTGACCGCCTGTTGGAAGGATGAATCATCTAGAATGGCATGTATATATACTACATTATTATATTTGCATCTAATCTTCATACAGTAAAACATACTACTTATATAAGAATATACATAATAGTAATATGTATATTACTACTCATATTTTTGTATACTCGACATGTATAATATGTGAGAGTACATTCATTTAAGTATAAAGATTGTAAGGCTAGAAAATATTGGCTGCTAAAATATATATTTGCTAAAGGAGATCGTAAAATTTCCTAACTATTCCATTTTTGTTTGTCTGTTATTTTGCCCGTCATCTAGAACAAAAAAGAAAGAGAGATAGCGACTTGAAATTTCGATGGCGTATTCTAGGAAAAAAGTAGGACATTAAGTTCATGAATCAACAGTCAGTTCAATGGTCCAATGACTCCATAAGCCAACTATTGACTCTATTATGGGAGAAATTTCCTAACAAAAAATGTCTTAAAACAAAAGTATTTTGTGTGAAATATTTTTTCGAAAACTGTTTCAATTCGCCACAATTTCAGCTATAATTTAGATAATAAATACATAAAATATAATTATAAAAAAATTTTAATTATAAAACATGTTGATGAATAATATTATTATAAATGTATGGACTGCATATTTAATTAATACTGTCATCCTTACTTAAAATGAAAATTGTTTCGGAAAAATTTTCAAATCTGATAAAAATAGAAGTTATTCTACCTTTATAGAATTTAGTATGAAATCTAGATACACAGATATATGCTCACGATGCAGAGATATATATGAGTGATTAATTTATTATTTAATAATCTATAATGAAGGAAAAGTTTTCAGTAAGAAATTAATCAAATTTTGACAAATCTTTCTTTTACAAGTATATCAAAAGAAAGTTATAATAATGAAATATCGGAAAATTTTTACGTGTTCGTAATAATCCAAATAAGGGTTCTATGGAAAAATTTTAAGTACCTTTGGAATTTCTACGGAATTTTTTTATAAATATTTGATTTATTATTACCATGATTTATTACCATGATTAAGACAAACCGCAAATATAACAATTTTTGAACTACACAAGAATAACTTGCGATATGAATACGAACGATGTATTCAAATGTATATTCTTTTTCTATGTTCTTTAATTCCATTCTACACCCTAATATTATAAATCTGTACTAATCATGTTGCTATCCAGACTCCTTTTTTACTTTTAAGAATTACTTGATCAATTTCAAACATTTTATAATTGAACTAAACTCCTCGCTTCCAAAACGAGTTTCCATTTTACACAATTATCATACAAAAAAAATACTAGTTATGAATTACGAAGTTTCACTGTGGAATTCTCATTATTGTGATACAAACATAAATGCTACTTACACTAGTAATTATGAAGAATATTATGCAATTATAACACATTAATAATGATCTCGAAATGACAATAGCTTATAAATTTACCATGCCAATTTCATAAATATTACTACGATAATGTTAAAAACAAAAATAGAGCAAATTGAATATAATAATCTTAAATTTTTACAGACCAGAATGAAATAAAATATTTTTAAATGACAAATTGGAAGTACTCAAGATATTTTAACATAGATCATACTATGCCATTGTACATAACGAAATGATTTAGTTTTAAAAGTGAAAATTATTCGCTGCATAAAAGGTAATTTATAATTAAATTACCATAAAATTCAAATAAGACTATATTTCTACAATATATTTTGCAGAAACTCTTGACGCTCGTGATTGATTATACTTGAATTTATCCATTAAATATAAGAGATAATATTCAAACTCATAGGTTATCGATGTATATTTGACATTCCTCGTTTTTCTCAAAAATTAGAAACTTGATTTTCGAGACGATACAGTTACAAAGTAAAGGTAAGGAAATATTTGAATTCAATCTATTATGATATTCCAGTCTTCATATATAGACTGCTCAATCAACTTAATAAATAAGATTTCTTTAAAAATGGTACAAATTCCTAAAAACTGTAGAAATGACAACAAAAAATACCTACTCTTCTACAGTCTTAGCAACGTTTAAAATAAATATCTAAATCCAAACTAAAGCTTTTGGAAAACTGAGCATTTCAGTACTCTCACTGGTGGTGTAAATATGTAATATCTACAGGCTAAATGTGCAGAAATTTAAAATATTTATACTTGACTTTATGTTTGTAGTTATAGTCATCAAGACTATCCGACAAAAATTGCTGTCCAATCAGCTAATTTACCTTTATTTCATTTGTATTATTTAATTTACTTGCATTTTAGTGTTTAATTAAAACGATATCGAAGCAGGTATTAAGTACAGACCACGATCATAAGATCGTGGCATGTAAGTACATGTGTTTTGACACATCAGCTTATTAAACTACCCTAACTCGTCACTTACCTTTTACACCACAAGATGATCAAATATTACACCACGCCCCTCCAAGGTTTCCAATTGGAATTATCATTTTTATATTCCAAATAATATACTGTTTCGTATGGTGTAATTGGTTTTACAGTTACAATGTTATATCTCTGTAAGAGTTTTAAAATTATTTAAGAGATTTGAAAATTGCTTATCATTTTTTACATTTATTTCGATTATTGATTCATCATATTTTGGATTTCTTTGCTAAGATTTCATCAGTAAAAAAAAAATAGTTATTCAAAAACAAAATAGGAAAAAAATATAGAACATTGCTGTTGCCAATAATAAATTTCGTTTTGAAAAGGTTTTTTTATTTATACATAAAGAAGAAGTATTTTACCATTTACGATCATAAATTCAATGTTGAGAATATTGTTTCATGTGTAAATTTATGAATAAGGAATATGAACAAAAAAAAAAAAAAAAATGGATAAACGAAAAGTAAAAAAAAAAAACTAAGCTTAGGGGCATTTTCAGTTAAGTGCGTTTGTTTTCTTTTGAACACTAAGAAAAGGAGTTGTCATGTTTATTATGTGTATGCATAAGAACCTATAGATATAGTACTTTCAGAATAAATTCATACATTTGAAAATAATTTCATGGAAAAATCTATGGAAAAATTAAAATATATAATTACTTTTATTCCATCGTTCTATTTTATCATATAAAAGATTAGGTATGCGTCATAAAATTTAGTTTTCCTTGTACTTTTTTGTATTTATTCTGTTGGCTATGAAGTCAACACATAAATTTAAAACGGATTGATTGAATTTAATTGTTCAGAAAATTTATCGAATTGTGAAATACGTATTTTGACAATATTGGACATAATGTTTTCTGTTGGATCAGTTTTTCTTCAACTTAGCGGACACAGTTTCTAATTTTCTTTAAATACGTCTGTCTATCTCGAAAAAAACAGTTATGTTGTCAAAGCACAGCCAGCGAGGCTACACGTCTATTTGTCCACTGAGGGGAATAAAAAACAAAAATTTGTCTTTCAATATGAATATTATTATACTTTTTCCCTGTTTTCTTATCCTCCATATAAAATATCCTATGTTGGTGGAAAGCCAGGTATTTTCGCATCGAATGAAATCGGTTTCAGGACATTAATGTTTCTGCTTCAAAACTCATATAAGGACGTTTTTTAAACAACGAAGCTTTACTTTCATTTTATTTAGCAAATACTTTGTATACCTTTTTACGTACCTTGTTTTGTCATGTATATAAAATGCTTTGTATATGGCTAAAAAGTAATTTCCTACTTAAATATTCTATTTCGAACCTCACTCTAAGTGTTTTTCTAAAAGAGGTATATAAACGAAAACGTTTTTCTTCTACACCTACCATAAGCCATTCAAACACAGTCATAGAAAACAAATTTATCAATTGCATAAATGAAAAATCAAGTATTCAAAATTTACTAATTCTATAAATTTCTAATCGTTTTAATTCAGTTTCATTCGGCGTATATATTGGAATTAAAAATATTTCAGTAAAATTTAAATGGTCTGAATTAATTGTCATTTTAAAAGTGGTTTATGAAGATAAACGTTTGGGTTCAGTAAACCATTATTCGGGGAAAAAAATATTCAACTTAAATTTTATTTAAAACAAATGGATTAATTTGACCCAATGGACTGATTTTCTTCATTCACTAACTTAGACTTTTTTTTTTTTAATTTCTGGCTTTAGCTACTTTCAGCTATATAGCCATTACCCAAAGGGGATTATTATTATTATTATTTATACAACAACAGTACACAGTACTACTATAGGTGGTCACCAATCAAAATACAGATTGTGACTGCTGTTGCTTAACTTTATAGATTGGTCTAAGCTGGTCTAAGCCTGTCATTACGTTACGTCAGTCCGGGGTCTAACTTAGACTTATTCACGAACTTTTTTTTTGTCTTAAATATGTCACTAAAATTTCAGCTCGTCATCTATTTTCGTTTTTTAGTTATATTGATAACAAACTGGCAGGCGGACCGGCGGTAGAAATGTGGAAACGGATCTTTTGGGTGATTCTATGAGCATCTATACGAAAAGTTTGTTTCTGATTTCAATATTATCTAGCGTTACAAACTTTTAATTATATGTCAAGTACAAAGTACTTTCCTCTAAACTTTTTCTTGTTCATACGAAAAAATAGTAATTGAAATTTTAATAAAACTACAAATTTTTATTACATGATATCATGGACATTGCAGTAATTCTTGGAAGTACAAGCATCGTCGGTACTACACCCATTAATTATAATTAAGACATGATTTTTATTTTGGAATTTCAAAAATTGAAATACCTTTTCAGAATATACTTTTTAAGCAAAAAAACTATCTTGAAATGAGAGGTATTGCAAACTAGTTATTTATTTTATAATATTAATGATATTTTCTTTCTTTTGCAGGTGAGTAGAAGTTTTCATATTCGGTAAGCGTCATTTAGAATATTTATCAGCAATGGTGGATTTAAGCTGCAATCATTCACTTCGAGAAAGGCATTGCTATGAGACTAATATGTGACTCTGAGTATTTGTCTCTAAATCTTTCTATTATTATATCAAAGTTGTTAGTACATCATTTTACCCTATTCTTTTTGACTTATACAAACTTCATATTTCTTTTCTTTTCGCAGACAATGATTTGATTTTGTTAGCTTATTAGAATTAGCCACTTAGTGCATTCATCAATAATTTTCGTAAATCATTTTACCCAATCTGAATGTCCCTGCGTATTTGTACTATCATCGTCGTATTAACATTGTATCAGTCAATATAAATTTACCACCACTAAGTTTATTTATTTTACTGTGATTTATACCCTTTGAAAAAATATACGTCATTTTTTAAATGTAAATTTATTTTTATCATTTTATTTTATTTATTCACATATATCGGTAACGTTACATCTCAGGTTATAGTGCAGTCACTCCGTCTCAATCAGAAATAATGTCCATCCGTGGAATCTAATAGAGGGAATAGAAATTTGTTCGTCACAGTTCATTCTCAGTGATAAAAATAAAAATAACGGAACTGTCACTGATGCCGCATTGAATCAGTGACAGTTCCGTTATTTTTTATTGTTATTCTGGGAATGCGCAATCCATTTACGCTACAAGGATAGCACGCATCCTGAACTGATACACGACGGGCAAATGTAGACAGCTCGGTTATTTCTGACGGAGACTGTCGATGAGCTCTAATGTGACTGATATGTATAAATGGACCTGTATATTGTAAAGAATGAATTTGAATATGAAAATTTGTATTAACATATTCATACATATATTTATATTCAGTATAGTAGTTTTGTTCATACAAATACTTAAACAAAAAAAAAAATTCAAATTTCTAAAATCCATTATCGAAGTAAATGTGCCCAATAGTAAAAAATTGTATATCTAAATTAAAAATAGATTTTGCTAATTAACTTTCTATTACCGATTATGTTTTAATGAAAAAATTTCATGATGTTAATAAATATTACTTATTGATTGTTTAAAACGTGCTCATGGATGAATCGTGCTCAACTCATTGAAAGACCCCAATGTAAATTTTTATAACTACAATTGCTAAAGGATAAGATTCACTGAGCTTCTTTCACTACTTTTACAAGCACGGAAATAAAGTAATTTCATTAGACGATTTCTCAGATTCCTTATCTTTATCTTGTCACGAGAAAAAATGAAAAATCATCCAAATTTACTTTTTTTTTCATTTTTGTAATTAAACGAATACTGATTGGCTTTATTTTTTTATTATATATATCATTGTTAAACCTTAAATAAATAATTTAAACGATCGCTTCTAAATCGACCAGAATAGGATCCACGTGTTGAAATAAAGTTTGTGCAAATGCTCTATTAATTCAAATATTCATATTACCAATTTATGACCACCGATGATGGAAGAATTAGACAGTTTTTTGTACTTAAAAAAATAGTGAAAGCCATAACAAGTTATAGCATGGTGTGTGTAAAATCCAACTGAGCATGAAAAAAAAATTAATTTATCTTTCTATTAACAAAGTTTGTGCAAATACTCTCATATTTCCGGTATTCATACTAAAAATTTATGAATGAATAATAATAAAAATAATAATAATAAAATAAAAAAAATAACATTCAAATTTACATATCAATGGAGTTAAAAGAATAAAGAATAAAAAAATAAAAATTTACAAATAATAAAAAATGAAAAAATACATAATATATACGGAAAATTAAAATGTACATTGGCCAATTACACAGTAAATACATTTCGTTGCCATTTCAATGTTTCATCATGATGTTTTATTGCAATGCCAACAAACTTGAATTTATAATTAAAAACAGTGCGTGAGAGTATTCCCATTTTCATAATTATTATATTTTTTTACCTCCATATAGTCTCTGCAAACAGTTAATGATACAACCTTACAACAATTAATACAACCTTAAATTTGGTAATGAAACTCTTATAAATATTGTATAAATAGTTTGTTTGAACCCGTTTTAATATTGTGATACTTCATTTGACACTTCTAATAAAATAACGTGAATAAAGTTATCAGGGGGTACATACACGATGAAGTATTTCGTGTATACATAGTCCTCGCATTGCAAAATTTTAGAATTAAGTTACCAGAGGGTACAAACACGTTGTAGTGCAAACAAGTTGCACTAGAAAATTTTATTTTTATTTTCATTTACAAATTCATTTTGTCACACCGATACTTAAAAAATGTAATCATGAATATTGAATTATTTTAATGTATGCAATTTTGCACAGGTGCTTATACATAACCTATAATCCCCACTTTCAAAAATCCATGGCAACGCAACCGTTGTCATTTTGAATGAACCCCAACATCAAAAAAACGTACCACTTGTAATATGTTTATTTTTAATACAGATAATAGAAACTCGAAATTTATCTTTTTGTTATATATTTCAATCATTGTTTGTGCAACCAGACTCGAATACTTCATATTCGTACAGCTCGAACATCATATTTCATACTTTTATCAATACTTCCCGTGTTTTGAAAGTCATCTGAACTTCAAAATATTAAGTTCGGCATTATGTTATTATTATAGTCTGAGAGCTCGTGAAAGATTTGAGTAGAGTTACTTCTGTAAGGCTGAAAGCTCTATCAGTAATGAATCGTAGTATGGTAAGTACAGATACCACGTTCTGGCAAGAGTCAGCCCTACAGGTCATCAAATTAAATGCGTTTGAAAGGTGTGAGAATTGAGTTGGCTCAAAACAGTAAGAGAGAACATCCAGTTCATGTGAAATGTATACATGTGTATGTGAAAACTGTTGGACGTTCTGGTTCCGTTATTTTCAAGAAGCTAAAGCTTATTAACGTGAAGCCAAAAAAAAAAAACAAATAACTATTTTTAAATATAAAATTTTGTGCTCTAGGCCTAGTTAATTTGAATTTTTCATTTCCAACTGATGAAGTACAGGCTTTGCCAGAACATGGTTTCTGTGAAAGTACATACTTTTATACGATTCAACCAGAGATAAAAAATTACAACCTTACAGAAAGAACCCTACACAAATCTCCGACGAACTTTTGTCTAATCCAAAATTTGGCGGATTACAATTTCTCATGCCAAAAACTTGAAAATACATAAAAAATCTTTCGGATATTTTATTCTGAAAAATTAAACTGACAACAATATTAACTGATATTAAGGTGCCATTAATAGATGTCATAATTAGTTTTAGAAAAAGAAACATCTATTGTGTACACAGTTTATTGGTTTCGTTTCTAAAAATAAAACGACTTTTTTGACTCTGTAAAAAACAACATGACCTCTTTCGATTGAGATTTGTCTTCAAAAACTAAAAATTATTAAATTCTGAAAAAAGCAAGTTTTTTTTTTCTGAATACTGAGGTTATTATGACGATTATTTCTTTTTTATAATTTTATTTAATTTCAAACTGTGCATTTCCTACAATTTATTATAAAAAATAAAATAAAATAAATAAATAAAATTTAGGTTTTGTAATACATTTTTCTGCACAAAGGAAGTTTAAATGAAATGTAAGAGGGTATGTGTGTAAATGCGACATGGCATATATCCAAAATTATTGTGTGGCATATTTTCAATAATTTTTTTCATGTTTGAATTTTTTATGTTTTTTGTTTTTAATTCTTTCTTGTGATATTAATTTTCAAAATAATAATACAATCATATCAAGGTTAATAAGATTATTAAAAACAGTAGTTGGTTTTGAGGCCAAGAAAAGAAAGTAAACAGAATTTGTTTCAGAATAAATTTACTCACAATGCCTTTATTGTATAGAATGAAAACATTTTATTAATAAAATTATAACTGTGTACCTGCATATTTCATACACTAAACAACAATTATAGTCATTTAAAGTACCTTATATAAAAACATATAGCAAAATCAGATTGGGTAGTTTATTGATTCGCATAACCTGCATAATCACATTAAGGCATTGTTTTATCAACTCGATTTTTTTGTTAATACATAATTTTTATAAGTATATATTATGTACTGTGCCGTATTGCCTATTATAAATCATTGTGAACTCTTATTTACAAATGAATATAATAACCCTCAAGACCCTCGTCCAGAACGAAATTCAATGCTTTAGTTTTCAAATTTAAATATGATTGAATTTGTAGATTTCTATTAAGTATTTTTGTCACCCCAAAATCAATAATTATCATTTAGTATTTTTGGCAAAATAGTCATTTTTTTAAAAATTAATGTAAAATTGTAAATTTTATAATAAAATTTTTTATAAAGTTTTATAATAAAAATTACTGCGGTCTGGAGACCCCCGTCCAGAACGAAATTCAATGCTTTAGTTTTCAAATTTAAATATGATTGAATTTGTAGATTTCTATTAAGTATTTTTGTCACCCCAAAATCAATAATTATCATTTAGTATTTTTGGCAAAATAGTCATTTTTTTAAAAATTAATGTAAAATTGTAAATTTTAAAAACAAAAAAAATTTAAATTTTATTTTTAGCATATATTGTACTTTTCGTCCATAAAATTATTAACTGTAGTAACAACGTTACATTACGTTTTCTGCGATTTCAGTTACTGTAATGTCTCTAAAAGAACTTAGCACTAATAAAGTAAAATGTACTTATTTATTTATTTAATTTTTTCGATTGAATGCAACCTGAAAAAATTTTGCTCTGTTATTATATAGCTGTATCTAGATGCACATTGAGTTTTTGCGTCACTGTGCAAAGGTTTCAGAATATCTAACATACATAAACTATTTTGTTTAGATATGTTGATATTTCCACAGAATAACTTCAACTGTGACTTGTATGTAAATAGCATCATCTGCAACATGTTCTTAATGTTCCTAATATAGTCACACTGTTGCTGAATTTTAATATCCGGATATTCACGTATTGGTGGTATGCTATGGTATGTTTTTACCTCATATGTTAGGTTAAATTTTGATAAGATTCAAAATATTATATTGTATACGTAAAGGTGTCTTAAATGTTATAAATGTCTACAGGCACCCAAATATTTATTGTGAAATAGTAAAATCGAAAAATATCGGAAGAGTATCACGTCTTAAATTTACTTTATCTTGAGTGGTTAACTTAAGCATGAAATTCACTCAACAAAAGAATTTCATTGAAATAAATATAACAATAGATTCAAACGTGTTCTTAATCTGATATTAACAGGAACTTAAACTCATTTCGATTTATTTTGTACTTTCCGTATCATCTACTTGTGCTTAATAATCTCAGTTAAAAATAAACTCCAATACATCTTATCAAAGCTTTTTAACAAAGAATATTCTTTAACTTATCAAAATGAAAACTGTCTCAAAAGTTAAGCCAATAATGATATTTTTTGTTTTAAATTGGAAAAGACGCGTCGTTTCGAAGTAGTCCTATGAATAACATTTTACTTTTAAATTTGAGACGAACAATTTTTCTCTCGACTGCTCGTTATTTGCTGTCTATACTCGAAATTATATTTTAAATTAAAATTAATACTAGATAATAAGAAAATATAAATATGTAAGTTTATAACAATTTTTAGATTATTAAATCGTTTGTCTAATTCACTAAAACAGAAATACAAATGGGTACTTCGTTGATAAACATGAATTAAAAAAAAAAAATATGACGATGAAAAATGATGAAAGGCACCAATTATTGTAATAATTTTCTACGGTAATAGAAAAAAGTTTAAAGAGCAAATACACGAGAAAAAACCTAAATCAGGCCTAACACTAATAGGAATTTTAAACAGCCTCCCTCTTCCTTGAAAAAATCAAATAAATTCAGAATATAAGTTCAGTAATTCGAATCAAATAATTCGTGGAATTCGTTCTTCATACAGAAATCTAAATTGTACATTCATCTTAATTGTAAATACATATAAAGGCATCAAAACGTTATCATACCATTTAACAACGTTGACTAATCTTAGGTTAGTCTGATGTTAACTGGGAAACCTATAGACTTCATACAGAAATCTAAATTGTACATTCATCTTAATTGTAATTCGTGTAAAAATAGAAAATATATCTATAAAAAAACTGTAAGATATTCGGTATCAACAAAAACTACTATAAAATATTTACATTATTTTGGCAACATATTTCTATAATTTTAGTAAAATTATTACTGTTATAATTCAATTTAATAATATTTTAATTGGGTTTTCATAAATTTACTTTCCGTAGAACTCAATGGATGCATAAAATAGGTACTGAAAATCATTTTAATTAGTTATTTATGAATATTATTATATAGTATTATATATAGTATTAATATGTATTTTAACTAGGTAAATACGTATAGATATGTATACAAATTTATAATTTAATATGTACTATGTTATTTATATAAGTATAATTCATATAAATTTTGTCATTGGGTTATATTCCAAAAAAAGAAAAAGTAACCTTATCAGTTAATACTATAAATAAATAGGGTACACTTTGCTACGACCTGATTATTCTGTATCCAATACTGAAAAAAAATTAAATGTCGTGAATTATTATAGACATTTCTATTTCACACTGATCACTCTAACAGTCTCGTTATAATTCAATGCATTTTTCGATTATTCTTAAATATGCTTGTAATTTGAATATTGGTAGTAAATAAATAAAAAATTACTCTTGAAATTTACAATATTTATTAATTATTTTTCATATACATAGAATGATAATTTTTAAGGTCTGTATGTATTTTTTAAGTATGTTAATTATTATAGTTATATTAGGAAAAATAATCAGATAAAAGAAGAGTAGCAGATTTTCTGTATTGAATAAATTTAAAAACTTACCTCCGTCCCCCTTTAAAGCAATGGAATTAATTTGTTTGTGAAGCTCGCATTTTAATATGTATATTTAAATCGTTTTTCCGACACTAGCTCTACGCATCTTAACGCCATTTTATATTATAACATTTATATTCATCAATTACACAAATTCAAAATGAAAAATTTAGAATTTAGAAAACAAATATTGAGAAAATTACATTCATGATTTATTTTTTCAATTTTGATTGTGACATTTTGTCTTAATTAGAAAATATATACTTTTCGTATAAAATCCACAGTGTAAAAACAAAATATTTAACCATTTATAACATTATAACATATTTCATTTTATGTTGCTAATTTTATATAAGAAGTTGATATTGTACATTTCTTACGAAATGTGACACACAGAACTAAAAAAGTTAATATTTATTAAAAACAATTAAAAATTACTAATACATGGGGGTATCATGACTATTTGCAACATCTTATTTGTAAATTTTAAATATCAATGCTTTTATTATTAGGAATTGAAAAAGCTAAATTTTAAACACACTTAAATTATATTTCATGAAATATGATAAGAAAAATCTAAGTGACTTTGTATTTCTTAATGTAAATGCCAAGATTACTGCCAAGAAAAAGTGTGCAAAAATGATTGATAGCTCAGGTTTGTAGATAATTAAAATTAATACAATTAAAAAAAAAAAATAAAAAAACGAAAGTGTACCTTTTTAATAAAACTATACAGTATATCTACTCGAAAACTGAATTTTTTGTAATACAAAAAATATGTAAAATAAATACAAATGCAGTATTAAAATGAACAAAAAAATATTATAGTATAAAATTATAAATTTCCATAAAAAAACAAAAAAATATATATATAATATATGTCCTTTTTTAACAACAGAAGAAAATTATTTTAATTTGATAAAAATTGTAAAATTTAATAACAGTCGTCAAAAAAGTTGATGTAGTTTTACTAAATTACATACATAACAATTGTGTAAGTACCTACACAAACGAAAAAGTAATATACAGATATATTTTCACCAATACAAATTCCAAATTTTAAAATAAAAAAATCTAAAAAAAATGTTTTTTTATTACAAACGAAACTAAATAGTAATAAGTTAATAAATTCATTATTATTAAATAATTTATAAGTTTGAAATGACTAACTCGAAAATGCATTTTATTTTACAAACGTGTGTGGTGGTTGATATCATGTTATACAAACCTTTCATCGTTATTTATTTCCAAAAATTAAGTTCAGGGGATAGTTGTGGTCGTATGCCATCTTGCCCTTATATTGTTTCTAGAGATCCGTTGTATAGGTCATTAAAAATTGTTGACATTTTTTCCCTTGTATATTAAAAATAATTTCAATGCAGTTGCGTACGACTAGCCCTATTAGTACGGAAAGGTGGCATTGTAACCACATTGATAAGATCTCTATCAAATTTTGAATATTTTCATGTTTGGTACTTCTCGCACAATGCCTTATTTAAGTTTAAGTTTTTCTTTCTCAGTTCAAATTGCCAAATAAATGCTAATAATTATAGATCCGTGTTGTATTCATCTATATTAAAAAATTTTTGCACTTTTATAAACTAATATTGGGAAGTGTTCTACTTAAATATGCCATCTGATGCATATAATATTTTCTATCCTAAACAGGACTACTTCATAACAGCTAATATATTGTACATACTGGAGTTATAAATTCAAAGTGTAAAAAAATTTTTTTCCGTCTTAAATTTAATTTTTATTTATATCATCGAATAATACACAAAAAACACAAATAGAAGTTCATAAGTACACTTTATAAACATACAGACTGCTGGAATTATTTACTAAAATCAATCGTTTTTTTTTGCTATTCCGAATCTTATAAATTAGAATTTTTTAAATTATAGTAAACAGCACCCTATACCCATCAAAATGACTTCTCCATCCATAAAACTTTCTACTTTAAAGGTTGGTATGCTTTTTATTAACTAAAATTGAAATTTGAGACAAATGTTTTTTTCTAAGACATGGTACCAATAAATTTCCATAAGTTCTTAATGTCTCCATGATTTATTCATTATACAAATTCCTAAAAGTATCTGAACATTTATTTGGATGATTCCGTTATTTCAATTGATTAATACAAGTCAAATCAATAAAAGCATGCTAAAAAGCGTTTGTTCCATCTTGTCACATCAAGCATAAATCGGTACATTCGTATAAAAACCCTTCATGCATAGTTTTATTTTTATTTTTGGATTCCTATGTATTTGTTATGCCGATTTTTTTTTTCATTTTTGGAACTTTTTAAAAGTTGGACAAAAACTTAAAACATGCATTCATTTTTTCTACAAAAGCGAGTAAGATGCAGATTTTTTGAAAATATCAAAGGAAAATCTGGGTGCAAGCATATGTTTAATCTCATCGCCTGGCGATAATGTTTGCTTATTAACTTACAAATAAATTAAAAGTAAACAAATTACATTGAAAAATAAACTTTTATTTAAAAGCTTTAAACAGAAGAAAATAAAGTTTAAATTGAATCCAGCTCACTAATTTATTACTTTACACAATTTATATGATAAAAAACTAAAAATTTACCTGTTTAGATAACCAAGAGTACAAAAAGTAATATATGACCTTGACATGCAAATCTCGTAACAAGGTTTTATATCTTATAAATTGTGTAATGTAATCAATTGGTGGGTTTGATTCAATTTAAAGTTTATTACCTTCTTTTGAGAGTATTTGAATAAAAGCTTGTTTTGACAAATTATTTTTTGCTATTAATTTATTTTACTGTTTGTTTGGATTAAGAATTGCTATATTCGACAATACGCAGAAAGAGAGAATTTTACTGCGTTAAAACTGTTGTAATCCAATTTATAATATTGTATGTTCTACAACACACATAAATACTTTTTATATAAAATTACACAAAAATAAATTATAGTAAAGCTTTTAACCTTGAATGACATACCTACTTAATGGATTTGTCTCTTGTTTTAGTATTTTTTTTTATTATTATGTTTTTTTGAAACATTTGTTTTCTTTGTGTTTCTGACTACATCCAAATGAACAAACTAAGGAAAAAAAAGGAAAATCCATTTGAATTTTTGATAACTTATTTAATTACAGGATGGCTAAAAAATTTTCAAGTAACCGTACAAGATCATCGAAACTGGAAAAAAATGTCAATCAAGAATTGATGAAAATACAAAAGCGTATCAAAATACTTTAACAATGACCTTAATCCATCAGCAATATTAACTCCTATTCCATATTTGGTTAGTAAACCATTTTTAAGGTAAAAAAATAATATGAAGTTATTTTTTTTATGATATTGTAATATTTTAGTAGAATAATTAAAGTAAAATAATATACACATAAAATAAACATGGATTACACATAAATAGTCCTGTAATTAGTACAATACGCTTATTTAAAGTTTACAACGAGCCTTCATTCCCAATAAACACCCTTTTTGCTGACTAATCGATATACACCAAATTGTTCTAGGGTGAATCAATATACAAATCTACACCATATTTTTGCTTGCGCTTTCCTTCCATATTCCATTCTGTAGCTCACTGTCATTTTCACTTTTAAGTATCTTAAAATTTGGCGATTTTTTCTCTCTAGTTTATTAATTTCAGGCCATTTGATTCCAAGTATTTTTCTAAAACAACGGTAACTTTTATATTATTTATATTTATATTTATATTATTTTATATTATATTATATATTTTTCAAATATATATTTTAGTAGTTTAATATCCATGTTTCATACTCATACAGTATCAACGATTTTACGTTGGTATTAAAAATTCCAACTTGTTGTTCATTGCGAAGCACGGGATTGTGCAAATCGATGATTTAGCTTGTTTTATACGGTTTCGAATATCTAATAATTTGCTCATTCAGGAACTTAAATTCAATTTTTATGTCTACAATACGTCACCAAAATTTTGGCTCGCTTTCTCTTTTGGGTTTTGAATAATGTTGATTACGAACGGACAGACGCATATACGGAATTGGACTAGTTAGGTGATTCTATGAACACACCCATATCAAAATTTTGTTGGTAACTTCAATACCTTCCATCGTAAAATTTTTTAAATATGTAGCTACGATGTGACCTTTTTCTTAGTGTGATAACGAATTTTTTTTTCTTGACCTTAAACAGTTTTTGGTTTGACACATAATTTTGCATCAAGCTGTACAATAAAGTTATGGTGTCATCACCTTTAGATCTATGAATAAAAAACAAAATTCTTTGTGTAGAATATTATAGACAACATTTAATTCTAAATTCTACAGATAAAATTCAATACATATACGTGGTTTATTTATTTTCAATTACCGTATACATACATTAAATATCTACATAAATATTATATACATGAGAATAGTTACCCGTTGATTATCAAACAATATACAGCATGATGCTTATCAATTCATAAAAATTTATTTTTAATACCATTAAATCGTAGCATACATATTGTATGCTTAGAAATAGTTACGTGATTATCGGTCTTCGATATTTCGAAAATCAAACTAATCATTCTTATAGCCTACTATTCTCCTAATTTTATTAAGCTCTTATCACAATTCATTCAACGGAAAGAATAATTAAACGTAACTAAAAGTAAGTGATACAAAGTGTTATCTCCCGGCCGTACGAAAAACTTTTTCATCAGATACATTGACAATTTTCGGTGTGTGTGTGTCGTATTACTATAGATCTAAAAGTCTATGGCTCTGGAATTGTCCAATTTGGTCCTCATAACCGGTACTGCCGGCTGACGCGTTAGAGCGCCATTTTTATTTGTAAGATACATGATCTTAATTTATACCAAAACAAAAGTTTCGACTAGAGGAATAATGTCGTCTTAAGAAATGGCCCTTGCTGTTGTAATTACGGCAATCTACGTTTCTGGCTGGACATTTTTTCCTTTCATGCAATGGAGATAACATGCAATATTTATATTTGAGTTTTTCTGGAACATTCTACTTGGCGCCGTAAACGTTGCAAGAGGAAACTAAACTTAGAAATTCTTCTAGCTTTTTAACATCTTCAGTTTATTTAGCCGTTTTAATTAGAGTGTCTAGGGTTAAGGTCTCGTCCAACTATATACAACGATTCTGTCGCGTATTAGTTCGTTTATGTAATTTTGATAGATACAATTGTCTGCAACATTATGAAAATGTGTTATAAAATCGGCTGCTGATTCGCCTATCTTTTGCATTCTACTGTTAAACTTCGAAAATCACATTACTTTTGGGTTCGAAATAAGTATGCAACTTATTCAGAGCTATATAAAATTTTGTCCTATGGGCATCCGTCAAGTTAAATTTTGCCAATATAATCTGCTTTGCCCTCCCCCCCCATTACATATATTAATGTTTAAATTTTTTTTTATTCTGAACACTCGTTAAGTTTTAATGCTAACCTGAATCACTGAAAACGCCTTTTCCATTTTGGCCATTCTTGTGGGATACCGAAATCAAAAGGTTCTGATGATGCAATGTTATATAAAGCTAATTTTTCCATTGTAACAGTTTAATTTTTTCTATTCATAGGATGTTTCAAAAGTATTAGTTCACGTTTCATTCACTTATAAAGTACTTTTATTCCATCACTGTCACCATGTTCTATTAAGCATTAATGAGCTCAATTTATTATATTAGCACAATTTATTATATAATACATAATTTAATCATACATAATATTGGTTCTTGCAAATCTTTCTTTTCTGTCAATCCTTAACACATGATGACTCTCTACTAATCATAGATAATCATCACCCAAACTTTAACAACTAATTATAATCTGGTGATATCACTGTATTATAGTACGGTGGTACATTCCTCAACAAATAAAAGTGACTTCTATGTAAGACAAATGCCTTTTATAAAGGTCAACACATAATATCGAACAACTGTGGCTGGTCACGCTGAACTCTATTATTCCACTTGTCGGAACCTTTCTTTTGGTATAAATTTAGATCATGTGTCTTATAATTTATGAAGTGTCAATCTTTAGATGTGTAGGTTTACCATAGCAAGAGCAAAAACTGTCCGTGAATCCGATCCTTGGTTTTCCCATACGATCGACTCTTTGACTAATCAATACTCTTTTAAATACAATATAATTCAAAATTATTTTACATCTTATTTGTTAAAGTTTGATATAAGAGGATATTGCACACGGGATGATCACATTGATTATGTATAATATATTGATATTGTGTACGCAGTCATGTAAAATAATATGTATAATGGTAAAACGGCTCGTGTATGTTTGATATTTAAAGGTATATCTATCTATCTAGGCATGTTTGTATATTTATTTATAAATAATTCTCTACTGTTTTAGTTGATCTTAATTTTATTTACTTTTCATTAAAACATAAATTTGAGTCTGCCCATGAATGTTTGCAATTAATATTGATGTATTTAATACAACGCATTTAAGCGTATAATGGTCATGTATTCATAATAAAAAATTTAATGTCAATGATAGACACAGAATTTCTGCACGATGTATGATTATGTTTAATTAAAAAAAATACATCCTAGCTTAATCAATTGAGCTGAACTTTTATTGTAAGTAAATAAGACATTTTTTACGTCTTTACTTTATCATGTTATAAGCTTTTCTGAAAAACTAAGCTGACTTAATTTCGAAATTTTTTCGCATTTTTGTATTTTCATAAATATCGATTTTCTGAATTAATTGATTTTAATAAAATTAAAATGACCAATTCAAAATTTAATCAGGCAAGTTTAAATTACGCGTTCTGCATAATGAGACTAACATACCGCCAGACCGATAGAAACGAAAAGAAAATTTCATCAAGAGGTTTCAAAACGTTAATATATACAAAAACAAGATTTTGAAATGGGAATACATAAATATTTTTTAAACACAAAAAATGTATATATGAAATTAGTTTTTATTTTTATTATTTGTATTTTAATTAAATATTCTAGTTTAATTAAAAAGCTTAACTTTGTGAACTACAACTTCTGTAAAACAGGCTAGTTAATCGAATAAATTTCGATTTTTTCCCCGATTTCCTAGATCAAATTATTTTGTATTTTATAAATACGTATTTCGACTACAAAGTAGTCATCATCAGTATGAATTAGCTAGTTGTGATGATACTCTGAGGAGATGTTACTCGTTGCTAATTTGGTGACGGTTTGCACACTTGCTCGTTCGTGTATGCGCAATGTATACTTATTATCCAAGTATCTATCAAACTGCTACGTCAACTAATTAGAATCGATCACGTGTTTAGTGTTCGACCAATGATATTGGTCCACGTGGTTTTTGTCAATTAAAAAATATCAAACTAAAAATTGAACGTACAAAACTAAAAATGAATTATGAAATTAAATAATTTTAATTTCAAATACTGTTTCAATTCTAATAATTCAATTCGAAAACTCTATTAAATCAGAGTTTGGAGGAGGTTCTCAGAGAATCATTACAACTAGCTAATTCATAATGATGATAAACTTGTAGTCTAAATACGTATTTATAAAATACAAAATAATTTGATCTAGGAAATTGGGGAAAAAATCGAAATTTATTAGAAAATCTGATATTTGTAACGAAACCACCGTAAAAAAAAGTCATTCCTCCAAAATATTCCGTATATTTGAACTCAAGTTTAATTACGATGGATTTATTCGGTTTTTAACGATTGCTTGCATTTTGCATCACGTAATGGTCTGTTTTAAATATTACAAAAAACGATACAAATTTTAAAAGATTCATAAATGTGTTCGGTTGTTTTGCTTGTTATTTAAAATGATCTTTAATTTTTTTTAATTTAGAAAATAAGAAAAAAATAAAACCTTAAGCTGTAATTTATAATTTCCGAAAAAATATCAATTTGATGAAATTTGTCGATGCATATAATTTTGTCTATATTTTATTCGATTTTTAATATAAAAGTCCTGAATTTTTGATTTTCATATTCAATTTCATTAGCCACATATCTGTAAAACAACAAAATGAAAACATTCGATACGATGTTTCTTTTTTTTTTCGTTACCTTTGAATTATCCGTTTACAATCGCCAAATCACATTTCAATATCTCTTAGTTTCAGATTGTTTTTTGATTGTTTTACGTTTTGAATAATACCTATAGATATGAAATGTACGGAAAGGACTGGCAATAATCAAAATTTGTCTGTACGGATGAGAATCGAATCCTCGTCGATTGCTTTAGATCTTTAGTGGATATAAAATAAACGATACAATTTGTACACATGAAAAAAATCTTCTTGAATATAGAAGCAAGGACTAAACATTAGAATTTATCATTGTTAAATACGGCAAACATTAGAACTCAAAAAGTTATTTATGCATCATTATCATTTCTCTGCTCGCTTGACAGACCTTAAAAAGAAAAAAATTACTATTAAGTAAAACGAAATTATATCTTTTATTTTATTTTTTATTTCAATTAATATGACAACAGCTCATGGTATAGAAGGTACAAATAAATTCTTTTACACTCACCCCGTTTTAATATTCATTATTGTAATTTGTTCAGACAAAATACAAAATCAATAAAAAAAAAAAATATTAAAAAAAAACTGATGATATATTATTGTCGACGATGATAATGATTTTCACAATACTGATGATATAAAAATAACGAATAATGGTAATTATTTTTAATTTATTCAATCGAAAAAATAATAATTTATATATTCTCTTTTTAATGACAAAGGAATCATGTATTTACAGATTTAATTTTTAATTTTCTAATTATGTTGAAACTTTTTGTAAGGGCAGTTGCCAATAACACACATCCACTGATAAAAAACTGTCAAGTTTTGAATTAGTTATTATAATAAAACATGTGAATATAAAACTAAACCTTTGTTCATATTGATCAAGGAATTCATACATTAGCAAATAAAGTTACGAGTGTGAACAGCAACTTTTTAGTTAAGTAATTAGTAATGTTGTTTAATCAAGTAATTATTACGAATACTATGATTATTTTATTTATAATTTTGTAAAACTTTTAGAATTTTCTAGTGGAAATTTTACTAGTGATAAGAAGTGTAGTCTAGCTCAATTAACTGTATTGCTAGTGTTATTAACGATTAACTTTTTGAATCTATCTCATAAACTATTCGTATTACGCAAATAATTATTATTTTACCAAAAATTTATTACGGTTTATTAAGAAATAATTATTTATATTTCGTGACTAATAAAAGGCATAACATTTTTTGCTAAATACACTTCGATGAAACTAGAAAAGGAAAGTTAATTAACATATCCTGCTTTACGCTTACTAATCTAAATGATTTTTTTTATGATTTAATCACTAGCAATTAAAATGATAAATTCTATCTGAACTGATTTCATACCCATTCGTTTTACAAACTTTGAGCTTGTGGGAAATTAAAGTAACGGTCTTTCTGTATGCCTGTAATTTTTTTCTGTGATGCATCATAGTCTGCGAAGTACTGAAACCACGTTCTAAAACCTGCCTTTCATCAGTTTTTATGATGCATTGTGATGGGTCAAAACGATAAAAGTTAAAAGATAAATAATTCATATTAAAGTTGCAGAGCATAAAATTATAAATAAAAAAGGTACATTTTTGGATATTATTAATAAATTAAAGCTCCTTACTATTTTCTATACCCCCCCCCTAATAATTTTTATATTTTCTGTTTTTTTAGTATTTGTTTTCATAGTGGCAACAGAAGTGAAAATTTCAACAGTCTAACTATCGCGGTACAAGAGATACAGCTTGGTGTCCAACGGATAGACAAACAGACACCTGAGTCTTAGATATAATTTTCCATTTTACCCTAAAAACGATGGAGCCAAAGAGAAAAGAAGTTTTCACTTAAACAAGTATATATTTCATGTATATTTGATATACCTACATGTAAATTTTATGTGTGTTTGTGTTAAAATTTTTAGATACTCTAATTGCCAAAAAATGACAAAAAACTGTAAATGAATAATGCTTTACAATTTTCAATTTCTTCAACTAACTCTTAGTCTTTTTACCCTACTGAAGTCTCACCCTCTTCAAATTTATAAAAGCTGAAGACATGAAACGTAGATATCCATACTTCGCATACTTGAAAAAACTACAACGTTATAGAAAGTGTTTCCATACGAATATTTGAGTAATACGGTATAAATACTAATTATACTTATAATTGCATATTTATAAAAAAATTTTGATCTATTCATTAAAGTGATTGGATTCATTAATAACATTTTTGTTCACTAATTTATCATAATCAAGTTATTCAAATGTAATTTTGTTTATTTATCATACGTACCTATAGTATAATACAGATCGATATCATTTAATATAATTTAATATCCGCCATGTTTATTATGTTTTTGTTGTTTTATAACATGGTTTATTCTGCAATGATTATTGTGGCGTTTCACCCTTATACATATACCAGTTCATTACAGTAAAGACTAACGAGCTTATTACAGTAAAAACATCATCATTTCATCAGTTAAATTCAATGAAAAATTTACGATTACAAAAATGCGGGTTTCCTTATTTTTTGGGCAAGTATTTCTCCAATATCTTTAATTATATGCAAAAATTTGATAAGCTGTTTATCATAAAAGATACTATAATGTTTTTGAATTTGTTCACACAAATCCAAAATAGTTTTAGAGAAGATTACTTATTCAAAAACCAATTAACACTGTTAAATGTTTAGATACTAGACATGGTTGAGAATTATAAAAATCCTCTAAACATGTTGTTCATTCACTTATTTATACATATATAATAATAATATCAAATCTAATGATATATGACTTAATTAGTATAATTTGAGCGCATATTTTGGTGAATCTAATTTTCTTCTTCTTTTGATGGTTTATAAGTCATGAATCCATTGAAATATTGGCATCTTACTCACAATTTTGTTTATATATTATTAATTAAATTATTTATTTATTACTATTCTTTACAATATCTTTTGAGCTAAAAGTAAATACCTATTAAATATATTATTTTATAGACTAATAGCTCTTGGGCGTTTTAAGCGACGGTCATTCTGTAAGGTAATTTTTTTCAGTAATAAATCGTAGGTTTTTTACATTTGAGAGATAACATACATTTTTTACTCAAATGAGGCTTTGTATTTTAATGCAATTAGTAAAAATAATGAAACTACATCTATAAAACATTCGTGTATAATTCGTATATAATATATGCATGTCCTAAGGCTCCGTTATTTAAAATTATAGCCATAAAAGGCAAACCTCCACTTTTATGATAAATTTTATACTTTACAATGTTTTTTTCTATCTTTTATTAAAAAATTAATCTTTTGGCCGTGAGAGTTGGTTCACCTCTTCCGAATGTATAAGATGTATACCACTACCTTTCTGACCTGCTAACATCCTTCCCTTTCTATGAAGTATGTACTTATTGAAGCAACAGGAATTAAAATTTCAATCCAAGTATCTTGATAATCAGAATAATTGCCCACTCATATTATTTTAGAGATTTAGTTGTGTAAGTACCAAAGAAAATTACATTACATTTCATACGCTTTTAAATATCAAAAACTATAACACAATACGTCGATTAAAAAATGATTACTGATTTAAATACTTTATGTAAGCCTTGGCCTTTATTTATCTTTGTAACGAAAATTTTACAATTTTAAATAGAAAATTGTACTAACATGGAATTCGTGAACTTTCGTTTCTTATTTTAAAGTTTGCAAACTAAAAAATATTAGTTTTTGGTCTCGTTTGCTTTTAACTGTTTTTTATTAATTTGTATTTTATTTTAAGTTTAAAATAAACTATTTTGCCACAGAGAAACATGCAGAAATATATTTAAAAAAAAGAAAAAAAAATCACAATTGAATAAACTATAAATTTACAAAGTTTACACTAAACTACACAAAACTATACTAGCATATATTTTCAAAAAGTAATTAAACATATAATTTATTTGAATTTTGAAATGTTTAACTTACTAATACAGAGAACAACATAGTAATCTTATTTTATTTATGTCATGCATTTTACCATATTACCACATAATATTAACTTTAAATTTATTTAACTCAACTAACTCTTAATGATAAGTAAATAAATTAAAATTGATAGTTTCAGAGCTTTTATTAATATGCTACATCATCATCAACAAATGTTGAACATTTTTGTTTAGACGTTGTCAGTAAATATATGAGGGTAAAAAAGTTTTTTATTTTTTTATTTTTATTTTTTTAATGTTACAGTGGATGTGATCTTCGGATTCATACCAATAACTTTATCTTATATATAAAAATGAATTGCAAAATGTGTTCGTAAGCGCATAACTCGAGAATGGCTGGACCGATTTGGCTAATTTTGGTCTTGAAATATTCGTGAAAGTTCAGGGAAGGTTTTAACGATGAGAAACATAAATAATAAGTAAAGGAAAATACTATAAACGACAATTTAATTTTCGAATACAAAATGTTCCTAGCTGTGAAACATATTTTGTCTTTTTTTTTTCTCACATGTTACAAATCATCATTTCCATAGAAACCAAAATATAATTTTGAAATTCAAAATAAAACTTCTTTATCTATTCAAAATAAAAATTCTTTATCTCTTCTCACTAGCAGTATGACGAACTGTCAACTATATAAAGTGTGCATATCGCATTGTTCAAGTATTACCGGAATCATTCTTGGTTCAGGAGGTCCATATATCTTTCATCAAGTGTATGTGTACCACACCAAAAATTATCGGATTAACGCGGTCCCGGGTGTAAATAGCAAATACCAGGTAAATACCGGGTGCATATAATGTACTGGGTGCACACTAAAAACCGGGAATCCGATTAGAAAGGATTTGAAATTCTTCCCCTAAGGGTAGAATCGCATCCGCATGTAAACGATGTAATATCATTTATTAAAATGTGAAAAATAACACAGCAACGCGTAAACCGGGTGGGTATGCTTCAAAATATAAATTAATATCATAATTTATTCTGATTTGCCGCAGCTTCATTATTTAGTTATAGACAGTTGAGAATATGTTATTATATTTAGGAGATATTGATGTTGATTAGAAATAATTTATATAAATAACAAAACAATGTTTACCCGGGTCAGCTATTCAAAATAGAATTTATTTATCTCTTCTTTTCTATATTAGTGGTTCTGGACTTCTTTTTACTATTTTTCATCAAGTATATGAGAACCACAGTACAATATACACGAATTGTGGGTGCACGAGGTATCGGGTGCCCACATCAAACACGAGTGTATATATAAATATTTCGTGTCACGGGTATCCCACACCAAATAGTGGGTTAAACATCAAATACCGGGCATCCCATAAGAAAAGATTTTCTGAAATTCTACCCCTAATGGGATGAAAAGAAGAGGCAAAGTTTGTATGAACAACGGAATTCCTTCGTCCAATCTGCTTCAAATTTTGCATGCATTCGATGTAATATCAATTGTCACCGCAACCTGTCCGGGTATGCTTTAAAATATATATTAATATCATTATTTATTCTAATTTGCCTTAGCTTTCAGCCTTAAGAAATACAGGAAAGTTGTTAAGAATATGTTATTATACTTAGAAAATGTTGAAGTTAATTAGAAATATGTGGCAAAACGACGTTTGCCGGGCCAGCTAGTTATACTATATAAAGGAGAGTCTGTATATCCTACTTATGTGTAAATAGGGGATACTTTATATCAATGGCGCTCTGTAGAAATGGCAGCATCCAATAAAATTCGGAAGGTTACGAAACGATTTAATATTTTATGAAAAAATATACACAAGCCATTCACAAGTATTGCAGCAATATTTCACAGCTTTGCAGTAGATTACTAATATCCCGTGCTCTAATCTATAAAAAAGTGTTGAACTTTAACCAAGAGTCAAAGGGAGTTTTTGTTGCTCAAGTTACTGGAAAATCTAGATATAAGCAAAATATTGGCGTACATAACTACTAATACTCGTGCTCTAATCTATGAAAAACTTCTACCTACATAATTCGTTACTGTTATTTATTTTCAGTATAAAAACCAATTTTTTTTTAGTTTGTTTTCTCGTAAAACTTTACTTATCTTTGCTTTTACTACTCAAATTCACTATACACAGAATAATGTTTGAATATAAAAGCAAATTATAAGATCATTTATATGGAAAAGTACATATAGATTCGAAACCTCTGAATAATGAATTGAAATTAAAACTCAACTATTGAGAAATAACTATAATAATAATTTTTAAAACGTTTAGTAAGATTTAAATCGAATGCAAAGTGGGGTCAAAACACAATGTATGCATAAGTGGATAACCTAAAATTTAAATTTGATTTTTAAAAGTATTTAGTATCTTAAAAAAACAACAACAACAAAAATTAAACATGGAAGTTTAAAATTATTGATTAAATACTGGAGTTATTCTTCTTTAAGTACGTTATAAAAAAATGAGAATAAAATTTTAAGATGCACGTCATCATCGTCACACAAAATTCAAAGGTTGGAGCTGTTGTTATGATTTATGTTACACTTAATATAAGAAAATATATATTTATTTATTTGATTATTCAAATATAAACTGAGCTTTATTGACTGTGTTGACTATCCTTCTCCAGTCATGTTATTATTATTTTATTGAAATAAATTATTAGCATGCAATTAAAAATTGTTTTTTAATGATGTCAAAGTAAAACTTCTGACGCGCGTACATAAGTATATGCACCAATTTTTTTACATATATGCATATTTAGAATATCCCATTACGTCATGTAGTTCTTCATTTCGTTATCGGGTATGAAAACAATTTACGGGAAATGAATCTGAAAAAACCACACATTCATTCAAAAACATTCAAACTTTAGGCTAAACTTTACTTCAGAAAAAACAAACATGTTGAATAAAAACTTTAATGCAACTTACAATGAACAAGCAGGAGAAAAGTGCGAACAAATCTTAATACATTCAAGTGTACGTAAATTTTATGTTGTTACTATAGGATGTATGAATTTCCTTCATCAAAAGTCAATATCAATTTTAGTATCTGAAAATGTATATTATATCTTTCATGATATAAATATTCATTTAAAAATGAAACGAATACTATATGTCAGAGGATATTAATTTTAGTATAAGGATTTTAACGCTAGTTACAATTGACTGCGCAAACAAAATATTGGTATTCATAAAATAACCGAAGTGTTCATAGAAATAAACAACATTACCGAAATGAGATAATTTTTTTGGTGGTGTATTCCATACCTAAAATGTAACAAAAAGTTCTTGAGTGAGTAAGGTCCATTTGATCGAATGAACTAACTTTTTAAGCATAAGAGATAGAGAGAAATAGTAGAGCTACAAAAATTTTTGGTTTTTTAAACTGTCAGATTTCAACAGGTATTCTCTCAATGATAAAACGACTTGTTTGGTAAACAAAAGATTTATTCATATCTTATAGTATCTTAGAGTTAAATACATTACGAAGTATTTAACTCAACTGAACTAGTATCATTCTATACTGTGATGAGTACTGCTAATTGGTGGGGGGCAAGTAACCAACTCATCAGTCATCAATCATACACATATAAATTATTACAAATGTATATCGATACTCTTCTAACATAAACAAACAGATTTTGCGTAAAACATTTTTTCAAAAAATATTTTGATTCACCACAAGTTTACCTCAAATTTTACTAATAAACATAACATATATAGTTAAAAGTAATTACAATATATATTATAATTATCACAATAAACTGAATATTTATAGTATTCAATGAATGCTAATTAAAAATAGTCAAATGATGTTCAACCATATATCGAGTATATAAACAAGTAACTCTGTTATCTTCACTTGTTGTTTGTTGGTTTTTATTTTAAAAGCATTACACTGGATAAATCCCTACTTAGCATAAATTGTCTCTTCATAATAAAGCGATATTATATGTTTCTATTACCTTTGAGTAAAATATGAAATTAATGTGATTTCAACCTGATTTTTTCTATTTGAAGTCCATTTTAACTGGTACAAGCCTTCCAAGAAAATATAGTCACCTATTTGATTATTTTGATCTATAATTAAACCCCTAGATTCTGAAATTAGTGTATTTATAGTTTAAAACTATATTAGTTCTTAAGCAGAAAAAATGTTAATCACATTCCAACAAAGCTATATGAACTACTAATTATATAGTAATATAAAAACAATTAATACTACAATTTTAAAATGAATATCCTAGAATACTTTCTGTGTATCTTAGAATACTCAGAGACGGAATCTTGAAAAAACACCACAAATAAATATATTGGATATAGTCGTAAATCTTTAAGATCAACTCAAGTTTATCCTGTTTTAATTATATGACATTATTGTTATCCAAACCATTGAAATGGGTATGTTTTTATAACTACTTCGTAAATCTTATGAGATTTTCAAGTTAGATTTATACATACTTTTAATCATCGTTTATCGTCACACTATGAAACACTATTGAAATTAAAAATAAATAAATTTTTCATTAACAATGGCAGATAATAACGTACTTAAAAAAGTTACTTAAATACTAAGTATAAATTAAAATGAATAAAATTGTAGATAGTATAAAAAGTAATAATTTGTAATAAACTGTATTTATATGTTGAAATTGTTCATTTCATAAAATAATGTTCCGAATAAATGATTTTATAATGTAATATGCTCGAAAGAAAACAAATTTCGATGTTAAGATTTTCACTATTATATATTAATCTATATCCTATTGACTGATTCTGTACATTGGCCTAAACATACTTTATTCAACAAAAAATTTCAAAAAAAGCTGAAAAAATTTCAATTTTTATCACTTTTTGAAATTGAGCTGGATCACGAATAGGGAAGTTGACTTATAGAACGATTATACGGACAAATATACCAAAATGTATTTAATTCTCCAATTCCTGATCTCAATTTGCCATCAATTTGTCAATCTGCAGTATGTGAAGTTAATCGAGATTCCATTTACTCCGTTGCGATGGAAAAAAATTTAATTGTTACGATAGGCTGATAATAAAACCATAAAAAACGCCTAATGGCTAGGTATATAGCTACAATGCAGTATTACTATTACTATAAATAGCGGCTTCAATAATTTATAGTGTCACAATCTTTAGACGAAATTTAATATACCATCATATATTTAATGTATATTACGCATATACAGATAAGCATGATTCGATATCAGTACTATCAAACATTTCAAGTTTATCGTAGCGTAGAAGAACTTAATTTAGGGTAAATTTTATTTTTTACTTTTAATTTGCGGTAAATGCTTTTAAGTTTTCTTATAAAATTTATCCGACGTCTTTGAAAGTCTTTCATTTTATATTTTTTGATTGATGAAACATTACTTACCATGAATTGTTATCCAAAGCAAACCTGTTACCAAAATTCCAGCTCAATCGCTTGAAGATGGCTAGTTTCCAGATTTGATCCACATACACTTCCTAACATAGCAACTAATATTAAAGCCTGTAATATGACAATTATAGTGTTTTTATTTCTATTCAATTTAATGGACATGGTTTATTTAATGACAATGAAGATTTATATTATATTGTAAGGTTGAAATACATAGTACATAAGGGTATAATATTTTGTTGTACTGTTCTTGTAACACCAAGAAAAATGGGAATACACATGTCCAACTAATCATTCTACTTAATATATTGTGACAAATAAATCCGAACTTTATAGATACATAGGCAGAAGACGAAAGAACTTATTACAAAAAAAGTGTTAAAAATTTTTTTAACGTAGTGTTAAAAATTAGATAATTATTTATGATATATAAACGGTGAGAAATTACGCGTTCTAAAATCAGCAATGTTTGAAATTTAGATTAAAAAATTTAAATTTTGATGTTTACTTATGTCTGTGTACGTAGGTATGAAGGAAAATCGAAAAAAAAGTCGGTTCATAGTAGAAATATTCAAACAGTATACACCTTGGCCGAGCACGTATAATTGTTAACTTGCTAGACAGACTAGTTCAGATCTCGAACATTAGTTGAATGGTTTTACTCAAAGCCATATTTTGCTTTTATGTTTTTTCTTTGTTTGTTACTTTGAGGTGAAGTCTACAGTTTACAGACTTTAACGTTCATTCATAAATTATGATTAATTATAATAAATAACTGGCTAATTGTACTCAGTCATAGATATTGCGATTAATACTGTGAGTCGTCATCCTTACAACTTTTAATATATATGTTTTTAATCTACTTTAGTTCACAGATATTTTCATTAACATACCTGTGAGCAGTTCTGGTAATGCTACCGACTCAATGAATCTGGTATTTTTACGTAATATCTTTATTTTTCAAGGTCACTAGAACCAAAATCAAACCTTTTAAGAGACGTTTATACGTGCGGGGATAAAAACAATAAAAACACGACATGACAATTGAAAGTATGTCGTGTGATTCTTGCGCATATATTTATACCATGATTTAAGCCGCTATATAAATTGAAAGCCTTTACCCTTAATTAAGACCCATTATTCACAAATGACATGACATTTAAAATTTTAATTACAATAATAACTAAAGTAAAAAAAAAATATTATTAGTTTATTTTAATGTCCAATTAAATTACATCAACAAAATAGCATTTAGTTACTGGAGTAATTGTTTGCTAATGGGGTATACACAAGTAAAATAAAATGAGATACTCACTACAAACTGGGGACAATTCTGAACAGGGAGAGTAAAAATTCAATCTGTATAGGTTAGGTTAAATGGGAGCTATCAACCCGAAGTGATTTTAAATTCAATTAACTTCCGAGTTATCATCTATTGACGTCGATATGGCTTTTGTATTATAACAAAAGTATTTTTCTTCGATTTAGATAGAAGGATCTCTTGAGCAACTTCCATTGTATATCTGTTCCACTGCCCAAATAACTCAAAAAATACTTATCCAAATGTTTTAAAATTGGTGTGCACAATCATGACGAAAACAAAGAATAATTCGAAGAGATTTTCTCGAAAAAACATTTTAAAATATAAAATTTTTGATTTTGACCTTTTTGAATTTTTTTTCTTGAAAAACTCTTCCACTTGCCTCCCGTTTCCATGTCAAGATTATGCATACAAAATTATTTGTGCGCGAATATTGAGAGATTAATTAAAATATATATAACATGTAATTTAAGTCAACAGCTGGTTAGAAGCACACTGTCTTATGCCAATTACAATTTTTGATAAGCCATAAACCCCCCTAAGCCCAAAGTGTACTATTATGGGAAGTATGAGTAGTTCTTTTTTGATGTGTAGTAAGCACCCATTTTTTATGATATCGGAAATGCATAAATTGTGCAATATAGATTAATTAATTTATTTTTCGATGTGACACGTAATAATATACTAAGGCTCCTTACACACTCGGCCGCTTACACACTTTTAGGACACTTATTACTTAACATTTTGTGGTACAAACTGGGTATTTACTACACATCAAAAAAAGACCCTAAATAAATGTAATAAAGTTATCACTCAGTGTGCCAAGGAATAGTTAATTGCGGACACCATCTAACACCATCTTTTGTCCTAAACAATTCCAAATTATCTGCACCAATTTATCATAAATCCTGAATTAGTAGTGAGCATATAAAATCATCTATCTGTCTAGCATCATCACTATTGGAAATTCCACCGACCTTATTCACCCAGTCTTAGTAGAATACCTCGAAAGCATATATGCATGCTTGCAAGTGTGTGTATTGTTGGTAATGTTATAGAAATAATAGAATATATTGTAACAAATAATAAAATTGTAATCACTTAATATTGTTTTAATTAAATAAATTATTACTATCTTTGTTCTGTGTTGTTACTTTGTATTTTAACTACTACATACAACAGTTGTTGCCAGAAATACATTTAGATGTGTATAAATGAAAAGGATATATCAAGCTTCTAGGTTTGTTGGTCGTTTTCATTGGTTACAATTTATCTATGGTTTTGTAGTTTTTAGTACTGGGTGATTTATTTTAGTGCATACAAAATATAAATTTTTTGAAATTGTATTTTTCAGTGTAATCTAATGGAAATAAGTATAAAAATATAATATTAAACCATTTAGAAATGTTCATGTATGTGCGAGTTTCTAGTATCAGAATAAATTAAAATTTAATATAATGTGCCAAAGTACCCTTTAACGTTATGCTTTTACATACCAGGAATCATTTTTTTAATCTAAAGTAACTGTGATTATCCCTAGTTCAATTTTAGTACAATTTTATCATTTTTTATCCCGAAATGATTTCTTGCTGAAATCAAATAAATACTGAAGTCTACAATGTCCAACAGATGTATCATAGCAGGTGTGATCTATTTGCATACAAGTTTTCCCATTACACTTACAATCGATTGAGTCAAATTTACGCTCAAAAGTTGTTATTTAGAAAACCAATTTACTAAGCTCGAATTGAATCATTAATATTTCACCATTAATATTTCACATTAACAAATCCACAATTCCTTATACAGTTATCCTTCAGTATCAGTTGAATAAAAAGAGAAAGATCACAAAACTTGCGCGAATTTTCAAAATTTGTAAGCGCTGTTTTGGAATCCAATTATTAACGGCGATACAAAATATAATAAGCAGATATCATTTGTCGTATTACCTCGTATCTTTCAAACGGTTGGGTGGATTTCAACATTTAAGGTATCATTATATTTGTCTGAAAACCCAAGTGTTCTTAAATATGTAAAAAAATGTCGAACTTTTGGCGCGAAACAATAATGCGTTAATTAAAAAAAATGACCCAAATCTAAGTTGGATATTGAAATAAAGAAAATTAAATTGGGATTACAAAAATTTATAAAAATTATATGTTTAAATTTAATAAGAAATATTAAATTGGTTTTAAAAGTGTGTAAACCAATATAGTTAATTAGCTCATAAGAGTGATCCGGAACATTAAAAAGTCTGAAATAAAATAAATATTTTCAATAATAAAGAAACCGACTGCAAAACTTAAAAACAGTGGCACCTCTAATGAAATGAGAACTTAAACAATCACGTGTGTTTTACAAAAATACAATCCATTGCTTAAAATTTTTGTTTGTTTCAAAGAAAATCTGCAATTGTAAAACATCTAAATTATTCTTCTAACTTATTGTAAAACCTATCGGCGGTTACGGCTTTATATATATATATATATATATATATATATATATATATATATATATATATATATATATATATATATATATATATATATATATATATATATATATATATATATATATTTGAGGTTCGTTGAAAAAATCCCAAAGGGCTTAAAAAAGTTTTCACTTCAAAAACTTAATCGTGATGAAACGATCGGAACATGATTGATAAAATTTACAGGAAAATTTAAAGCCTAAGTTAAATACCCTCATTAAGTTTAGTAGCAGGCGGGGATTATTAAATTTCTTTCGGCTTATAATTTGCTATTGTTTTGTATTTTTTAGTGCATTTAAATTTTATTTTTTGTAGTCGTTTTTTTTATTTTTGGTATTTGGTTTAATTTGAAGTTTTGGATATATTTAAACAAATTATGAATATAGAATCAGTAACCAATAAGTAAAGAATAATAGAAGAATTATGAATTTATTTAATGGAATATCGTTTTATTGCATATATGAATATTAAGGGGAGAGTATTGTCTGTTTACCGGTACTACATTAAATAAGCAATTATTTCTATGCATAAAATGTTAAGCGTGCTGTAAATGTCATGGCAACAATTAATTAATTTCAATTTCAAGTCCGTTTAAGAGAAAAATTTGCATATAAAAGAAATAAAAAAAAAATTCATAATCAAATTTTTATCACTTAAATTAAAATTTTTAAACATACGAAGCTTTTTCGACCTGATCGATCGAAAGCAAGTGGAGCCATTGCAAAACATAATACTTAGATTTTGTTATTTTTAAACAATTCCACTAACTTGTTAATGTATTATCAAAATTGAATCACACTGTTTGGAAATGACAAAAACAAACTGTAAAGTATTATTATAACAGACAAGTACATTTATACGATGCGACAGAAATTACATTCAAACATGCAACCGAAGGAGAAGTAAAGTAACAATCAATTCGTTTTCTCTTATGAATGAAAACTGTTGCTTTGTTATTGACTGACAACGATTGTCCACACAATTCTGGTTAGAACACTTTTTGCACATACTATAGTGAAATAAAACTGTTTTTATGTTTTATTATGTATAATTTATTTTAACACATTAGTAAGAGGATTAAACATTGGTCTACAATACAATTAAATAGAATGAAATCATACGTTTTAAGAATTTGTGAGACAAGAGATTTTTGTGAAACGTGGGCCGAATCCAAAAGAAAAAAAAACAGGTTTCAATCTTTAATATTATAAACTGTATTTCATCATAATAGCACTTTATTTTCGAAATTTTTACCAGAAATATTAAACTTTCGAGAAAAAAAATAATATACTCTAGAACTCTCGTACAGAACCATTTTCAGTTTTCGTAGGACAAAGTTTCAAAGGTAAAAAAGCTATCGAAGTCTTAGTAAGTTTGAAGAAAACCATTAATTTCTAACTACATGTTACAAATCCTCTAGAAAATCTATTTTCTTTAAGGAAAGTCTTAGAAAGCTCTATTATGATGAACATTATTGCCCTTGAATGATCCGAAGCTTAAATATAAATTTTGTCGATTTCAGTTCAAATTATTGAATAGAAATGTATATTAATTATATACTCCACGAACTAAATTGCATCAGCCGAAATCCAGAGCAAAATATTATAAAGAAAGGTCGTACTAATATTTTTTCAATAACACGTGTAAAGTTTATGCATTAGATGGCCACAAAGTCTTTTCATAGTTTCTTATTCGTTTTATATGTTCTGTACTGCGTTAATGAATTTCCTCTATAACAAAAAACAAAATTTAACAATGTAGTTAAAAAGCAACCTTAAATTAAAAAAACAAAATTTTTAGTGTTTTCAAAAAAATACACACAAAAAACACAAAACCAGTACACAGTACTCAATAGATAGAATCGAACAATTGAGGTGACATCCGTTTATAAAGACATATATTCAATTCATTGAATGATAAAATACATTTTTGTAACACCCAGTACAAGTCATTGTAATTAAAATATACAAATTAAAAGTGAACTCATTAACAATTTCATGAAATATTCATTTACAAACAAAAATATTTATTAAAATTTTATAAATGCAAATGTTTGTTATTAAACAAAACAAGCAATACTAACAACACACAGGGTTGAATGTTGGTGGGCAGGTAGGGTTGAAGTTATGACGTTGAAAACATATATACATAAAAACACGGCAAAAAACTACTCTGATCTAAATAAAAAGTCATGAAGCAGGAGGTGTGCAACGCGGAAACGATTAAACCGAGTTAATAATAATACCAGTATTTTGAATGAAGTAAATTCTTAAAATACGAACTGCTTTTGGTTAATTATTTGATAAATACACATGACCAATGGATTGTTTTTATTTCAAGTATTTCATTTTATCATATGTATATACTCTTTGTATAATACTAATGAATTTGATGAGACCAGTTACAGTAAAAATACAGCTACAGTAATAAAGAAATAATTAAACAAAAACGATCCACCTTCAACAAATGAACTAAAAATTAAAAATTAATTTAAAATTTTTCCTTAGGACCAATTATCTTTCTCATTTGAGGAGCCAGTCAAATTTTTAGCTAAGATTCGGAAGACTTCGGAAGGTGATTGGTCACAAGAAAAATTATTTATTTTTTATTGTCATTCGGATAAAATTTAATCACTTAAAATATTATCCTTGAGATAAATATCTCCTTTCCAACAAAAAAAATCATCGATATCGGTTTATAAGCGACGAAGTTATCCGCGAACACACATATTTCTAAAAATTGTATTTGCTCCATCTCTCCCCTTAGGGAAATCACGTCGAAATGGGACCAAACGAAAACCATCAGCTTGCAAATAAAAAAAAAACCATCAAAATAGGTTCGCCCAGCGGAAATTTCTGAAGCAACTGACATAAAAAAAAAAAATAATAATAATAATAATAATAATAATAATAATAATAATAATAATAATAATAATAAATACAGTCAAATTTGGAACCTCCTAATTTTTGAAGTCGGAGAAAAACCTCATAATAAATTAGAACATTATCATTGAAGGATCGGAGGGTACAATTTCTATTATGTGTTGTTGTCTTACCATGAATTTCGAATCGTTCTTTTAACGTATTTGAGTATTGCTTTTTTTTTAAATATAATTCAGCAATTCAAAACATATATATGTTAAATAAAAACATTATTGTTTGGCTTTTACCACTTAAATTTTATTTGTAATAAAAAATGTTTTATTTAAAGCATTTCGACCAACTTAGTTTTCTTTAGAAATAAGAACCAATCATATTACAAAAATATTATTTCTATATATTTTAAATTATATAATTGCCAAGTGATAAAAAATTGTTTAAAAACAAATCTGTTGTCTTGTCAAGTTAAAAATACAAATATAAATATTATTATTTGTAATAAAAATATGAGCTATAAAAATTAAAATTCATATAAAATTTAATAATAAATTTTAAAATTTTAAATAGATGATAAAATTTAGGTAAATTGTTTAAATCACAGTAGTAATAGTCAAATGAGTGAAAATTCCTTCGGCTTAGGTATATTTTTGTAGTCTCTAGTACATAAATTTAAAATCTCTTTTTATTGTATGTAAGATCTTCATTTGTTGAAATGGTTTGTGGCCTGATAATTAAAGGTAATTCGCACAGGACGGGACTTCTTTCTGAATATGACCAGATGTTTCTGTTCTCTGATTTGAAACGTGTTCCCTGCCTGTTTAATATAAACACCTAAATAGTCCACTCATGTCATTTATATGATTTTTTTCACTAATGGCAATGGGTTCATTTTACATTTTTTATTCAGTAATAAAGCCCCTAGTATAACTAATTCAGGTATCTAGAAAATGGTATGTGCAGACTATTTGGTTTTTATACCTGAATAAAATGCTTCTCCTCTCGGCTATAGCCACTATCTCTGTACTAGTGTTGATTCAAACGCACGCCTTTCAAACGTAAAACATGCGTTTTATAGAATTCTAATGAGTTCAATACGAAAATGGTAAAGTGTGTTTAAATGAACTATGGTGTGACTCCATTTTACACAATGGATTATTATAACTCACGTTTAAATTAACGTGTGTTACATAGGGCACTTCAAAAAAAAAAAAAAAATCTACATTTGAGGCAATAATTGAGTTAGTTATATTTATAGTTTGCGTAACATATACAAAATAATTTCAACGAATATGCATGTAGTAACAACTGTTACAAGTTCCGCTTATTTTCAGTTTATTTTTTTTTTATATAAGTATTATATAATATTATAATATTATTACGTACTCCGCCAAATATGAAAATTCTTCGGTACTGATGCAAGATGCTGGTTGCAAATATAATATTTTATCATTATTAGTTACACGACAGCGAAATAAAATGCATCATTGTATCATATAAATAAAAAAACATATGCATTAAATAAACGGATTAATTAGATAAAGATGATCTAAGAGGTTAAAAACACTTTGCTTCAAAAGAATTTAAAACTTTTTCATAAACTTTGAAAAAAAAAAGGCTTTAAACTAATTAATGATGTAAAATCGTAATACTTTCACTTGCAATTAGATATCCCAATAACATTAAATTAAAAAAAATAAATAAATAAGACCGTTTATAAGAATTGAAAAATACCAGATCAATAATCATGAAAGCTTTTTTTAAACATGAAACCCAAATCCATTCAATGGAGGATATTCGTAACTTATTTAGGCCACTCTTTACAAAAATTAGTTTTTTTCAACGCGTAACCAGTATTTTGAACAATTAAGGGCGTAATTTACATAAATATTTCATACTTATCGTGTCTTTCAAATGTGTTTAATAAACTTACTTAGAAACACATTCGTAATTTTCTTTCCGAATATTAAATCTTATGCATTGACTAATCTATGTAAAACTCTCGGTTGTATTAAAGATACAGCCAATCCGGTATTAATTTTTAGCCTTTTGGAACTATGAGAGCAAGTCATAATTGTAATAATAATTTCCATTGAGGCTAGTTAATAGCTTGAAGTTAATTTTAAACTTAAATAAATAAGATTTGCATGAGTATCGAATGAATAGTCATGGCGTTAATGTATTTCATATAATAAATATGGTAATGGTGGTTTTCTACGTGGTATTTGTGAGTTTGCTAGAATATTAGTTTTTCTCTACACAATATGTGCATTGTGATTTTTTTCAATTGCATTAACATTTTTTCCTAGTGCACGAAAATTTTATTGTTATTTATTTAGAATTTTTTAGTTTTCTGAAAACGTTTTTCTTATGTATTTTCCTCAATAACTATTATTTTAACAAAAGAGGTTTCTTGTGCCTTAAAATGTAGGTCAACAGCTGAATTGAAAGGGCTTACACATATTCACGAATAATTGATAATCATTATTTATATAATCTATGAAGAAGTAAAAGTAAAAAAACTTTGTATAATAAATTTAATTTTATAAAGCGTTTGTCTATCCGTTACAAGGCTTGTTGAACTTAAATACAATGGGTGCTTAAATATTTCCTACTGCTATGAAATGTGCAAATGCTATGACATTATAAAATATGGGATATGTGAATTTTCTTTTAAGATTGAACTAACGCCAAATTCTTTTAATATTGAACTAATTACATTTTTGAACTTTAATATGAAATAGTATCATAGTACATATTAATATCGCTATCAGTCACGGCACATATCTGTCAACGACTATTCTCAGTGAAAATTATCAGAGCTATGCACACAGTGTCTCATCGTGTGTCAGTTCAGTGGTGGATCAAACATTAACTGTGATGTGAATGAAAAATATTAATGGATCCTATTATGCTGCCAGATAACTGAGAGCTGATGACCTGCTAAAGTTAACTTTTTGAAAGACCGAGACCTAGATTATAGGATAATATATAGAGCAATAGATTAAGACTAAGACCAACTAAACAAGGCTTAGTCCAAAACCGAGACCGAGTATGCTAAGCCAAGATTAAATGGGCCAGATTACGCTAAAAATTACAGCTTCCAATAAATGCATGAGTCAAAATATACGTAGCAACTTCAAAACTAAAAATTTCAAATATAAAAATCAATTAAAATTTAATTATTAATTGTGAGATTTTATAATTTGTAATCCGTTAATAGTCTTCATGTGCACAATACATAAGAATATTAATAAATTTAACGTGTATATAAGATAAACAAGACCAAGCTAGACCAACATCAAGACTGTTAGCAAGGCTAAGTCCAAATCAAAGGACTCATATTCTTTGAGCAAGACTATCCCAGTTTCGGTATTGGTCTTGCATTGCTCATCACTATATAGTTTATAGTAGAAATGGTTCCGGTTAAATTGAATGGAAATTGTTAATTCCATAATAAGCCCAAAATTGAAAATAAATACACGAGGTTGTAATTTTGTGGGATTTTATCTAGATGGCAAAACGAATGGCAGATCTACACATAACCTGCGCTCGATCACATTCTCATATATATGCAAGGCTTATTTACTCCTTTACGAATGTACACTATATATATATTTTTATTTGATATCAACTTAAGTATATATTATATATATATGACCCGTTACCTTTACCAAGCTCATATATTATCGCAAGGTATATATTATACCCAAAAGTCTTGATAATAATATATTTCGTAAAATATTTTTTGATTTCTTAACACATCTCTAATAATTTAGATTTATAGTTAATTTTTTGTAATTTATAGATTTTAAATTTAAATAATAGATAGAATGAATAAAAAGATGTTTTGAAAATATTTTTGTGTTTACATAATTTCAATTAAAATAAACATAAATTATTTTAATAAAAGTATATATTGTCAAAACTATTAATGATAATATAAAGATGAAAATCTTTATTGATTCAATCGAGAAGGAAACGATGATGTTATATGTGCCATTTGAATTTGATCCAATCATTCAATCTTCTTCAGTCAGCCTTGAATTTTTATTGTATGTATGTTACTTCTAAAATTCATCTATTGATATCGATAGTATTGTGTATTGTGTACACGAGAAAGAATAATGGGAACAGTTTTAATTGTTTTGGTAATAAGCATTGATGGATCATAATGTTTACTTCATAATTGTATATCGCCATTATTTTTTTATTATTGTCCAGAAAAACAAGTACTCTTTATGCTACTTAAATTGTAAATTGAGATATATATATATATATATATATATATATATATATATATATATATATATATATATATATATATATATATATATATATATATATATCAAAATTTGCTCGAAGCGATGGAAAGAAAAAATAATTAAAACGCTTTCGCTAAGAATGTTTTATTTTTTTATGTTAGTAATTATTTTTTTAAGAATTTTAATTTAAATAAGTACTGCTAATGCCTAATCTTCAACTCATTAAGTATGTAATTTTTATATTAAATGTCTGTTGAACCGAAAAAAAGTTTTTTCGGTGAAAGAAAAAACGCCGTTAGAACAAAAGGTTGAAAAATATATTTATTTTTTTGTTTTATTGTATGATTTGATTACTATAAAAAAAATTTTCTAATAAATAATAGCTTTTTATAGGTTGATAATTATTAAAATTATTTAAGAAGTATTCGAATGAATCGTAAGAGTAAAAAACTGAAATATAAATATAAAACTTTTATTTAAATAAAAAATAAATAAAATAGCAATAATAATAATTACATCTCACAATAAAATCAATTAAAAGCGTACGCTCTAATTATTTTTCTAGTTATTCTATATTTACTATTTAAAAAAGGATATTTGTGAAATAGTTTTATTTTTGATGTAGTATAATTGTTACCGACTGTATAAATTACTTTATTTTTTTATTTTATGCATAAAATAACACAAAAAACTTGCACCCTGTACGAGACATTTTGACGAACATATTAAAGTATTGGAGGCATGGGAAACATATTTTTAGGGTACCACATCCACAGGGTAAAACGGGACTCTATTACAATGATATGGCTGCCTATCTGTCCGCCAACCTGCTTGCCTGCCAGCCTGTCGGCAAGTTTGTATGTCTATCTGTCTATTTGCCAGTCTATCTGCCTGCCTGTCTGTCTGGCTGTCATCAGGATGCATCTCATGAATTGTAATAGCTGTAAATTTTCAAAGATAATGTATTTCTGCCGCCGCTATAACAGCAATTAATTCCAAAATTTATTACATTTATTTTCAAGCTTATAGTATTTTATCGCATCACACCTGAATTCAAACGATATACTGGAAGTGGATTAAAGTAAGAAGTTTTGAAAAGACAAATTTTTCAAATTGTTTATTGTTTGATAATTATTGTTTTTAAGTCCGATATAAAACTAATAATTTTTTTTGACCGCGTCGTTGAAAAAGAAGTTATTTAAAAAAATAAAGAGAGCTAGGTAAGTTTGAAGAAATTTCATAAAAATGAAAAATTAGTTAAAGGTCCTATGCCCATACTACGGTAATTGGCTCTTAAAGTATGTCACCAGTAATTTGTATTGGTATTGTTATGTACAAAGAAATATATCCTAAATGCGGGATATTAGTTACCAGCATTGATATTAAATTAAAAATTAAAAAAACATTAAATATTTGAATCAGCTACAAAGTTATTAAATCGAAATATGAATGACAGCGACGTTGACAAGTGAACCACAAAATTAATGATGATAACTGCATTTAAAACTAAATTATATGAGGAGTATAATTAGAGACGGTTGAAAATATTTCATGTACTTATAAAATTTAGTATGGGTGTTCATAGAATGAAATAATTAGTATATTTTCATCAGTCCGCCATCAAGATAACTCAAAAAAAGATAGCTCGCTGAAATCATTGGCATATTATTGATCTAAATAGTGAGTATAAGGTTGTGAATGAGCCAAATCGGTGAATATAACCTAATGGATTCCTGGCTAAACTTTTCACTTATAGTAGATAGAATAAAAGTTGCAAAATACCTAATATAAAAAGTTCCTGTCATCGGAAAAAAAACTTTGAGACATCTTTTCATAAACTGATAAGACTGCCCACATACTCATATTAAATTAAACTTATCAACACATATCTATAATTTTAATAATTCATATTCTGTTACAAAACGGTTATAACTATATGAACTGCATACTTAGTGTATTTATTCTAACTTTAATGTTTTAATTAATTTTTAAACTAAATAAGCTAGCGACTTGAAATTTTAAGCATAGAAACCTATGATAATACAATATTTAGGAATGGAATCAATAGAATAATTAAACTCGATTTGAATAATTTGGTCATGCTTAACAGTACAAATCTTCATGAAAATTATTATTGTTAATATACAGTTGAAAATAGTATAACGTAGTCTATTCCAAAACATGTATACAGTACCTGATTTCTATATTTAAATAAGTAACTGAACTTAATATTTAATTAAAAGTCTGAAATGCAACAAGCTATTAAAAATTTATTAAATTAAATGTTCAAAAAAGAACAACATACAAAGAAAAAGTAAATATTCATATTAAACAAATTTTTAAGTGAACATATACAACGTATCTATACCAAGCAGGTGAATATCTCTTCCCTCTATATTATTAAATATGGAAGAACTTCTTTAGTCATAAGTATTATGTGTACTTATTTGAATAAAATAATAATTCTTAGCAACTTTCTAGTTTTCTTTGAAATGACAAAAGCTCATATGAACATATACCATTTAATACGAGTACATAGTAGAGTTTTAGAGTTATAGAAAGTTACATAGGTACTTACATACATACAAACATAGATATATTGTGCAATTTATTTCATACACTTACACGAGTAAGTATTTTAATACAAATGGATTTGAAAATTTACTTATTATATAAATATACCTAACAAGATATGCAAAAGTGTTAAAGTAAAATATTTCATAAAATTTGATATTGTAAATTAAAATAATATACTTGTTTAATAACTTGACATATGAAAATTAGTAAATCGACTGACAAATAATTGTTTCAAATAAACTTATAAGTATTTGAGACCCTACATAGTTTCATTGTGAATTCATTTTTTACAAAAAAAGATTTTAACAAGTAATCTATGAGGATATTTTTATTTCGGTTAACTTAATTTGATCAATATTGATAATGATCACAAGAATAATATAAAATGTATGAAATCCAAAAAAATTATATGCTAAAACTTTTTCTTTTAATAGCCTCGAAAAACAAAGTCTCTAAGCAAAAATCCCATAATTTCCGCAGTAAAGATGCTCTCATTTATGAGCTTCGATGACTAAATATTAGCCGATATGGTCACTTTTTGGGCGATATTATCGCTTATAGTCTCCAATATATATAACATATAGTAGAAGATCCGAACCTAAAACGATCTTCATCGAGCTGATGATAGAATGAAACATACTTTATAACAAATTTAGAATATTAGAAAATATGTTAAGTATGGATTGGATACAAATTTTCCTGGGCAGACTTTTTTAATTATTTAAATGATTTATTCTGGAATTTTTAATTAAATGTTGCAACATGAAGATAATTAGAAAATTATACTATAAGATTACATTTTTACGCGAGTGGAAATGTGTGTTATATTGGAGCAACTGACATTTGAGTTGCAACAAGACACACATTTGTACTCGAGTTAAAATGTAGTGTTTAAAATTTGCAAACCCCTCTTGGGACCAAGTTTTTTGCAGACAACCCTATATCAACGTGTTAGCAATAAAACAGTGCTTATATTGATATTCAATTTATTTATTATCAAACAAGTGAAGGTAACTGCCATCGACATCGTTGTTTATATCAGACAAGCGAGTAGTTTGTCGAGGTAAATAATAGGAACCCAACGGCTGCACACTTTATACAATTGATACTTTAAGTCAGGGTAAAAATTTTCTCATTATCTTGATGTTGCAACATTTAATTAAAAATCCTAGAATAAATCATTTAAATAATTATTACAATCTGTCCAGGATTTGTTAGCCAACCTATACTCAATATATTTTCTGATATAATAAATTTGTTATAAAATATGTTTCATTCTATTATCAGCTCGGTAAAGGTCACTTTAAATTCGGATCAGACTAATAAATGTGACGAGGGACATAAAATATTTATTTATGTACCTTGATCGCAGATCATAGTAAGCAGCACAACTGATTAACAGGTAAGTCCTTTATTTCGTGGTTACCACAGAAAAAACATAAGTAATGAAATGTACTTTGGAAATTAAAATGTTATAATAAATTATAAAGTTTTTTTGATCGTGGAGTTTTATACAGAAAATTATTAAAATTGACTTAGTCCTTGAATCAAAAAATTTTCTCTTATAAAATTTAATAACAAGACGACAAATTCTTACTTCGAATTTAAGAAACAATCTTTGACTAATTTTCGATATTCTGTAAAAATTTACAGTTACAAAAGATATTTGTGATATTCTGGTATTCGGGTATTACAAAAAAAATTTTTTTTAATTTGTTTAATTTAACTAACGGAGACTTACATTCATATAGTTAATTATTTTTTTAAGAGTAAGCTTTCATTATTTAACAATAACACACAATTCGCAAAACTCAAAATGGATAATATTTCACTTTCGACAAAAAAAAAAAAGAATAGATATTAAAACGAACATATGTTTACCAAATATACAAAATAAATGTTGTAACAAATGTTTATCATATAATATATTATGGGCGAACTAAACCTCGTTGTTATGTATGTATTTCCGGACATATAAAATGTTTTCTATTTTTGTAGAATGTTAAATTATTACGCATTATAATTTTTGTACGCACGTGTTTTGAGCACAACGAGTCAACATTAACTATTGCATACATGTATTATAATTATACATAGTGTTACAACATTTTGAAGAAAGAAAGAGTCAATAGTCTTAGTATTTTTTAAGACTTCAAAATATTTAATCAGTTTTCTGATCTGTTTTTGAATAGCTTAGGTTCTGAAGGAAAATTGGTATAAAACGACTAAAACTATTTATGCTGCTGGCATTATAACAATAATATCAATAATAAAAATTTATGATATGCGTGGAGATGGATCTTATCCAAGCATAACTGTTAAATCACTTATCGGACACGTTAACACTATTTGAACAACCACCACCACTGCCCGGATTTAAACTTTTAACTTCCCACAAAAAATATTAAAGTTTATATCGCTTTTACTTGCTTAGCCACTGAGCAGGTTTAATTCACTTGATCACACTTAGCCACTGAGCGGTTAAAATTATTATTTGTGCTACACACCAATCAATTCTTGAACTCACTAATCAATTATTACACCGCTCTAATATTTGTAAACAACAGCGTAAGACCCACATTTTCGCTATAGCATAAAATTCCTCTGCTGATGAAGATGTCCATATTTCTCATTGATGCATAAAAATTTCATATTTGACATATATCTCCCTACATTAAAATCTTAATTTTTATGTTGATATCATGTGGTTTGTGATTAGGTACGAACATTGCCTTACTGGTTTCAACTGTCAAATCTTAAATTTTATGTTGAATTCAGTATCATTTTGTATCAAATACTGAATTTTATATGAAATACTAAATGTTCTTTTAACAATTATAATTACGATAAGCATCTCTCTTCATTGTAAAATGTTGAATGAAGAGTCAGTTTCATAAATTTTCAACTTTGATCTACCTTCAGCTTTTCAGAAATCATAACTCTCTTTTATGATGGCCAAAACAAAGTCATGCAAATATACAACACAGTTGTCCTTAAGTGAATTTATTCTCTAGTATGAATTTAGATATGAAGCTTTTTATAGAATACAGTAGAAATTAAAAATTTATTCACATAATATTATAATGAATTTATACTTTAATATTTATAATTTATGCACGCATACGAACAAATATATTTATTTGTATATTCATTTACATATATACCTATATAAATACAGTTCGCAAAATACGTTAGTTTAAGAAAAAAAGGTACATGCTATGCCTTTGTTCTGCAAATATTCCCTTGGTGAAGAATAAAATCAACTTAAATTGAAATTTTCAAACAGGTATTTTTTGACTTTGGGTGTAATTAATAAATGCATAAGGTTGACAAATTTAGTCTAACATACGAAGAAAAAAAAAATTATGAATAATTATGATACAAACAAAGAATTGGTCATTTTTATCTGTTCGTCGATCTGTCGTATAGAACTGTCATATGAGGTTGGAACAAAGTGTGTCTAAGAGCTAATAAAGAGTGTGAATACGAGCCACAAAGTCCACACGTCCAATTTTTTATGGTTTGACTGTATACATAAATAGTATAAGTTAACTAAACTAGATTGCCTGTTTTTAGTTTTATGAGTCATTGCAAAAAATTATTTTGCTGAAAAATTTTATCAGTTTTAAGTAGAAACGAAAGTTAACATAGTTTTACGGTCTCGAAAACATTCCGAATACGCACTTCTCAGTTTTCGATTTATCTAAGCTTAATATATATGTAAAAATAAATATGCAAATAAAATAATTAGGCTAAATAGATATATTATTAAAAAAGTTGTGGTGCAAAGGTTTTGATACAGTATCAACTTTCTCACTATTCATATTTCTTAGGTCACAGAACACGAATTTGAAGTTTTCAGCCAAATATTTGGCCCAGAATTTTATTTTTTGAAGTTTTTGTCCTATATAACATAACGGAAACATTTTATCGAAAAATTCATGCTTTATAAAATTGAAGTGGACATTTCATTTATATAACGTTTATTTCGAAAACTACCCATTTCGCTGCTAGAGCGCCTTAAAAACGCCATTTTATCATAATCTAGTGAATTTCACCGTTTTATTTGCAATTTCTCTTGCTGTGATGTTTATTGTTGAAACAAAACTTTACCCATAATTGTTATTTATGAGAAACATGAGAAACTCTTATATCATATAAATTGTTATTTTATGTAATAAATTGTTAAATAAAAAAATGAGACCATTTTTGGAAGCGCTCTAGCGTCGAAATGGATAGTACTAAAAAAACATTTTGCATAGGTTGAGAAGGATATTTTATCTTTTTTATTTTGTATATAATGGGGGGCATCTGGAAAAAACGCTTTGTTTCTGAGATATACGCCAAAGACTATATGAGACTATAAATAGTATGAATTTGTTGAAAAAGTGCCAAAAAAGCAAGTTTCGGGCAAAACTTCGTTACACTAACATAAATAATATGGAGGGTGGAAAATCATAACTATAGCAAAACTTTTATTTGAGAATCATATTATATAGCTTTATAGCCTTATATTAAAAATTAATTCCCACTTAGATTCCCACTTAGATTGCCATTTTTAATTAAAACTAGTAATTCTAGCGAGACCCTACTCTATGTTGGAAATGTACAACCAGTAACATTTGCAACATAATTATTTCGTTAACCCCCATTAAATACAGAATACTAAATTTTATATACATCCTACCAGCTATCGTTACTGAACCTTATGGTCAATTGTTTTGGTGCATACTTATAATATCAGCAACAAAAATAATCTACATTTGTTAGGGAAATGTGAACTTTTTAGCATAAATTGCTCTTAATTTATACAAACGAAATGTAGTATGTATAAAATGTTAACAAGTAGTACTGTTTGAATGTAGTACCAGTGTGGATATTGTATGTCTGTTTACAGAGTGTAACGGGGGTATAAACTACATAATAAGTTAATGAATTTGTTGAGTTGGTCATAGGTATTACACAATATACGATTTAGGCACATTTATCATTCCTAAAGCTAGACAAAGTATTTTTTATTATTATTGTGGATATTTAAATTTCATAATCACAAATTTTTTTGAATGTTGAAGCATCTGTTTGGAGTTATAACATTTATGGACCGAATATCAATTATTTTGTATTTTTATATCATTTTAAAAACGTATTGGGAATTTTATTTTAATTCAGTGAAGAGTATGTATCGAAGCGTAAAACTACTACGTTTAACGTTGTTTTTAAATATTTATATGTTGTGTTATAATAATGCATTATAATCCAATTCGGAACTATGTTTAAAATTTCAAGTTTCTAACCATTTTAATACAAAAAAATAAATTAAATACTGCATATAATAGATTGAACATTAACTTTTAAAACGCTTTTTTGGGAAATGCCATTCAAATTTTATTTAAAAACAGCTTATGTGTAAATATGAAATATGTTGTTTTTTAAACGCATGGCAGATTTCCTCAGGGAGATCCATTACTTGCATATAAATCATCTCTTTCTTCTGGGAGATCCATTACTTAAATATAAGTTATAAATACAAACATCTAATTATTTCTTTAATTGAAAAAGGAAGAAATGTGTTTTTATGTCAAAAAAGAAGAAAAAACACATTAAAAATGCACTATATACATTAGCATGGAGAAATGTCTTTAAAATTGAAGAAATTCATGATTATATTAAATAGGTACTTACGTTTATAATGGGTATGGCAAAAAAGTTTAAGTGCGTTTTAAGTAGGCCATTGATATAATTGAATCACCTTTGTTTTTAATTATTATAGCATACTGTTTTTAAATCGATAAGATTTTAATATGGTTTTTTCTTCAGAGTCATCTATAGTTTGGATGATTTCTTACAACCGATGAAAATCGCAAAAATTTTTGGATCCGTCTTTTTCGATACGATCTTGACCATACGCTGTATTGTTTCAACCACCCCAAAAATATGAATAAGTGCTCTTTGACTGGGGAACAAATCAAATGGAAGTTATTACCGCACTTCGTTTCTTTTTGTTGTGATCGCCTAACAAATCATGGCTACTTTATCCGATTGTAACAATTTTGAATGTACATAATATTTTGAAGAACATAATTATAAGAGTCTACTATAAGTAGAAACTCTGTGTAATAGTCCTAGTGGTAATAGATTTTGGGTTTTATCGCGATGAATACTGAGACGAATATTTGATGAAATAACAATCGCCCTTCATACGTGAGATAAACTTTTGCATAACTTTTCTATTTTAAAAATTCATTGCCAATATACCCACCATTTCTTCAATCTTAATTTGATATAATGTTTTAGTTTTTTTAATTGTTATTTCAAATATTATCTATTATTCAAAAATTCTATTTTATTGTATCATTTATTTCAAAGAAAGTATAATTAACGTTTCATTTATAATGCATGCGATTAAATAAGTAAGACTTCTTTCTAATTTATGAAATTTAATTGTATTTTCTCTTCGTCAAATGATTTCCATATTATTTCTACATTATTATCTTTTCATTTTTAAATATCAATTACAAACTTACCGAGAGAATTATTTAATTAGAGTGAAATGCAGATTTTTACATTGAATGACTTTTAGTTTCGATTTGGGATTTGTTTTGTTACATCACATTTCATAACAATACGCAGTTTCTTTAAACGTATAATGGTTTTCTTTTTTTCACACTCCTTAGGCACTAATTTAAGACGCAATATGAAGCCTACTATTATGATGTATACGTAACGGCAAACACGTAACACATAAATCTATAGAACTTTTATAGCTTAAATATTCATTTAACCACTGTGACTGCGTTGCTGCTTAAAACTTTTAATCTTATTGTCAAAGTACGAATTAAATTTGAGCTGCTGCTTGTTACACATTTTTCATTCTCGTACAACGACTATAATTCTAATGCTAATACTTTTTATTAGTTAAAAAAATGTACAAAAGGAAAACATTATAAGAAAACAAGTGAAGATAACAACTGACAGTGTTTATTGTTTTAACATTCCATATTCAATTGGATGTCAGGGGAAGAAAAACGGGGGCCATTTTTTATTACAAGTTTTCACTTTCATAATAACATAATTTCCACCGAAACCGAAATCAATAATTTTGAAATTAAAAATCATATTTATTTAACTATTCTTACTAGCAATATGTTGAACTGTCAATAATAAAAAATGCGCTTATCACATCGTTTAAGTATTACTGGAACCATTGGTAGTTCAGGAGTTCCATATTATTTTCATCAAGAAAAGTGAGTGCCACAGTTTGAATAACCGGATGGTCAGCCAAATTACCGGGTCCGCACAATATGCCGGGTGGCCCACACCAATTACCGGGTACCGATAAGGAAGTATTTTCCAAAATCCAAAGCGGTGAAAAACGGAGACAAATTTGAATGGGAAAACGAAATTCCTTGGTACGATCGACTTCAGATTTTTCATAAACATTCTTTAACAAAATTGATGGAAAAAAGTTATCATGTATTTGTATGTTGTGTAAATATTAGTACCAAACATTATATGGTTTGTGTCAAAAAAAAAAAAAAAAAATGTCAAACCTATTGCTAGCACCAGTCAAAAGGTTTAAGTGTATATAAAGTCAACACATTTTTCAAAAAAGTTTTAGAAGTGTGACTAACAATTACAAACTTGCCTCATTAAATTTGTTTGTAAATAATATTTGTAAACTTAAAACTTAAATTAAATAATGTAACAGAAAATTTTTGACGTATTTATGATGAACAGTCTATAAATTGGCACATTTGAACTGCATAATATCTACATAAAGTCGAGTCTGACTAGTAGACTATTGATTAATTATTTTGCATAAATTTGTTGATATGTTTGTATGTTTGTTTGCCAAAATAATTTCAGAGTAAAATGATTACTTGTCAATCATTTGAAGTCAAGCCACCTTTTGTTTTAAATTAATAATAATATTATTATTAGTTCATGTCAAAATAATGAGATTTAAATATTTATTTCACTATTTATAAAAAATATTTGTATGATTTCATTCAAAAATAAAAAATTTTAAAATTTTTGCTAGAATGATTCACTATGCCTACTATTTAAACAAAATAGGCAAATTTAAACAAGAACAAATAACATACACAGACACAGAATCATTTTTGATAGGACAAAAAAGATAAGTCAATATTAAAATACATAAACATAAACACCTACTTATACTTTACTATAGAATCAACACAGTATGCATATTATAATATTATTATTTTTTGTCAATAACAAGTATTAATTAAGGCCCCACCGTCAATATTGAATATTATAAGAACAATAATATTATAGTATATATTCGTATTATGATTTTATAAACATACACAATAATAACTGTTTGACTGAATTAAATTGTAGTTATGAATGTAAATTTTTTTATTTATGTATTTTATAATGGCTTTCAACTTTGGTCCTCAGGAAAATGATTCTGAGCACAATCGGAACTAAGTATGAGTAAATTACCAGATTTTGTGCAGCTATTGTGGTTAATTCAAGTAATTTATGAGCAATAGTTACCTAACTTGAGTAAACAAATTTTTTTCTGATTCAGCTTTTCTTATTTATATTACGGATGGTTTTTCTTTCTATCTATACTGTTTAAGACATTACCTTGATATACACACGGGGTGGCGGGCGCATAGAAATACAGACAAAAATGGTCTAAGTAGTTGTCGGCATCTATTTGGTCTACCACTTTGCTCCCGCTGTTTTCCACAAATGGCGGTAGTACAACACTTTGTTTTGACATTTGTAAATATAACCCTACTTTGATATAACTTAATTTGTGTTTGCATGATAACAAAATTTTTATTAAATAAGTCCGAATTTAAACCGAATTCTCGTCATTTGCGAGAAGTATTGCTTTTTTGTTGCAATATGAATAAATCTGCGGCTGACGCTCACCGGATTATCTTAGATACTTATGATATAACGGTTATTAGTGACAGAACGCGTCGAGAATGGTTTCAACGTTTTAAGAGTGGTGATTTTACTGTCGACGACCGTCATAGTGGTGGGCGGCGTTTGGTGGGACCATATTGGCGTAATTGATTATGAGCTTCTGAAACCGTCTGAAACCATCACAGGTGAGCGTTATAGAATGCAATTGATGCGCTGTGCTTTAAAAGAAAAACGGCCACAAAACAACGAGAGACACGATAAAGTGATTTTACAGAATGATAATAGACTTACGTTGGCAAAGTTGTGAAAAAATATCACGAAACGTTGAAATGGGAAGTTTTACCTCACCTGCCGTACTCTACAGATGTTGCTCCGTCTGATTTTCACCTATTTCACTCAATGGCACACGACCTGGTTGACCAGTAATTTAGCTCGTTTGAAGTGAAAAATTGAATCGACTCATGGATGTTATCAAAAGATGAAGAATTATTTCGCCGCAAGATTCTCCTGCGTCTCGAGAGATGGTCCAAAGTGGTAGCTAACGATGGACAATACTTTGAAACTTAATGTATTTAATCGTTTTGTTGTAATAAAGCCTCAAATTAAAAAAAGAAAAAAAAAAAGGAGCGAGCAAAGTAGTAGACCCATGTAAAAAGATTGTTTTTTCGTTTGCACATCTCTTTTTTTCATTTGTTTTTGAGAAAATTGTACAATAAATTTTGGAGTCAACTGGCCCGAATATTTGAAGATTTTTTATGTGAATCGTTTTCACATCGTTTTCAGACGTGTTACACCTATTATTTTCGTTAACACAAGCACCAAAATTTCCAAATTTTTAAAAGCGTAGAAAAATGAAATTTGAAGTTGGATCCCATTGGTTGTTAGAAATTGGTGCTTGTGACAACGAAAATAACAGGTTTTCTGACGATAAGCAAACGCTTATTGTAAAACATTCCAAAAATTCCACCTATAGGGGACTAACTTCAAATTCCATTCTCTACGATTCTGAAAAATTGGTGTTTGCGCAAACGAAAATAAGGGGTGTACAAACGTGTACAAATTATGTTAAAATGATTCATGTAAAAAAATTTACATAATTCGATTTCATATTTCTACGCTCCTAAAAAATTCGACCATGGGGGCCAAGTTCATTAACGTATCATAATAATCATGTTTAAGTCAATAACAAAGTATTTGTCTTCTAATATTCATTTATATAGTTTTTAAGTAGCACATTCATAACCATTATAGTTTCATTGATTACAAGAAAGTATGTTGTTATGTTATTTAAATGGATATACATACATATTTATTCTATTCATTGATGCATGCAAACGTCCAGTTACTCTATTCCAGTTAATGACGTCAAAATATAGACGCCTTTCTGGGAACCATATATTTATTTATCCAAATAATGGACTTGTACCACAATTATTTCCGGAATTAAATAAAGAAGATTTTTTTCTATCTACATTTGTATATTTATAAAATGTTAAAATAAATTTTATAAATATTTTTGTATATTACATACGTTACTTAAAAAAGTATAGGATGTAACATAAATTGAAATCGATTTTAAAATTAGTTTTGTGCTCCAGTATCACATTATATTCTTATTTTAAACTCTAATTATTTGGTAAAGATATTATGTTAACAACCTCCGAATCACTAATGCACTAAATCATTTTAATTATTTGTCTTTGCAACTATATACGTTTTCATAATGTGCACCAAAGTTCTTCATAAAGAAAATTCAAAGATAAATATATTCGAATCTATTAATTGTTTTACAGATTAAAAAGAATTTTTTTTTTAAATTATGCGAGTGAAATTTTAAGATGCGCGCGCATCACCGTCACACAAAATTTACAGGTTGAAGCTGTTGTTATAATTTATGTTACACATAATGTAAGAAAATATATATTTATTTATTTAATATTTCAAATTTAAACTTAGCGTTATTGACTGCGTTGACTATCCTTAAGCGCGTTAGGAAAAATTGATGAGAGTGAAATATTTAGATGCATGCTCATCACCGTCACACAAAATTCACAGATTGAACCTGTTGTAATGATTTATGTTACACTTAATGTATGAAAATATTTATTAATTTATTAAATTTTTCAAATTTTTATTGACTGTGTTGGCTATCCTTCTCTAGTCCTTTTATTATTATTTTCATGCAATTAAAAAATGTTTTTTAATGATTCCAAACAATTACAACTTCTGACGCACGTACATAAGCACCCATTTTTTTCTCCAATGTCAAAATTTATGTCTGTATACGTTTTGGAAACCTTTGAGAAATTTTTGTTTCGTGTCAGTCGGACTATCTCCATAACCGTGCATAGCTCTACATTAACAGAATAAATTTTATTAATATCTGATAAACAAAGATTAATTTTACCCGTCATCCTTTCACATATACTGGATGGTCACATTTTAGAAATATCTCATAATTTTCCGTTCCGGGGATATAGTCCTTAAAACTTCTCTATTTTTTCATATAAATATGCCAATATCTCGTGAATCGTTCATTCGATTCTAGTAAAATTTTACGTCAACAATCGTACTATAGGTTTAAATTAAAAGTTTAAAATTTGCAAAAAGCGATTATTTTTGAACATTGCTGTTAAAGAAAACTCGAAAATCCGTATAAATGAATGAATGAAAAAATCTACTTACCTTATTGCAACAGTAAATTGCAACTCAAACTGTCATACTTTCGAAAACACAGAGTAAATTCTTGGTATAATCAAATTTATCGAACTGTTAATATTTATAAAATTATATATTTGTTTGAATCATCCGGTATTTAAACAGATATAAAAATAAAATTATTTTCATGGAAGTATCATAAAAAAATTAAACATAATATAATTCTCTTTCTAAGTAAATGCTTAGCTTGTATATGTACCTACACATTCATTTACACCGTGTACCAAAAATATTTATAATAAATAGATATTTTTATTCTTAATATGATAATTAGCACATGGGCAATATTAAACTTTCAAAATAATATACCGATCAAAAGAATTAACCAAAAGTAACAGGCATGTAGGTAAAATTTAACAACATCAACGGTGTCGACTTTTAAGTCTATAGTAGTACTTTGTACAATCCAAAACTTGTTCATCCAACTTATCCATATGACTGTTAATCGGCCGACTCTCGGACTGTAATTATTTAATCTTAAATTACATTATTTCAGCATAAAGAGTAGTCTATTAGAAAAAGTTTATACAAAATATAAACTTTTTCTTAAAAAAACTTCTTACTTAACCAAAGAAAAAACCAAATTGATTTTTAACTATAAGTGTCAATTCATGAAAGTTTTCCTGGTGAAAAATTTAAAAAAAAAAGTGTGAGCGACATAATGTTATTCGTTTATGTATTTCTGTTATCGTTTATCTGTATGACGTTGTGTATATATTAGCCAAAAGTTTGTAACGTTTGAAAATATAGAACACATTTACAAAATGTTATGTCTGTGAAACTAGTTAGCAAAACTATTTCACCAAAATGAAAATAAAACTATTGGAATGTGCTTTTAGTATCTAATATAATATTTTATGTTGGTATAAGTGTTCATAGAATCACTAAATTAGTCCATTCTTGAATGTCTGCCTATCTGCCAACAAAATAAGTCAAAACTAATAGATATAGCGAGCTATTTTTGACCTCAAAATAAGTCTAAGTTCTTAAATGAGGCAAATTGGTCTAATAGTTCGGATGAATCTATGACCATGACATTTAACCTATAAGAGAAGTTCAAATGTTAATTTCTTAAAAATAAAAAACTTTTTTTGAGCTTTTGAATATGAAGTCATCCGCCACAATCACATCTTGACTTCAGATAATTATTATGTAATGAAACAGAGAATATTATTTGTTTGGTCGTTTGTATTTTAACATGTTTTTATTTACTCGCTTTCTTGTATGGCTGCCGGGGTGGAATTTTAAAATTGATTTTAATCTAATTTCCCGATGACGTAGATATTTGGAGTTTGGACCATAGCTGGATGGCAATAGATGAAAATATGAAAAGAATGAAAAAGATGAAACAAAAAACAGAACAAAACAACATAATTAAAAAACAAACAAAAAATAAAAAATGAAGAAAAATAATTATGTTCAGTATATACGAAAAATTTTGTTCACATAACCCTAAAGTAGAAAATAATTATAAAATAAAGTAATTTTTATCGTGTCATGTTTCTATAACGAACTTTAAAGTATAAAATAATTTTTTCAATTTCAATCGAAAAACATGAAAGCGCATGCAGCAGATAATTCATAGATTAATACCCCAACTATTGCTGCTGCATTCACCCAATATTTTTTGTTTGAAATTAGAGAAATTATTTTATAATTTTTTGCCCGTTATAAAATCATGGAATGTTAAAAATTATTTTTACTTAAATATTATTTATAATGAATATGTATTTACATTTTTGGTTTATTTATTTCGATTATAATAATTAAAAATATTTCAATTATTATTACTCAGTCATATGCCTTGTATTTATAGTATAAACTCGGCCAGTTGTTTTTTACACTTATTCATTTAAATTTTTAATATAACATAAATATAATAAACTGCGTACCAGAAATAAAATGTTAAAATCAAGCTAATATCAGTACGAAATTTTTCTATATTTAATCTTATTATCCTTTGAAATTTCGACACAAAATGAATTATTGTATGAAAGATGCAGTAGATGGCCGAATATCTTTTGGATAATAAGATTAAATATAGAAAAATTTCGTACTGATATTAGCTTGATTTTAACATTTTATTTCTGGTACGCAGTTTATAACAATTTTCATTTAATATATTTAGACGATGAAAATGAATAGTCTATACCGTATAAATTTATAAGCATGGTTGTACTTCGCTTCTTGTAAATATTTATTATAAAATAAAACACCACTAATAAACATGTGGTTTTAATTTTATGTTTTATGTATTTATTTATTTTTATTTTTTTGAATTATATTTTTAATTTGGATATTTTTAATTACTTTATTTATATAAATATAAAATGAAATATATATTACATATGTGTAGTACTGTATAAGTAAATATGTTTCTAAATTTCTACGTAACAGGTTTAAAAGTTTTCAGCCAGAAACGTATTTAATATAGTGTAAGTCCGGGAAAAATGGGCGTACGGGAGAGATAATCAGGCCAATTATTTTTAAAGCCAGCAGATAGTATGTTATCTTTTATGCTTAGTTGAAAGTAATATTGAATTCAATTTAAAAAATAAGTAAACAACGGTTAATGGGATTTCCATAAGAAAAATTTTATTATATGTATCGCGGTGATTAAATTTAAATATAAATTCGTACTTTTTTGTATTACCTGGACTGGTATTGTAGATGTGTTGGATTCTAACATCAAATTTGTCATCAATGCCAAGTCATTCATTTTTTTATCGATATGGCCATCGTTCCCAGTTGATTAAAGAGAGATATACACATTTAGTTTGGTAAAGATCGCCACAACATAGTATGCTTATCTAAGAAGCCCGACAGAACAAACACCTAATCCAACTAAATGTTAAAGATTAGTGAAAGTTTCATTTTAATCCAAGACAACATCTAGTATAGATCCAATACCGTATACAGTCAAATATTGTTTAGGTATTACTTTAATTTCTCAAACGCAAATAGTCAAAGAACACCAAAGAAAATCCAAAGAGGATCCAAAGAGTTAAAAAAAAAAAAAAAAAACAAATAAAAATTATAAAGAGAAAAGAGAAAATAAGAGAGAATAATCTCCCCCGGACACCTCAAGAGAGATGTTCAGTCTTGAGATATTGACTACTTTGTGTTATTTTGTATATAAATCATTAAAGATTGGTTGAAAATAAATAGTTTGAAAAACACATCACCAGTTTGATTTTATTGCGTCTTCTAAAATCTACGACCATTTCCTTCAAATTTGTGATAGAAACGTACTTACATGGTATAGAATATTTATCTTTTACCTCATAAAGATGTATCGCCTCAAAAATATTATTCATCTTTGAATAGTTTAGGTAAATGTTGGGTGCATTATACTATAACTGAGTTGATAATTCCATAAGATTCTTACTGTTATGTATTGTATATAATAACTAGCGGCCCGGTACGTGCTTCGCTACGTAATAAGTGAAATAATAAAATTTTTTAATTGGGACATCAAATTCATTTATTCACACAAAAAAATATTTTATTAAGTGCTAGGCTATTTTAAAACTTAATCCAAAACATTTGGATAAACAATATATTTTGTTTTTCCATTTTGAACAATAAATAAACGGTTGGTACTGACGCTGGAACAGGCAACATAAAGTTGGCCATGTGAAAAACATGATTCCTCCAAATTCATACCACAAATTTGAAGTGTTTGGGCCTTGATGATGGGGATCGCAAATGATAAACGCACAGGATATTGTAATCGTTTGAACTCAAATGGCATATCAGTTGGAATCATGGGGATACACGGTATCAAACTCTTCCTTTTGATTTAGCTGTTAAAATCGTAGCTTCAACAAATTTGGCAATAACTTTTTCACTGCCAATCTGGTGCCATTACACAGTTTTGGTGGATTAATATTTCGCAATAATATAATCAATGAACCAACATTCAGATGAATTAAAAAATTCAATTTGATAATTCATTCCCTCATTTAGATTCATAACACTGTCAATTGATTTATATGTCGTGACTACACCAGGCAGTTTCACTTGAATTTGAAAATTACTAGCATTGATATGAATGTTCTTCGGTGCTAAAATGGTGGCTGTCGATTTGTATTTTGCCATCACCAATTTCTAACAATTGTTTTGAAAACTCATGGGCAGCTGGATCATTTTGTAGGTGGATGCGAATATTATTGTTCAGTGTCAATTTTTGTACGTATCTCCAAATAACTGATGACTTCAAACAGGCATTAATTTCATCAGCAGGAGTTGATCGAGGAATGACAGGCAATGTTTGACGAAAATCCCCTGACAGTAATATCAAAGCATCACCAAAAAGCTGTTGAATACCACGTTAATCTTGCATTGTTTGATTAAATGCTTCTAGTGGTTTTTTATTCGCCATTGCACACTCATACCATAAAATAATTGACGTTGACGTCGCAGAACTTTTGCCATAGCAGGATTTCTCGAAATATTGCAAGTTGGAGTTTCAATCACCTGTACATTCAATGACAATTTTAATGCAGAGTGTGAGGTCCGACCACCTTCCAATAATGTAGCAACAATTCCCGAAGATGCAAGGGCCAATGAAATTTTCTGTTCCGATCGAATAGTCGCTAAAATCAATGATACAACGAACGTTTTGCTGTACCTCTTGGTGCAGCCAAGAAATATAATCCATCTGCATTATTGGAATATGTCATATACATGGTTTTGCTGAATATTCAATTTGGTTATATTCGATTGTACAAATAAACGCAAATCATTAGAATTGAATTCCTGCTCACGTTGCAATTCACGGTCAAACAAATCATGCATCTCACGATTTGGTACGGTCATACCCTATTATACTAATGCTTCGTTGTACATTTCCAAGGTAATCAACAAATTGACAGCTAAATCCCCATTAACAAAATGATCCGCCATTTATTGAATTTATGTCCTACAAAAAATGTGCTAAATGAAGAACCGCTGGGCCGATATGTGTAAACTTCACATAAACCATCTACTTAATAGTCTGAACAAAGCGTAAACATTTGGTTTGGATACGTGATCCCGTTCTTGAGTTATAAAATTAAAACGAAAAGTGGCATTGATTTACATATATATAGAGATTGAATTGCTCTTTAAATTTCATAACGACAAATTCTCAAAACAATTTTTATTAGTTTTAAAACTTTTACATGTAGTTTTAAAACTTTTTTTAACCGAATCAATAAGTATTTTGTATCTTACATTTAAAAATGTGCCTAATTAATACAAATTTTAATTTATAATTTTTAAACTTCTTTATTAAAATTTCAAAAGCATGTATATAAAAATATGGTGGGGCGATAAAAAACAGCTTAGTTAATGCTACTATCACTTTTGTATTTTTTTACGACAATATTTTGTTATGTAATTATCATAATGTTGTGTAAACTGAGTTTTATTGAATTATACATTCTAAAACTTTACTTGATCATGAACAAACTGTTATTTCAATGATAATATCAATCACAAATTTGCTAGATGGTAGAAAATTGGCAGAAAAACTCCATGATCTACCAATAAAAATTACATTTTTGAGCTATAAGTAATTCAATTTGAACAAAAACAAAACAATAAAATTTAATCTCAGCCTTTGTCTTTAATGTTTCAGAATCACTTTTGGATAGCGAATTAATTAAAAAATATAAAATCTTTAATTATTGATGAATTTTATTCATATTTTATTCTATATCAATAACAAAACAATGTTTTTACCAATCATTGTTTTTATTGCAATCACGTCCTGGGCTCTGAACGCGCAATTAAAATGCCCTGTAAATCCGGCTCTGTTCAGAACAGAAATTTTTTGTAAACATTCAATTATTTAACCTAGAAATAAACAAGTAAATAATAACAAGTACAAAATAAAATATATAGTTAAATAAAAAAATAAATAAAACCGACTATTAAAAAAAATCGGCGAAAAAAAAGAAATAATTAAAATTACATAAATACCCCAAACAAAATAATGCTGGTGAACGATTACCATTAAGCCATCGTTAATCATATATTTATAACAACAAAAAATTGATTCGTTGACGCCGACTTCTAATAATAATTAGTTAAAAGGAAATTATTTGTAAAAGTATTTATTTAATATTCATCTTTACTTTTTAGTTCATTTTTTTTATAATCGTTATTTCGACTATATTTTGTGGAAATAGTAATTTCCTATTTAATCAAAATGTTTACAAAACTTTATTTTCAAAATTGAATCATCCTTTAATATACTTATATGTAATATAGATAGTATTTATATAGATATTTGTTCTCTTATTGTGTAAGCTATAGAATTCCAGACAGAATAATACCACCTTAAGTCAGCAAGATCTTTTTATTGTTTCAAAAATATATTAGAAAAAGTTGTATTTAATTTTATTTAATATAAAGCAGTTGTTTATATTTATAAAATGTCTAGTCTGTATTAAATCAATATCTGGTCAACAAATATAGTAAAGTGAATCATACAGTCAGTATACGTCTGTGTTGACATTCCTTCCTATTTAATAGAAACAAAAACTACTTAAGCTTTAGCAATTTTTTATTCGGATTCATAATACAAGCTCGAAAGTTATATTTAAAAAAATAAAAGTTTAATGTTATAATTTTAATAAATAAATGTGTACTTTTGCCAAAAGGCAACATCAATAGAGTAACGTTGTCAAAAAGTAAAAATAAACAAGTAAATAATAACAAGTACAAAATAAAATATATAGTTAAATAAAAAAATAAATAAAACCGACTATTAAAAAAAATCGGCGAAAAAAAAGAAATAATTAAAATTACATAAATACCCCAAACAAAATAATGCTGGTGAACGATAACCATTAAGCCATCGTTAATCATATATTTATAACAACAAAAAATTGATTCGTTGACGCCGACTTCTAATAATAATTAGTTAAAAGGAAATTATTTGTAAAAGTATTTATTTAATATTCATCTTTACTTTTTAGTTCATTTTTTTTATAATCGTTATTTCGACTATATTTTGTGGAAATAGTAATTTCCTATTTAATCAAAATGTTTACAAAACTTTATTTTCAAAAAGCCTCTTTTTTATAATTTATTACCTTGAAATTATTTTACTATCAATATTTTTCGATAATCTTCTTCTAATCATTTATTTTCTTTTTCAGGTGAGTACAAAGAAGATTTATTTTCTGCAATGATACGAAAATTAAATTTACGTAAGTGGTAATTCATTATTGACATGAGAAAAAAAAATTTACCTATCCTATTTGTGCAATATTCTTATTACAAAATATTTGGAATATTTACATCTAAGCTTATAAATTGGTATATCCTGAACAGACTTCCAAACTACGCCTAGCAAAGTGAAATTTGTAATATAAATTTATTTTATAGGCATTCACTATAAAGATTTTTAGAAATTTCAGTTAAGGGAATTGGAATGGCATAATGAACTTTGTATAAACCTCTTTGTTCTTCGAAGATAGAAACATGAAAATTTGAATAACAGCTAGCAAGCTTTTCACTCGCCATCATGCCTAACTCATTATTAGATTTTTGCCATTTTATTGTCGGAACTTAAAGTTATGTATCCAAAACACGCGAGAAGGAAGTATTTCAGAACGCCTTCTCCACCCGCCTTTTAATCCTTCTGCACTATAAATATTAATGTTGTGTGATCTGGATGAGAAAAGATGGATTGCACATTAAACAAAATGAATTCATGCAAGGAGTATCAGCATCTTATTTGAAATCAATTTTTGCTCTGCTTTGTTTAACGGAGGTCATGTTAAGGTAAAATTGCTATTCAAATTGTATTTTTACTTTATAAACTATTCCACTAAAAACTTTCATGGTTGCATGGTTTTGTAGGTATAACTATGTTATCCACCATTCTCTAATGTCGAATTCTAAGTAGTCTTCTATTTTATAACAATAAGCAACAACACAGTTTCTTGGAAACAATTTACTTTGATAATTAAACCGTAGAAAAGAAAGAACACAATAATATATGAAGAATAAAAAAAAAAACAGTAAAAGTTGAAAACAAAATAAAACATTCTTTTAATTTCGATAAGAAAACACACATACAAAAATAAACTAGAATTTAGCTAGCCAAAGAAGATAAAAATGTGTAAAGAAATGTAACAAATGGGTTTTTACGACATTTTACAGTTGAACTATATATATACATGATAAGAGAAAGTAGAAAAGAATGATAATAATACTCGACCTATTAACTTTTATTTCGGTTTTTTAAGAAAGTTTTATACATACACACTAGTTTTTGAATTCTTGATGAAAAAATGCTGACAAAGTTTTCATTTTGTTTATGCAATACTCGTGTAGATTTTTTTATTTATTCTTTTTTTTTTTTTTTTTGGTTTCAAACTTAATGGTTTGTAAAAATTTAAATACTTATTCCATACCTAAAACACTGATGCCTTTTTTACTATTGATTCAATTTTAGTCATTTTCCAACATTTATAAATGCTCAAGCCTGTTTACATAGAAAATTTTTGAAGAATAAGATAAAAAAATCTTTCGTCAATGTACTACGAAAGATACACTCATTAAATAACAAATCTATATTAAAAGTAGAACTCTTTCACTTATTGTCCACTTTCAATTAAACGATTTGATAGATAATAATATGATATATCTTAAACAAGACATGTATGGATCTACGATTATAATATTTACTTTTCCTCACCAATCTATTTGTGAATTTAAAAACTACCATTCTACTTATTTAATTAATGGGTGATCAAGCTGTATAGAATTTCCCGTGATCAGGGTACATAGAAAATATCACGGAATATTTTTAGGCAATATGTTATGTCACTAATTGTATAATTATAAATCGAATCAATACAAATAAACACAACTGAAACTAAATTCATTATTTAGATTAATACAAAATGATAAATTAGTACGTTTTTACTTTTGGTTTTTGTTAAAATATTATTAATCCTGAAGAAGCTGTTTCTAAAAAAATACGATCTTATTTATTTGTGAACAGCATAATACCCTTTTAAGAGCTGAATGACTATCTGTGTGCTATCTGTAATTTCAAACTAATACGCTTAGAGCTATGCATGCGTTGATTCCTTTAACAAATTTTGGTCACTCGATCCACTCCTTTAGAAGCTCATTGTTAAAAAAAATGATTCCAACATTATTATAACTATCTGTTCGCTTAATTTCATCCTAGTTGTTTAGCGGTTTCAGTAAATCGTTGATGATCAAATTAATGTCGAGTATCTGAACAATTGTCACTGTTACCTACTTAGATACGCTGTTTTGTAATTGAAAATTACAAAACAGTGTGTTTGTAATTGCATTATTTCCAGCCTTCTTCGCACATTTGCGACCTTCTAAAGTAATTTCTAATCTTCTAAAGTCTAAAATCTAAATTAAATAATTTAATGTTATTTTGTAAAGCTAAATTTTTCATGTTTACAAACCGTATACGGCTACGATCAACGATTCGTATTTAATGAATGTTTATTTTAAAATAATTTGTGTCCTTCAAATTAATGAATATAACAATTAATTAAGAGAAAAATATGTACGAAAATTTTTCTTGTAATTATTTGTATTTAGTTTGAATAAATAATAATAAACGACATTTTATTTAGAGCATAGATAATTTAATTAATCTATAACACACAATAGAAAAATAATTTCATTCTATTTTTACAATTAAAAAAATAGTACAGAGTACATCAAAGTGTGTGGCTACACAATTATTTAACACGTTTATATTGGCCTTACGATGCTTGAGTTTTTGATTTAATTTGTGATGAAAATAGAAAATTATGATGCTATATAATTATTGTTAAATAAGAATTCGAACATATGTCACCAATTAGAACTTTAATATAAAAAACAATTTATCAAAAGCGATACACATACCTTAATATTACTAACAAAAAAATTTATACTCATTAAATAGCAGAAAGTGAAAAGAAACCTTGTAATTTGTGTTGATGTATTTACTACAAAATATGGTGATAATAGGCGAATATAAAGATAAATTGGCGAATCTAAACCATTTATAAACAATGTTTGAAAATAAAGTAGTTCGTTCGTTTGTTTTTTTTTTTTTTTTTTTTTTTTGTATTTGATTTTTTCTCTTTACTTTAGATCTATAATAAGCCATCAAAATGATCACAGGTGTGATTGACATACGGACAAAACTAGGCTTAATAGAATATTATATTACCACCTAAATTCAAGATTTTCTAATGGCGTAATAAACTTCAGACTAACTTAATACCAATTTAATCATCCAGAGCTTTTGTTAATTCAGAGCTGATGGGCGTAACAAACATAAGGAAATAGGAAATATTACTTGAAATTTTTAAAAAATTATTAATAATAAGACAGAAAGTTTTGAAACACTTCGAATTTCTTTCTCTATATAAATAAACATGCACATTTAATGACAAAATCGTCGCAGCTGATTATGATGAGCTCATCAGTTGAAAACATCACGACATTCTTTTAGTAACGTATATAAGTATGTCGTAGGCTTAAAGAAAAATTAGTTAATTTGTTTCGTATATATTTATAACATATGAAGATGTGAATATTACGAATCATTTTATTAAAAATTATTCAACTACAATGTTAGTAAGAATCTTAAAAGGCTAATATCGTCAAAACTGTTTGGTGGTACCATGTTTTTAACATTTAAGATCAATAAAAGAATAAATGTTTTCATAGTTTTTTTGTATGACTTCACTTGCTCAACCTTTATATACAGTAATTTTACCAACTGTCGGAACTCACAAATTACTTATGATAAAGGCTTCCTGATCTCTACTGTACAATGTATTAAATGCTTACATTAAACAATTTTTTCAAAATTCAACAAATACATCAATTATTGTTTTCTCCATTAACACTCAAGTCCCTGCCTGCATTTAGTTGTTTCCATTATCCAAGTATTGAAACCGGGAAACCATATTTATAAAATTCATTTCCTGTATGTTCGAACTTCATTTTATTTGAAAATGTGTCAGTTCTCGTCATAAAGTACTTTTAATCGCCTTGCGTCTATCAATCTTATCTTATCTACCTCGATCCTTTTTTAATTGATATACCCATATGTTCCTCTAAAATATTGCAATCGTTATTATATTTTTATAATATCATGTGCATCATTTGTAATTAAAAATTTAAGAAGCGGAGCAAAATTGAGCCCATTTTAAAGTATCATTCCAAGTTTGAAATTTTATAAGTGTCATATCCAGATACTACCACCACCATACTTTGCCTAATATTCAATAAGAAACACACCATGAAATTAAAAATGTTTCTAATGGAATAACAAGTATTATTGAGTTTAGTCATTATAAACGTTTATAACATTTGGAAGCCTTTTATCACATTTTATGAAGAGTTTACTCTGCTCTTCAAATTGTTCACGATTCCTGTAGTCTAATAAAGTTTTTTTCACGCTTCGTTTACACTAATTCAATGTCTTAGAGATATTTCACATCTTGGTCTTTTTAATGTTTACAGACATTGAGAATGTCTACTTAATTCATTAAGTTTAAAAAGCAACTCAAACAAACAACCTTGTCGTTATAATACAATTGTAATGTCTAGATAATACTTGTAATGACGGATTCATTTTAATACGTACCGCATACACAGATATATTCTTATAGGTATATTCGAGTATATTCTTTTAAATAGATCAAAATTTTGAAAATAGTGTAGGCGGATAAAACTACTAATAATACAAATACGACTATTAAAAAAATTGTTTAAATGAAAAACTGTGTTATTCAGTAACCTCTGAATTTTTTATGTTTGTGACTTTTTCAACTTATGCTAATTGAAAAAAATAAAATGACATTAAAAAAAAATTATTGTATTTAAAATTTTATGGAGAACACATTAAAACATTAAAACAATTTGTTGTTGTAAAAAATTTTTATTTTAGCTTTTTGTAATATTTAATTTTTTTTTAGTATCAAAATAGTATAATTTCAATTAGTCTGGGAGAATATCAAATAATAAATCTTATACAAGAAAAATTATTCAAAAACCTTCCTCCTAAAATATTCTTTTCAAATACAATTTTAGCATTTTGCTTTAAACAAAGAAAAAAATGTATCTAAATAGCTTGTTAAGAATTGAAAGTTTTCCATTTTATATTTTCAACTTTAAAAGATGAGTTTTGTTTTGAAAACATGGAATATTACTTTACTATGTAAAAAATAACACTAAAATTAGTTCATAACTTCAGTTAGTAGATTTTCAATAAATTTTAATTATTTATTTTATGAATAATATAAATTAAAAATAAATATACAACGTTTATTTAAATATTTAAGTAGTTTATGTAAGAATGGTTTTATGTACTTACAATTTAGATAGACTAAAAAAACTATATTTACAATAAATGAATCTTACAACTAACAGTTTTAATTGTTTAAATACTCGACACATGGTTTAGTATAAATATTTAGCATGCATATTTTTTTATTGTTAGCATTCGTAAAATACTACAAATATGCATTCGCAGTTCGTTCATTGAAAAATCCATATACATATAATAATAACATTGCTTATAAGTGATTATTTGCTAAATTTTAGCATCAATTGTGGCGAATCTAAACAGTTTACGAAAAAACGTTTCAAACAAAAGTTTCAAACAAAGTTTGTTTTGAAAAAGGACGGACGCACCAACGTTTTGAAAAATAGGCTAATTAAGTGATTCTAAGAACATCGATATCAAAATTTTATTCGCACCTACAATACTTCCTAGTGATTTAGACTAAAATTATTACAGCCTGGCGCATATTCTAAATGTGTCGAGTATAAAAACATAAATGTGAAAACAAGTAAGTAATCTTATTCATTCACAAATAAGAAGAATATAATCAAAGTTTGCCAATACAATCAAAAGTTTTTTAACAAGCGATGATAGCTTTGAAATGTTAAACTAGAAAATTTACCTTTTTTATCGGTTTAATATGAGAATATATTTGTGAAATTACATCGACGTCTAAATCATCATGTACAATTTAACGTAAACCACTAAATAACGTTTACAATTGAAGAATTTTTCCTGTACAATGTGCATTTTTTCATATATAGATACAGCTATACATATAACTTAATATAAAATTCTACGTATTCACTAATGTACAAAAATAAATTGAATTACCATAAAACTATAGAAACACGAAGTAGACTTTTTATTATTAATAATTTGGAATGTAGGCAAGGAATTTTAATTCCATTTTCAGAAATTAGTATAAATACTAGAAAGCTGTATGAAAATCAACATATTTAATAATTTAATAATCGGTTTCGTTGATAAATGTGTAATATCAATGAAGACAACGTCAATGGTGGCGGGTATAAATATATTTTTAATTTTATTTTCAAATTTCATACTAAGAAATTAACTTATCTTATTATTTTATTTTGTCAAATGATAAAAGTAATTGATAAAAGTAATTGTTATTGATTGGTTAAAAAAAAAATCTAGTTATAAAGTACGTTCTTGTTAATAACGGACACTTTTCAATTTCTTGTGTAATGAGTGTGGGATATTATAGGGAACGCACTTTTTCTGCCCGTGCGAATAGTTTGATTCAGTTTTTAAATTCTACGCAAAAGTGATACAGATATGCCAAAAGAAGCTATTTTAGATATACGTTTCCTTAAATTGAGTAATAATACACAAGTAATAAATTTTATATTAGGCTCTACACTCTTTACGCTTCCTATTAATTAAGTTTAATAGTGTATATTAAGTACAGACACAACGATATCGCGAATGTCTCTACTATTTGCCACCGACTGTCACTGCCAAAGTGAACAATTACTTCAGTGCAGATATATTGTACAATTTTTTTTCTGAATAGTTACAAGAAAATAATAATAATTTCATTTTATTAAAATTATTGTAAAAATTCACCAATAACCCTTTCATTTAAAAGTTATGATAACTACAAAGCCAGGAAAAATAAATATACGTGTTTAAATATATCACGTATAAGCAAGTTCATATATGACCAGAAGGGACGTCACTGTTCTTTACGCTACTTCTGTTTACATTATATAAAAACAATCCAACATTATAAAATATTTATTCAAAAGCATAGTAATATAACAAATAATTTCCCAGCTTTAATTCACTTTTAGCTTAAATGTTTGTAACAATAGAATGTTAGAATAAAATAATAGAACAAAAAATATAGTCTACATTTATTATTAATAAAATCCTGAACATTGTCAATAGTTGAATTTTTATGTTATAATTGATAATTAAATCATATTCGAGACATTTCGGAGTATAAATACATTTTCATTTCATAGAATAGACCAGATCAAATTATCAAATCTACGAGGTTCCCAAATTTAATTTTGTTAGTTTAAAAAAAATGTTTTTGATATTGGTACTGGAAACATATAAATAATGACAGGTCATTTAAGTAGCACTTTAATACCTGCCGGGTGATCGGGAACAGTTTGATTATAAGAAAGAAACTGTTACTACCTTTCAACACAGTTTCGAGTTTGGGTTTAGATTTCGTTAACGACGATTTACACTAATTTTAAGGATGGGAACTTAAAAATTCAGGAGAAGTTAGAACACAAAATTTTGCAAATTTGGACAAATAGACCATCCAGTTTATTATTATCGTATCGTTTTTGAGCCATATCGCCCAAACTACACACATTATGTTTATTATAATTCGAAATATTATAGATGTAACAGTTACTACACGTTTTATTCTTTTTATTACGTTAAAACCTTTAAAATAGTTTTTTCTTCTCTTTATGATTTTATACAAAGTATACTTTTCCGGAAAATATATTTTTTTTTTTTATTGCAAATGTTATACTTTTTTGTAGCACTTTAATTTGCGAGTTCTATTAGGTCTAGTAAGTACAAAAATAATTCAAATTTTGTAAATAAATATCAAACTTCAAGACACAAAAATTTTTCTGGCTAATAGGGAAGATTTTGACTAGAAAATCACTAGAATTAAATGACATACCTGCTAGATCGATTTGACCCAACGACTTTTTTCTTGACTTTGGATCAACAGAACCTTAAATATAATTAATTTGGTGATAGTAGCTTTTTGGTTCGAAAGATAAATTGAGAAAGGCATGAGGATTCAGATTCGTATCGTATAATAAAAGATAGACCATTGACTGTCTTTTACTGTCTTTCCTACTAGAATAACATTTGGGAAAGTAATCGGTGATAAGATATTACGATGAAGATATTACGAACGTTCGATGAAGAGTTGTTTATTTTTTTCTTAATCTTTTTGCCTCTAACTAGCGTCGAATGTGAATATTTATATTTCTTTTAGAACTACTGTGATAATTAGCCATTCTGAATCATCACTGATTTTCTCAACTCGTCAATTATTTTGACATATTAAGTGCAGTTGTTCCAAGCAAACTTGGACTGCATCATTCTATCGCAAATTCATTATTGAGGCAAATACAGGATTCAAACCTATATACTCGGTAAACCTTTTTCATTTTAACAAAAACTAAAAAAATTTCATTTTAACAAAAAAGGCAAAAACTAAATTATGTTTGGAAAAAATTACAACATTTATTTTATGTATACTATTAGCACCAATCATAATCATGGTAATACAAAACTTCGTCGTAATCCATTTACAATGTTTTTTTTAATTCACTAAATTATACATAAAAACCAAAGTTTGTAAAATAACAAAAACCCATCATATTAAATTATTAACTATATTTTAATATTATTATAGCTTTTCTAGTAACATAATATAAAAACTAATTTTTTAATTACTCATCCTCCAATCCAGAATATTATGTTAAAATTAATATATTCCACTTGGGTGTTGTTTAATTTAGGTTAGCTATACAATGAACATGCTGTATACATTATATAAGGTAGATAGACGTTATTTATGGTTATACGATCTTCTCTATAATCTGTTACACCAATATTTATATTTTAGTTAGATTGTCAACACGGATAATAATAAATAAGTGCATTTGAGTGCAGCATTATCATTCAAAGACTGCTGAACTGATAAATATTGAAAATGATTTAATTAAATCAATTAAATAATAAAATTAATTGATCAACAAGTGTGGTACATTGTCTATATTAATTATTCCTGTCGTACGCAAAGCGTTTAACACACATAATGACAGTATAAAAAAAATAATCATTTATTTATTGATCATGTCGAAAACGTAAATTTAACGCATTAATATTTTAAAAAAAAATTAAAACTTTATATATGGAATGTTCATAAAACAAACAAAAATATCAAAATAATTCAAATTCAGTTCATAAAGTATTGAAACTCCATGCAATTTTATAATCTTACAGTAAAAAAACTGTTTTACTGACTAAGAATTGATAGGAGAAAACAAAATATTTGTTAAATTTTAAATTACAATTTTCACTTCCGGATAACCCAAAAGGATGGTTTAATGTTTCAATTCTCGATATACTGATAGTGTTTAAATCAGAGAGCAAAATGTCTATAATTTGTGATAATATCAAAATTATTATTTAAATGTTATGATTTATCAGAAATTATATAACAAAAATTCCAATAAATTAAATTTTTTTTACTACTAGTAGCAGACTAAGTAATGTACCGAAAAAATTTCGATTTCAATTATTCATTTATTATTAATTTTATCGACCTTAATCATAATCCATTCTTTTTCATTATTTTAATTCAAAATTTTAATTGTTTCGGTAACAAATTTTGTAATGAGGCTTGGAAAGAATAAAATTTATAAGTAAAAAAAAAAAAAAAAATCAATAAATATTCATACAGTAAAGTTTGTTGTAATGAAAACGAACTAGGTTAGTGCGAATAATTTGACCGCACACATTGTTCAACCAGGTTTTCGATTTTGAGGTTGGACATTGCTACATATGTTTGACACAAATTATCAGGCTGTATAAATGACGTCCATAAACTATCATCATAATTAATAGTTATAAATAAAAAAGCAAAAGCCATGATAAAACACAAAAATTTTTTTAATTGCTACATTAATATGTTTGTAATTTATTCAAGTAAGTTTATTCCTCAAATCAAATGGATCTGGTCCATTTATCTGATTTATATTTTGCTAAGATATCTCATATTCATATTTTGGTTCTATTATTTAATAATAGACAACCTTCATAATTAGCGATCTCAATTAAATATACACATTAATGTCTAGTACATATAGTCAGTGAATAGAGTGAGTGAGTGCATTATTGTATACATTACGCCTAATAGCCTAGAATTGTGGAAATGCAAACCTTGTGACTATATATATAAATCATTCATGTTTCTCTGTATTAGACAAATAAATTAAGACACATATAATTTATTTATATGATAGTTTGTTGTTCTATTATATAAATAATATGCTTTTGTAGGATACTATAAATATCAATGACGAAGATCCACTGTATTGAAATTATATCCGATACTACATTGAATATATTAACAACATGCAAATTTAATAATTCACATTTGGTATGATGTATGATTTTAAAATCATGTAATCCAAACAAGATGTTCAATTGTGCTATGTGCTGTTGTCGGTAGTGTGACTTTTGTAGTACCAGAATTACACTTGTCAAATTTGCAAATGACTTTTACTTATTACTAGAATTCCGTTCCGTAATCAAAATTCAATTTGACTCATTTAATGGTTTCTGAAAAAACTAAAATGGATCATATATACGTAGATCGGATGACAATACAATATAATGGTATACTATTATATAAAAATAAAATGGTAGCGTTGTAAAACTTAGTTCTTCCACCATATTTTGGTAATAAATATGCTATATATAAATTAAGCATTTTTTTTTTCATGAAAACAAAACTGATATTGTTTTAGTTTGATGTTGTTGAAGAATATGATCATTAGGAGCGTATAAAATTTTTGTTTTTGAACCAATTTAAATTAAATTACTGAACTATGGTATTGAGTGTTGTATCTTATAATAAAATTTAATATCAAATTGGCATTTTCAACACAATATAAATAGTATATATTATACATATTTTGTCATCAATTTATATATAACACATAGAAGTCATATATTTATATATAAGCAAAATAATACTAGTTACGAAATCTTGAAAACTATAATACACTCGATTGACTAGATATATATGATTTGGAATACCACTCATTACGCGATCTCCAAACTTATACTATTGAATGACTTAAAATTAAGTTATTTTTTAAATTTAGTATTATTTTTATATTCTCACAAAAAATAATTATCATCTATATAAGTAAAAATGAATCACTAAATGTGTTTTAACGGAAATCGGTTGGACCGATTTGGCTAATTTTTGTCTTTACATATTCCTTAAGGTTTGAGAAAGGTTCAACTAAAAACTTGTGAAAATCGCCCTGAAAAACGTAAAAACCCCACAGTCATATAAATAGCTTACGGCGTATAAGCTTGTTGTAAATTCGATTAATATCAAGTAAAAGAAATACGAATTATTGAAATAGATTGAGTGACGTATTTGTATGTACATATTTTCTCTTTATATAATACAATAATTGTCTGATTGACATACCAACAAAGACCCTAAACCACTTGGTCTAGAAGCTTGAAATTTTACATGAGGGTGTCTTCTTATATAGCGCATCTTTGGGTATTTTTATGGATTCATATATCAATGTATTACCCAAACTATACGTTATTATAACACGTTAACAACAATTAGGAGAGGTAAAAGATTTTTATGAGACAGATAAAATTTCATAAACTCGCATTACCAGTCAACTTTATCAGTTTTAAAACTATAAAAAGCCTTCATTTAACATATTTTGTATAGAAACCTAAATCAATAAATTTAAAATTACAATTTATAAATAATTTGCTATGGTAATGCTAAAAATCTTCCTTACTCTTCTAAGAGATTATAAATGCCATGCAGTGTTACTATCATACGGAGACATCTACTTGAGGTGTTTTTTTTCGAGAATTAAAAGAGCTCCTTGTTTACCTGAAGTATTCTAACAGTCTATGTATGCATATCAACGCAGGGCTGAAACTGCTTGGTCTAAAAGCATGGACTTTGCATGGGTGTTTTTTTAAATGACGTACGCTAACACTAAGAAAGGAATTTTAGAAAATCTTCCTTAGAGGTTGATGTGGAGGTTCAAATTTTGATGTGGAGGTTCATTGTAGTGCCCAATACGCTAAGTCAGAAACCTTAACATGAACACCATAGTATTCTGCTATAAGAAGAAGACAGGATGTAAATTTTAATTTTGATCAAGGCGCAGTCCAAACTGAGCAAACTAAAATTTCAACTCATAAAGGGATGAATATAACGTTTAAAATTTGATATATCGAAGTTTTTATTTGTTTGTAAGGGAAGTCTTCTTTAGTATTACTAAACTGATTCTAAGAAGTCAACTAAGTCGAAAAAGAAAGCACTGATTGGCCTTTACATAAGCGTACACTTGTACACTTGTACATCTTGAGTATAGGCACCCGGGTTGCCGAAACAAAATAAAAGCGTGAAATATGATTGATTGATTATATTATTTTAAAATATTACGATCATGATACCCACCTGGAACTTGTTCAAATATTATGTTTCGAAACTTATTTCCCGTGAAATTAATGAAATGAATCCTATCACATCCTAAGATAATACTATTTTACTACTAAGTGCAGGAAATGTAATATTTTGATATTTTGTTACAACCTTTTTTCTTCATTTCCCATGCCCAAAACTATTTTAAATAACTAACTTTAAAAACATAATTCCGTCGATTATATTAAAAAAAAAAAAAAAAAAAAAAAACAGGTACGTTGAAAAAATTTCGAAATTTAAATTATAACATTAACAGAAGGGAAAAAAAATTTGTAATAGTGATTATTGACTATTACTTAGTCGGTTTTTATAATTTTTGGTGGATAGATATAAAATAAAGTATAATATTGGTAAGGAAAAATTTTTAGAAATATTTACCATCTGTGTTAGAAACTTTTTTATCCTTAGCTCAGTAGATTTCAATTTTTGCAATCAATTAAAATAATTATTCAGTATTTTAAATGCAATATTACTTATTTTTTATTTAATTTGATCAAATTAAAATCTGTATTAATCAACTAAAATTTGTATTTTATAAATATTTTTCGTTGATTTAACTAATAAATGAAATATATATAAATATATATTTTTTAAATATTGAAAATAAAAATATTTTTTTGTACTTCGAAAATAATTAATTGGTGAAAATGTTTTCATAAAATGTAAATTAAATATTTACAATAATCAGGAACAAGTATATACTATTTTTATTAAAATAATCCTATTGTTTTAATAACATCCATTACCACTTTTTGTTATAAAAGTGCACTTTCAACAGATAAAATATTGTTCGATCGCTTTGTTTATTTTTACAAATAAAGTATATTTTTACAAATAAAATATACTATTAAAAATCGGGATCCACTTTTTTAACATTATTTGTATGATAAGCAAAAAGTTCGTATAATAAAAACAAGATTAAATAGAAGATAGATTCAAGTTTAGGATATCGTACAAACGAAGAATTGCGCACAAAATAATGGTGAAACATGATTTTCAGCATAATGACAACGCTCGCTTATTAACGCTCCAATTGTCTATGACACTTTTTATTCCTTTTCGTATCTTCCTTTGATTGTGCCATAAGTATAAAAAACTAAAATTTCTTATCTTTTAAAAGAAATCTAATTAGAAAAAATATTGTTTTGTTTTACTCGTCGATAATTTTTTACTGTTTTATCATAAAACTGTTTTCAAAATATTTATTTAATTAAGTATTGAAAAAATAAAATATTATTGCATTAAGTAGAAATTAAAATTTCTTATTTTATTTATTTATTTTATTTTAAATTTTTTTAGATTCTTTTCAGTATGAAGACCAACATAAGTATACTTTGTCATAGAAGTTTTTCTTGTCAAGATTCATTCATTCTATGTACATTTTATGTTTCTACGGTCTAGGGGACATAGACTTTATTTTATGAGAATAATATCAATATGGCAGATCCTAAAAACTGGGGTCTCTAATATTCTTTTATTGAAGTCTGCTCTGTTGGTTACCAAACGAAATAAGTATACACAATATATATGCATGCAAATAGCATCTGCTTAGCTTTAAAATTTTTTTAATTGAAAAAGAAGGTTAAAAGAACTAAAACCCTTCTAAAATGCACTCATATATGTATGAAACAAGTAACGATTCTTATCCTAAATTGGATAAATGTTCTGAAAATACCCGTGGCGCAAACCACCTGTTACTTCAAATATATATAGTGTTTAGTACAAACAACTCTTTCGACAAGGTAGTATACGACCACGCCTATATGAACATCACTTTATCTAATTTCGGAAAAGAATAAATTCTTCTTTTATACATGTATGAGCCCATTACCGAATGAATATTCTAGTTCTCTTAAACGTCTATTTTCAAAAATAATTGTGATGAAGTGCTGTCCAAATAATTACTTTATTTCGAAATAATTTACTTAATGTTAGTTTTTATGTTTTATAAAGGTAGTTAAATAAATCTATAAAGTAGTAATATATATTTTTTTATATAGTTGAATTTCTGGATGAAATTATCTCTCACATAGATAATTGGCAATAATACTATTAAAGATAGTGTGTAACCACACCCATAAAATGCATAGATTAAATTAATCCTACAAAATAAATGTCGAATAATTCAATTCCTGGACTGTACTGTATCTGTGCCTCCATTCTAACTTTACATATTTACCTAACGATTCCCAGTCGGTATTTTACATATTTAAAAAGAACCTATAATATTTTATTACTTGAGTTTGAACTTCTATATAAATATGCGTCCATTATTTCCAATTCACGTATTATTTGTTACTTTTTCTTATAGTATTTAAATCGTTTTAATAATATCTGATAGTATTTAAAAAGCTTATCCCTGATATAAATTAAACTTAAAATTACTTCTACACTTGATTAAGCAAACGACAAAAAATTATTGTATATTTATGAAATAAGAGTAAAAACTTCTGGAAAGCATGGAAACAAAAGAAGAAATTTGATTTCCACAACATTTTGAAATAAAATTTCATTAAAAAAATAAGTTTGTTATATTTATTTAGGTGGAATAACCTTCAGTGACCTATATATTTCAACGTTTTAGGGTCTGCTTTGTAAATTGACGAGGTCGTCTGTTGAACAGCTGCTTTTACACGCGTAACATAGAGGTCTCTGTACTTTATTTATAGCATTACTAATGGACACAACAGAAGTAGTAAAAGACGAGCAGTAGCCAAGAAATACTTCACATATTTGTGACGATTGTACTGTAACATACATACGATAAACATAATATAGTACTATTTCGTATACAGTATGGTTGAAAAACATTGCAATCTGCTTGTCAATGATTAACAAATATTATGTAGATCTTTCTGCAGTTCAGCATCAAATCATAAGAAAACGTCTGTAAATTAGTAAATTTATTAATCTCTACAAAAATTTTAACACGTGAACCACTTTCTTTCACGGAAATATCCGCCGTCTTTACTATGAAGCATGATATAAAAGGATTGATGTTATAGTTACACGAGCAGCTGCGAATTTGATAAGCTAAGTTTTCCTAAATTTTTGTTTAAAAGATTTATGTCGACACTTCCGCATTCAAGGCCGTGTGGTCCGCAAATATACTTCTAAATGGTGTAAGATATGTAAATATAAACACGACGAATAAATTTAAAATATTTAAATAAATTCTAGTTTCGTAGAACTATAGTTTGGATATATTTTGCATATACTTATACATTACAATCGATATGTTCCATATATTTATCATTTTTATAAATATTTGGTATACATTAAAAAAACAAGAGACCTTTGCAGTATGTTTGTATTTTCCTTAAGTTTTTATTGATTGAATTTTTTTTTATGAGTATATCTATGTATGTAAATCATATGTAAGCCATCTACAAATTTAACCCATCTAAAAGACCTTTGCTATTTAAAAGTTTTTAAACTTTATGTTCATCTATACAATATAATATTAGATTTACTATTTTGGTACACACATTTCAAATGACATACACAAGCAAAGAAACGTTTATGAAATAAAATACATCATATCTACACATAGAAAATATTTATTTAAAACATTTTTTAAATGAAATATTTGTCACATGATTTTTTCTAATTTAATATTTTTCTATTTTAAACTAAATAAAAATAATTAACGAAAAAACAACTAGCATTTGTTGTGTTTCCGCTCAGAAAGTAAGTATTTCATTAAAATTTATCCACAATTATGCGGGTTATATGTTAAGATAATTTTCCAAATGAATATATAAAGTGGTTTTGTAAATCTGCACCCACTTCAAAATTTCATTTAAAATTGAAAATTTATTTTCTATGCAATTAAAGTATATGGTTTTTCTATTGTAGGTTATTATATACCATCTTCAAAACCCGATAACAACGTAGTTTTCCAGATGATTATGGATATAAATATACAAAAAACATTTATACTATGTATTCCAATTATAAAGTATCATTACACAAATTAGTTTGATTTCATAAATGACTAGTAGATCCAGACACGCTTTGTTTTGCCAATTTACTTAAGCAAATTTTTTTCACATTTTATCAAAGTATGTTATATCTCATCAATTGCAAACAACCTTGTTAAGCTACCCCTCTCCCTGAAAACAAAATTATTCGAATCCTATTTAGTCTACATCGAGTACAAAAAATCAAATCTCTATCATGCCCAAAATATATTTCATTGCTATTTAATTAATTTTTAATATTTTCCCGTTTAAAATCACCATTAGAGAAAGTCTTTTCCATTTTCTTTCCGATTTTTGGAAAAAATCAAGTTAACTATTGGTTGACTACACAACAAATTGATACATTGCGTCTTTGGATGCAGTTTAATTTTATCATTTCCAGCTTCCAGAAATTATTAAAAAATATTTGTACCATCTCTTGAAACCCTACCCAACTAGATAACTTGTTAACGGAATATACGAAATAATTGGTTTACACTTCCATCTGTTAGACATTAATGGGATTTAGAGGCGATTATATTCGAGAATTGTTTATTTTCCAATAAAGAAATACATAATCGGGATAATGGCTATCCTATCTTTAAAGTTGGAACAAATTAATGTTTTAAAAAAATTATGTTTAGATCGGCTAAGTATTTTTGGAGTACATATCAGCTGCAACATCTTATATATTAAGATGAGTATAGTTCTGATCATCTATGACTAAACTCAATATCTATGATATTTTATCAACTGACAGTTTTTGCATTTAATGCAGAAAAATATCAATGTGACATTTAGTAAATAGATTTTCTTTTAAATTACATAAGAATATCTCTTCAAGACAGTATAAAAATTCATTTGAATATTTATGTAAAATTTATATCACATTTGCATTAAAATATTATATTTACATTAAAAACAGTATTATATATTTATAATAGAAATTATATGCATATGGCCTTTATAGATAAGATCAATAACTTCCAAAACGATTTTGGAATTCAAATTCATCAACTCCGACTAGTAAGAAATAATAAGATAATCAAGTAATTTATTTTTTAACTTTTTCCTAAAAAATATAAATTTAGATAAAAGGTAAATTATGTAAATTTATTAAATTATTCCGGCTTGGTACATAATTGCGAAAGTTTTTATATTTTAGATTTCTTAACGTTTTAGGATTCCATTTCTAAAACTAAAACTTATTAGAAGAAGTATTAGAAGAAATCTAATACTTCGAAACTTGTTCCGAATAAAAAACTAATTTGTTTTAGTGCAAATCTGTTGTTAATCAGTAGTTGTTCTGTTTCAAAATTGTGAATATGTTATGCATCATATGCGGTAAGATTAGGTTGCTTGTAGTAAAATAAGTCATAATTTTTGATACTTTACACCAGGAAATATGTGTATACTATTAATTACAATGTATTAGTTAGCTACACACTACTACAATAATCATATAAATTTATACACACATACTGTTAAACTAGTACATTTTTTTCACGTATTATTAAAATTTTAGTTGCATTTTAATAACAAATCGATGAATATTCTTTTTTTAATTTAGAGATTATTATTCTATTAGATTTTCAAAAGTTAGCTTTTTGTTATAATCAGTTACTTCTAAACGTAATGTAAGAAGACAGTTAATCGACTATATCGAAATTTTAATGGAAATTATATCTCAATACCATTAATGAGTATAGAAAAATTTAGAATTTTCTGACACTATGATATATTTTAATTCCTAATTTTTCTAACATCTCAATACTTTTTTATTAACAACAATGGGTAGTGTTTTTGATTTAAAGGGATAGACTCTACCCATAAATTAGGGTTAATCTATAGAAACCGCCACAAAATACAAAAAAATTTTATAATTTTCGATTTTGTTCTTCGAAAACAGTATCTTCATAACAGTATGAAAACATAAATTTCGCTCAGAAATTTATTTTTTATGGAGAGTTTTTGTTTAAAAAGAAAAAAAAATTCACCCAATATAATAAAATTTAAAAATCTTCATTATACTTACTCGTTTTACTTCTATAGTGAATAATAAAATGTCTTTAATTCAAAACAGTCATTTTAAAAATTGTTTAGTTTAATTTTATTACTTAAAAAATCGAAAATTCTACTTTGAGCGAATTACTTGCAAAAAATTTTTGTTGAAACAGTTTTTCGTGAAATGCTTAAATTTGACTCAATCAATACTTTATTAAACTAATAAATGTAACAATTTAACTAAATTTAACTCAATTTAACTCAATTTAACTAATAAATGTAACAATTGTTATACTACACGACAAAAATATTACACTTCTTCCCCATACGTAATTATTATTATAAAGTAAATTAATAAGTATCTTATTTATTTTGATAAAATTCATTTTTATAAAATAATAATGGAAACTTTTAACTTTGTGTAATTTCCACTTTATTACAAACTTTAAAATTACTAGTGCGGACTTTCGACCAATTAAATCATTATCAAGTACGAATGATTTTTCTATGTTGACAATGCATTCGTAAAGTAGGTAAGATAATTGTGAAGAAAAAATCACTGAATAGAGTTTATAAATAGTTTTCGGTACTTTTATTTTTAATTTTAATAGAGGCCAGTTATTAGAATCTATTTGATTATTTAAAATTGTAAAATTTGGGTTTTTAAAGAATTTGTTTTTCATGAGCTTCTAGAAATTTTAATTTTTGGTTTTTGTCGCATATATATATAGTACCTCTAGTTGGTTAACTTTATGACCTGTATCAGTAAGTCAATGTTATGGCCTGTATGTATGATGGATAAAGACGCATTATGGCTGTTTATGTATTTTTTAAACCTGGTTAAAATGATCTACCTGATTGAACAATAAAATCTGCATTACATTGGGGACATGATAATTGGTGCACCACTTTTATTCAGGATGCAGTTTTTTCTTTGACATTAAAAAAACCCAAAGAATAAAAAAAAACCCATCCTTAATTAAAGTAGTGTTAAAAAGTCATAAAACTTTTTCAAACTTCTTTATCTATCTTACCATACTATTCATCTTTTCCCACTAATTAAAGTCATTAAATTGATACTGAACACAAAACAGCAGTGCTACATATTTGTGACATTAAATTAAAATTACTAGATTATCTACAGGTCAATAAATTACAAAAAAAAAAAACTCAAATTATACAATTTTTAAATAATCAACCTCGTATCTTGTATTTAGACATTTTGGTCTTCTGTACCTACTTTTAGAACACTCCATCACCTGAAGCAAAGACGCCCTCTAGTACAAGGTGACAATTATATTGTTATTTTGTTGTTGGTGGAGCCGGTTACTTCGCCCTTACCCAAACGACGACAGTGTGATCAATCAACCGCTCTTTTTATTATTAAAATTGATCAAACTGACGCAGACGAGAGTCTAATCCACAATCTCCAGTGTAAGAGTTAAATCAGAGCCGGTATTTGTGCCTTAACACACTTGGCCCGGTAGCCGGTTATCAAATAGATCTTAATTACTTTCCTTTATTTTATTTTAAAATTTCAGTACCGACAAATATTTATCAACTGCATCCACAGTTTTTTTTAATTATTTTCCCACAATCGTTTGGTCATATAACTTTGATGTTTTGCGCTGTGTATATAGAGGTACAAAAATAAAAAATGCTCAACAATAATACATTTACTGAATAACATTATAATAGAATACCTACATACACCCACATACTTTACACAGTATATGCGTCCTTATTGTAATGTTGGCTACGTTATTCAACACAATATTACTGCCACTATATTCTTAATGCATTTTTAAAACTTATATACCATTTACTTTGTCACTTGTTATAATTGTTCGGCCATTAGTTCCACATTATTAATTCCATAAATATTTCTTCTATACTCTCTTTTTCAGTTCTGTCAAGATATTATTATTTTTAATGTTTTCGTTTCGTGCTTTTTATTATTTTTTAATTAAATTTTATTTTTGTGGTTTCCGCAAAAAAAATTATATATATATATTACGTATTTGGTTTTGTTTTATACAATTTTTTATTCAAGAGCTGTAAACAGTTATAGAAGCATAGTGTAACATTATACAAAGAAAATGCGACTAACATAGATGTTAGGAAAAATGGAATATTACTTACAAACAATAGATCAAATCTCATATACAAAATGAATAATTTTATGTGTCTGTTGATGCTGGACAATATTTGTTTTCGGATGATTTAAAATTAGGTGATATGTTTACAAACTCTAATCTTCGAACTTGTGGCTCTAAGCTCATATGTTTAGCTGATTGGAAAATAAAAAATCTTAAATGAACGTGAGGGCACAAAAGCTTAAATGACGACACTACAAACCGTTATGATCACCAGTATCGATACGATTCGATAAACGTGTACAATCATCGTCAGTATATTTAAGGTCGTTTAATAGCTAAACGTAGCCATGATTTAGCGTCAAACTATCCTTTATACTTTGAAAAGGTATTCAAGCAGACCAAATCAAGGTCCGTTGTTCTTAAGACCGCGTATTGTATTTTTCAGGCAGTCGAAAGAATAGGAAAAAATTGATGTAATTAGTTATGCTTATTTTATGTATCGTATTTAATTAATATTTCCCTGTAGCCCACACGCAGATCCTAATAAGGATCGGCATCCTAATGAAGAACACAGTCAATTAGATGATCACATATTTAACTAGGTCAAATTCAATACAAATAATGTATTGATTGGCTCAAAGAAGAATAATTTTTGGATTTATTTAAAGAAAAGGGGAGCTATTCTATTCTTACAGTCTGCTGGAGTACCATAATGTTACCCAAGTTATTGGTCGGAATAACAATGATATTTTACATATGCCATGGATATTTGAAGAATTTTCATGGATACCAATCAAAAAAGGAAAAAACAAATTCCACATAGATATCAGAGAGATAAAAAAAAGTTTTAAAATATTCTTCATTATACAAAAAAAAAAAAATATTATTGTCGGAAACTTTTTTGTTACTATGCAAAAACTAAAGTGACAACATTTTTAACTTTTCTAAATTTACACTTTTTTTGTTGTTGTTTATGTGTGCTAAAATATAAAAACAGCAAATACGGCACGGCACAGTACAACGTGTGGGTGCCATTTTTAGTTTTTAACAAGTTGTACTGAATATGACACTCGAAAACCAGACCTATAACTCTATTTACGTCAATTCTAATATATTCATAATATAATTAATAATCACTATATTTTTTTCAAATATAATCCAAAATAATCAAAATTTTAAAATCTTGAACCTTTTAAAACTTTGTATTGCAAGTTTTCCACTAAATAAGTCCTTATATTCAAATAAAAACAAGGCAAGATAAAAAACTTTAATACACAAAAAAAAGAATGATTAAATACTCGAAATATGGCTGAGTATATTACTTTATGCATAAAATAATTGAAATATAATGACAGAAAAAAATTCAAAAATTTGTTCAATTCCTTCACTTCACTGACTTTTTAATGGCTTTGGTATCATTATAATGAAGTAGCTTGACCACCATTAGCCGCACATGCGGTAAATAGCGGTCGCCTTGAGGTAAATGGCAGTTTAAGTTCCTAAGCAATTCTTATATGTAATCCTCGACTGACTATCACCCACTATACAATGTGGCCAGAAGTCCACACAGAGGGCACCGGTATTTTTCTTCAGTGTAGTTTAAACAGTTAAAAATAATATTTCCATGAGTATATGTAATTTTCTCATAGATTCACCCTCATAGATTATTTACATAACTTTTTCAAAAGTTCTAATTCACCTTTTCGATAGACATCTTAATTTTGGCATCTAGTGAATGAATATGTGGTTGATTATGAATCTTTCATGTATTTTTAACCTATAGCATTCATTCTAAATACAGTCTATAGCTACAGCTATAAGGGTTTCTTATATAATAATTATAATTATAACTATATATGTTTTGTTTATTAGCTAAATTTGAAATAATGAATTTAAGTAGTTTTAACTAACAACAAATTTTAATACAACTTTTTAAAAGTTTATTATTTTGACCAAATTCACAAACTTTGAACATTTACGAATTCAAACTCACTTTTTACGTCTAGAATATACCATCAAAACGCAGCTCGTATTTCTTTTTGTTTTTAAAATTTTCTTGATGAGCTGGAAATGTCGAAATATTTTAATGCTTTTGATTTCAATTTTCGAAGATTAAACAATAATTATTCTATCAGTTAAAAATTATTCGCATATATAATGTTTTGAAAACTTTTAGAAAAACTTTCATAAAATATATCTTTGTATCTTTTGTTTACTGATTCACTCACTGTTCACTGTGACAAGGTATCGAGAATAATTATAGTGGATAATATTATTGTTTGTGTGCTCAGACCAAAGTGAAATATTTTTTCGTTACTGATTTATTTGCATATTTTTAAGTGAAATTTTACTTTAATTTCTTCTTTTTTGAAAGTTGAAATATATAATAATTTCTACGGATACACAAATAAAATCTATTTGAGTAGAAAATTCTTGATTAATTCCTTAAAAAATATTATAATCTTATTACTTATAAAAGCCACTATGGAGCTATAAATAAAATAGCTCGGAATTTTTTTAAATCTATTATAAAAAGGATATTTATTCATTACATAATTTTTTATATATCTAGAGTAGGAATAAAAATGACAATTACTTTGCAAATAGTCTGGTAGTTCTAAATTTTTGACATGTTGCCGATTCCACTATTACATTGAAAAAACCGAAATCGGCACTTCCTTTACATTTTCTCTTATATTTTCATTTTGGTGCATTTTAGCTAAAAAAATTGTTCGTCTGAATTTGTGGAAAATTTCCAATACTTTACATTTCAAATTTTGTTTCTAGGACGGAGATTTGCACTTTTTAAAATTATAAAAAAAAAAAAAAAAACTGGGTGTTACGCCTAATTTGTCAATCATTTTCAGATTTGCGCTTCTAACTACATTTCGGTGAACTTTATCTGCAAAAGTATTACATTCCAAGTTGTAGGAAAAGTGTGTCAACAAATTTTCCTATTCAAAATTCGAATAGAATAACAATTAGCTGTTAAATAAGTTTAGGAAAAAATTGTCATTCTTTCCATATCGAAGGAAACTGACAGCCAACTTATTAAAACAACTTTTATAATCCTTACTTGATAATTTTAATGAAAAAGGTGCTTTCAATTTTTTCTTTACGAAAGTTTTGAAAAATGATACTTTATAAACAAATATAATTATAATCAAATATTTTAAAAATCAAAATTAATAAATAAACAATCATGAGATGTACTGTAGACTAAAAGGTTATTCAATTTAAAAAATCTGCTGCAACGCAGAGAGAAATATTTCAATTATATATTGTAGAAATTTATATGTCGTATGAATGTTATAGTTTGATGAAAATTGTTGAAGCCTTTGTCCAAAAAAACACAAAAAACCGAAAAAACGCACAAGTAACGTGGCACACTCGGTTGATCGATTTCTACCAAAAGCTTCACAGCACAACTGGAGGTAATATGAAGACAGAATACCAAGGTTGGTGAAGTTTGGATAAAGCACAGATAGATGTGCTTTCTGACACCCCAATTTTGGATTTAAAGAACCTAAAAGCATATAATTCCGGATTGAAATTTCCTGCTAGTAGTAAAGGAAAATCAAAATTGTAATAAGACAAATTAATATACAAATATTGAAATGAAGATACCTGTTAAATAAACAGCTCTCGTTTCTGATAACATATTCTATGGAATATTAATTATATTAATTATTTTAACTAAGTATTTTAATGAATTTTTGTATGAATCTGAAATATTTAAATAAAATAAAATACGTGAAAAAAATAAAATTTTTCTTAGAAAATTAATACATGTAGGTATTATTTATTTTGTAAAATAAGTCGAAAGTGCACTCGTAATTTAAAAAAAAATTTAAAAGTGAAAATTAGACAAAGTTAAAAGTTTTCCATTATTTATTGAACTCCATTCTAAAATTCAAAACATTTATAGTATTTATATAGTTTGTGTAATCTTATTGTTACACATTAATCATTATCCATAAATAAACTACAGACATTTTGACGTAACAATATTACCAATGCTAAATATGATCATAAATATGACTACTTTTTATTTATATTCAGTAATGAAAATTGTAAATATTTATGGGAAATGAATGAGGTAAGCTTCGACTACTACTGGTAGGTATGTATACACTTTTTTTACATATAGACTAGGTTTCATGGGTATTATAGGTTTTTACTGCATGACGATTAAATTTTTGTGGATTGGAAGACTCAACGAATTAAATAATGATTTCATGTTATGAGATGAAAAATTAGACATACAATATGCAAGTATGCTTTAAAGAGCTTAAACATTATAGGTGAACAATTATGATACAAAACTTCCGTTGCACCGATTTTGCTCATTTACATACTTAAACTCAGCCTTTTTGTCCTAAATCCGTCACAAAAATTTCAACTTGCTATCTCTTTTCGTTTTTGAATTATTTTGATGACTCATGACAGAGGACGGGCGGAAAAACGGAAATGGACTACTTGGGTGACTCTATGAACACTTAAGATAAATTGTGTAGTAATTATTTTCCATCGGTATAAAATTTAGACTAAAGGTAATATACTTAGGTATATTTTATATGATATTTTAGATAAATAATAAAAAATTATAAATTTTTATTAATACTATACCGAATATTTGATGACCAACTGATGTAGTGGTTAACACTCTGGATACATATATTTTGCCATAATTTACTGGATAAAATTTATTTGAAGCAAGGGACTTTTGTATTTCTAGATTTTATTAAAACAGTCAACTTGAAGACGTTAGATTAAAAAAATACAAAATAAAACTTGAAAAAATATTTCGCCAAAATTAACATTAAATTTTAATTCAAAATTATAAACGTAAATATGAGAAAATTCCTAATATGAAATGGAAGATCCAAGTAATTAATTTAAAAGGTGTTTGGTTTAAAAATAATTTTAAACCAGATATTCAAAATTGATGGATATGATTATGAAAATTTTCCAAACGGTATGAGACTTTAAATATCTATATACTTTGAAATATTTCTTTTATGCTTCCTATAGTCTGACATATATTTTAATCCATAACTGTAAAGACAGAAATAAGTGCCTTTAAAAATGCGTTATATTTAATTATATATCAAACACAAAATATTTAGCTTAAAATTGATCGTCAAGTAGCGTGCTGAATACTTGATTATTATTTATCATTAAAATCTAGTGATATTTGCGTGCTACTTATTACCCTGTTAAAAATTACCCCGCTTTATTCCCAGTATAGTCGGATAAAAAGAGACTGATTTCCAGAATTGATTTTAACCAAAACAAATTATTCCAGCACCTATCCTACCTAGTGCAAATACTCTGTGACTATATTCTCTCTTGATCGTTTTCACATGAAAATTTATGGTATATCATGATCATGAATAACAAACTATCGATTGGTGTAGGTACATTTTGGTGGCCGTTCAACACAAACATTATATAAATAAATTGTGGATTATAAATATTACTCGAACATGTAATAAATTTATTCGACAACGTTACTATATCACACAATACTATGACACACCAGGGAAACAGACTCTATCATATATAATGATTTAAATAAATTTTTAGATGATTTTTATTGTTTAAGATTGGATTCATAGCTCGTAATATGTATGCAAATTATAAATATTAAACTTATAAATTTGAAGACTACAGTTTTTCAATAACAAATTTTTTATTTTTTTATTTAATAATTTTATTTCTTGATTTGATAAAGCATATCATCTACGGGAACGTAAAATGATAAAATTCCACGCCAATTATACCATAATTTTTTGGTATCTTGATGACAGGCAGACGAAAACGATTTAGATGATTTTATGAAATACTTAAATTTTGCTTTAAACTTTTGCTAGCTTTACTAACTTTAGACTAAATTTAATATATTCTACTTAATTTAAAGTAAAATATATATAAATAGCCAAATTGCTACTCGTGGCTCGTTTATGCAGCCATAATAATGTATATTGTAATAGAAGAAGTCTTTTCTCAATTATTTTACCTACATTTTAACATTTTGTTAAAAAAAAATGAATAATTGTATATCGTAATAATAACTATTATGTTAACATAACAATGTATTGGTTTTTTTTTTTACAATAATGGCTGAAACTAGACTTCTTACAAAATGTAGAATATATAATCACCTTTGGGATGCTGGTATATATCGTATGCACGAGGAGCTACGTATTTTATAGTCTTTTAACATAAAAAATTGTCCAATTAACCTAGAAATAAAGTTTAAAAATATCATTAGTTTTATATATAGAAAATATCTTTATTTTGTGTTGTATTGATTTGTTTTTTGAAAGAACTCTTGGAAGGATTATATAGTTATGGTTAAAATGTATATGGATTTTATTGTCAAATCATGATGGTACTAGTTTTTTAAATTTATTTATTATTTATTGTGATTCATTTATTTTTGCATTATACATTTAAACATTTATTTCTTATCATAAAAGTTGGTCCTAAAAACTAAAAATGTGTCCAATGAATAGGGATAAAAAACAGAGGTTACCTTGCAGACGGTGTGGAAGTTCTAAATTTTTGATATGTTGTCTAGGATGGTTAGTAAGTGTTTAAAATAAAAAATTCACAATTACCTACTCTGCGACTTCCCACTAATTCCATATCTTAGCACTTAAAATTTACCATAAAACAATGTTTTTGAGCGCTTCAAGCTCAAAAATATACTTTTTTATTTTTGAGCTCTCTGAGCTCAAAAGCTTGCTGTTCCCGAAAATTACGTTAACGATATTTCTTGAAGCAATCAATCGATTTTCACGTTCTTGGTGGGGATCGACGCAGTTTTTAGATCTTTAATAATTATTCTGTTTCATCCAAAACAATCCGAAAAGAAATGTCGGAGTTATGAAAAGAACAACAAACAATTATATTTGTCTAATTACCCGATATAAGGTATAAATGAAGAGTTTATTAGAAATATGAAAGTATAAACTCATTCACGATTTCAAACTTACTTTTAAGGTCTCACCTTTGTTATAAAATACTCGATTTGCCATATATCCACGTTTTTGAGCTGTTTTCATGGTGTCTTGAATATTAATTCGCATTAAATCTTTTAATTAAGTTTACTGTACATTTGCATTACGTTTTCATTGATATATTGAGAAAACATCGAGTGAAACAATTATATTTGATTATTAAAAAAATTAAAAATTTATTTACTCTAATCTTTGTGATTTGTATCATCATATACAGCTCGTCCGTGAAATCCGTATAGAAAACAATGGTAAAATCAATCTGTATATATAATAGAAATTAAACTAAAATAGGTTATAATAAATTAATAATTATGTAATGAGGTCGAGAACTTCTAACGGCGCGTCGCTTTTGTCACCTGACAACATCTTTTGTGTTTTAATAATAAAATAACATAGTCCAGTCTATTCACGGAAAAAACAGATTAGTGTCGAAATTCTGCCAAACAACACCAGTTAGCACCAAAATATGACTGTAGGTTCTACCTACCCTCTACTTTAAAGTCGCCAATGTGCCGAGGGCCACCCCTTCTGGGGTATGCAAATTTTATTATTAATTATAAGTATAGTAATGAATATTCTAATTCTAAGCCACTTTTTCTTTATGAAGTTTTTCACTGAAAGTAAATACTTTCTTCTTATTCGAGAGAGGTAACGTCTTTTAACAAAAACTTTACAGAATACAAGTGACTTAGATTTAGTCAATCTATCCATTAAAGGCGATCATCGACACATTGACAACTATGAAGTAGAGGGTAAGTATTACCTACAGACAAATATTGATGTTATCGATGCTGTTTGGAAGAATTAGGAGGGAAACCGTTTTTGGTGCTAATCAGTGTTGTTTGGTAATATTGAGAAGCAAACCATTTATAGTCTGAACTGATAAAATATGTTCATTTATCAGTTATAAAATGGTTTCCTTGGAATGGATGTTATACACGTGTTGTGTTTTAGTTCAACCTGCATTTGCAATATTTTGTTACCGTCTTCGAATAATTTGGAAATGTTCTTCGAATAGTTATTATCGTTACTCTCTTTGTAGAAAAAGCACACTTTTAAAATATTTCCTTCAGTGCACTAAAAGAAAAATTGGTGCATACTAACATAAAAATATCTTGTACAGAATGAATATTTACAATTACTTTCCGTTGACAAGTAATCATTAATGTTTGTGATAGGATATAGTAAATAAATATTCAATAGCAGTGGTACTAATCAAAAGTCAATTCTATATAATAAAAGTACCCACCAGTAACTTATACATAATACTAGACATAGCCACTGCCCAAGGGCTCACTCAAAATCTAATAACGAGCACCTTAGATGGTTGCCTGCCGTCTCTTAGAAATGATAAAAATTACTCTCAGAGTTAAAAAAAATAACTAAATTGGTCACAGGGATTCAGGACAATAAATTAAAAACTATGTCTTGATTTTAGTTGAACGTTTCGTCCTCAGAAACTACAAATAAATATAAATTATAACCTTTGTATATATGTAATACATGCAAAAATAATACAATTATACCTTAATCGTACTAGTTTACAGTTTTAAATTGTTGTTGAAAATATAAAGTTTTGGTGCATATTATAAAATCTAATAAAAATTAACAAATTAAATATTCCACTAATTTTTACATAATAATTAAATATATCTTCGATGACAATTTTAATATTAATAATTATAATGATACTAGCTGGCCCGACAAACGTCGTTTTGCCATATATTTCTAACCAACATCAACATTTTCTAAGAATAACAACATATACTCAACACTCTATTTCTAAATAATGAAAAGCTGAGGCAAATCAGAATAAATAATGATATAAATTTATATTTTAAAGCAGACCCGCCCGGTTCATTGGTTGCTGTGTTAACTTTCCCATATTACATCGATTACATGTGGATGCAATTCTACCCTTAGGGGTATAATTTCAGAAAATCATTTCTTATCAAAATCCCGGTATTGAGTGTGCAGCCGGTACATTATATGCATCCGATATTTACCCGATATTTAGTGGGGTACACCCGGTACCGCGTTCACCCGATAATTTGTGCTGTGGTACTCATACACTTGTTCAAAGATGTATGGAACTCCTAAACCACGAATAATTCCGGTATTACTTTCTTTTTTTTTTTTTTAATTTCTGGCTTCAGCTACTTTTAGCTATATAGCCATTTACCAAAGGGGATTATTATTATTATTATTATTTTTATACAACAACAGTACTGCTAGGTGGTCACCCATCCAAATACAGATTGTGACTGCTGGAAAATGTGAGAAAAAAAAGACAAAAATTGTTTCACAGCTAGGAACATGTTGTATTTGAAAATTAAATTGTCGTTTATAGTATTTTTCGTTACTTATTATTTATATTTCTGACCGTTTAACCTTCCCTGAACTTCCACAAATATTTCAAGGTCAAAATTAGAAAAATCGATCCATCCATTCTCGAGTTTTAGCGTGACTAACGACCAGCAATTGATTTATATGGCCAAATTGTAAATCTAAACCATTCTCGAATCTCCACGAACACACACAAAAAATTTCATCAAAATCGGTCCAGTCGTTTAGGAGGAGTTCAGTCACATACACACGCACACAAGAAATATATATATTAAGATTGTTATTAATAATAATAACAGCTCATAGTTGCCGTGTAAACATTAGCACTACTGTCGCGCCATCTAGGATATCTAAATAATAATTGTTACTCAAATTCTAGTTGTTACTTTTACAATGCCATTGTAAATACTACCTAAATTATTTGTATCTGTTCTACGGTTAATCGTTTTATTTCTTTTTATATTAATAATTTCACTAATGTTTCGTTTATACCAATTCTTTTCAATGTCTACAATAGTCAATGTCAAATTTAAAATTATGTCCGGTCTTAAAATGGTGTTCAGCTAACGCAGTAGAGTTTGTTTTTAGTATATTAAACAGTTTACAATCGTATCTATGTTGATCTAATCTTTTCTTCAATTTTGTTTTGTTTGTCCTATTTATTTATTAAAAGTCCCTACTCCCTACTACATATTCCAAAAGCATTTATGATCAAAGTCTTTAAGCTTTAAATTTGGGTTAGTTCTGAAAAGTTTCCATGAGAAAACTTAAATGGCTTAGTTTGTTCGAGTAAGCTATCGAAGTAGTGTCTTGCTTATGTTTGATCTTTGACGGGTAAAAAATACTAAGATAGTATATTTTCAAATAGTGCCAAAAAAGAAGATTGCGAATCTGAGTACTATTTTCATGATTTACATCAAAATTAATAAATCAATCAACGGGACATTTAAAATTATGTACTAAAGTTTGTAATAACTCAGATAATAAAAGAAACATGGTTTTACACATTTGCATTTAGTATGGGAAGGTAGTCAAGGTTGACCATTCTTTATAACTGAAGAATATGAACATTCAATTTTGAATCCCCGATGCATAAACAACGGTGTGCTATAAGTTTGACATTTGTGTGTGTGTATGTGTGTTTGGCTGCTTGGCTACCCCATCGATTCCGGACGGATGGATCGATAATTTTGTTTGTTTGTGTTCTTTTTTTTTTTGAAAGGTGAATTAGTCGTGATTTTTTTTCAGCTTTGTTTGATGACAATCTGTCCAAGATGATCGGGCCAAACACAAGGTGTGCCTGGGGTTTTTTAATTTTTTGGCTTATACTTGTAGTAGTTATGTATAAAATAATATCTTCTTTATATATTTAATTGGTTGAATTAAAATGAGAATGCCATCTAGATTTAATCTAGAATGTCATCTATATTTACCATTCTCAAATTTAACAGAATAAAAAATTTAAGTATTTATAAGTTTTTATTAATTAGCTGACTTTGTACGCATTTTCCAGCCATTAACTCAAAGAAGTTAAAAATTAAAAATTAAAATTAGTATCTTCTTTGTGTGTATGTCGACATTACTGATTTTAAACAGCATTTTTCCCTATTTTACTATATTTCGCAATATTTCTCTAGTAAAGTATTTATCGCATTTTTATCATGATTATCTGTGCTTATTGCAAAATCACAAATTATTATCATTTTATCAGTTAATATTGATGTTATTATAATTTTAGTTGTTAAAGATTATTTAATTGTGGCTCATATTATCAATTCTTTAGTATTATGCTTGTTTTCTCATTCATTATTAAAAAAAAAAAAAAAAAGAAAAATTAATTTTACTGATTTAAAATTTTGTTCAACTGTGTTTAATTTCTAATATAACTTAAATGTATTCCAAAGGTTTCCTTCAAACGAAATGAGACGAAATAATAATCGATACTATTGGATGGTTATGTTTAATTCAATAAGGATAAATTCATACATACAAGACATCAGTCGTAGGAACTGATTTCTGATCTCTTTATACAGATCAGTGATCATATCCGAAGTTTGTGTATGCGCTGTTCTATTTAATTTATTCCTATCCGTAATATTAAGAGGCACTGATTCCTATTCTAATAGATCCATATTTTAAGAATTTATCACAAGTATAAGCGTAGAGGCTAAATAGGAGGTTATTGAATATGATTGAGTACTTCATGTCATGTCTTAAAATTATCTTGATAGCTATCCTCTATTATTTATGTATTGACAGATTTCCCTCATATTTTTTTTTTAAAGTCAAATAAAATGTTTTTAAAATACACTTTATTTTTTCATCGACGTACGAAGTATACCAGGCTTGTTAAATATTGATGATATTTACTATGTATACATACACATACATGCAAATGTAAACACTTGCTCAACATTCTTTAAATAAATAAAAAAAAAGTGTGCGTGTAACCTTTACGCGCGATTGAAGTGAAACTTCTTTGGCGTTGACGACATATATCACTGAAATGATTAAATATTAACTTAAATAAATAAATATTATATTATAATTTAATTATATTTATTATTCATGTGCTTTACAAAGATTATTTAATTGTTATATTAATATTATTCATTCGAAACAGGTAATTGAATGTCATCATAATTTCTTAAAATAATTGAGAGTAGCAAATTGAAGGTTAGATCAGCACATGTCAATATAACCTTGTTATTAAATATTATAAAATGTCGCAATTGTCAGAAAATTTATTTTTAATTTACTTATTTTAAAAGTAATAAATAAACAAGTATATTTAGAGATTTTCAAAAAATTTAATTAAGTCAAGAAGCGTGTAGTATATGACATATACTTACAACCAATCATAATTATTATTTTTAAATGGCGGAAACATACTTACAACCAATCAGAATTATTATTATTTTTAAATGGCGGAAACGTTACTTCCGTCAGAAAAAAAATCTGAGTTACTCCCTAGTCGCGCCTAAAGAAGTTTCACTTCAAAAGTCATAAAATGACAAATGTTTTTAAATTGGAAAAATTATATTACAGAATTTTATACTTTCTGTATAAAAACTAATAAAAATTTTATTTAAAGATTTATTAACTGTTACTATAGTTTGTCTATTTGCAAAGATGTTTAAAAACAATTTAGTTCTGTTTTCTAATAGTTGCTTAAGATGCCCTAGGTTTTCGATTTTGATGAAAATAACTGGTTTTCAATTATAAATATTATTGGATTTATAAAATAATTAAACTATTGTTACAATAATGTCGATTCATTTAGATAAACAAGAGTGGTGTACGCAGTTTACATGGGTTGTGATTTTGATTCTAAACCATCTTACAAATCTAATTTAAGGAATTGTGAGAGGATTGTGAAGAGAAATATCTTTGCATGATAAGTGTAAACAGTCTATTAAAGAAAATACCTAGTTAAAGGATAACAATAAGAGACTCTATTTGAGAAAAGTTCTAGCATTTTATTTTATCGTCTTATGGTGAAATAGCTCTTATCGAGAATTACAATTAAATTTTATATCTCACCAAATCTGTCTCTCTATAGCCTTTAAATGATAATGAAAAGATATGAGTGGATAATTGTCATAGAACAAGATTTATGGAAAGCAAAATGTTTATGATGTATAATTTAGTTTTTTAACTTTAATTCAAAAATGAATGATTTTATGGTTGTAAATTTGATACAGCAAAGACAAAAGTATTCCCGCATAACTTCTTAATTAATCATTATAAATCAGCAAATGAGTAAGGTACATATCACTAATGGATAAGGTAAAAAGAGTTTAGCCAATAAAAACTTCAAAACTGGTGTGACTGTAAATTACAGCTGCTTTAGAACAGTATCAAATATTTATTTCTATCGAAACTAAAATGAACACTTTTTAAATTTAAATAATAGTTTTCACACTTTTAGTATTAATTTCCAGTTATTATTATATATAGCACATTACCGTAGGATGATTTTAGTATTTTTAAACTTTTTTTTTTTTCAAATTGTTTTTGTTCCAAATAATTGCTATTTTGAATCTGAAATTTCAATTTGATTTTATATTATAACTTATCTGTTGTTCCACAGTTTTTCACCGCAAATAATTAAATATTTTCCATCCAGAGTTGATTTTATTTTTTATTTTTCTTAAAACGGCTTTCGTTTTTATTTCCACAAAGCATGAGAGATTTTTTCTGATATATCAGCATGAGAGCAACGAATATCATCAAGTGTAGAATATAATATTTCGAAGGATAAAACAAACCATGCTATTAATAATTTTGTATTACTCATAAAATTGCATCGTAAGTTCTTCATATGTAACAATTTGTAACGATCTGTTGGATAAGATATAAATGGGATAATAAAACCCTCATTGTAAGTGTAATAACTTAAAATTAAAACAATATTAAACTAAATTAATATTTGAAATAAAATTTATAAAATTATCATATTGGATTTATTACGTTCTAACTTACAATTAATATAATTTTTTATAAAAATAGGGTACACCGAAAGGATACTTTTCAAAGAGAACATGGGAAGAAGAGAGAGCGATTTTAATAAGACTATTGAAAATTGAAAATATGACTAAGTAAATTGTAAATTAAATGAACTAAAATAGCGAACCTTTGTTCACATTGAACGAGTAATTTAGTCAAGTAACAAGTAGTTATAGAACGAGAGCCTAGTGGTGAGAGAACCAGCTCTCGAAACATTAAGTCCCCTGTTCGAAACCGGTAATTTATTATTAACAAGTAGTGTAGTTCTAAACACTTAACAGCAATTAAATTAAACATTACTGTATTGAGGAAAGTGATTATTAATTTCAAAACTCGACTAACCTTGTTCGATTTTATTCTAGGCTGGATGGCCATAAGCATATCACATCATTTATAAATAACCATCAAATATTTTGTATTTAGCTTAATAGTAATTAGTGTAATAATAACTTTGGGATTACCCTCGCAACTTTGAAATTGATGGATATCTGTTTTGTGTTTTTGTTATCGGAAGATCATTCAATAACAAATACAAAAACAATTTACCCATGTGACAAATCGGAAAATTCTTAGTCCGTGTTTTATATTTTATATTGAATGATTTATCTATAAAAAAAATAAAAAATAGCCTCTCCTCAACTTAAAGCTAGTGGAGACTATCGAAAATTTTATGGGCTCCGAAAATAAAATTGCCTATTTTTCCTATACGAAATGTTTGCATAAGAATATAGAAAAAAAAATTTCTATGTAGACTTTTCATTCGAATTTATTCGAAATATCTTGGATATGGTGGTTTTCGACTAAAAGCTATTTCAATTGAAGACATTTTTGGATTTTGAATTTGAAATTACATTTTACTATTAAGTTTAATTTTTAGTTTAAAGCGTTTTTTTTTTTAGTTTCTTTTTTAAACATTTTTACGTTTGAGTGTTGTAATACACTCGAAGTGATCTTGCTTTTTTCAAGTCGGTTAAAAATTCTTAATCTTTGGTTTGAGTTTAAATATTATTTTATAATCAGATTATATAAATGGCTTCATTATATATTCTAACTATTACTAATAGGTGAAGAGGCCACTGCAATAATAGGCACTTGATCGTTTTAGGAATTTTTTTCCATAGGGTGTCACAAAATTCAGCAGACTAATGAAAAGGCTTTCACTGACCATTTTTAATGATTAGACAATTAAAACAACTAATAAATACATCCAAACATAAAAAAAAATTGAACCATCATTGGCAAAATTTTTTGATTATATTTGTTTGATTTTTTTCAATTTTTAGAAGTTTCATTAGATAATCATTACCTCCACATAGCAATATAACTTCTTGTAGAATTCCTAAAGAATTCTTATTCATGATATAGACGTCAGAAATTTCTTTAAAAAGAGCCCAATCAGTAGTCGTTAAGATGTCGAATGTGCCAAATATTGAACACCTTACGACCGTATAAATAGGAATGTTTTCAGTTAACTATTAAAATAAATTCGATTCTTAGACTACGAAAATAAATAAAAAAAATTATTAATAGATTAAAAATATTGTGTAAGATATACTTAGTCTCGAACGCTGATTCTACACGACGCCTTCATTGAGACATCTTAAAGAAGTCTTAATAAAGATATTTCTGATTTGGATATTCGCTGGGCACATTGTCATTCAATTAGAATGCTAGCTTTTGTAACAACCAAGGGACTAAAAGTCTTACCACATTTTTTTACTATTTTACTTTAAGAATTATATCCATTCCAAAGAGTTTTTTTTTCTTTAACCGATCACGTGGTTTTAATTACTGTGGCCTCTTGGTCTATAAATAGTGATTTTAAATACTATTATTACCTTCCATTATAACTAAAAGTCTTACGACATGTTTTTACTATTTTACTTTAAGAATAATACCCATTCCAAAGAATTTTTTTCTTTAACTGATCACGTACTTTTAATTACGGTGGCCTATTGGTCTATAAAAGGTTAAACTCCTATAATTAATTTCCATTATGGTTATTATCAATTTTTATTTTTGTACACTTTTCACACTGAACACTGACTACTTTCTTTAAATCATATATTGATGTAAATTCAATAAATTTTATTTTTCTTACATTAAAAGAAAGTGGAATCTGTTATTAACAATACTTCCATTAGGAAAATACGATTTAAAAACGTCTTCACGTGAATTATTCAAGATAAGTATGATAAACAGAATAAAACATTTGTTTTAATGAACATAAACGATCACAGTATGCACATGTTAACATGTGGGTCATAGAAATATATTAAAAATAGAATCAAATAAAATGATTGAAAAAAAAAAACGTTACCTAATGCATTCAACGAAAAACATTTTATTCATTAGATTCTTAAGGATGTTTGAGAGATACAAGTGATGGAAAAAGTTAATGGAATGAATGGAATGGAATGGAATGAAATTATTTCAATTGACGATTATTGTTAAAAAAATAACAAAATTGTTACCATTTAGTTTCCTTAAATCTTAGATTCCTAAATTACAAAATGTTAGTAAATATTTATGTTTTCAATACTTTTTTAAATGAAATTATCAATATTTTAAATATTTTAATATATAAAAAAACTTTTGTCCTAGCATGTAAACTTTAATTCAACTTTAAATAGAAAAATAAATTTTTTTAAGCTGTAACTTATGGTTAAATTATATTAGAATACATGATGAGTAGTTAGGAGTATTATTTTTTTTATACAAATGTAATTTATTTTCATGTATTAATTAAATAAAATCTTATATTGTTTGAAATCTAGTCAACGCTGTAAAATAGTTATTTAATTTTTGTTTGCAGTACTTCAAAAATGATAATATTGAGCTCTTTTGAATATATTGTGTTTGTTATAACATAAGTTCGTTATGTATAAGCTGCCATGTTTAAGAATAACATTTAAAAATTATATTTAAATTCTTAAATCCGAAATCAAGTATGTATTTATGGGGAAATCATAATACACAAGTTACTTTAAGCGGATTAAAACCATATTAATATGAGTTTTAACAAACAACTGTTTGTGACTATCTTGTCTCAGTCGACGAGAGTATTGCAGGACTTTGTTATACATTAATTTTTTTCTAGTAAAAAGAAGATTATCTGCTAGTTTTAAATTTTTTTTCGAAAACCGTTATGTAAATTTGTTTAGAGTACAAGGTACAAGTATAAAAGATAACAAATCTCCATAAGATTATGCAAAATTAAATAATAACATGTAAAATTACAGTTTTTTTTTTTAATTGCAATAATCTTAAAAGTTTAGTGAATCGGTTTGTAATTTATATAGATTAAGAATTGAATGATGTTCTAATAAATTTATTCGTCTGTACAAACCAAATATCCTTAAGTCTAGCCAACAAATGAATCGCAAGCTTAAAAATACATTTAACGATTCACCCACAAGATTGTTCCTATAGGCTGTTTCAAAGGATGTTTGAAATTCCAATTTATTTTAAATAAACCCGTAAATGTTTTAAAAATTGTTGATTAATAAATTTTTACTTAATTAACAAAATTATATCTAGTAGTATATATTAGGCAGGTGGGTGGCATGCCAAGTAATGAATGGATGAAATTTTAATTTTTTTGTTTCTATTTTCTACAATTATGAAATAGAAACAATATATATATATATATATATATATATATATATATATATATATATATATATATATATATATATATATATATATATATATATATATATAAACGATAACGCAAAAACTTCCTGATTTAACACTATTTAGTTATAATGGAAATTTCCTTATCACCGAATACATGTCATACGTAGTGCCTTAATCATATAAAGTGCCGTAAAGTAAGATACAATTACACCATACATATTGTGTTGTAATTCCTTGGTTTTTATAAAAGTTCTCTGACAATGTATTCTGGTAATTTTTTTTCACTTACTTTTGGTATTTTTGGGTGTGTGCACGTTGGTCAAATTAAGAAGTGGCTGGCAGCCATAGGCCATCGATTGAGCTTAATACACGCTTAGGTTTTCTGAAAGTTAGAGTTTTCAGAGTAAAATAAGAAATTTGGAAATTGGTGTACTAAGCAGATTTTGACTAAATATTTAAATTCAATTTATGGTGAATCTATTAGTCATTTCGCAGTTATTAATTCACAACGAGACGCCCAATTTTGAAAGACTCGAGAACTATTCTGGCTATACTATGTTGATAACCTGAATGCTGTTAAGTATTAGCAAAGTACTTTGATTATAATATCTGTATTTGTGTATATAACAGTCGACCTTAAGTTGGCTCTAAGAACAATTTTTTGAGTACCAAAGAGCGCAAATTACCTACTATGTGATCTGAAATGAAATCCAATATATTTTTCAATATTTTTACAAGATTTACAAATCTTAAACCTAAACAATGAAGATTTTAAATCAAATTAATTCTATAAGCATTATTTATTAAACCGAAAATTTCATCTTTAAAGAGTGTTTGTTAATTCGTAAAATTTTTAAATTCCTTATTTATTAAGCAATAATACGCCATCTGAATTGCTCCGAATAATATGAATACAATAGCAAGAAAGCAACATTTGTTGTTTAAAATTTATTTACATTAGGAAAATTACTTTCTATAATAAATTTTTTTATTTTACAAAAACGATAATTTTTTTTTATAGATTTTGACACATTTTTTGTATTATTTTTTCACGGTTTTACATAAAATTTATGCGTAAAACTTGTTTTATGCTAATCTTTTTTCATCTTACAAAGCAAGACAAACAAAATAAATTTTATTTTATACACAACACGCATCTAACAATAGATTTTTTTTTTGTACAGACGGTTAGAGATATGAATACAAACCAGCATACAAAGACAATACTGTCAATTGGCATTAAAACGAGTTGGCTTAACTTTTCTTGGCGCTTGGCATCATTCTCAATGATGATGAGTTTTAGTCGACGCTGGACGTCGATTTAAACATACGTGTATTTGAGCGACGCGTCGAGACACTCATATATTTTAAAACGAATATTACTTTTTCGAAAAAAAAATAATAATAAAACGAACGCTTCAAAATATTCTTCCATATTTGTTTACACTTAACATGTGTTTTTATTTTTGGTTTTTATTAGCATATTTTTATCGCTGGTCGAAATTACTGCCATATATTTAAATAAATGTGTGTGTTAACGAGTGTGTTTTAAATTTAAATTAAGTGAAAAGTTCTTTTTTATTTATTATTATTTTATAGTGTTATATAAGAGCTATTTTATTTTGTGTAAATTTTTGTTTTGAAGTGTTTTTTAAAGAATTTTGACGTCATATAGCACATATTTTTTTTGTATTTTTTTCATTTTCGAAGTGCTTACAGTAAAACAGCATGTGGAAAATTTTACAAAGATTAATGAAATTAACAATCATTTCTCCATATGAATTCTAACAAAGTGAATCTACCGTATGAATTTAATTAAAATTTTGTAATTGAATAAAAAGTGGAGAAAATTATTTTAAAACACGCAGAGTTTATAAAAATGTAGCCATTAAAAAAATATGATTTAGAACAGACGACATATCTAAAAAAGAAATATGCGACCTGCAATAAAAATAATTTTTATTTAAAAAGTGTGCTGTGTTTTAAAAGTGTATAAGAAAATGTCTTGTGACAGTTGTTACGCAACAATACATATGCCCTTTGCTGCAGATATGCTGAGTTGGCTTGTAAGTTTTTACTTAATTATTGTACAAAGAATGAGGTTTTAATTAAATTATCAAGTGATCAAAGTTGAAAGTGGTTAACTTTTTAAATGCATGTTCATTTATTTGTGTTATACTTCACCTTTGATGGCAATTATGATTTGTTAATTGATTGAAATAGAAATAAATGTACTTTAATTTTATAAATTACTAAAATTTAAAATTTTCATATTTTACAAGTCATTATGCAAGTTTGGTATTGATTTTCTTATTTTACCAGAAAAAAATTTTTCTCACTACAAATTTCCACAAAAATGAAGAAACAATTGTTTATTTTTTATTTATTAATTTTTTTTTAAATTAATTATAATTTTATTACCAAATTGTTTCACAAATGAATAAATTATCGCGCAAAAGAAGATATTTTGTCATCACTTTACCTTCTAACCTTAGAGCCAATGAAATCACGCTATACGTTTGTAACTGTTTACTCGTTTTTCTACTTCAATATTTACTATATTTCAAATGTTATTTCTCATCTAAATCCAATACACTTTAATAATTTTACTTCTAATTCATCTTTTACTAAATGTTTTCTTACAAATATTTTTATTGTTATCAATTTCATTCCCAGTCATTTGTTTTTATATCCATACAATGTCCGCAAATGATATTTGTAAAATTTTCCAAACGCAGATTTATTCCTTACTTAGAAATTTAAAATACATATTTAAAATTCTACCTATAAAATTGAATATTTAATAATTTAATGAATTAAAATAATTAATGAGGACATTTATTGAAAAAGTATTCCTGTAGGTATAAGGTATTTAATTGCCTATTTTTTGTGATACCCATAATAGATATTTAAAAAAATGAAAGAGAATTAAAGTGACGGCAGCGGAATTTGTAGCAACTGTAAATATTTAAGCTTAAATTTATGGGAAAAAATATTTTTATAGTAAAATTATAGTAAAGTAAAATTAGAGAACCGATATTGTTATATAAAAGTGGCATATTCATTTTGAATATTAATTTAGAAACTATAATTCTTGAATAATAGCAAAACAATATATAAATTATACATAATAAACACATACAGCCTGAATATCAAGTTCATTTCTTGGATTCCTAGAAGCACATTATTACTTTTTATAAAGGATAAAAACCATACTATGGGATACAAATGTATGGGATGGATATGAAAATTTTTCAAATATAAAATATTTTACGAGTTTTATCATATAAATTTATCTAAAATTTCTTTTTTTGACGTATAAAGTATATGTCGTAGAATATTCATTTTAGGAAAAGTTTGTAAAGCTAGAAAATATTGAATCCCTCTGAAATCTGCCTGATAAACCAGTTGTAATGTTGACGACGTAGAGACAACATTTAAGTTTCTGAATAAGCAAATTCGGTCCATTGGGTCTAATGGGCCTCATTAGAGGGTATGGATAGCCAATAGGACCCATCGGTACATGTCCGACTTTTTAAACCATTACAAATAAATAAAAAATTAAAAAACAATAAATGTTTGTATTTGAAAAAGAAACATTTTTCGTAAAATGTTAAGGTTCGTCAGAATTTTTGCTCAAATTAAGCTATGAGACACATGTATAAATATTTATATATATATATATATACATATATATATATATATATATATATATATATGTATATATATATATATATATATATACATATATATATATATATATATATATATATATATATATATATATATATACATATATATATATATATAAATATATATATATATATATATATACATATATATGCATATACATATATATATATATATATATTTATTTATATATATATATATATATATAAAGACAGAATATTTATAGTACTTTAATGATACTAATAAATGAAAATAGTTTGATAGTTTGTATATTCACTTATTTATATGGCTTTTATGTTACATTTGTATAACGATAAATTACCATAGTGACTAAAAAATTATTACATTGCAAATCATATGATTAATATTCATTTTTTTTTAAACTTTCCAGTGACAAACTAACACTGTTCACTTTTTAATTTTCGTTTTCATAATCTCTACATTCACTTGAATTAATACAGAAATGTTGAAAATACGTCAATTAATGATGAATAGACACGTATAACGGAATGCCTCATCCATTCTTTTTGATTCATGTGAGTTTGAATGTGATTAATCATAAAATTATTTTTATACATACCTATGAATTACAATTACGTCATACAATAATTTTCAATTGGTTCTACATTACATTTGGTTGCACTCTAAAATGTGTGTAATACGTCATTGAATAACATAACCACAATACAGAAGTACTAGCGGACTGTACCCATAGTACAACACGCGCTAAACAACATAAAAATCACAACAGGCGTCCTATGTTTGATCATTTATTTGAAATATATCTGTTATGTGATTTTATGTGATGTGTAAATTAATAATTGTACTGGGTCATTAAAATACTGTGAGCACTCAATTAATTTTTATCTTGTGGTTGAAAACAAAAATAATTATAAACCTTACATAAAGCTACATATACACGGGATATTAAACAAGCATATAGTTCCAAAATCTCACTAAATTAAAAAAAGCTTTCTCGAAATTTTAAATAAAAAATTATGTTTAAATAAACAATTGGTAGTTAATAAGCTGTTGTCGTGTGTGCAATGTTATTACATACTATACAAACATTTTTAGCTATATTAACACGAATAGATAATTTGCAATGAAGAGTTGATAGAAATATGACCTATAGAAAAAGCCATATTTCAATAAACTTTACACTACAAACTGTCAATTCCAAAAATGAAGGTTAAATATTTTAAAAGTATATTTTGTACAGTTTTATTAAAAATTTATTAACATGACTAAATGATGACATTAGTAATAAATAAAAAAAAAATGATGTGGTGTCGTGGGACACCAGGTAGGAACGAAGTTCCTTCGGCTAATGTAGAATCGAATCATCAAGAAAGATAACCTAGAAAACCTTACTTAACCAATGTAAAATATTTTATATTTATAAATATATATTTATTAATATATTTATTAATAAAGAATAAACTAATACTTACGTATTTAATTCTTTTGCACTGAATAATTTCCCACTATTATCACTGTCAATTGCATTCAAGTCACTTTTTGGTTCACTTGACATTGTTACTATATTTATTATATTTATTACTATATTTATTACATTGTTACTATAGTTACGTCTCATTTAACGGTTTTATTCCACGCACTTTTTCTTACGGTTTTACTATCACATTTTTTTCAGTTCGGTCGCGCAGCAAAATCCCTATCCCCTCCAAGCCTGCCGTAAGGAACTTCGTTCCAATAATCGAAAATAACAACTAAAGGATAAATAGCTTATGTTCTTGATATATGGATCAGTATCAAATACATACCAAACACAGTTACAAATGCATATATAATTATAATTTATATTGTAATATTGTGTATTGTAAATTACCTAAATTTCAGTTAAAATAGTGGCAAATCCAATGATTTTACGAGAAATATTTCAATGAAACGTCATTAAAAAAAAAAAAAGTAAACATTTTTTGGCTTTTACAGTTTCTTTACTTTTAATCATTCAAAAGTTTGGTTATGAACCTTCGGATCTAATGAAAAAAATAGAAATAAAATTATTTTGTAACATTCCACAAAAAGTAAATTAATTTCTAATATAAACTAAAACAGAATCAGTCAAATTGGTCATTTATTAAAATGATCATTCACAATCTTACTAAATTTATTTGGACAGATTATTTAAGGTTTTGCCCATACACATCCAATATGCCTGTTTGTTTTCTGATTATTATTAAGGCATCGAAAAACGTTTCTTTTGAATACATTTCTGTGTCTAAAATTTGTAATAAAACACTTTCATCCTAGAAGATATAATTATTTTTTCAATTGTATGGCAAATGTAAAAAAATTTAGTATAATTACAAAAAAGGCATTTAATTGAAGTTATTGGGTTGAAAATTGTAAGAAAGATTGAAGAAATTGCATTAGTAATTATTTTTAATTACAAATATCAATACTTGTTCATTTAAATTTAAAAGTTTTGCGAAATTTTCTATATTAAATCATACACCATTCATAGATTTATACATCATTTGATTGATAAATTAGTATTTCGTAACCATAGAAACAAATGAAAAATTTTGATCCACGGTACCCACAGCAAAATTAACTGTTGGTTTAATACGGTTTTAATACTTTTCTAATAATTAATATCAGTCTAAAACGCAGCAATACGCTTAGCTTATGTAATTTAAAAGCCATCAAAATTTGTGCCCATCGAAAAAAAATTGTCAAAATCGTTTTTCATCAATTAACAAAATTTTTTGGTAGGTTTTGTTTTCCTTGAATGATATTGTATACTACATAATTTACATTGAATGTGAAGGCGGAACGGCGTGGTGCGGTGTCCTAGTGTGCTTTACAAAACTCAATTCTGGTAAATACATATAAATTGGCATATGTTGTTAATGATTTGAAATTGACTGACATTATTATAAATAACACATAAGACATAAAATAATAAATATAATTTCAAAATAGTTTATTTACTACCAAAATGTGTATTCATAATAATAATTCTAAATTATTATGTTATGATATTCATTATTTTGTTTTTAATAATATGTTTTATTAAAATATATTATTTTCATTGAGTGACATTTACTGACCATGAAAAGGCTCGTGGCTGGAAATTTGGTTAGGTATTTGTATATAGAAACTAGCTGGCCCGGCAAACGTCGTTTTGCCACATATTTCTAATTAACTTCAACATTTTCTAAGTATAATAACATATTCTTAACAACTTTCCTCTATTTCTTAATACTGAAAGCTAAGGCAAATTAGAATAAATAATGATATTAATTTATATTTTGAAGCATACCCACCCGGTTTACGCGTTGCTGTGTTATTTTTCACATTTTAATAAATGATATTACATCGTTTACATGCGGATGCAATTATACCTTTAGGGGAACAATTTCAAATCCTTTCTTATCGGATTTCCGGTATTTAGCCATACGATTCGTAACCCCACCTAGCCAATATCTTTGATTCAAATTTACCGACACTTTTGGGACGCGATATAACATATTTGCGTATCAACTTTTGATATACGACGGCGTATTGCGTTTCCGCGCAAACAAAAGCCGCTGTAACGCATCAAGATTGCGTTACGGTGTTACGTTACACGCTAATATTGCACGTACACAGCTTAAGTACGTAAATAAGCAAAATCTGCTGATCATCCAATGCATCCAAATTGTAACCATAGGAGAATGACGAAAAATTTAAAAACAAAAAATGGATACTTTTTCAAGTAAAAATATTTTGGGTCCAATATTTTTGCGTACAAAATTAAGGTTCTAGTTCAACTAATAATCTTTTACATAATTATAAGAACTATTTAGTTTTATGTATATTCAAATATGTAAGTTAACTGTCTTCGGAGATATTCATCACGCTTGACTGTTATCATAGTTATCATGCAATTCAAACTTGTGTTTATCAACAATCAAGCTTACCTACAAGCATTCTACCAAATAGCATATGAATACAGATGTGGTCACAGTGTAATCATCCTTATTGCTATTGTGTATCTAAAATGGTAAACAGATACAGGAAAATGATGTAGATGTTTTAAGCAAGTGATCCAGAGATCATTGTATTCCAAATATTGAGATAAAAAATATACATTCATATTGGTTTTCTAACGCAATAAAAAATTAAAATCGTTACTATCGCAGCTGTTGTATTATTCGTCCAAATCCTGTAATACATTGATAGTCCGAAATTTTCTGGTAAATAACATATTGTCTGAAAAATTCTATTTTTGTATGGTATTCAATGCTTTCGTCGAAACGGAGTTTCGAAATGCTTCTAGAATTTTGTGAGTGATCTGCTGAGGTTGCGAGAACAACCAGAAATCAAAATGATCTTGAGTTAAGTAATACAAAAATCGTTACATATTACCTAAATATAATTTCTTAAGAACAGTTTGGCCAGCTAAAAAGAAGGAAACAATAGGATAGTAAGCAAAATATTTGACTTAAGTGACTTTGGAATAAATATTTAAAGCCTTTGAATTACTTCTAAAGTTTACTTTTTGAAGTCTTTATCATTGGGCTAATGCAGCATCGACAACTTTTAAGAAATAATGAACATTAAAAAACTCTCGTTCGCATGTTTATAGAAACTAGAAAACTTAATACAAGTAAAAAGTTCTTCGAACTGATTTATAGAGTACCAGGTACTATTATTCTATATGTTGAGTATGAACATTCTCAACATATTCTGGGACAACACTGATCACCCGATTTTACTCTAATATATGTTACTAATTGTTTATTATTTGTATTTATTAATAATTAATCAATAGCCAAGGACTAATAATATTCATACTGTGAATTAAGTTATTGTATTGTGGTTTTACATCAACCTAGTGATGCATACTATTTTAGTTAATTATTATTTCAACCATTGAGTATTAATTTTCCAACCCATATGGAAGGAATGTCCAAGTTTCTAAAATATGCTTAAAATTTCTTTGATACTAACTCGGTATTATATTTCATGTAGTTTGTGTTATAATTACTGAAAGTTACAATTACATAGATACTCCAAAACTAATTTTAGTGTGGTGATGTTGAACTTAAAGAAAATAACATTGTATATCAGCATCTATATACATTTAAAACAGAACTTCTTTATTTTTCGATACAGTTTAAAGTTAAATTTCTTCTTTTAAATGTACTTTAAAAAAATCACCAGCATCTATAAAATGTTTGACTTACATTTAATAACTTAACTATTAAGATTATCGTAGATGGTTGAGAGTGATAAGATCAAATATAATTCTCCGGACAACTGCTAGTGTGAAACACTTTTTTTCGGCTGCCAAAAATGGTATAAGTATGTATTCCGCGCATATGTATGTAAATTTCTTTATTGCCTCGTATCTACCAACCGGTCAGATGGATTTCGATAGTTAAGGTTTCGTTATAATCGCCTTAAAAAGCCAAATGTGTTCGATAAACAAAAACAAAATTGCGGACCTAGATGCGACATAGCTATGCGATGATATAAAAAATTTACTAAACCAATAGAGTAGGGAATCAAAATAAAGAAAATTAATAGGAAATAACAGAAAACATACAAAATATATGTTTAAATTTAATAAGCAATAATAAATTAGTTTAAAAAGTTTTTAAACCAATGTATATTGTTCATAAAAGTGTAACTTTAAAACGTTGGCGTTAACGTTAAAAGTAAGTCCGAAAAAATTAATGATACAGTTTTTTCTTCTGAAATTATTTTTTCGATGTTTCTGAATTCAGTTTTTCTTTTATAATTAATTTTTATTATTTTTACATTCATTTAACATTATCCATTAATTTGATTTGGTCTGCGTTTTATAAAATCTAAAAACTTATGTGTATATCTTCAAAAAATTAAATTGTTTATTTCATGATTGTTAAGATTTTCAAATCTATTTTAATTGTACAAAAAATTCAAAGCATTAATAGTAGGTACTTTGTTGGCCAAAATGTAAACCCAAATTTGTGTATGGCTTTTTTCCATGAATGTTTTATCATTTTAAAATTTATATATTTTTACTTTTAAACCATTTTTTACCAAAAAATGGTTGTAACTTTCAAACTCCCTTTTTTATAATTTTTAAATCTTGATTCTAAATAAATTCATTAAAATACTTTTGCATCTAAATGAAGCCTTTAGGCGCCCTTGATATGTATGCACTATTGCGTTTAGGCGAAATTTAGATGCACATTTTTCATCCTGAAACCCCAGAGTTTGTTGTTTTGACTTAATATACAATATCATCCAAATTTTCTACCTGAAACCATACCAATCTTTACAAATATACCCATTCTATTCCCAAAGTATATTCCTAGTGAGTCTTTTGTATTCCCGTAGGAACATCCATTTATATGTACAGAAAGAATAGAATAATAATCCCGTAATCATTAGGGTGGAAGTGTATAACATACATATACTGTACACATGTGAATAGATGTTGTACTCTTTCTAAATATAAAGCTTACATTATGTCCAAATAACATCCAATAACTCCTATGATAATCCACACACACATATTGTTATTAACAAAATCAAATTAATTTCCAAAATAAAGAACAAAAAACTTAGTCTGTGAAACATAAATTATGGGCCTTATTTAGCAATAGTATATTTTTTTTTTAATGCATATCAGACAAATCAAATATTATCCAGTTATAGAAAAAAACTTCCTAACCAGCTCATATTTCTGAATTCTAACAAAACTTGGAATAAGCGTTTCTAAATCAACTCATAATTCAGACTTCTTACGAATGTAGAAAGAATGGCGCAGTAAAGTGACTGCTTACAATGCATATAGTTCTGAGTTCATACGAAATTCGAAAAACAAAACTTTACTAAAAAGTTCATAATTCTGACTCATTGCGACTATCGGAAAAAAGACTTCTTAAAGAGCTTATAGCTCTGACTTTTTAAAAAAATTGGTGAAAGAGTTCTTTTAGGAACTCACAATTTACACTTCTTATAAAGTCTGACAGACTTTTTAAAGAGCTTTTAATGTAGAGTGCTTTAAAAATAGGTCATAACGACGTCATTATAACATACTTTAAATAAGTATTTGCAAAGATTTGCTTTGAAGTCTACCTGTGACTGGTACTTAACTGGTAGATTAACGTCTAGTTGAACCGTAATATCTTTAGTACATAATTTTAATAAGTCCAGTAAGTTTTTAATGGAAATCAATTATCAATAATAAACATATTTTATTCGATTGTTTCTAATTTTAAACAGTGTTTGTTGTATTTTAAGTGGCTTTGAATAACTCTAAATTTACGATAAGTTCGAAAAAATATAAAATATATATTATAAACAATATCTTTCAGATTTCATTAACAAATCTAATGTGATAAAATAAAAAAATTACATGTTTATCAATTATGGACAAGCTATTATTAATTCTGAATTAATAATATTCAAAGAATATTGTTCTGAAATATTTTTGATTCTATCCCACTTGTGCACACATTATATTTATTTAAAAGATACATCCGTTGAAATGGAAAAAAAGAAGAATTTCGAAGTTAAAAAAATGCATAGCAAAAAGAAGTCAGACGATCCGTAAAAAAATCAGTTAGTTTATCTTGATAGCATCAAGAAAACGTATACGTTACATTGAAACCCACATAAGGTCCTTCGGGCAATGTTGATTTCACGCAATTGCTTAACTTATATATGAATGAAGAGTATGTGTACTGTTTCCTGTGATACAATGGAAGTAGGATGGAAAAGTATCTCTCCTTTTCCAACTCCTTCTTTCCTATCTCGTAGGATTAAATTCTACTTCCAAATATGTCTTTTGTTATAAGATGAAATACACACAGGCGACGCATTTTCTTTTCATTCGCCCACTTTCATATATATACATATAAAGATATTGTATTCTAAATATATCTTATAAATATTTATTGAATTTTCGTCATCAAAAGAAAGAAAATATTAAAATTATATATGTTGTTGCAAATATATACATAAAGATGAAGCACAATGATAAACTAAGAAACAAATATGCGAAACAAGCAGACAAAATAGTACGTGGCCTTAATATTCTTGAATTTCATTATAAAATTGTTTGTTTTGCTGTCAAATTATTGATTTGTTATGATGCTATTCAACACAGAATGAATTATAAGACTATCATTTATTGATGTGAGGTGAGGTCTATGATATAACAGCATAATTTTGCACTGTTTCTTCATTCTTTTCGTATTTTTTTGTTTGATATTATTCAATGTGTTAATATGCATTGTAAAACTCCTATAGCATATATTTCAATTAATGGCATATTTTGGCTTTTGTCTAAAGGAGAAGCCAATAAATAACCGAATCAAACATTAATTTGTGCAGGATGGTTAAAAAGTCATAACATTTTTTAAGATAAAAGAATAGTTTTCCATTCTTTTCGTATTTTGTTTGATATTATTCAATGTATTAATATATTAATTTTGATCATGTTCTAGACATTGTGGTACAAACATTACTTGAACAAAACTTGCTGGATTACTATATTTAAATGGATTGACCGCAAATCATGTTATTAGAGTTATTTATACAATATAAAAAGTTTTTATAAGTATAGCTTTTATTTTAGTATTAAGACTTGCATTAAATTTTTATTCATGTTTTGTTTAAATTTTATGGATTCATTGAATAAAAATTAATCCATAAAAAAATTTTTGTGCATGACAAATATTCTTTTAAATATCTTAATTCTAGTAAAACAATAATGTAATTAAACGTATGCATAAATAATATCATCTAATGATTAAAACATAAGTATCTTTAACACAGTCCATATCTTGAAAACTATTGAACCGATTTTGATGAAAATTACACTGTTCTCTAAGTTTAAAGTTATTTATTCCAATACAGATCAATTCTTAGTATCTGAAAAATATGAAATATAATTAAGTTTAAAATTTGGCACTCATGTTTAGAATATCATATGGACTAATATATACGAATAATGTATAATTCCCAGAATAAAACACACACTCGTGTTAAATTGTTAATATGCTTGAGTGGATCCCTACAAATATAAAAAAAAGTAGATAAAACCTATGTAAATCTTATTTTTACTCCGTTATGTTCTTTATTTGGTTACTTCGCCTTGAAGTTTTAAAACACCTCAAGAGATATGGTCAATCCTGGTAATCAAAATATTCATTAAAAAGGCTCTATTAACAATTTTTATAAAATCAATTTTAAAAAGTTATTAGGCTTTGAAAGAATATATAGATTAATTTTAAATGAGTTTTTTGTTTATTTTTGTTTTGAATTTTGAACTTTTAAATTTTCAATGTAAGAAGAAAAAAACAAAATAAAAAATCTTAGATAATTTAATTATATAAAAATAGTTCCTGACAAAATTTGCATAGTCCATACTTTACGAGATAAACGCAAAAATCTTTTTTCAAGATGGCGGCTAAAATGAAATCCAGCCGATTCCAAAATAAAGTTCAAGTCGTTGTGCTTTAATAGATTAAAAAAGAAAATTGCTGCCTATCAAAATGCACGGTTTGATGCCGAAATTAATGTGAATAGTTGAAGTTTTAACATTAAATAAATGTGTAAATAAAGGAGTTACAGATTCGAAAGAAGTGACTACTCGCTTTTTTCGAATAATTTCATATAATCTCCATATAATATTCAAGTTTAAGGAGATATTTTTGAAAAACCAGAGACATTTATCTTTCGAAAATTAATTCGTTTATAACTAGTATATCTAAGTCTCTTTATGCGAATATGAAAATTTCGCATAATTTTTTAGACTCGGTTACTCAACTCGTAGTGTAATGTATTTACACGTTTGGCATAAAGACGCTAGCCAACAAATCACTAGACTAGCCAAAATATTATCTGTTGTAGGACTTGTATTAATTATAAAAGATCATTTTTTAATTTGAAATGCATACTCTTTAAATAGTTATTCTAATTAAAATCGCGAATTAAATCATGTAATAATAATTGTTATAATTAATTATCTCAAAAATTGATACAAAGGATATTAAGTAAAATAAACCCTTATTACAATTAATGTCAAATTTTTATAATACGAAGATTTCATTTCAAATTCATGAGAATGTAAGGATATAATCGAATCAACATTATATCTGTTTATAACATATTATGCCCATATAGGCATTTTTCTGAACCGAAAATGAGTACGAATAATCGTAAAATGAATTCATATAGAGGGTAAATAGAAAACTAAACTCAATAGCAAACAACAACAAATTACAATTTCAATATGTAATGGAGTTATATGAGAAAATTGATCAAGCGGATGTCTAACAGTATGTTAGGGATTATGTTGACTTCAATTTCTTTCCGTGAATGAAAAGAGGCAACATTTTTCAGGAGTAAGATTTGTGTAGTAGAAAACCTTCCAATTAAAAATTGTAGATAATGAAATTTTACATCAAAAGTATTGTAAAAGTTTATACACAAACACACACACACGCACATATTATGCAGATTTTACATGGCTGCAAACATTAGCGAAGAACGCGAGAATTAACTTGTTAATGCGTATTTTGTTAACAATCATTAACGAAGTTAACAATCTGCCTAGCGGATTAACTTTAAACTTAACTCCATAAAATATAAATACTCTCTTGCTAACTGTAGTCAAATTGAAATTCCGTTAACTCTATAACATTTGTTTTTTCTTAACATGTCCAAATTGTTTTCGTGTTAATTATATTTAAACAAACAAATCAGTTCATAGAAAAAATATTATTATAAGGCATACGTTAAGAGTCTCTTTACAACTGTTGCGATAACAATGTATACATTGCAAAATCTGAGCTACCTCGTACATCAAAGATTGACAGAAGACGAACATTGATCAGCCGCACCATTCACCCAAAGCTTCTATAACTATGGATACGAAATAATGATAGCAGTAAATTTTCTAAATCCGAGAATGCGATGAAAGCAAAAGTTAATGAATCCGCGAAAAAAATCAATGGAAAAATATTATGTTAATAACCACCGAAGGAGAAATAATATGATGTTTTTTGAAGTGTTACTTGGTCGGAGTATGATCAATCTCGAGACCACAAGTCCTTAAGAATCAAAACCCAGAATTTAGTGAGAATTTAACCGAGCTAAGAGTCAAAAGAATGATTTATAGATGACTGTCTTTCTTGGTGAATTAGTTTTAATATATCAATTTATTAAATATAAGGCGTCTAGTTCGGCTATTACTGTAGTAAAATGCCATTTTTATATTGACAAATATATTTTACAGCCTAATCGAACATCGCTTTCAGGTGAAAATTATGCAAAAGCTTATGACAGGAACCATACTTCTAAAGCAAGATTGTGACCATCAATAATACTTATCTATCATACAACTATAAGTGTTTATTAATTCTTTAATAATAGTTTATTTATAGACTTGGATTTTGTTTATTTAGAATTTTGAGAAATACTCGCTTTTACTATTGAAGTTAAATTTCTATTAAACTAATTAACGATCGACGACGTAGGTAACTTTTGGATAAACTGTACCCACCTATGCTTGTATGTAATATGTATGTGAATTATAAATGTGCCTGAAATTCTAAACGCTCAAGCTTTGTTATCTTCAAAAACACAAAATAACCCGTTTTATATATTATCATTTTTTTACCCATTCCCTTCGAAAAACAGAGAGTCTCAAAATTTAAAACATAGTTTACTGTTTTACTAATATCGCATAAAAAAATGCAGCTGGCTCTTAGTCTATAACTGGGGAATACTTATTATTCCATGTATAATACCTCATGTTCCTTTCTTACAACCTATTTCTATAAATAAAGTACTTTTTCACCAAAAATTCTCATACTAAGCGATAATTAAGTTTGTTTCGAACCTAGATACCAACAGGGAGAACTTGGTAACGGCACCCTGAACTACTTTCGTAACAAAAACCCTTAATAATATGTTCCCAAAAATAGATACTATTTTTTTTATTCATGTTATAAAATGTTAATTTTGTACTAAAAAGATTTGGGGAATAGGTATGACGGCATAACTAAGTATACACACAAAGTAAGAAAATGACATCGAAAATTTGGTAAACAACAGCCGAAAATATGTTTCTGTTTATATTTGTTGTCTGGTCTATTTTTACATTAAATAAAATAATATAATATATATTCAAAACACAGGTTGTGCTAAAAACAAAATCAGATATTGTGTATTTTATTTATGTGTGTCTTAATTAGAAGACTTTCAGTTGGAATTGAACAACTGGACAAGTGTAGATTGTGTTCTTAATAAAAAAATATTTTGTTTTCGAACTATTCTTCTTTCTATTGTTTTAAGATATGAGTTGTGGTAACCAAATGATTTAACTCAATCATAAATTTAAGTCACTTTTTGATTCTTTGACAAAGATTACAACTCACTTTCTGGCTCAATTTGCTTTTATTGGACAAAATAAGATATTTAGATATGAAAAAAGAACAATCAGCTATGAATATTCTATGAAAACATTAAAGAAAATTTTATCTATATAAGTCTTCAATTTTATGATTTAAGATGGGTCTTGTTGGATATAAAGAGCTCAATTAATAACTTTTAAAAACATATATATATATATATATATATATTAGCATTCAATAAGCCACAAAATATTTTTTATAAAAATCGTCTTATAAAACCCTGCGAAATATTTTGATTAAAAAAATTTTTAAGGACGAAACCAGAAATTTCCGAATATAGATAAAGTTATGGTTATTGGATTTTTGTGGTAGCTAGCTAGTATGCTACCTACTTTTCACTCGTAATATGTAGTTTCGTGCAAACAACTCTAATGTTATCCTCTGGATATCAGTTATATTATTGGCAGTTATAAGTAATAACAATAATATATCGAATAAAAAATATGGAAGCGGTATTTGTCTAATAATAAAATAAAAAAGATAACAACCACAAGGTACTTTTGATTGTTTTCAACCTTTTCCTCCTGATTTGACAAATAAAATAAAACTAATCTTATTTTAATTGTAGCTTTGATACTTTAAATTGGGATAGCTATTAAATCATCTGAGCACGGATCACCATTGGTAACGTCCAAATCTCTGAACTCTATCTTTTTTTTATTTATATGTCTTTAAATAAAATACACAAGATATTGATGAATTTTTAGAATCAGATCATTAGTTCCAAAAAATATCCCCTTCAAATAAAAAAAAAAAATTAAAATCCTTATCTCTATAATTTAAGTACCATTGATTAACATTATACAAATTTTCTTATTCAAAACATAATTTGTAAATAAATTACATGAGGGAAATTTATTTATAACATACACTTTGGAAAATTTCTTAAAGTGAAAAAAAAAATTTAGATAGTTATACGCAAACAAGTTGACATTCCAAATTGTATTTTGTGTATAATTTTTCATATTACTGTAACCTCTATATTATAAACCTCATTCAGTTTCATTTACAAATTGTGTTACCTTCTGAATCAGCAATGACAATTTCTGTATTTTCTAAGACCTCCAAGAGAATTTATAAAGGAAGGCATCTAGTAATTTACATGATTGACTATCTGATAATTAAAATACTCAATAAATGAGTAAACAAGTTCATACAGTAAATAATTTCATTTTTCATGTAGGAAATTTCTTAATTTTACAAAACGGGAGATTTGTTACAGTCAGTAAACTCCCGTGCAAGTTCAGCGAGTCAATATTGAATAAACTTTCATGTGGGACTGACTGACTCACTGTGGAATTCGAGGAAATATTTATACCTAATCAGTAACGTAAGTATCGCGGCCTTTGTCATTTTGAATTCAGTCTTATAGAATTTTTTTTCATTTCTATTTATAACATTTTATTTTCAGCCAACCTGTATGTATGTAGATTTGTTTGTTTGTTATTAGATTATATTCACTGGTAAAATCCAATGTTTGATTTTCAGTTTTCGCACAAAAAGCTTTTTTTTTTTTTTGTTGGTAGGAATATATATTTATATAGCTTGATCGGTATTTTATAGCCTCATAAAAGAATGTAAATGGTGTGGAAATACCTACTAGAGCTTTTTGCATTTTTCACATTTGAAGACACAACAGTCACTGTATGCTATACTACTACTTCCTCCCCCATCCATAGGAGGATTGGTTGTGTCGTGTTGTTGAACATTGATAAACATTGTGTTTATTATTAGAAAGGTGTTAAATTCTGTTTTTGTTTCTTATTTTTATGTACTTAATTCTTTATTTTTTAGATGTGATCATCTCTAAAGTTAGCGATGTGCGAATCAATTTTGAAATGTTTTTGTTATTTATCGTTAAAATAGCATTATTTGTGTACTCCTGATTACACAATATAAAGAAAAATCTAAGAATTCCAGTTCTGCTTCTGAATCCCTGCCGTATTCGCAAACTCCTTAACCTCTTTTGGCTTCCATGAACCGTATACAAAGTACTTAAGTATTTAGATCATATCGAGGTGATATTTACAAAACAATGAATATATACTTTATATCGTACGATACAAGATATTATCTTATTGATCTCTCAGTCATATTATTAAAGAAAACCGAGGACTTAGATTATAGAGAAAACATTATTCATAATTCATAAAAGAAGTGAGTGATCAAACCTGAAACCCATTATATATAATTATTTTTAGGGACCCTGTGATATTACAATCAGGGAGGAAGATGGAAAAGGAATCGGCAATATTAAGGTGGAAAAATACAATAATATCAAAAAGAAAATGATAAAATAAAACTGAATTATCTGGGCCTCGGACACTGACATACTAATACAGCAATCCAAATGCCAAGTATTGGACGGAGTGTCCTTAGTGAGGCAGACTTATTAAGACCGAAATATGACTCCGAGTTTGAGGGCTCACTTCGATTCCATGTTGCAATATCTGATTATTTAATACAAATGTTTTTTTATTAAGCAATTAGAAGTAAGGTTTAAGTGGTCAAATGAACACGATTGATTCAAATTTTTTATGTTAATATTGTAAAAGTCTCAAATCGATTCTGCATTATTAAAACGTCAAATAAGTTATTGCTAAAAATTCTTCTTTTTATACTGAAAAACGTGAAGTATTTTATAATTTTAGGAAATAAAAATATAATCAATGACAGTAGGAATAATTCGACCATGATCGTGAAAATTACATAGTATGACTAATTTATTATGATTAGTATGATCATAACATCATAAGTCTTCATATATGCATGCATGCATAATATTATGCACACTGTTGCTATTATACACAAAACAAAACATAAATGTGCAATTCTTTTATAATAATTATAATATGAATAACAAAATTTAAAAAAAATTTGAAATCCGATACAAGGATAGGAAGTCATAGGAAGTCATATTTTATATTCACACGCACACACATACATACATATATATATATATATATATATATATATAAAAGACATTCACTAATATTCGACATGCCTGTTTCACCAACATCTCAACTCTATGTTTGAGTTCCGGAAATATATCTTCGTTTATTCCCTGAAATATAGATATCTCGTTTCTCGAAGATACATGAGTCATATAAATTATATTTGACTGTAAAATTTTAATTAAATTAATTATTCTGTTTATATTTCAAAAAATTCTATTTATATTATTATCTATTTATATTAAAAAAATAAAATAAACTAAACAAAAAAACGTTACAAAAATGAAGCCGGATGAATCACTAGGAAGCTATGTGTCCATTATTGGCAATGAATTGTGTTTGGTATATAAACATGAAAATATATAAAGTAAAGAATAAATTTTCAATTGTTTGTCACCTCAATATAAATAGTAGGTATCTTACAGGAAAAGTTGATTGTTAGTAAGAGTGGACTCTAGCTAAACAGAGTAAATAATGTGATAAAACATCAGTAACAGTGGATTTAAAATGAGTAAACACACTTTTCCTAGGAAGAGTTAACTATAACGACTGTGTTTTAGTAAACGTGGATTCACTGAGAAAATTTCATCTGTAATTTTTACTACCCTCTTCACCCCAGTTTAATTTGATTTTTATTTTGTTTGCCTGTTGTTGAGCAATAGTGACCAACTTATTTATTTACATTAAAATAATTATTTAGTTTGTTGAACTGCAATATTGACAAATTTACCCGTAAACTACTTTTTTTTATGTGGAAAATATCTAAACTTCTACTAACAAAGCCAATAATGAACAGATCTTTACAATGATATGACAGCTTTTCTCAAGATAAATGGAGATTTCTCCCTTTGTTCCTGTTTATAATATTCGATTGTTGAGAAAACAATCGTGTTCCGGGTGGTAGCTACTCCACAATCACTTTTCAGTGGGCATGGATTTTTGTGCACTAAATGGCTTTTTGTAACCGTAAATAATTATCAGTTTTTTTTTTTTTTTATTTAATGTTATTTATTTAAGCTTTTCTATCCCTACATTCTAGAATTATGTATGTATGTATATCAGGTAGACCGTTTCTTATAAAAAGAAAACTTTAACTATCTCAAGACAGTGACAGCCTACTTTACCTAGTCCACTTCTACCAGCACATGTTGATCAGATTTCAACACATTTCGGTTTTAATAAACTTTTTCTACAAATAACAGTTAACTCTACCTAGAGACAGTCAACTCTTAGTGGAGGATCAGCTTTTCCAAAAACAGCAACATTTATTGAGTAATATCAATTACTTAGTATCTAGAGACATAATACATTGGAGCCGATAATGATACCAGCAAGCAGTAAAACAGTAACTTAATAACGCATCTGTATATTTGCTTTGAAGATATGTTATTCCACCATTCTAAAGTTTAAAATACAATTTTTTGTTTGTATTTTATTATTTTTATTTTATTTTTTCAAATAATACGAAAAAACTATAATTAATTTTTATTTTTCTATACATAAAAAACTACTTTTTTGTTGCCCCACTGTACCCCACTTGACCTTAGTATAAAAAAAAAAAAAAAAAAAACAACTGAAAAGATCAATTGAACACTATAAAAGTAATACAATGTGAGTATGATCATTCTATCCCTGCGCCATTTAAGTGTATCCCGAAAACCTTGGACTTAAAGAATTTGGTTTTTTTTCATAATATAAAAAATAATAAATATAAGTATAAAACTAATTGTTTAACTCACTTATTTATGTTTTTATATAATATTAAAATAAACATTATTAACACAATAAAACGTATTATAATATTGTTTAAATAAGAAGCTCGTAGGCGGAAAATATTATAATTATTATCATTATTCTCCTTGCCAAGAAATTTCAAATTATTTGTTTTGATACTTTGCATCTTCTACTCTCTTTTTTTTTTCAAATGTAATCTATATTATAAACAATCTTAAAACTGAGGTATTTTCTAAAAAATTTTAATTACTTTTATTATTATTCTATATATTTGTATATTGTGTTTGAGCATTATAATGATGTGACGATTAACAAGTTAACGTTAAAATTCAAAAATTAGGACCACGTTAGAATTAGTTTTTAGTTAAATATCATACAACTTTGTAATTAGTTATTACGTTTCACTGAGATTATGATTTTATTGAGCGTTTGAATGATAGTTCATTGGCATCCAATCACTGACATAGATAACGATCAATGTATGATATATTAATTTCTATTAGTTTATATCTTGAGAAGAAAATCATAAATCAAGCTGGTTTTCGGGCTTAAAAACAATACTCAATATATCATTTTTCTCCCTCTTTGATCATATAAATATCGATGCTAAAAGAAGAAAATACTAAGTAACATTTAGTTTGTTTTAAGCATTTTCATAAGCTTATGCCATTTCGAAAAATTCATATTTAGAAGCGTAGACTAGGTTTATACACAAGTGTATTAAAATAAATAGTCACTAACATACATTTACCAAGAACAGTAAAAAAGACCATGACAATTCCCTTCTGTTGTGAATAGAAATAAGAAAACACTGCACACAGTTTCGTGTTTTGAAAAATTTGCTTAGTTTAAATTGCTACGATATATTCCATGAAATAATTAAATCTCAATTCTTTAATTCAAGCATAAATATATTTGCAATATATTTATGTATATTGCATAAATATTTTTTAGCAATAAATGCTTTCATGAATTGATTTTAAGATAATGATTAAAGAGGGAAAATATATTATTTAATGGAATAAAACCATGCACAAAAACTATGGAAGATATCGAAATATAGATTTTTTTTTCCTTTGTGGTAATTAAATAATAATTTTAAACTTTATTTGATATGATGACTAAAAATTACCGTGTGTTTGAAGATAAATTATGCATAGAAATAATTTAGTAGAATTAATCTTCATGTCAATCATACCAATCGAAATGCCGACAAATGTAAGTCTTTTTTGCAAGAGCTCGATCAATGATCACAAATTTGTCTAGAACAAACCTTTCAAAATGAACGTCCTGTATCTTCTTCACACATACTTCTTTAAACAAAATTTAACGTGTAAGAAATTTTTTCTATCGAAAACAGCGAGGAATTTTATTTCGTTAATTTTACAGCATTTTTTTAATGCCTGTTTTAATATTACTATTAATAATTTATTGTATTATTTTTCTAAATTGATTTGCTTATTTCATAAAATAAGACATTAAAATAAATTTATAACAATTTATTTAATGAAATTCAATTCTCATATTGTTTCTTAATTTTCAAAGTCAGTCTAGATCATTATTCGTTCAGAAAAATTTTCAAAATGTTTAGAAAATAATAAAAAATTTGTACACACCAGAAGTGATTTCTGAGTTAGGCGTTTGAAGGGATACTCTATCTAAAAGTTGCATTTGCGCAGTTTTTTAGATAGAAGAAATATTATTGCTGTATAATGAATTTATTTATTCTAAATAAAATGCGTCTGTCTGTATTAACCACAAATATAATAATAAAAACCTATTTATAAAATATCAAAAAGTTTAAACACACATACTTGTTTGATACAGATTTAGTTAGAGTTAGTTGATATATCTAACATCTGTGACGCATAAATTACAAAATCTTGACCAAATGTCTTTTTAAATATTTGAACACTATTTATAATATAAATTTAAACCATACATTTCATAGAACAGACATAAAAGACCAGACGAGTGAATCTATTAATTATGTATCTATTATAAATATTTAATTAAATATATATTATGAATAGTCTCAACTGTTTTCAATTAAAAAAAAAATATAATTACTATATATATATATATATATATATATATATATATATATATATATATATATATATATATATATATATATATATATATATATATATATATATATATATATATATATATATATATATATATATATATATATATATATATATATATATATATATATATATATATATATATATATATATATATATATATATATATATATATATATATATATATATATATATATATATATATATATATATATATATATATATATATATATATACATGTACCTTTATATAGTATATACAGACTTTTCTTTAAAAGTAGCCAAAGCAGAATTTTAAAGAGGGGATTTTAGGATTCTGAAAAGTAAAAATTATTTTAATTTTAAATCTTAAATTTTTTTTAATTTTTTAATTTTAATCTAAATTTATCTTTAAATTTTTTTTATCTAAAATTTTTTTAATCTAAATTTATCCTATTGTTTCTAAAATTTGTGAAGTAAGGTGGATCGAAAAGAACCGTTCAGCATTGAATTAAGAAACAGAAGTTATAAAATTTGTTACCATCATAATCTGTACAAAACCAAATTTTTCAATGCAAATAAAATTGTTACTTCACATTTTTCGTGGTCACTACAAATATGATACTGATCGTAAAATGTATTCCATGAGCCTGGGGTTCATTATATCTTTATTTTGTATAATTTTATTGCAAATGCTTCCAAAGTTTTTTAAGTTTTTTAAAGTTATGGAGCTTTTCTTTAAATTTATCATAATATACACTGAAATCCTTCTCGATGACTAGGATAAAAATACCGAATACCCTGATAAGTTATTATTTTTAAGCGATTGGAAAAAAGTAAATGAATCTTTCTTACAAACTTACAAAGAGATTCTTATTACAACACATAAGTTATTTATTGATACTTAGATGTATTAATATATTTGTTTCGATACTTATAAGAGTATGATACTTTTGATTGGATAATATTTATGAGTATACTATCATATTAATCATGAATCGATCTCGAAAACTATCGAATACTTATTTTGATGTGTTTATATACAATTTGGAGAAGACTCATGAAGACTTTCTCTTAAGCCGTAACCATTTGTGTTGTCAGGTCTATTGGAATGTTTTTAATTACATTCGCTGTCAGCTTCTCCAAAAACATTAAATTAAGTTTCAGATTATTTATATTTTTATTAAATTTCCTGGTCTAACAATTACTGAATTAAAAATAATATTTCTGTAGAAACGAAAGTTAAATAGCTTATCAAATCATACTCTTGCAAATAGCGAATAAACAAATAAGCTTGTAAATAGTTGCCAATAATTTTAAAAATGTGTTTAATAATGCGTCTACACGATAAATACTTTTAGTCTACAGACTTCTGGCTTTCTCTATTGGGTCACATATAGATTTTACGTAGACCTTTTGTCCGCAAATCTGCACATTTACTTATTTATTTAGAAATTTACAAGTCTGAAGTGAAATTTTCAAAATGGCAAAAATCTGTGTCATTTAAATTTACAATTACATAACATACTATTTATTAATGATTTTAATTTTAAATTGAATAAAAGAAAAATAATAATATGAATTCCCCAATTCTAAATTTACATTTTGCTATCGATTATTCTGAAAATCAAAATTATGTCAATGCAAAAATGTGAACTGTGTGTGAGATGGAAATGCAATGAATGCGTTTTCGCCTACTATTGTAAATTTGGAGGGCGTATACATTTTGAAGGGCAAAATCTTCAGAAATTAGCACTGTATTCATTATTGACATTATAGGAATTGTAATATTAAAATTGAAATGTTAATTAGCACTCAAATGTTCAATAAATATTTATGTAAAAAGCTAGTAGAAGATTCTAAAGGAGTTACGCTTCATGTTTACATCTTCATTTGGCTTTTTTGTCTTTAGTTTACCGTGTAGGATAAATTTAAATTCCTCTAGACAGCTAGCTCCGAATTAAAAAAAGTAGAAATAATGATTAAATTTCCGTATGGTAAAATAAGACTTTAATGAGATGGATGAGAATATATATATTGGCTTCTTCTAAGCATTTTAATGAATATATTAACGAGTAAAATCATTCGTAGCAAAATTCGTAGAAATAAATGACCTTTTTAAAATAATAAACGGCATAAATTGTTTCTCTTACAAACATTTCATTTGTAAAGTGAATTACGACAAAAAAGAAATTTAAATGTTATATACTTTTAAATAATAATCATATCCTTTTTATATTTAGTTTCGCAGAAGTAAACGTTCTTAAAAATTTATAACATACAAAAAGAGAAAATACGTATTTTTTAAATGTTATACCTTCCTTCAGGAGAAAGACTTTTATCTATAAATATTATAAAAAATGTCATACAATATAGCAAACTTAAATTAAACGTGTCTAAAGAGAGTTTGTATAATAGTGTAGAAATAATTTTGTATGCTCAAATATATATGTATCGATCTAGCATTTCGATTGGAAGAAGACGATAAACAAAAAACTGCGCGAAATCGAAAAGAACACAAATAAGTTACTGACCTGTTCAAACCGACAAAATCAAGTCATAATCTTTAGGCTTCGTCGTGGCCATACCAAGTTCACCCGTCAACAACTTTTAAATAGGACTCAAGACCTTTATAATCCGAATGCAAATGACTTTTCACCATTAAGCGCATAATAACAACTTGCAAGAAATACAGACAACAAAGAAAAACACATAAACTATCAGGAAATACGGCGAAAATCTTAGGCGACTCAATTCACAACCTGGACACAATTCATTCGAAACTCTAACCTAATGTGCAAAATGTAATACCAAAACTTTATATGTGACATTATCTATTAACAAATACGGTATAATGGTTAAAAAAGTGTATTATTTCGTTTACGGAGTGATAATTAGGAATTTTTTTCAGTATTTTTTTTTAACATGTCCAAGTGAGGAGAAGAGCTGCACGTAAATCGCAAAAGTACTCTTAACACCAACAATATAGTTTTTTTTTTTTTACTTTATTCTTAATTTAAAAAAAAAAAAAAAAAAAATCATTAAGCTTTTGGAGATAACATATCCTCAATATAATTTTTTTTTACATTTTATGCGGAAATAACATGGTAGTATTTTAAACGAAAAATTAAAAAAAAATTTTTTTTTTTCAATCATGCAACTTTTTCGAATCCTTATATATAACTTCTTCATCGTGGTGCATTTCATGCCATAGGCCTTGATTCAACACTTTAGAAGGGGATGTAGTAAAATTGACGTCAATTCTTTTGGATAATATGTAAATAAGACATCATTAGTATTGCTTTGGGCTTCTACTTTTGTAAATAAAATTTCAATATCGTTGTTATTTCCATAATATTTTTAATATTAGAAGCATCATCAGATAAATTTCAACGATACGAACTACATTTTATTCATGAAATAATATATTATTTCCTGCACAATATCTTGTGAATATCAAATCACGCGGGTTTTGCTGGAGGGTAAATTCAAGGGCACTGAAATTCAATAAGTCATAAGCCTATCTTTTACTTTATTTAGTTTATCTATAAATTTATTATAATTTATCACTGCGTTAAATTTTTTTTTTTGTCAAAATAGTACTTATGCTTTATTTGTCACTTTGCTTCATCAAGTTTTCTTGAAATTTGGTCTAGACAAATTTTCAAGTATAACTATAGAAGAACAATATAGTTTGGTAATCCTCAGCCTGAACAAAAGTTTATATGGTCTGTTCTTCTAATAACACTAGAAATAACAGTAATATATTTTCGTTCTGTCATATTTATAATTAGGTATACATGTGAGTTTTTGGGCATAAAGTATATTATTCAATGTTTTTAAAACACATTTTACTACCTAAATATATTATTAAGTTAACCGTGTGCTCTTTTAAAAACTCTAACTAAGCTATTATTATTATTATTGTTATTATTATTATAGTTGAACATTTTTGTAATTTAAAAATATTTTCATAAAAATTATGCAGTTGTAAATAAAATCTGTTAAAAAAGTGGCTCGAGGACACAAAATTAAAAATAGTCAACATTGAAATGTATAAAAATTGTAAATGAGACAACCAATTCGTCGGTTTTTAATGTAAATTATAATGTTAGAGTATTTGTACATATTGTGCAAAGCAAGCACGCGAAATTACGACTTATTTCCATGTAAAAATTTCCATGAAAATTTATATATATATATATATATATATATATATATATATATATATATATATATATATATATATATATATATATATATATATATATATATATATATATATCTATATATATATATATATATATATATATATATATATATATATATATATATATATATATATTATGTTTTTTTGAAAATAAAACAATATTTTTGTCATGTTTTATATTTACGCATTTTTTTCTGTAGACCAGAAGACATTTTTCATTTAGTGCAAATAAGTCAGCATAAGAAATCTCTCTGAAAAATTCGTTGGATTAATAGCATTAATTGTGTTATTTATGCATCATGACTGAAACTCAATTTCTACCACTAGAGATAAAACGTATTAAGATTTGAATATATTTTACATATTAACAAAATTAATCGGTCATCTTTGCACTTAAGAAAATGTGATATTTGATGTAAAAATATTTGCAATTTTTGTAAATAAATTATTCTTAAACCTGTTACTTTCACCAATAATTGATTATATATATTTTTTTTCTTTTTGCAGAGTGAGAGCCTAGCCGAGCCTGAAAGTTCTATGAAGGACATGACAGCCGTTAATGCATCAACATCAAACGTATGTTTACATTTTTATCCACAGCTGTTTTTGTTTTCTCTGCGTGTATTTTACATGTCTTATATTTTATTATTTTATTTGAAACATAAAATAGTTAATAAATTTTCACGTTTGTCTTACTTTTTTCGAAATATGTGTATATGACGAATGTATACATGTATGTTATTTGGAAGACAAGCATCGTCCTTGCTTCCCCTAGAATCCACGTGGCAGCCTGCATGAAAGAAAAATCGAACCATCTGTTTATACTCACATATACAATTTAATATAAAATTTTTGTTTGTGATGAATCGTTACATGCGGTTCTAGTTTTCAGTCAGACAACTCCGTCAATCCACATTACTAAAAGAAAGGGTCTAGAACCATACAGAACTGTAGGATATTACTGTATCTTTAGTGGGAGATAATATTTCCGAAAAATTAATCGTGTAGCTCTGCCGTATACTTTGTTAGCTTGATTTTTTAAAACTTATGTAATTTGTGTAAATAAATAAATATAATTGGTATACTTCACATATAGAGTATATCAGAGTACTTGGATTTAAAGTCTGGAGTTTGTAACGCTAGCAAATATTCACGATATTAGCAAAATTTTAACATTTCTATTTATCCGTCTGCCCGAAAAATGAATACATAATGTATTTGGTAGCGTATTATTGTCCTAAAAAGTGAGTTTAACTTTGTGATTTTAAACCATCAAACTTCAAAATATCTTTCCGGGTTTGTCTTATCTGGATGGCAGATTTTTGTTAACACCTTCAATATTTGCTAGCGTTACAAACTTTAAACTAATATACTATGATATATTCTATATATACATAGTATAATAATAATATAGTCGGTATATTCTAGACAGTCTGCCTATGTAGATAATTTTCTAATATGAAATATTTGTTTGAAAAGTGTATTTGTCTTCTTATAAAACTTTTTTTTTTATCATAGGTCATTTACATTAGTACGTAAATACGTTAGCAAAACTATTTGTTGGTAATGAAATGTGACGAGCTCATGCTATTTGTAAATTTTTTAAAACATTGTATTTGGCTGCGTGGGTAAAAGTTGTTTCGTATATATATATATATATATATATATATATATATATATATATATATATATATATATATATATATATATATATATATATATATATATATATATATATATATATATATTTATATTTATTTATTTATTTATTGAATAATAATATATTTATTGTCTTCTATGTTTATATCCAATATAAAATAAACGTTTAATAACGAAGTGCCCTGAGTAGTAGATGTGAGTATAATATTAACCAAAATATTCAAAATAAAAAAGATAGCCAGTCTTTGGGGACTAAACGACTAAATTGAAAACTATAAACTTTATATTTACGAATTATATGAATTATATTTTACCTCAAGTTTTTCAGTTTATAATTTATAAATATTTTCATAGTTTCAACATTATTTTTATTATAATAATGTGTTTTTAAAACGAAAAAGTGTGTGCTAAAATATAATTCAAAACGATTGAAGGCATAGGCGCAATTACATTTTCCAATTCTGCGCCACCGTACTATTTCTTTAATATTAAGCAGAACTTTCCGGTTATCTGTAAAAAAACTTACCTCCGTTTTTTTGTGGTTGTCAATTTAAAAAATGTTATAATTTCGAAAAATCCAAAACTAAACTTAACTATAATTATTTTGCTTAAATGAAAATTACTATATCATCTTTATAATGATCTTTATACTGATCACGGGAAAAGTATTAAAATTCGATATACAGTTTTTGGGACTGACAAAGAGGCTCTACGATTTAAAAGAAAGGCAGTCAAAAAAAAAAATATTTGAAGAACCGTACAAAGAAATTATCAGAAAACAAAATAACTCCCTTGCCAATGATTCCATAGAACAGTATTTAAAGAAGAATAGAAGAATAGATCTGCTTCGTGAAGTCGGAGAGAACTTAAATCTACAGGAACTGCCACCGGATTCATATGAAACGTTTTTGTCACTAGGTAGAAAATTGGGAGGGTATAGGAGTTAAGCAATTGAATTAAAGATCTATCGTCAACGTCTGCACGTTATAGACTTTTACGAATTTTAAAAGGGATGGCAATTGACTTGGAAATTGACGTTCAAAAAGTTAGAGATAGAAAAAATTGTTTCAAATAAAAATTATAGGGTATAAAACCTTAAAAAAAAATTCTAGTGTCGATTTTGGCTATTATTAAAAATATCGTAGCCAGAAGGTCATAATTTTTCACATGAACATGTATACATTTCACAAAAACATGTAATTTGATAAACACGTAAATTCTGTGTATGAGTGTGTGTGTGTGAGTAAAAATTTTTTAACGTCTCCGCTTCGTCTTTTTTTTTATAATACACAAAAAAAAATACAAAAAACTGTAAAATTTTGTGCTCTACAAGTTTTATTTTAAACTTGTTTTTTTAATAAGTATTTTTAATAAATATTGCCGTTTTGCCCGACTCAATTCTGACGATTTTCCTCGTGTAAAATGACGTGTAGAGCCAATTCCTGCCCGAAAGTGGTGTCTGTACTTCTCATACTACGGTTCATATCGGAAAAAAACAATAGCCATGCCTAAAGAACTAAACTAAAATTTCCCAAGAGCTCATAAACTATAGTATCAAAAATGTAATGGTGGGTGATGTATTCCAAGTTAGGAACAAAGACCCTTTTCCTTCCACGCTTCCGCTAATTTTACTTATACTACTATTATAGCCACGATATTATTTTTATCACTTTTACTCACCCTACCAATGCCCATATTGAATTACAATAAACATAGTTCATAGGTTGTGTACTGTTTAAATGACATTTGTTAAATGAAATTGTATTAATTAGCTGCCTTCTAACCTACCATCATTGCTTTCTAGAGATGTTTATTGTTGAACAGATATAATATACTCATGTAATGTGTTAGTATGTAGTTAATATGACTACATACAATACATATAGCTCTTACTGTATATACATAGTGACTACATGTCGTTGATACGTATAATAATAGCTCTTAGTTGTCTTAGACAATGGAATTGAATAACATACAGAACAACAACAACAACATTTCTACTTGCTGCATAAATAATTTATTTATTGTTTCGGTATTTTCATCTAAATACGGAGTGTTAATTAATTTTTAGTAATTTAATATTTAATACTTGTTGTATGATGACATCTAAAACAATAAGATTTGATTTATATATTGGATACCGTGTAGGCATGTTATCAAAAATGGTAAACAACATAAAGTATAGTAGTTATTTTATATTATATTTTATATTTAACCTGAAATAAAAAACTTAAAAAACAAACATAATAATTAACGATATTATTTATATCCTGTATTGTCAATCTACTCATTCTCATACTTTAGTTATTAAAAAAAATTTACATTCTTGATAATGAGTGGCATCCAACTTCAGGGTAAATGGAACACACTGACAAGTTTCAATCAAAAGGTGGTTCTACTAACCCTCTACAGGTGCTTTTTGTTGATGTTTTGTAGAATTGTGAGGGAAACCGTTCATAGACTGAACTACTAGTCCTTTTGTCCCCTTCTTCTTATTTGTTCGCAAAACAATAGTCTAAGGTACGAGCTCTATTTTATTATATTTAGATTGAGAACATTTTGCAAAACCTGAAGAACGTTATAGTGTGTTCTATAGAGACATAAGGAATTTTAAAAAAGCATAAAATCTACGACGAACCCAATACTAAATACGAGCAAATTAATAATATACAATTTTAAGTAAAGTATCTTTATATTTACAATATGGTTTTCTTAATGTGTAAAAGGATTTTTTATTTGCTTATAAGGACCACTAAATTATCTATTTTATTCTTAATATCATTTATTTATTTGAAACATCAATAGGCATGGATAAACTTGAGTGTTGGCGTGGCGATATATGTCGTGGCGACGAATCTCCATGCTATAAGTTGGAATATATTTATTATACGTAGTCGTAAGTAATGTGCAAGTGACTGTGCGCATTCTGTCTTGCTACACTGTTCTCTCATGTCTATAATTTATATAGTGTTATTTTCTACATTTCACATGTTAGGGTAACCTACAAAATTATTTCGATTTTTCACATCTGCCAGGCGTCCCGTGACGGGTCACAATTTTTTTTTAAATCGACCTTTGAATCTTTATATATATTGCATTAGTTGGTATTTCTTTAACGCCAATTTATATATGATATTCAGACAGGCTTAAATAATTTTTGGTTTTATGAAACAAGAATTGTAAAATTAAATACAAAAAAAAAAAGAAACAAATTTTTTCGGCAGTATCAAAAAGATAAACCAATCATAATGAACTCAGCCTTCTATTATCCGTAGCTTATAAAAATGCTATTAATTTTCGTAATAATTATACACTATAATTTATTATGAAACATACCATCTACTTTAAGTTGTATATTGTGTCTTTCTAATCAGTTCTAAATTTTACAGGTAGTTAAAGTATTTGTTAGCCGGAATGTTAAATACATATACTCACTCACCACTTACAACTTAATGGATGGTACATAGCCCTAACCTGATGCGGCATTCACACGCATTTAAACGGTTTTTTTCTGCGTTAAGAACATTAATTAATTGGCATAGTACAAGAACAAACAAATATCGATATGTGTATGTCGATGATTATCTGAATATCCACTTTATATTGGAATCTGAACATATATAAGAAAGAATACCATTTAAAAAGTTTGATATCTTCAAAAGGTTCATAGATAGACTCGTAGTTGAAGCTTGTTCAATCATCAAGAAGAGGTTAGATTATTGCTTACTACTATACCAACGTTTCGATATATGTACAGGTAGGGATGTATTTAGAATAACATACATATGGGTTTTCTATTCTGTACTATCTGTCATCATTGAAGCGTGTAACAATACGATAGACAGATATAGTGACATTATATTATCTCTTTGGCACTATAGAGTGATATATGGAAAATAATTGGATTTTTATTATTGATATACAATAATTCGATTCTATAAAACCAGTAACTTTTGACCGCGATCTGACGATTTTGTCCTCACGCTTAGTATGATTTTTGTTCATAAATTCACGCGACAGAAATCTACATAGAATATTGCATTAACCAGCTAAGTATAAATTTAATCCGAATCAATATAAATGATCATAATTGGAACTTGGAATTCAGACTAATATACAAAATGATAAATTCGGACTTTTCGACATTTGTTGTTGTTGTGAAGCAAGAAACACTTATTATTATTCTGGGAATTATGAACCACGTTCAACCTCTTATAGGTTCAATTTTTCGAAGCTTCCTAAACCGATGCCTACGTAAAAACTACCTGTGTGACAAATTCCAACCGAATTCATTACAAAATCTGTAATCGAATTCATGACTGTTTTTTTGATTAATTAAAATCTTAATTACAAAATCTTAATTAACTAGGTTTCATGACTGTTTTTTTGATTAATTAAATTGTCACGTTTAATAATTGAGTTATTTCAAAAGAATTGTTGAAGTAAAATCAACTAAACACTTTGGTTTATACAATCTTTGAAAGCGTTGAAAGGTGAAAATAGTTTTTTCAAATTTAAGAAGCTGGCTATCATAATACTTTGAAAATAGTCGTATATAAAAGATTGACACATTTTTTATAGGTGATTCCAGTAATAAATTATTTTTTAAGTTTAGTACATCACAAGTTTTATTATTCTAGGTTAGTTATAATATAGTGTATTCTACTTGCGCGTCCTGTATAACTGTCAATATGAAACTGAAAAGTTACTTATTTTATAATCTTACTGTAACTTATATCTCTTGTGTTCGTTGTTTTACATCTTGACAATTTTAGATTGAAGTGCAATTTCACATGATCACGCCTCTTTTATGCCACATAGATCAACGAATGAATGTTACACGGTTATGTATACAGTAGAATACAAAACGTGGCCAACACCAATAACAATGTCACTAGCAGATATTGTGTAATAATCGAATACAAATCAACCTATTTTCGTTTTATTCCTTTGTAAGTTGTTTGTTGTAAGATGTATAACAATAGTTGAATATTAGTTTGTATACAGTGATTCGTAGTGAATGATTCCATATGCCAATATCATGTAATTTTGTAAATACAAAATATACATTAATAAGAATAATTATCATAAAACAATATTGAACTTTAAATGAAAACAAATGGGAATCATCCTCAAAATTTGGGTTGTTTTATCAGTTTTCAAAATTTATATGTTCGAAATTTATTAGCCTTCTTATTTATTAACATTCAGTCAATTTCATTTGAAAAACTTAACATCGTCTGGAAAGAACGATCCGACCGAGCTGTTTCATGTCTCTTCTTTTTCTATGTTGAAACTAAAATGGTCAAGGTAATTTTGATAGCCTTTACATCTACGCAATTCTGTATTAATTAATTTTGAATTTTAATCTATATTACCGTCAATTCGATCAGTTCATGATTGTTTCCAAAATTGAACAATGATGATAACAGTTAAAATTGGTCAAAATCAGTATGTTTTACAAAATTAAAGGAGATGAATTAATATTGATGTTTTAAGGTGATGAGCCATTCAAATGTCTTATTGATAGAGATTTGAAATTTTGTCAACCTCCCAATACCCCTTGTGCTTTTAATGAAGGAAAATCATTTTGATGGTTTCGTAGAGAATTCACGCTTTCAGAGTCCCTCCAAATTCCGCTTAAGAGTTGAGAAACCCTCCAAATTAAGCAATAAGGGTGCCTCAGTCTCTCTGTATTAACATTTATTAACGAACGATAGGTATATCAATTTTATGATTTTTAATGTTTTAGAGTATCTTTTGGTGTAGTAATAATTCAGTTTGAAATTGTAGTCTTATGGCTGATTTTAATGACACAAAAATTCAAATTGGAAGCACCTTGTTCTAAGATGCATTTACTGAGTACAATATATGTGTTAGAGCTATTTTGCTTACAAAGTTTTATCGTACATAATCATCATTCTTATGAACATTGAGATTTTTGGAAATAAGACAAACAATTATAGAAATATTGAAAACAGCTTATTTTTTTCGTTTTTCACCGACAATTATGTTTTGAACATCTAAGTATTCATTAACTGAATAAAAAGCCAATAAAATACTGCTTTTGATAATTTATAAATACTTCTTTTTAATCTAGAAGCAAGAATAAAAACATAATAAAATGAAATTGAACGTAATGCAAACATATCACGCATAGATCAGGTTACACCTTTTATTCTTCAGTACAATAGTACGTAATTGTATAGAAAAACATATTATATAAATATTTAATTTGATCATACTGTATATGTATTATATAAATAACACTTGTATATAGATCCTACCTGCAGTTGTAAGTAATTGAACATGGTCATGCAAAGAGTAAATGTGAGAAATATTTCATTAAGTATATCCATTGTACAAACCATAGAAACAAGCAACCCAAGTGTAAATTAAAGAATTGTACGTCTCATCGTGTAACAACTATACTCCATTCTTTTTTATCGATTTCTCTTGTTTGAAAGTTTAAAAGAAAATAGAGAAAATATTTTATAAAACCTTCTTCTGAAAAGTTGTTTTTATTGACAAAAAAAAAATCTGTTAAAATACAGTTCTAGAAACTTGTGTTCAAATTAAATGAAAAAAAAAAAACAAAAAAAAAACGTAAGATTAAAAACTTTAAACTATATCAATACGAAACTTGTTAAATTGTAGAAGAATTTGAATAATTTAATGCACCAGAAAGTGAATTTCAATCCCATAATTTCAAAACTATGCTTTTATAACAGTTTTAAATCTATTTTAATTTTTCTTTGAGCAGTATATTGATTATTTTATATAAATTTCATTCAAAATTTCTGTATAAACATATTATTGAACTTGTGTTTTATTTATTAAAAATAAATAAATGAGTCTAGGTACAAATCTGAAATAGCTACATAGTATGGGCTTCAAAGAAAGGCCAATTTCTCCAGAAGATTAAAGCAGAATTTCAGGAGGAACTAGAAATGGGAGAGAGCTTCGAGATAGGGTTGAATTATGGATGAGCCGAAAGCGAATTAACTCAGATTAAATATAGAATTTAAAATAGTTTAGGAAAACCAAAGTTGACAGTCTAAGAAAGCTAGAACGTTCAGGCTTAAGACAAGCCAACTTTTATTATGTCATAACGAAAGAATCTCGGACACCTTCTATTCCTTAAATCTATATGTATACAATATATTCCTTAAATCTATCTCAAGAACTGATGAACGAATTTGATTATATTATTTTTGTGTTTTTGGATCTATCATTGTCCGAAATAGAAGGTAAAATAGGTTTTAGATGTAATTTCTATCCTTAAGAGGGTGAAAAAAGGTGAAAATTTATTTTATATTTTATTAGAAACTTTGATTTGAAGAATGTTACGAATCCTATCGGCATCATTTCAATCAAAACCGAAATCAAAAATGAAATTCAAGATAAAATTTATTAATCGACTTTCACTATCAGTACGTAGAACTGTCAGATATATAATGCGTGCATATCGCATCGTTGAAGTGTCACCAGAAACATTCATGATTATGGAGGTCCATATACTTTTCATCAACTATGCAAGTACCACAGTACGAAGCATCGAGTGCACACCGAAAATACCGGATATAAATACAAATTTCGTGTTAGGGGTGTTCTATACCAAAAATCAGTACCACATCAAATACAGGCTGGAAAGAATCAATTTTCCGAAATTCTAATCCAAAATGATTCCTTGGGTCAATCGATAAGAAATATCGTTATATAAAATGGGAAAATGTATTTTCAAACTTTTTTCTGTGAACAAAGCAACCGAGTCTGCTAGTAAAGATATAAACAAAGTCTTCATATTGATATTATGAGCTAGAAATTGAACATATATTTCTTTAGAATTTGTTTGTGAATATCAAAATAAATAGAAATATAATTAATTTAATATCTAAAATATTATTATATTAAGTTTTATCAGGTATACCTCATATATTATTCTTAATATTAAAATGCAAATAAGATGAGATAAGAATAACAAAATTGTCATGTTATTGGAATGAACTGTGTGGAGAAAAAGTGAATTGCAGAATAAAAAACTGGAATGGGAAAATATAAAAACGAGGAAGTTTACCTACTACTAAGTTAGTGGTACGTTTATATGGAGATGAGATAAGTTTTTTTTGAGTGTATTTGATGTGTAAATAGAGAAAAATTATATGGTTTGAGTTAAGAGCAATTGTAGTAACTTACGTTACTTCCATTATCGAAGTTTCTTTTACAATTAGGAACAGATCATTCACAGTAAACTTGAAAATGTTGAATATTGAAAAACAGTAAACTAAGTATTGGACGGGAAAAACTTAATCTTGTATGCTTAACGGTATCACTTCTAAATAATAATGTAGGGGTCATGGGGTTCTACACATTCTCTTTAAGTAATTCTTAGTGCTTTTTCCTCTTTTGTTTTTGCTGTACTCAAATAGTTAAAAAACTATTGTACAAAAAGACAAAAGTTGACTAGTTTTAAGGCTATTAGCAATCCGTAAAACATAGTACAATCATATATATATATATATATATATATATATATATATATATATATATATATATATATATATATATATATATATATATATATATATATATATATATATATATATATATATTTATATATTTAATTTAATAATTTTTTATATATTAAGTTCAAAATTTATTCATTGCCCAATTTTTTTTATGAAGCTAAAAATAACTTAATGTGTGATTGAGTAGGATCAAAATGACGCGGCCTCTCACTCAAAATTACTCGGTAGTCATTTCTATAAATACCAAAATACCACCTGATACTACAAGCAAAGAGTGCGTATTTGATATTTATCATTCGATATGTACCTGAGAAACGAATTATTTTAGATATTTCACTGTGTAATTTAAACAAATCAAGACCCTCGGTTGATAATCCTCGACGCTTATTATTATTTTCTATAAGTGAGAAACATGTTGAATTTTTGATTTCGTGAAATTTTTATTTTATGAATATGACAGGCTGTATAGCACTGTTAATGTATAAATGGAACATGCTGAGCGTCGCTGCTAGTCTTTAATATAAACTTGTATCAAAATCGAAACATAATTTTTAACAACATTTTAAGAGTGTATTATAAAATATTTTAAAATAAATATAAAATATTTATATTTTATTTGTTTATGAAACAAATGAATATTTGAAAATTGTTTTTACTCAATTTTATCAGCTTGAATTGACAATGTTTGGAAATGAGAGCTCGGTAAATTTTTAGTAGTTTAAATTAAATGAAATACTTACGACTTATTTTTTACCATTCAGCTTTTATTCTAAAATTTTATGCTTTATATTCTTGGCTAGTTTAGGACATTGAATTACAAATCGAATTCCTTTTTCATAGCACACCAAAAGAACAGTATAAAAAAAGGAAAATAGAGTGTAAAGAAGCAGCCTTTTGTTAAAATAGCTCTTTAGTTAAATAAAACATTAAATAAAGATAATGGAAATTTACATTTCATGTTAAGAATATGATACCATATTTCCATATTTCAATGGTCTAATAGAATATAATCTAATAAATAACAAAACTCTTAAAAGCTATAAACAAGCACCGGTGATTACACTCAAAATTTTCTTTAGTTGTTGCTGATCTCATTTTTTTAGTTATGACATCCTTACTGTTCCACGTCACCTCTTCGACGTGATGGCACGTGTTTGGCTTCATGTAAACTTATTTCTCGCAGTATTAAATTTCTGGCGTAGTTGACAAAAATATGGAGGTTACATGAATTTACACAATTATTACACTAGTAGTAGACATTTTAATATGAAATGTATATAAAATGAAATTTCGTTATATCATATCCTACCGGATCATAACAGCAAAAAATTACATCTAAGTAAGTGAATGGTTGGTGGGACGAAGAATGAGTGTGCTGCTACTGTAAAAAGGAAGTAAATATGTCTCGGCATAGTATTAGGAGGGCGGGTGAGCAGTTCAAAGACTGGAACAAAAAAAATGTTAAGAAGGCACTTTATATTTTTGATATAAATATAATATGAAAACTGGTATGAATATATATATATATATATATATATATATATATATATATATATATATATAGTATAAAAATGTGATAGTGTATACGTTGTATTTCGCTATACTAAACATATAATAATACAATCATATTTTATACAGTAAACAATGTTGTAGCTAGGTACAACTTAAACTAGTAGGATGAACTTTTGAACGTAGTATCCTCATCAAATAATACAATCGTGTGCAGGTACAGTTAGTTCTGAAAATATTTGTTTGACATAATATGTCTATCTCTGGACTCACTAAGCTTCTTTTTAGCAGGCTAATCATTCTCCATTGTAAGTAGAAGCAATACAAATCAATATAAATCGGTGAATTAAAAACAAATCACACTCAACCCCTATTCCACGTTAGCCGTACAACTGTATATTATAATATATTGATTTATCGATTTCAGTATGACCGACGGAAATATTTGCCTCTATGAGGTTTGCGTAACTAGATTCTAAGGTAGTCAGACACTTTAACACGTAAGTATAAAAGAGTATACGGAACAATATATTACTAGCACACCGCTCAACCGGAGACAATATATCACAAATTTAAGGTAGAATAATTTCCTTAAAAGATATTAAAAATAAAAAAGGACAATTGTATATAAAAATGAAAATTTTGGAACTGGCGTAGAATTATCGCCGACGTCGTTTTGGAAATTCCTGAGAAATTAACATTTCGTATTAGATGGCCAGAGAATCTTCGTATTTAGGAAAAATAGTTTTCTATATTTCTTTTCATAATATTTACATAATTAAATAGAAATTAAGTTCACTTTCATGGTCAATTTTGTAAACTTTAACCCAATAAATTCTGTAAGGTTCATAAACCAATGAAAATGTGTGTAATTTGAAATGATGTACATTTTTTGTACGATTTTCGCTCAAGTACGAAAAATAAAAATATTACTGAATTATCATATTCAGTTAGGTGTAATATTATATAAATAATTTACAATTTACAACCTTAACATATTTTACCGCTTGCATAATTTTATTTATATTCTTTTTAATGATCTTGCTTTTTGTAGTATTTTAATTTAGGAGAAATTTTATGACTTGCTAATACACACCAGCATACACACACTCATTCAGAATAATACGACCGTCACAAGTTTACGAAGACTATATTTCCACTATTAGATGGTTGAAGCTCAAAAGAAACGAAAAACAGAAACAACTAGAAAATTTTAAATCATAATAATGTTGTACCTTCAAGAAGAATCCCGACCTATAAATGATTTGAAATCCTCTATCTGTACAAGATTAAATACATAAAACAATATTTTTTATCTGTTTATTTTCTTAATCATATTGCCGCTGTAAGAAATTCTCTTGTAGATATGTATATACCAGCCGGAAGAAAACATGTCTATTTTTCTCTTGACTACTGCATAAATTAATTGAAAGGAAGTCATCGCGATAAATAACAGGTTGAACTAAAATTTTCTAAAACTTTTTCAGGTATGACTTTCAGATAATTATTAGTTCTAAAGACCTGTTTCTGTATCTTAGTTTACAGGTATAAAAGTGGAAAATAGAGCTTCTTGTGAGAAAAACCATTAGAAAACCTGAATATTTTAATGAGAGGTTTGTCAGTAGTGAAATTTTATAGATTCACTTTCACAACTAAAAATATTCGTCGTTTTCAATCAATTATGTATTATTATGTACTCTTTAGACATATTGTCCATTTGATGTTACGAAATTCACGAAATTCATCAGTCTAGTTTAAAGACTATGAGTGACTACTGAGTGATTCAAAAATTAAATTCTTACTTATTAATATTTATAATATTATTGAATTGTGAAAGTTTTGAAAAAATGGTTCCCACTGTATCCCATTTTAGGATTTTTTTCCACTGATAATCCAAAACCAAGACATTTTTCCTTTTACTTATTAGTGTTGCAACTACTAAAAGTTTGCGTTTTGTGAGCTATGAAACAATATAAGTTTTTCTCATCCCCTTCACCAAAGTTTTTTAATTTCGAAAAATTAATTAATTATTTTTACGTGGATTCTTGTGTCCACATTACCCATTACCTAATAAATATTTATTATTCATTCACAAAATTAAGGACGTTTAGTTTATTATTTTAATATTTAAAGAAGCTCATTACTGCATAAAGAAACTGTATGTTCAGTATCATTTATATTAATCGCGTAAATGTCAAGCTCAGGAAATGAATGCTTATAACATTACCAAAAAGTGTTCATACTAGATTTTTTATTATTTAGTAATCAGCCATAGTTTTTTTTTAATTAGACATTTTAACTATTTCTTATACTAGTAGAATATTTAAAGTTTCTTGTTAGATTGATTAAACAAATTGAATAAATACATCCATTTAGTTTTTCAACATCTTTACTAAATAAATTTACCAAATTGGATACATTTACAAATATATTCGTTAAATATTCTAATCCATTGCGTGCATGAGGTTCTTTTTATATATATATAAAAAAAAAAAAATATTACATCTTGGCTTGTTTTTCTTACACATAATAAATGTGATAAATGTAATTGGAAAACATTCATTCATATATTCGACCCACGGAATTATACATAAGCCTTGACCGCTTAAATGGCCAAATTTCATGGCGGAACATTTATCCTGTGTATATGCATTAATACGTAAGCATCCTTAGTGGTACTGTCAGTAGTTGGTGGTACTGATAGGTAGTATATTCTGTTTGCTACACTGATAATTGCACCCATTAATTATACAGTTTTGGTCATATTTTTTGGCCATTCGAGCCAAATATATGGAATAGTTTTAAAAGATATGCATTTACATTTATTTTTTAATTATAATTTTTCATACTTGCGAGTTAGGGAATAAATTTGATATAACCCCAAAATGAAATAGTGATTCTTACTTCTGTTTTAAATTAGCCACTTGCCTCATTATTTATCCAGAGAGTAACGAAGGAGCTTTTATTTCATATTTTATATTTTGACATGATTAATAGGCCGCTTCTAAGCACTTGAAACGTATTTCTAGAAATTCGCATTAAGAAGACACTTAAATGTTAATAAATTATAAAACTCAATTTGTTTAATCCAGTGCAAAAAGTAACATCTCGAATCATCTTTACTCCTTCACTTATTTTAAAATATGATACTTTTGAATATAATAATTAGTTCCAAAACTACCCTCTTTCAATTAAAATAATCGAATATACTACGATAATGCTACTGTATATTAAAATAATTGAATATAAATCGAACTGGCAGAAGCATAATTGTTTAAAAATAGAAATACTTTAAAGATGGACTTTTACAATAATTAAATGTTCTTTTAAAGTAAAATTAATGTGAAGTAAAACAATTTTTAAGTTGAATATTTAAAAGTAAACGTTCTAACTTCAATACGTATGTTTTGCATTCAATGATATTTATACAATTTTGCAAGTGATCAAAATAGACTACTTACAATCTGGTTGTGACTATCTTTAAAATAAAGCTATTTTCATATGTATAAATGGATGTATAAAGATGGGTACTCAGTTCTCATTAAGTATTAGAACAATTTGTTGTAAAATAAACCTATTTACCCTTTAAATTACTTAGAATAATTTAAAGATATTAATGTTACTAATTACTGTATATGTGTATATACGAACTAATTTCCATTTCACACATTTCTGTATGCCATTAATGCTTATGAATTAATAAATGTAAATGGTATTTATGTTTTAGAATTTAAGCACAATAATACATTTAATCCACGTGTTTTTATTTTCTAAACTAGTGCATTTTTTACTTTTGGAATATATAGTATACAAGTATGTTTTACAGTTTTTTTCGTGACTACTAGATAGTGTAGGCGTTCGATTTATGTTTGCACTAAAATTCATGTATATCAACTTAGCGATACAACTTTTCCCTATTAAATTCGAAATAGGCTCATAAATAATCAACGGTTATTAAAAAAATAAATAAATAAATCGCTCTACCCAAACCGGAAGAAATTGATGTTTCGCTAAGTTGACAGTCAACATAGCCAAACGCATTTTTATTTTTAATTCGATTTTTTTTAAATATGCTCATAATAAGCCGTAAATTATTCGTAAATTAATTGTAGAAGAAAAATTTTTTCGTTCGTAGCATTTCGGAGAAAATTGATTGACTGTCAACAACCGAAACAAGTTTTTCTGATCAACTTCGAAATAGGCTCATTATTAGCCGCCATTTAATAGTTAAATAGTTGTAAAAAAATTTTTTCGTTCTAGCCAGTTTTCTTGTAATCGGTTTTCTGCATTATATATATATATATATATATATATATATATATATATATATATATATATATATATATATATATATATATATATATATGTATATATAGGATCTGATTAAAAAGAAGAAAATTAGTTGTAGTCTAACACTGAGATACCATGAAAGTGGTACATTTTCAAAATTTTATATCGATATAAAGAATGCTTTTCTTTTTACACTAAGCTTACACTGGATTCAATAGCTTAAAATTCGCAGAGAGCCAATCTTTTGATATCTTTACTTTACCTTCTATATGGCCAAATATAGTACGGCATATCGTCTATGGAGTTAAACAAAAAAATTCATAAGATGCAGTTACACAAATTAACTATATGAAGATTAATTAATATTGTAATTGTAAAAAAATTGCTCTTGATACTTGTATGATCAAATCGCAAAATTTAGAACATCCCTGAATTAATTTGAAAAAGTTTCGCTGTGATATTTGTGTGGGCACATGCGTGTGCTCCGTTTGCTTAAAAGCATCCAAGTTTTAATGGTATATTTTTATATCAATTATAATTTCTAATTTTTTGGAGAGAAGGGAAGATACGTGAAATTCAAATCAGATGTTTTTAACCCCATTTTCACTACCAAATAAACAAATTAAATTGACTTACAAGAAAATCTCTACCAAATTCATATATATCTCACTTATTAAATTAATTTCACAAATTGCCCGTTATATTAAAAAATGAATTTTAACAAACAAACAAAAAAATTCATTTCGTATTTTTACCAGTTATTTTATTAATGCTGTTGCGGTATTGGCCTTAAGTAAAATATGTTTTAAAGCTCAGTGTATTAAAAACTCATATTTCATACTATTGTTATTATTCCAGTGCGTATTTTGACAATTATATATTTTGTTTTGATACCTTTAATACAACAAAGTAAACAACAATCATGTTTTTACAAAGTGTCAATTTGTAGTTAAAGCAGGAATTTATTTTTCTATCTCAAAATTTTTTTTAAATATTTCTTTTCATTTAAGTTATAATTATTTCTACTTTATAATAATTTTAAGTTCCTACATTAAGTTCACTTTTCAACATTCAACTATAATAATTTTACTTCAAAAGAACTTTCAATTTTTGTAAATTCCAACAGTTAAATATTTCTACTTTCAAACAATTTTGGTTCTGCCAATTCAATTTACATTCAATTATTTTAATACACAGGGATTATATTAAAATATCTCAGTATATTCAAATGTTTTAACATAAACAAGGTATTTTTGGATTTTGGGAACTGACAATTATTTTCAAAAGTATAAGTTATTAAATTAAGTATCTTAGTTTCAAAAATTTGAGAAGGAGAAGACGATTTGAAATGTTACTGTTTGCACTGGATAACAAGTTGAATAATAAAATTTATAACCATGCTTTACTATTGCCATGTACGAGATACATCAATAACAGCTCGGCGTCGTTAGTTATTCAAGATCAAAACTCACAAGAACGGTTTTTTGGGATTATCAGGATTTTTGTAGTTTCAGTCATATTATCATCCTTAAAAAAATTGAAGAACATTAAATTTACGACCAACTTTATTTCAAATATTTTCCTCTGCGCTCAACCGTTTTTTCGTTGTTTAAAATATAGGTTTTAACTGCTGTTTAAGAGATGAGATATAAATTTTTGAAACCTTATTAACCGATTTTACAACTTTAAATCACTGTCATAATGTATGTCCTTAAATTAAGTTTAGAGTACACTATCAAAATTCCAGTTATCTTTTTTTGTGTAATTTACACTACAGTCGAACATGGACTAATTTGGACATTTATAGACTAAATTAAATATACCCACAAATACTTAATATAAAAAGCACTCTGTATTCAATTTATTCGTATATATTAAAACAGTAAATAATCTGAAATTCGAATACAAACATTTATATAAAATACATACATGACACTAACTCAAACTTATCTATCGGCTGCGTACACACTATGCTGTCTGTACTGTATACATATACAGAGCATACTATGACAACCAACAGATAATATTTTATTTGATCCGCAGGGGATTTTCAAATGTTTCTGTATATATATGTGAAATATAGAGATATATTTTTATTAAATAAAAAATAAAAAAGGTTTTATGCAAAATAAAATCTTAATGTAAAATTTCATTATTGTTATTATTTTTATTAACATTCTGATAAAAAGTTATCATGTTCAACATGAAAATGAAAATAATGATTAAAAAGGAAAATAAAATACAAATAAGACTTGCAGAATCAATAATTCTTAATTTTAATGTTGTGAAAACGTTTGTAACCCTCCATGTATATATTGAAACTGGAACTGTAGCGATCCAGAATAAGGTGGATATGATATTAACTATTTAAATGTCAGAGATAATAGGAAAAGCTTCAAACAGTAAATTATTAAGCCCAAGAAAACAAAGATTCAATTTTTATTCCTGTAGCCAAATACATAACCAAATATTTTGTTCGCATTAATTTTGATATTAGAATTAATTCGATAAATTTTTAGGTTTTCGAAATGAAATGGAAAAAATAAACGTTTTTCAATTTTTTATTTTAAAAACTGGTACATTGTCATCAAAATTTTTATTGTACAGAATAAATTTTACTATGATGAAGAACTTAAATCGTGATTCACAGCAACATCAATTGCTGTTTCATTTTTAAAAATTGTCTATTATACGTTTGTTATTGTGACAATGGTTATGTCGAACAAAAATCAATAATTTTAGATAAATGTTTTGGAATTATGTATTTTTTTTCATGGATGTACAGTAGAAATTTTGTAATGTTAAAAGTTATAAGCAATTTTTCCAATTAACTAAGAAATTTTTATGAAAGTCTATGTGAAGCTTAGAATATTTTCAAGGAATAACATACACAAAATTTAAAAAAACAAATTACTTGTTAACTAAAACTTATCATGCTATTTTATAAATATAAATTCATATTAATAAATGAATATTTTCAAAGTGATTAAAATTTGAATGCTGTGAAATACAAAATTTAAAATTTTCCTGTAAATTACTTATATAAGTTGTAATGGAAGCAAAACACAATTCTTTTAAATGTATGATCTGACTTAAAGGTCACATTAATTACTAAAAATAGTATGAAGGAAAAAGATGGTCTGCGCTTGCAGAGCTAAAAAGATAGGTTAGCAGAATTTTAGACTCTATGTTGACAGTCGTCGGCGTTAAAAGTAGGCACAGTCACTTCCGTCACCTTGGCCTTGTTTTAGGCAAGCGGACTGAGTTTTTAATATCTAATTTTTAGTTTTGTGTTTTGGTTGGTAATATTAATTGATGGAGGTGGACTAGCAAGTGGTTCTTTTACTCTTCTTAATCGTTCTTCATAGGGATTCGCCGATTATTTCTTTTTATTTTCACTTATTTCTTTCATCAATATCGAATCTTGTGAGTCTTGCATTACGATAGCCGTATCGTGAAGGCAGGAACCATACCGGCAGCACGACAAAATTTGAATTCATTAATTATAAATTAAATTATTACTTAAATGGAATTGTTTAAATTATTCGGATTTTTAAAAGAAGTCTAGTACTAGCAATTAAAAGCCAGACAGTAGCTCAGTTAATAATGTCACTACAATTAATAGCCAGTCGAAATAAATGAGGAGCTGAAAGGATTCCTCAAGGATTTACAGAATGTCACTGAGCCAGTGCTACTAATCATCATAAAAAATTAATAAATTACTGATATGCAATCTAAATATCATATCCAAAGCTTGTTTCTTTTTCATTTATGATGACATGAAAAGAATTGAAAAAATGAAGAATAGACATGTGAATAAATAGATTGTTGATTGTTAACCACCGAAACGATGGAGCCCTTCAATTCTCATTTCTTTACTTTCATTATTTTACTATCTTTCTTTTAACACTTAATGTCTGTTTGTCTATTCGTCGAAAAATATTTACTGGAAAAATTTATTTGCATCGAATTTTAAACTGTTCCGTGATCAATTGAGTTAAAAATTTGCAGGCCAAATCGTTGTGACTAAACGAATTATATATCAAATTTTTGTAAAAAAAATTGTACGTAAAAACTTTAAAATCCCATGTACCACGTATGATCTACTACGGCAATGCCAAAAAGAAGGGTTATGATTTTGGCTTTCAATATGCATATCTTTTTTGTGTAAATGAAAGAAATATAATTTTTAAACATTTTTTTGTCATTCTCAAGCGTCTAGGTACATAATCGTAAATTGCTCCAATTTAAAGAACAATGCACAAATTTTAGGTGTTTATCTGTAAATTTATAACAATTCTAAACTAATTTAAAAGGTGGTGAAAGCGAATGTATGTTATTTGCGAATATAGTTAACAATAGTAATAGAAAATTATGGTAAGCTCATAAATGAACGACACGACCCGTTCACGCGCTGCTGAGACCATTTTCACAGAAAAATAGTTTGAAAAAAACAATTTTCCCTTCTTATCAAAATATTGAACCCAGGAATCATGTTGTCCCATACAACTCGTAATAAAAAAATTGTCCCCGTTTTTTGCCCTTTAGGTGTAAAAAATGGACACATAACATATCTTATATTTTATTCTAGACCAAGATAAATTAATAAACACAAAAATTATACAAATTACCACACTTTGTTATTTTCTTGTAATTTCATTTTTCAGTAAGGGAGTCAAGTTTTCCAATTTTTTTAATCAGTGGTTTTTATTAAGACGATTTATTTAAATTTTACAACGGCTAAAAACAATGGCTCAAAATAAATTCTGTACCAAAACAATTTTTTATGAACATGTGTTTCCTTTTTTCCTACATAATAGTATTTTGTTCATACATGTGTATATTACACACCACTTAGGTATAAATATTTTGTTGAATAAAATATAATATATAATGTCTTTTAAAGATAACAAGCAAATTAACTAAATGAAATTTGAAACGATGTTAAGAATATGTTTACATATTATATGTGTATGGATTCAAAGGAAGAATGGGTTAGCTATTCCCCAATCTCACCTTCTTTTCTGTATGTGTATACAAAGTATCTCACAATAAACGAGGGCTTCTCCGTTTTGAATATATATTGATTAGTTTAAGCTTTCTGTTAAATTAAAATGCATTAAATAAGTAAAAGTAAAAAACTAATTTTTAATTTAAACTGCAGTATTTAAGATTTTATTTGTTAACAAGTTTATAAATTCATTTTGTGAAATGCTTACCTTCATCTTAAATCATAAATTTTCTTAAAGTGGTATACTTCTTTTAATTTTTTTATTTAAAAACTATAAAAAATCCTCAAAAAATCCAAAATATTTTGTCTCATTATTGTTTATTTCATAGAAATCTATGTAATTCTATGTACATAAATTAATGTATGCCTTTTTTCCAAGTAAACAAATCAAAAATAATACTTTTAAAAAGATTAAAAGGCTTCTGACTTTTGTTAAAATTGTTTCAATCAGGATCAGCTTGCAAATGATTTGCGATTGAATGTTTAGTAATTCTTATATCCGTAATCTATGGACATTTGAAACGAATTTATCATATTCACAATTTACTGAAATATCACGATTACCTAGAATATTCAGATCCATAATGAAAAATTAACGACTTTATAAATAGATTTTCAAAAATTATCTACCTACCCTATGTTGGAGCCCACTGACTCAGAATACTATTGGTGTTTTCAATAATAAAAATATATTATATTTTAGCTCGATTCCAGATCTCAGCTCAGAGTCTTTAGCGACTTAAAATATTTACATTTTACTTTATTTTTTAAACATCTGGTACATTATTTGTAGTTCAAAGACGTTTATTCTCTACTTATCTGTTTCACAATATTATCGACTTTGTTTGTGTTCTTGAATGTATGTTTCAATTTGATTATGTTTCTTTTGGCTGTTTTACATCCCCGTTCGTTTTTCATTTAACATAATATTGTTTAAGATGTTACATTTCGAATCGAATACCGGTAAGGATAAGTGATTTGGCCATGATGATTGTATTGAAAATAATTTTTATTTAGGTTTTTATTAACAGTGTAAAGAGGAAAACAAAATTATATAATAGGACAGCTGATATTTCATTTCTATAAGCTATAAAGAAAATTGGATTACTTGTCCGATTGTCTTCGCTTTTAATTGATGAACCTCAAAAGTATATTCTGATTGAGGTAACTGGATTCCAGATATAAATTTTTATCATTTGCACTAATTATTATTTTTTAAATTATTTTTCTTGATATTTAAATAACATAGTGTGTGAAAATTCATACTCCATTATAACTACAAAGATTTAAATAGGTAACTTAGAAATATCAGAATTTAAGTAATTGATAGATTGGTCAGATTAATGAGATCATCCCAAACACCTCCACGTATGTTTACCAGAAATGTATAGATATTTGCTGATAATTGGGACAATGCTCGTTATACACCTACTTGCATACAGGCAGGCACTTAATGAAATTTGCTAAGCGCGTTCTAAATAAATATCTTTTATCGGTGTTTTTTTATTACGAGTCAACCCACCATGGTACTTCCAACCCACCATGGTACTACCTACGAAACAATGCTTCGTTGATGGAATTCGAAAGTTATATGCAAGACAAGCTCGTTTAATAAAATACTATTCTAAAAATATACATTATTTTTTCGATAAGATACTTTCTTGAAATTTATCCTTATAAACAAAACAAAAACAATCTATCGAGAAATAATTAATAATTCAAATAAAAAATAGCGAAAACAAAATTGAAAACATTGTTGTAAGAACTTACAATATGGGATTGGAATGAGAGAAAATGGGTGGTGCTATTAGAAAGAAAGTTATATTAATATTGAGAACGAAATAACAAGTTGATGAATTAAAGACCTCATCACTCTCAACAGATCTATTTATCTACCTTCTTATCGATACAAAAACAATTTTTATTTTGAGTTTGAGTTGTTATTATTATTATTGTTGACAATTACTTGGAATGAGTAAAAAGGGCGTGCTTTTGTATGAGTTTGAAACTCATCACATAAGTGAAGTATAAAAAAATATCCCATTTTTCTTTTTCTCATGTTCTTCTTAACCATTATATTAAACTGATACTAGTAACAGTATTAGATCAGTATCGAACAGACTCTCTGTGAAAATGGTATGAGTGTTTCTCAATGATTATTATTATTATGTTGTTATTGATGCAACATGAGAGGAGATGGTTTGTGTTGTAGTAAAATTCCCTGAAGAGAGAGTTAAGCCGGTATTAACCTTCTCTCTGTTCTTATTTGTATATTATTCGAAGAAAACCTCTTAGTAACTACAGAATATTGTACTCCAATATCATATATAAAGAGATCTAGTAAAATGTTGAATAATAAAAATTAAAATCGGAATATAAACTCTGAAAATTACACTAACAAATGTTTAGTTAATGGTTTAAATATTCAACATATGATGGAATTTCATTGTTCGAGCTATTTTTAATTAGCTCAAAGCATTCATAAAATGAAGTATATCCAGCCTATACAGTTGTATATGTTAAGGTAAATGCACACTCTTGGGAAATGTACACTTTTACCGTAAAATGTGTACATTTCCTAAAAAGTTAGGTTTATGTAAACTGAATATAATGTATATGTACATTTCCCGGCAAATGTGTACTCTTGCCTTCACGTTTTGGTAAATGTATACACTTACCTTCATGTTTTAAGAAAAGTTAGAATACAATAAATTAAAAATGTTGTTGTTCTTTATTAAAACAGTTAAATTTTATAAAACTTTTTGAAGGAACATATAGAAATTTCATAATGAAAAAAGTTTTATTCATTTGAGCAAGAATTGCTATTGTGGGACTTGGAGTTACATAATATTCCAGAATTTTTACCCCTGCATTTTTTTGAGGAACATGTTCCTTTACAGGTTACGCATCTTTCAAAAAAACCTTGTCCACCAATAAGGGACTACATTCCTATAATTTCTCAACTTGAACGAAATGTGTAACATGAAATAGCAGCGACTAATAAACTAGCCGAAACGGTAGTTCACGTACCAAAACAAGTGCGCATGCGCACCACTAGCACTTGCGATTTCGTAATTTGTATGCTCTCATTTACCAAAACGACATGGTCATTGTGAATTCAATGTACATTTCCGTACTTTGAAATTGTAAATGTTAGTTGAATATACATTACCCAAATGAGGAGGCAAATATGCACATTTACCGGAAAATGTGTACATTTGCCGCAATATCTACTTTTACCGTAACATATACATGTATAATAATAATGTGTATTGTTATTCCCTATATGCGATTACTCAAATTTGAGCTAAAATTTTGAAGAACTCAAATATTTTACGAAAAAATGTTTCAAACAAAAGTTTTTTGTTTCAAAAAAATAAACATTTTTTTTATTTGAACTTTACTTCTATCTTTTGTAGTTTAAAAGTTTGGTCAAGGATCCATTGGACCCAATGGACCGATGTTGCTCATTCACGAACTTAAATTAACGTTTTATGTTTAGAATACGTCACCAAAATTTCAGCTCGCTATTGATTTTGTTTTAGCCTTAAAATGTCTATTAATTTCCAAAAAAAGTACTATATATGTTAAAAAAATTATCTTGAATATATCTATATTTGCTTATGCTCAAGAGCTTTATTACTTAAATTTTTTCGAATTAATACTTATTTTGTTCAAAATTTACAATAAAATTTCTTTTGTAGCAGGTAAATACCAAATATTTCATAGCTCATATAAAAAACTATTCAGTATATGGATGAACAGAAGATGTTCGTAATTAAAATGAAGTAGTTCCGTGAGATAGTGTCATATTTCACTCGATTAAATAATAGAAACAGTGATTCACTTGGAACCCAAATTTCTACTTTCACAATAATACATTTGTGTGATAACTATTTAATCTAGTGTGTGTGAACAATATTTGTCTGAGTATTACATAATAATCGCAATAATAATGCAGGGGATTAAATATTTAGCTTCATACTCAGTTGATGTTAAACAAGATGCCGTAGATTCAGAAGGATGTAAAATTGTTCCATTATCTTTGTCGTTTCCTTATAAACTGAAATTGAAAACAGTTAGGAAAGTTAAATATTTGGCTAATAATCTAAATTTACAGTGATTGAATGGAAGTATAAAAGTCTGCCTGTAATAAATATTTCTAGATAGCTACCTATAAACGTTTCTTTTAATCATGCAAATATATGAAATGTCCTAAGAGTGCTTTTTTATTATAAAGTAAAAATTTACTTCTAGAGAGAGATTTTTGATAATAATGAGTATGTCCTTACCTGGACGATCGTCTTCTCTTCTTTGTATTTGATATATTAAATATTATTTGGCATTTCATAATAGATATCAAGCTTAATTCATTAAAGTAGAAGAGCTTATTGAATTTATCTTTTGTTTAGAACTTTTTCTACACGGAAAATTATCCGTATGATACATGTATCTATTTACATATTATAATCAGTATGAAGATTTAATTGAAGATGCAAGTATATCTTATCGTTAATACATATATTTACCAACATATAATACAATTCAATGATGTATTACCATTTGATGACTTAAGTTTAACACTGCCATATGCGTTATAGAATACTTGTGCATCATGTGAAATATGGCATCGCATACAATACATATTTACATATTGTATATAATATACATGTATCGTCTTCAATATGTTAGCTATACTGAGTGTAATAACACAGTAAGCAGAGAAAAGCGTCGTACCTATTCTGTTAAGGTTTCGTCGGGAAATACTTGGACAGTGGATGGCTCAAAGAATTTATTTTGTACGAAATTAACATTAACGATGGTCTAGACAAATGGTCTAATTATAATAATTTTAACCAGCTGTTAGACTAGTTGTTCTACTATTTCAATTTTGTACCGCATCTGTAATTCAAAAATAGTACGCTGTATCGAGCTCATCTGTAAAACATTATTTTGTTCCCTCTATGATATTAAAATTATAAAAAATTTTAAAATTATAAAAAATCTTTTCCATATATTAAGCATTGGTCATTAAACTAAAGATGATACATGTATAAATTTTTTTAATGTCGGGCTTGTGTTAACGGAATCAAAGTGTAGGTAATAATAGTTAAAAATTATCTTATTAGCTCACCATGAGCTATTATTTATCATTTGTACAGAATTATTTCGATGTTGAAACTATTGGCTTGTTATGAGCTAATATTTAAAAAAACAACTGAAAAGTGTAAGAAAATTATTTTATACCAGCTGTGAGCTAACGGTTAGTTAAACTTAAATAATTAAAGAAAATCATTTTTCTATATTAAATAATGGCCCTCTGTTAACTACTTTCCAACTTAAAACAACGATATAAATACAAAATTATTTTATGTCAGTTCTGAGACAATAAAGATTCAAAATTCAATAATGGTACTACAGAAACCCAAATTTTATCTTAATATTAGCTCACAATGAGCTACTAAACTATGTAACTAGCATCAGATGATATCTCTAAAAAAATATATGCCAGCTGTGAGCCAAAATTTAATAAAAATCTGTCTAGTTTCTAGCCAGTCCGTATTTTTTTTTTAAATTTTAATTTGTTATTAAGTAACAGTAGACAATCACGAGGCCATAGTAGGCTAAAATAATTCTGATGAGCCAACTATGAGCTCACTATGACCTTGTATATCCTAACTTACATTTCTATACCAATCATTGTCTGTTACTCAGAAAAATTTGTCAAAATTTTAAGTGTCTAACTGGGTTAAGCTTATTCGGCAACAAAACCCCGAATGAACTAGACCTGACGAACTCAACTTTTTGATGTCTTGTTCCATACTCAAATGTGGAAGAACAGACTTACCAAAGGTAGCCATAGTTTAGCCATACACGAAATATAGATGGATATTTACAAATAATATAGTATCCTTGTGTTCACCTGTACTATTAAAAAATATATAGAAGTTGGTTTATATGAATTTTACCCTTTTTGAAAACAAAAATATATTTTGAATTATAATATACTAAAATAAGATTTCTTATAAATATCAAACAAAACATATTGTTCAAGTATCATTAAATAAAGAGTTGTAATCCTACTTACTTCAGCCTACTGTATGTTTTTGGTATTCTTGCCTCTCATATAAATGTCACATAGGAACATACTACATTATTATTATTACTTATTTTAATATACTATAAACTAAATACGAAGAAGATAGCAAGCAGCACAATACGCAAATGTTAATACAAATAATACAACTTAAGTAGTTTTGTTTCTACTTAAATAATATTAGCAGGATTTATAACTCTCAGGAACATAAGTTTTATTTCATGGATACGTATTAAAAAATAAATAGAGTGTATGAAGCACATGTACATTCCAACTACATATATCCGAAAAGCCAATACAAATTTAAACCAAAATATCTTTTAAAATGCCAGAAATAAATTTAAAGAATTTTCAAATTTGGAATAGTTAGGATTCCATTAATTTAAAAGATAATATCTTACTATATATAATACAAGTGGGTACTATTATACAGTTGAAAATAACAACTAACAGTAGTAATTGTGTATTAGCATTTATAATTATAAATTTATGTTGAAAATGTGAGGAGTCTGTACAGTTTAAGAAACAGTTTTATAAACTGAAGTTGTTTCTTTTGTAGAAATGAACATTTTTGTTTTATATTTCCTATCTTTTTTGGTTTTAATGGTCCCAATGGACCCATTGGGCCTATTCACGAACTTGATCTGTTTATCTGGATGACAGATATACGGAAGCACAGATTGAATTCGGCAAATAAAATGATTCTTGAACACCTATACCGAAACGTTTTAAGTACCTCCAATATTTGCTAGCATTACTTTAGACTTAAATTAATACACATATTCTATATATTTCGTGTATAGAAACATAAGTTAACAATATTTAGCATTTTATGTGTCCTTAATTGGTGAAATATTGTTTCTGACAATATAGTCCGGGAGGTGAGTGACAAAAAGGCAACCAATTTCTTGAAGCTGTTTTTTTGATATCATGACACATCTATGGTGTAGAGAACTAGTCTGATACCAATATTAAACTTGTAAAAAAACCGAATTCTTGCAACTACTTCCTTAAAGCTGAAAAAGTCAATTGCGAGCAAAATGTTTATTGAATGTTTTATAGTGGTCAGTCATGAGAATCTTGAAACATAGCGCCAGTCACGCGTTAAAGTTGTACAAAATCCTGGCAATCTGCAAGTATTTTCTAAATCCTAAAATTTGGTAAACAGGTCGAAAATATCATTTAAAATATAAAAAATTAGTGAGTTTTATTATTTTAGTATTTGTTATGAGGACGATATTATTTTTATAAAAAATGAATTGCGAGTAGTATATTAACGAAAAGAACTAATAATTAGTCTTATCGTGGTCAGTCAGGAACATCTTGCAACAGAGTGCGTCAGTCACGCAATGAAGTTAGCATTGTGAAAGTCGTTCTATCCGTCATCAAGAACACTTGAAAAAAATTTGGAGTCATATTTAAGATATAAAACTTGAACTGAAACACTTCGATAAAACAAACAACTTTTGGCTTAAATATTGTTTGTTAAAATATTTGGATTCGCCACAATTTAAGTTCAATCTTAGCTAATATTCTAGATGTTTAGTGAGTTTTATGAATGAATAATATTAAAAAATACAATAGCAGGCACTACGATATAAACGTGTCTTAATATAAAAAAAAGCCTTTAGAAAATGCTTGCATTTTGTGCCACTCTCCAATCCAGTGAATATAAGCTCGGAACTTTGATGTTGTAAAAGCTGTTTTTATTAGAGAACATGATCATATATTATAAACTAATCTGCTATAAAAGTAATTGGTGTTTATTTTTTTTTTAAATTTTGTCAATAATGAGAAATTGTTGTATGAACGTTTGTTTATGCTCTTATATTGGGATATGTGTGACTATCACTCTAGTTGTTGATATACGTCCGCCAATGGGACAAAATTTTTCAGAAGAAGAGAAAATGGAAAACTTATATAAATACAGAGATTTCCGTCTTTTTAATACACCCATGAAGCTTTTATTAATTTAATTTCAATAATTTAATTTATATTTTCTTTATTTTTTGTCTAATTTAAAGTAATACGGAATTTGAACAGGAATATATACACTAATTTTCATTTGATATATTGATATAATTGGTATAATATACTATTGATATAAGTGTTAAAGAGTCAATAGACTGACCTTCAAAATATACCTTTAAACACACCAAAAAAGTGATTACAAAAGTAACAATTAATTTTAATTTAAACAACACTTAATTTTTAAGGCAAAAAAAATTTGCAAGAAAAACAAAAATTATATCATTTCCATTTCAAACATGCCTTTATTTTAATCATCTTTGTTTTAAATCACAAGTATTTTACAATTTTAATCTGAAGATATTTTTTATTAGTGTACCGTACCCAAAATGTAACTTTAATGGGGTAAAACGGAACCTGATTTCAAAAATTCCGCTGCCTGTGTATCTATTAGAACTTTCATCAAGCAATAGGGCTAGGCCTATATTTATAATAATATTTATCAATTCTATTCAATACACAAATATATAAATATATAAATTTCGTAAGTAATAAAGAGATTCAAATATTCTGATAACGTTTCGATAAACTTATTTAAAATTTCACAACACACTCGAAGCTATCGTGTTTCTTATTAAAATATATCAACTTCTGTGGACTAAAAGGGTAGATTCAAGAAAGAACTTTATGTGTAGTATTGACGTCTTGGCGTTTGTATTTAGAAAAATATTATATTGAAAATAAAAATGAATCATTTATTGTTTTTTTATTGTTCAACAAACAATCGTATTTTTCTGTTAGCATATTTTATATGACCAAAAATACTTTCGTTTTATTAAATGTAACTCGTGTAGAATTGTAAATCAGCTACAGCCTATTTTTTATATACATTGAAGTATCGTCAATGATCGTTTATTTACGTCAATAATCGTTCAGATTACTTTGTGAAAATTGTTTTTTTTTATATAGTTTATACGAAATTTTAACGATTTTGCTTAGGAAAATTGCTGGAACGCTCTCCGCGCAACAACTAAGACCGATGACTAACCAAAGCTTACACCCTTTCGCGAATTAAAACATAAATTTACTTTGCGGTAAATATTACTGGCTCAACTGATTTACCTGTCAAAACGCCTCCTGTAAAAGACTCATAATATCCAAACACAAAGAAACATTATTTATTAGTGAAGGTTCGAAAATTATTCATTTAACTTTAAAGAATATCTAAAAATAATTTAAAATAGTAACACAAATTTAATTAATCTACCGGCAGTTATTAATTAAATTTCGACTGAAAAATTTTCCTTAATTTTGCATTTAAAAGTTAATTACTTTTTTTATACAAAATTTCAATAAAACTTACTTAGCCAATCACTCGGTATTACAACTTGACTACAAATCTTGTTATAACGTAGTTCATGATATTATAAATTGTTTAAACAGATTTTATATACCAGTCCTACAATTCTTTTCGGCTTTCTCATATACTCTTGACTTTTCTTTCGAGAACAAAAACTATTATTTTTTACAAGTTTATAGCACCATTATTTAGCCAATTAGTAATCGATCGAGATTTTTCTAGAACAGATTTCAATTTAATTTAATGAAATACACTTGTTGTAGAAATATAGACACATAAACATTGGATTGAATTATTTACTTATTTATATTATTAAATAAACCTATGTTTGTCCACCCATTATTTTGTTTTTCATACTGGAAAATTTCATTTTTCGCATTTTTTTTATTAATGCTAATATGATAACAAATAAAAAAAGACGTGTGGCACTCGAGGACTGCCGCGGTACAGCTATTGCATAGCATTTTGTATCAACTTATGCAATTATAATTTTTTATTTATTTATTTATTTTATTCATGCAGTATTGCTTTTTCTTACACCTATACACCTATATACTTTCTCATAAACAGCTGCTTATGTATTCGTCCGATTTCGGAGCAGCTCGTCTCGATTCGCAAGCCACACCTCCTTGCCCGTCGGAGTCGGGAGCGTGAGGTTTTTTCGTTACGGAATTTCTGGATTCGGTCCCCGCGCTCAAGGCCCGCGATAGAATCTATGCAATAGCTTAACAACCATATAATATTGTTGTGTGTTAGTAATTAGTAGTTAAAAATTTATATTTTTCATCCTTAAAGTTATTTAGATAAATTATTTACGATACCGATCTGACAGGTACTGCTATCAATAGTTGGAATTTCATTATACAACATTTCAAGTTTAATCAAGTAATTTTATTTGACGTCCCGGATAAAAAAGTATATATAATTATTTTGAATGATATATGATTTTATATAATATTATAGTATAGAATTATATATGATATTTTTTAATTTTTCTTTTAGTTATTAAATCTTATTACATAAAAATTTCGTGTTCGTTTACCACTGGACCAATTTTAATAAAATTTTTCAAATTTTGCAAAGTGTGCAGTTTGATTCGACTTGAGAGATAGAATAGTTTATATCTCAATTTATACTCGGAAAATTTTTTTATTGCAAATTATTTCTTTATTATATGACAAAGAGTTATAATTACCTGTGTTATTTATTGGCTGGATTGAGTAAGTTTACAATAAATAGTGAAATTTGAAATCAAAATACCAGGTGTCCCACAGCATGAGGTGTGGTGTTTTCGACACCAAGTACCTACAAGTAAGTATAGTCGGGCATCCGATAAGAAATGATTATCCGAAATTCTACACCAAAGGCAGTGAAAAACGAGGGCAAAGTTTGTATGAGACAACGTGATTTCTTGGTCCAATCGACTCAAATTTCGCATGAAATCGATGTAATATCGGTAAAATAGACACAATATGCTTGGCATTGGCGTCGTAGTATCTAGATCATTACCATGTTGTGTGTTACATTGTCATGGCATTTTATTTAATAATTAATTAAAATCTTGCGTGGTTTTATATTTAATCAAAATAGTCAATGTTTTGCCTTATTATTTGTGATTTGTGTTATGCACAATTTGGTATTACTGTACATTAATGTAATTCACCATATTTATAAAAAAGGTTTGAATTCTAAATAATTAAGTATTTGTGACTAAACAACCTTATTAGGAAAAGAATGCATATGGTTAAAATTCAAGTATAATTGTAATTTATCTACTGTATTATAAAATCCGATAGATTCTTAAAATACATAAGAAACAAGGAAAATTTTGGCGATTTTATCATAGAATAGCCATTGATAAAACAAATATAACTATTCCTGTTATTAACAAATTGAGTTCTGTTTAAATAAATCTAATTTTCAATTAGCTTAGAGACATAATAATATAGTATCTTTAAATCAAAAGTTTATAAAAGTACAAAATAAATGGTGTACTTTATTAAATATAACAACAAAATAAATAAATGGCTGACTAAGTTTATACTAAGTCTTAAAAGTCCCAAACAGCATTTTACAATTATTATTAAGTTTTGTTTTGAAATGTTATAACTAAGCAACTGTGTTTGTTATTACCATCTTAATCGTCTGATACTCATAACTTTGTTCTTTATATATATATATATATATATATATATATATATATATATATATATATATATATATATATATATATATATATATATATATATATATATATATATATATATATATATATATATATAGATACATATATATATATATATATATATATATATATATATATATGTATATATATATATATATATTTATATATATATATATATATATATATATATATATATATATATATATATATATATATATATATATATATATATATATATATATATATATATATATATATATATATATATATATATATATGCATGTATATGAAGAAGTATGTTGGGTTGGTTCTCTTTACTTTAGATTATATTCTATTTTGCTTTATCCTCATTATTTTAAAGAATGAAATTTTCTGTATTTACTGTACGTTTCAGTTATTATTAAATGTATTTGTTTTCATGAATAAAACAAACATTCCACAATATAACATTCGTTGTTAATATTTTTGAAAAGAATTTAAAAATAATTTTATTTAGAAGTAAGGTCCAATTGTTTTTACTTAGAGGGTATGTGAAAAAGCTCTTAAAATAATTAAAGCCTGTGGCCATTCATCATATGATTAGTTGTCATTTAACTTAAAATATTTATAATAGGTGCACTTTAGTTGCTGCAAAGTGAATTTTCAATTAAGCAAAATAAACTTTTAAAGAGTTTTAAGCAATGATTCATGTAAGTGAATCAGTGCAGTAATTTTGATTGTAATTTTGATGAAATTGATTTATTGAATGCAGACCGTAAAAGTACCTAATTTTTTTCACATTGCTCTGTCGGCGTGATTTCACGACAGTTGTACATCATAATTAGTTAATTTTAATTAAGAATTCGAGCACCCAATTTAATTTTTTCAGCACCTTAATAGCACATAATATACAGCATATTTAAATTCAATTTTGAATATTTTTCTCTCCTTGACTGACTAGCATATGTTTATTTGCTAGGGTCAATTCTTGTGTCTGAATTTGAAAGCATTTATCCTCACGTTAATTTGCTAGTTTGGATGACAAAACATTTTAATGACAAACATAACCTACACTCCCTTGAGGAAAATACTAACTTGTTGTCTTTGAAAGTTTTCAAAAATAGTGATCAAATCGGGGATATTGTTTGATTACTTTTTCTCTCTGTAAAATACATAACTTTCAGTATTAAAATAAAATAAGTGAAAACTAGTTTTTAACATCAACTTTTCTTGATCGCATTGTATTTTTTTATCGTTTGAGCATAATTTTACATTTCAGTACATTTGCTATATGAAAAGTTATTTTGTTAAACTAGAATTAATGCAAATAACTATTCGAAACTTCGTACATTCTCGTAAAGTAATATAATATTAATATAATAACAATATTATCGGACATTTATTTCAAATAATTCGTATAGCACAACAGAGAAGAATTTAATATTATCGTAGCTAACCTCAACCCCCGATTTTAATATGAAGCATAGAAAGTACTGGTTAAGATACCAAAATTCCCATTAAATTGGCGTCTTGTAACGTTCGGGATCTTAAAAGAATATGGAAAAATGGCAAAGAAAATTAAAAAAATTGATTTTTAGTTGAACGGATAGTAGATAGACTTTTTGAACTGGTTTGGCACCTTTTTTTTTCGTAATTTTTGTAATTCGAAAATCTTTACAATCATAAACATAAATAAATTAAAGGTTAGATCTAAAGAAGAAATAAAGGTAGATTTTTATAGCTTATTTTCTTTCAGCTGCTGAATAACAATTAAAAATGAGCTCAATTTTTGGTTAAGAAAAAAAAGAATCTTTCCTCTTTCCGAAAACCGACCTGGGTGTCCCAAAATCACTCTGACCGCAGGTCCATTGGTGTTCCATCGGTAACATCAAAATCTTCATTTAAAAATTCTTAAAAGTCGCTTTATGGTGTTACTTGCGTCTATTGTCTTATATTAATAAATTTTTAGCGTAATGATAATAAGTGTTTTACTTCAAGTATGGTTTTCAAAGTAAAATAAATAATTTTATAGTTTCTTTATCACAGTGACCTCAACACTTTTTAGACCTTAGGACAAAAATAATAAAAAATTCCCCTAATTATAATCATTCCACCAAAATTTTGTTTTCAATAGTAACTTTGAGCGCGGTGACGTATCCCGTAAAATTTTGCAGCTGCTCTGAAGAGTAGAAAATCTACGTTGCAGTATCATAACTTTTCTTAAAAAAATTTTATTTCGTAGTTTTTTTGATATTTCTTGGAATCTTCTGGTCCGAATCGGTTCAGGAAATATAAGTTACGTGATTTTTTTTGAAACGCCACTTGTTTGGTTCAATTCGGTCAAGCCGTTAAAGAGTTAAAAGCGGGACACATACTTACATACATACACACACACACACACACACACACATACATACAAACAGGGTGACGTCACAGAAACCGTCAAAATAGTTTTCTAGGACCTTTAAACGTCAAGATCTGATCAAAACACGAGTTAACATCACTAAGTTTTTATTAATTCTATTTTATTTGATATTATAGTTTGAGTAAATCTATTTAACTATGAACCCTTTAAATTTATACATACAATGTAGCTGAAGGCGTTATTTTAAAATATTCATTGTTTACCCCCTATTTTCACCGTATTAATTGTCAAAGACACATACATATACTTGCAGGCTGACATTATGCAAATTTTTTGACATTATATTTCCACCTTAAAGCAATAATTTTGAAAGTAAAACATGCTTCAAAACTCTAATGTAATATTATCGAAAATATTACTATTCAAAATTTTCAAATTATATTTACGTATTTACATTCTTTTACAACTCATTTCATACTGCCATTGCAAAAAAATCATAAGTTTTTATTATTTTGAAATAATAATTTTTTATCACTTAAAAATCTTTGGCATTTAAGAAATGTTTTATGGCTTTAGTTTAAAGTGAAATTCGGTAGTAAAATGGTTTTAATATTGCTATACGAGAACCAGCAAGGCCTATAATATATATCCATCATATACAGTGTGATTGTGGTAAACATTGTAAGGACAAAATTATTAAACTGTCATGTTTGTCTCGTTATTGACACATTCTTTGGAATAATTTTTGGATATAAACTAGCTGTACAAGAGGAATAAATACAAATTCAAAAGTATTGAGAATATAATAAGTATAGATGTAAGGAATAATATAATTCTAAAATTCAGTTTTAAGTTTCAAACATTTGCCGTATTATAGTATCTTTAAGACCGGGAGTAAAATTCAGTCATTTTCTTTGTAAAATCATTGGATTTTAATAGCTCTAATATTTAGGACATTGTCTTATAATAATATTAATAATGAATGTTCCATTTTTAATAGTTAAAACTAATTGATGATGCCCCAAAATTTGTGGAGTTGAATATTATTTTTAGTTATTTACTAACAGAGCTGAACAACATAAGCTTATTGATGAGAAACATCGTTTTGAAAGGACATTCTCAAATGCCTCAAAATATTTGGAATAAATAATAGAATTTTTAATTTATTTACTTTATATTCTTTTAATTTTTTCATTTTATATAAATTCTACCATCAACTTTTATTTTAACGTCTTCTTATTTTTAAACAATTTGTTCATTTCTATATGGTGAATAAATATAATGGTTGGATAAAATGGTCAACTTAATAAATTATGAAGAAATTGGCTCAGTTAAACGGTACCCATAAATAGTTCAAAGAAACATGTTCATTGTTGTGGGGCTTTGCATTCTACTTAAAAAGTTGATTGCCTACAATGAAAGTTTCACTTTGTGTACCAGGTTAGCTTATTTGTTATATTAATTTGTGGCATATCATGCTTTCATTGAATCTCGATTAAGATGTGGAATCATATTATGGAGAAACTCAATTATTAAAAAGTTTGGTTCCAGCAAAAGTCCTGCATTAAAGGTATACTGAGCTTAAGAATCAAAGAATCTTGTAGAAACCACTTCAAAGAACTATTTTGATAGATTAGTAAAATATCACTATCACCTGTTTTCCCGACAAGAGAGGATGCATAGTCATGATACACGCTATAAGATAAATTTACTAATAACTGAAACTCGCTTAGCTTCAATTTCAAAAAGTACGACATATATGTTTAAAAATTCTTCACAATATTTTTGTTAGTATAAAAATATTTGTTTTATATACAATTTAAGATTGAAATGTAATTATTATTTTGAGGTACAAATAATAATCCTGATAACCTAAAAAGATTCAATTGATATAAGTAGGTATTGTACATTTTACAGTTGGTATATTTGCTTAATTTCTTGTAATAAATAATCATGGTATTTATTGTGTTATCCTTATAATAAAAAATATCTAGAATTATTCCACTCTTAAATTATTGTAACTGTTTACAAACTTGAATGAATTTGCTATAAAATTAATCGCTTGTATGGTACAACTTGGTTATTTTTAAAACCATAATAAGAATTTATTCAGATAAGCATCGAGTAGTGTTTTAAAGGTGGGATTAAAGTTTTACATATTTAATCAGACTAAGCTCTCTAGAACGTGTTACATTGTATCGATACCTTTCAAGCTCATAGTACACATAGTGGAGACACATGGAACATACAATCGCGGAATCGAGTCTAGGAGTATTTGTATAAAGGTAAATGACTACCACTGAATTACAATTAAATTAAAGAGGTATGCAACTCATAAAAAGTGGGGTTCTGTATAAATAATAATGAATCACACGGTATAAAACTGAATATCTACATCTACAGTATGGAACCTACAGTACAGAATTGTAAATCGTATATTTTACTTAAAAGATATATTGTAGTGTGTTATTATAAAATTTTAAGGTGTGGTCATAAACATATTTTAACACACGTAACAGTTATAAAATAAAGATGGTTATAAAATATCTACATTTAGGGTACATAAATCCCCCATATATTGTATGTAATACTTGCGTGCATCAAGTATATACAATTTTATTCAACGTTCGATGTATAATATTCTACGATATAGTATTTTAACTCAAATATCTTTGAAAAGTACGCTTTAACTAGTTAATTCATAACAGATAGAGAAATGTTGCTCTTTAAATTATGATACAGTATGAATGAAAAAATATGTTGATAAATACGTTTTAAGGGGGTGATTGATATATAATAATGAAGCATCATCATCCATTATATCAAAAACTTTCAAATTGCGTACTCAAATAACTCAAAAAATGATTATTCAAATATTTTGAAATTTGTTATGCAATATATTGCAATGAAAACGTATGGCTTATCGAATATTTTATTTCGAAGAAATATTTTTTAATATAAAATTGAATTTTGATTTTTACCTTATAAATTTTTTTTCGAGAAAAACTCTCCGTTGCCATGTTAATATTGTGCATAACAACCTTCAAATTATTTGGATAAGTACTTTTCGACTTATTTGGCCGCCAAAAATAGAAAGAAATGTAATGAGTATTATATGTAATGTAAGTCAACAGTTTGTAAGAAGCACACACTTTTATGTTAATAACAGCTGTGAATAATTGGTCTTAAAATTGATCTTATTAAAACCACAATAGTTTTACGGATAGCTACCCATGTATGAATAGAACTTGGTAATGGCTCAATTTTATATTGAATATAATCATTATAGGCTCGTCATCTGTAGTTAAAACTTGTATCATTTTTGCATTAGTTGTTATTTTATACCTTTAAGTGCCTATAACTTGTTCTTTATAAAGTACTTTTTATTTATACTTATAATTAAAATTAAAAAAGGCATTATATAATTTCGCACAATAATGCATACATAGCTCTAATATGTAAAATAGTATATCTATGGTATGAACATACCTTTATTCTGTCTTAATATTTAGATACACATACAAACCTACTTCCAATTTATTTATAACCTAAAGTATAAATTTATTTTAATATAATAAAGTTTTCGCTTTTATTGTAAGAAGTGTTTATAGATTAATTTTGTTTTCACACTATGTACAATACATTTACATTACATTACACATAGAGGAAAGTTGTGCTATATAATCACAAATATTTACTAAAAATAATATTTCAAAGTGTGGTTAAGTTTATGGTTACCAAGTTGCGATTCTTTGATAGTATTTTTGGAATACTTTATGAAATAATTTGATGTTTTTTCGCTTTTTAATACTGTCCCTTTCATAGAAGGATCTTATTGACGATTTAGGTGATTATATAAAAATATTTTCTTTGAAATAGAAAGCCGATGTTACTACTAAGAATCATGCGAAATTTTCGTAAAAGATATAATATGGAAGATGCACAAATTATTTTAACTGATAAATCTTAAAAAAGAACCAAAATATGGACTTTAAAAATTCGTAATTAAACAAAGAAAGATATTTGCATAATTGAAGTCTACGATAAGAGGTCCTATCGTCATAAGGCTTATTATACGAAAAGAGTCCTATCACTGTCAATAGCACTTACACACACTTTCTGTCAAAATTTAAAATAAATAATGTTAATAATAAAACAATATTATTTAAATTACATTCATATTCAAACTTTTGTTCAGCGATTTTTCCACAGAAAATGACCGCTTATCGTAAAATCACCCATACAATTTTTTTGCAGGAAAGAAATGGAAAACAATCTTTAAGAACTCAGGGACTCATTTTACATAATTGAAAACTGTTAAACTTTCTTACCCGTTTTATTAAATTAACTTTTATATATAGTTTTTTACTCTATTCAAGAACAAAATAATAATAATTATAAAAAAAAAATCCAACAGATATCAAATTTTGGTGCATTAAAAGGGTGGTGCATTGATTTTTGGGTTCTTAAAGCTAAATCAGTTCTCATATATACTTGTCATTTCTCATATTTGAATATTAACATAATTAACATGTATTTTTACAGTGAATTATATTAAAAAAAATTACCAAATGGTTAAAAGCGTTGATGTTTTAAGCACTCTTACCATATATGAACATAAAAACGATAACATTAGATATTATAAAGATAGCGATATAATAATAAACATATAACATATAATAATCTATATTTATATAAGTAATTTCATTATTATTTATCTATCTATATTTTTTCAAGTGATAAGATTAAACTGTTCTTGTTGTTGTTTTGTTCTCATAAAATTTTATATAAAACGATGTTTTCTTCTTCCATCACAAGTTCCCAAAAAGTATGACAATTGTTAAATAAATGTATAAAGTTAAACAAAACGGCGCTGGTTAAGTCTGTAACAGGGGATACTTTCGTTGGGATGCGTTGCTGGGCTTGTGTATTGATAGAGGGAATACTTAATATAATCGGAAAAAGTCAAAAAGTAGATTATTATTTATTTATTTATTTTTTTAATATTAATTTAGAAAATATCTATCATTTCATTTTGATAAACATTTTTTGTGTAAATTTATTGAACTTTTTGTGAATCGTTCTTTTCAAGTAAATCTTTTCAATAAGCAAATAAGTTTTTTAAAATGTAATATCTATAACGGAGGTTTACAAGCGGTTTTGATGAGACTTAAAAGATCCACACAACGAACTTCCAAATAAGAGAATGAATAAACAATAATTTGTTTATGAAGAGTATTTTAGAAGGAATTTCTTGCTATTTTTTTATTATTCTAAACAAAAAAAAAAACGACTAGGTCGATTTTACTGAAAATGGTTTGTTTAAAGTTACGTATTACGTAATAACGCGTCGAGTAAAAGTATTTCCAAGTCGATATGATTATTTGTTCTCTATATAATCGAAACGAAAAGAAAGGAACACGTTGATGCATACACACGGATATCACTCTGAAAACGTTTGATTTGTGTAATAATGACCTTAAAATTTACGATATGTCAAAATTCGGGATTCATAAAATCGGGCCAAATATTAGAACTTCCCACTGGAAAGTGTAAAATTAGAAAATAGAGCATATAGTATTGTCTTCAATTCAATAAGTACCCAAAAAATTATGATTTATATTGTAGTTCTGCCACTAATATTTCTAATAAAATTTAATGTGATATTTAAAGAAAGCCATTTACGTTTTTCAATAATTTTTATGTATCAGGAAAAACGTTTTTTTCATGTATATATTTCTCTCATTTCCAAATATGAAAAATATAATATATTATTTGACAAAATTTTTTTCCTTAACATTTTTATTATTTATTTCACAATGTCTCTACTGCATTATATTTAAATCGAGTCATATATTTTATAGAAAAAAATAGAAAACAAAACAGAAAAGGGGTTAATGGTTTCAAGGAAATTTAGACTACGATGACGAACAACAATTGTGTATGTTGCTCATTTTGTTTTTCATTATTTTCATTTATAAGACAAAGTATCTCAAAAGTATACCCCTATCAATTTTGTTATATTTTTATATTTTTTTAAATAAGTCTCAAACTTGTTTATATCTAAATTATGTGCCTGTGGTACACCTTTTGAATTAAATACATTTTATTGGAATAAAAATAAATAACGGAAGTATTCTTCAATATTTTGGAAATAAAAAGATTTTGAATCCAATCGCGAATTTTCTTGTTGCTTTTAGAAAACAATAATAAATAGAAACAATATTATTTCCAAAAATAAACGAGATTATTATCGTAGCCAAAACAAGATATTTACCATTTTCAAAAACTCAAAATCAATATGAAAATATACCAAATGGAAAAAAATTTGACATACCTGCATTTTCATCTTTAAATGTTACTAATTTGAATAATTTCACAAAAATCTTTTTAATTTTTAAAGACTTCCACGATAGAGTTAAAAAATATACTATTTATACATATGCCTATACTCAAGCAGGGCATTGAAGCAAAAAATTGTATTAAATACATCCTTACCTCAATAGTACTTAAATAAAGACTAAATTAATTACGTGCAACTATTAATCTATAATTTTTTTTTATATTTTTTATTATTTTCACGTATGATGCTCAAATACAAATTTAAGATACAGTTTTAATTTTTTCTAGATGTAATATTATTGTAAAAAGATCTATAATCTATTGCAAAATAAAATAACTAAATATCTAAAATTTAAAACGCTTCAAGCTATATTATCTATATATATATATAATATCTATTTTCTAAAAGATTTAGCAAATGAAGTAAGTACAGCAATAAGACAATTTTGAACTGATAACATACAAACTGGTTGACTGGAGATATGTAGACCTCAGTCATCATCAGAACATCCTCACTCATCATCATAGAAATTACAAAATTTCTCTATCTTAATTCAAAATTTCCATACAATTTAAAATATTAAACCAGCTTGGTATATTAGGTTACGAACCTCAATTTTAATTGCTTCGATTAAACCGTCTTCACGAATATTAGTGGAATCAATTTTATTTTTATTTTCAGCTTTTGTTGGTATTGAGTCTAGGTTTACATTTTGATGTGAAATATAGTCAATTTAAAATCAGTTCGACCCTCAATTGGTTTATATGTTAGCTAAATTTCAATATGTATAATATATCTTCAACATACTACATATGAGAGTAGCAATAGTTTTGAAAATTTATTGTAATGGAGCCATAAGTTTGAAACAGTAAATTTCCTAAATGTGATACACTATCCTACCATATTTGATCGAAAACGGAAACGGACGTTTATGTCATATGCATTAAGCTTACATCAGCCCGAAAGTGGTTAAAACTTTCATGCAAACAATGAAATTCATCATTTATGAGTATCCACTTTTTCAAATGTGTGATATATAATTTTTAACTCACTCTGTATTTGGATTTGTATATGTATATGTTAAAAAGCGAGATGGATGGTTCTATTGTTTTGTTATAACAACCCATGATAATAATAATGCCCCTTTGTGTCAGTTTAAATAGTAAAACTTTCATCAGGATGTCATTCATATCACAAGTGTTTATTATTTTATATATATGTAAATGTAGGTAGGTATTATAAATAAAATATATAAAACAACAATACGAATTAACTAACACCAACATTGAAACAGAGTTTAACTATTTTTATACAAAAAATACGTAGTAAAATTAAAACGAGAAAACACGACTAATTTTCGAAATTTTTTAAGTGAAGCTTCTTTAGAAGCGTATGAAAAACCCACATTAAAAAGAGGAAACCACATACATCTGTATACAACATGCTATAGAATGAGATATAAATATCTATAACGTGCTAGAATGAAATAGAAGTATTTTTGGGACTTAACATTTGAGAGAAAAAGATAGAAGGCTTATTATTTGATTAGTATGCATGTGTAAAAAATTGAGCTTAACACAACTAGCAAATAATAACAAGATACAAAATTTAAAAATTTTTATTAAATATATAACCAATATTTTAATTAGTTTTCTATTAAAATTACCAACATGATAATCATGTAGACGCAATGACGCCATTTGCAAAAGTACAATATTTCGTGGCCACAACGCCAGCGTAATAATTATATACGAATATATACAATTATAGAAAAATCTCAAAAACTGCTATATACAAGATGTAAAAAATTATAAACGATTATGTATTATTATATTTGATTATATATTATTATACAAAAATCTAAAAAACATTATATATCAAATTATATAATTATATACGAATCATATATAATTTTATAGAATTATGTATGATTATATATAAATCACAAACAACATTATATATAATTTTATATATTTAAATAAAATTACATAAAATTATATATAACTTTTTTATCGGGGCTGTTTGATGTACTTTTAGATCAATGATTTAAATTTTGTTGAAATTGATCATTCTGAATATAGAGACGAAAATTGCAAATAAAATTTCACACAGTTATATGAAACTATAAACGTGTGGAATTTATGATTGTTACTAATAAAATTCTATGCTATGTATGTATTATTTTATAATATAGTAGTTCTCGAATAACGAATTTATAAAAATTCGCTATGTATGGTTCTATTATAATATACTTATACTTCACCGGTAAATAGAGGCTTCATTTTACCATAAACACTTTTTCGAAACTAACATATTATTAGATCGTCGGATATTATTTGTAAAATATAAAAGTGGCCATGATTATACAAAATAAAAATTCATTAAGAAAGACATTTTTAGAAATTTACATTTGTCAGATTTACATTTAAGTCAGTATATTCGTACATGGAGAGGAAGTATTCTGTCCATTATGGGCAGTATATTTTATTTCAAATTACCTTCTGTCCATGAATATAATATGCTACCTGTTTTTTGTTTGTTTGAGTAGATAAGGCCCTTCACTTGCTAAAGCATTTGGATATGGTGTAATTAACATGTTGATTAATGTTTACCACAATAATGTACTCACTAAAATCATAATTATGCTATTGAAAATGCATACTGATTAAATATAGTTATAAAAATGGTTTTTGAAAATTGAAAATATGTTTATAGTCTGAAATTTTATCTTCAAACCATACAAACAACATTATAATATTTCTTGTACTAGTTTAGCGTGCCTTCGGTAAGAACACTTTACGGAGAGTTTTGGCAAATCATATACATCTAAGTCATTAAGCTTTCATCTGTACGCATTAGGAATATTTTTCTTTAAATACATATACTTGTTTTCTTTTCCGAAGAAAATCCATTTTTTGTTTATTGTTTGTTAATGATATCGATTTGATAACAAATTATCATTCATTTATAGAATAAAAAAAATTGAAAATATTTATGAAAAATATTTGTGAAGTACTTAAATACATATTTAAGGTTGTTAAATAACAAAAAGGTTTTCCTTTATATTAGAACAAGTACTTATTATATCTTTTCAATAGATTTGAATCAGTCATAAGAGATAGAATATTAGTAATCTTAGAATAGAGAATGAGACAAGAAAATTATTTCTGGTACAAAAGAAAAGTTGAATAAATACCTATTAAAAAAGAAAAAAGAAAAGGATTTTGTAAAAGAGGTCATTTAAATTTTACAGTTGATTTCATTTTCATTGCAATTTAGTGGATTATTAATATAGAAAAATAAAATTTATTGAGACATATTTATGAAGTTTTACTTCGATGATAACCTTTTCAGTTTATTTTTTATTATATAATATATTAAATATTATATTTTTATATTAATTCTTTATAATTTTCATATTTTTCGCGTAATACAAAGAATTTAATCTTAGATAGATTGAGATAGAGGGAAAGATTTTAGTATTTAAAGTATTCTCAGAATTGAACAAAAATGGAAAAAATAAGTTTAAAACAACAAAATCAATACTAGGGTAGTGTGATCTAAAAAGTAAGAAACAAGAAAATATTATTGTCCGATGCTCGCTTGTACTAAACAAAGTATGGAAGTGGGGTATGGTGGCATTTGACCACATCTATATTCTACTTCTTTTATTTACAGTAAATTTCCGTGGTAGACTTTTAGTTCTTAACCTAATTTTTCACTTTTCAATGAGAGGTAATTGTAATGTGGATGATTTTATAAATCCAGAATTTTCACATGTCTTTATATTTCAAGGTCAGCTGTTTCCAAATCCAATGTTTTTAGATAGATGTTCTGAGTGTGTGAATGTATATTCGGTACTAAAAAACGTAACGACCTGAATCTTCCAATATTATAAACAATTATAAAATATACTAATTTCATGATGGATTTTATAATTTTTTCAGTCTATAAATGTTTTAGTTAGATTAACAACATAACAATCAAGTATTTAAGGTTTTAAAATAGGTGAAAAAATTAAAATTGATAAAAGTGTAGCATTTTTTATCCCACGAGTATACGTGTATATGTATGTATTTGTGGTCGGTGTTTCGAGAACATATGATGCAATCGATATAGAACCACTTTCGTTTGACGTATAATTATGTAAATTAAAACTTACTAACTTCTCAGAAGAATAGGTTATTATAATTGGAATGTTTTCCATATGAATTTAATTTTATGCACCGTAGCTACTTCGTTTGATACCCAATGGTGACACTTTTCAATAAAATAAATTTAAAGACCTCCACTTTTAAGATGTAACATTTATCGTATTGATTTATTCTTATATAATATAATTTATGTTACCCAGACTACCATGACTGATTCGTCATGATCGCATTCATTTGACACCGCATTCATTAAAATCAATTTCATTTTCACCACTCTACGGCGGAACATGCGCACATACAAAACAATTCTTTTGGATTTGCCGTCGACAAAAAAAGCATTAGTGTGGGTCTGACAAAAACATTATTCGAAAAAGACACAATTTACTTACATTGGAATAAATATATAAATTGGAATAAAAAGATTATAATATAAATAGTAATCACATGATTGTTGTCACATGAAAATTGACGTAAATTGTACGGAAATGTTTTAAAATTACGTGCAAAACTAAAAAGGAAAAATAAATTTTTATTGTTTAACCACAATAATTGGATAGTTTCATCGGCAGTGAAACTAACTTCTCTATATTACAGAGAATGCATGTAAAAACATTCAATTCGAACATTCAAAAACATTACTACTCCTCATCATTACTTCCATTAGTCTGCTTCCATTAGGCAGTAACCTGAAGAAATTTGAGGAATTAATGAATTTTAATGTTTGTTATAAGTTACCTAATATTTGAGATGTTTTCCATTTATTAGATGTGAAAATGAAAATTGGTAAAAGTAAATTACAGCAAGTGAATAACTAATCACAAAAAAAAAAACAACAAATACTTTTAAAAAAAAGATATATTGGGGATGGATTTAAATTTCATTGCGTTGTTGTAAATATATAATGGTAGATATAATTAGAATAACTAATGTCATTTGAAAACTTTTATGATTGATATGAAAATAATTAAATTTATGAACCCTAAAAATAGCAAACAAGAAACAAACACAAATTTAAACATTAAATTATATTTGACAAAAAATTTATGTATTATATATGTTAAAAAATAATTACTAATGGATAAATTTTACCTACCTAGTCCATTTTTCCAAATATGAACCTAAATTTCTCTTAATATTTGAAAAAATTTCCAATGATACATTTCTACTTCAAAGTATATTATTATAGTTAAAATATTATTCAAAATTGTAGAGCCTACTTTGAATTCCTTTAGTTTGTATATACATTCAATAAACGTACGTCATTTAAACTTAAACAGTTCTGTAACAAACTAAAACTGTAACAGTTTAAGACACTAAAAATTATTTTACAGCCTTAAACTGTTTTTGATAAAATCGACGAAATTCAAATCTAAATTTTTGTTTGAAAGTATACATCGTTCAGTTTTAAGCTTACTTTATAGTTAGTATTACCAAAAAAAAAAGTTTCTTATTAATTTTCATAATTCTTATATTTAAAACCTTTTTTTTTACATGGCCAAAGTACCCTCATCCTGAATCGAAAAACTTGAATTTAAGTTTAGAGTGACATGTTTCATAAATAAATTAACATCCTATATGAAATACAAATTTTTTTTTTATTGGTGAGAATTTAATTTCCGGAATTTCTCTGTTAATTATTTTAATTTTTTTTTTTTTTTTTTTTTTTTGTACATGAGTTGGAGTACCGTTATGAATAAAGTTAATATAAAATACTATATCGATTATATGCATGTGAAATATTATATGTTATGATGAATAATATATTTTTTTAAATCCTGTGATTATTGGTTGTAAAGTTTTAGTAATTCTAATATAAAGTTTTCGAAAGTAAGTTATACTGAAAATATTTTTGGTGACCCTGTAAACGTAAATATTTATCGTCAGTTCGTTACTATCCGCTTTGATGCAAAATGTACATTTGTTTACCGCAACAAAAAGCTAGTGGTATGAATAACCAAGAAACACACTTAAGTAGACAATAAACAGTTGTATCTTTTATTAAAACTCGATTAGGTATTTTTTCAGTACAAAAACATAAAATGACATATTCTCATCATAAATCATTTAGTTTTTGACTGACAACCAAACATGAACATTTTCTAGTAGTTATCATTATGTAAAATGCCCCTCAGGACACCAGAGAAGGTATAAATAACATGCTCAAACGAAAAGAAAGTTTCAATTTATGATATTTTTGTGTTTTCTGTAATAAAAATATCATATAATAATCAAACTGGACTGACAAACGTTTGTTTATGATAATTTATGAAAGAAAATATTTGACTTTCACTACGAAATATATTTATTTGATCATCGAACTTTAGTATAAAAGTATTGTGCCAAATAAACAACACCGACTCTTTTATTTATTAAAACTCCTACTCTTTTAAATTATTTTTGTAATAAAAATATAATCATTATTTTAAAATACTGTATGATGTTTTTTCGTAATTAGCTTTATATAATTTTTCATAATTCATACATACATACTTATAAAGATATTTTGTCAATAAAATGCTTTTTACTTCTGAAATTTTAATTTTGTCTTACAAACTCAACCCATAGTACCACCTCTATTTAAATCTGTATATCAATGTCTAAATAAGATTATTAGCTAGTTTTTATATTGTTTATGTTAAACCGAAGATACCTTAACTACTTTTGATTTTAGCTTGATCTAAAGTTTGTTAATCCAATACATATTAATCCATATATCGAGTTACCAGATAAGCTTCCCGTTTAAATGTTCACTTTGGTATATTTTATATATTTAAATGAGCAATATATATATATATATATATATATATATATATATATATATATATATATATATATATATATATATATATATATATATATAATATATATATATATATATATATATATATATATATATATATATATATATATACACAAGACATATATATACACAAGAATTGCTCATTTAAATATATAAGATATACCAAAGTGAACATTTAAACGGGAAGCTTATCTGGTAACTCGATATATGGATTAATATGTATTGGATTAACAAACTTAAGATCAAGCCAATTGCGGGGGCGACAAATCGATCTAGCTAGGAATCATTTTTAGAAAATGTCATTTTATTCGTGTTTTATCGATAATTTTTATAATGTAATGATATTTTTGTTTAATATTTATAGTCATATAGGCATTGGAGTAGCTAAGTGTTAACGTGCGAGGCTCTTATACAGAGATCCCGCGTTCAAATCCCGGCTCGACCGACGAGTTAAAATTATTTTTTTTTTACATTTTAAGCCCAACCCAACCCAACAAAACAACACAATAAAGTAAATAATATTTTTCAATATTATTTTGTTATTATAATTGTATAATTTTTTATAATGTAATGATACATTTGTTTAATATTTAAAGTGATTGGAGTGGCTTAGTGTTAGCGATAATTTCCAAAAAACACAAAATATTTTAATAAAAAAAAAAAATAAAATACCGAGCAAAGCTCGGTCATCCAGGTAGATCTAAAATCCACTAGATTTAAAATATTATAGGGAACCTACCTCAATTTCGAAATTTGAGTCTCTGACAAATCTTGAATAAGTGTATGGAATTACCTAATATATGTTTGAAAATATTTGGTAATTGTACGGAATCTCAATGTTTGGGATTAGTTATCAACGATTGGGCTCTCATACGATGTATGGGTAACGATAGAAAAAAAATAAGTTATCTTGGTACAGAAAAAATAAGCTGTTTATTTGGCAGTAAGCCTCATAATCAAGGATTGCTCTTGGATTTTCGTAAATATCTCAAAAACTACTCTACTACGAACCACCAATTAATGATTGTATTTCACTTGTTTCAACTCATATGCTATATTTTGAATTTGAACTGCTCGAATATTTCAAAAAGAACAGGTTTTATATTGTTACAAAACAAAAAATTGTCTTGGATTGTTAAATTTTGTTGGCTAATATTATAGTTAAAAATATTAGTTAGATATAACATCAAATAATAGTCTCATATTAGCTACAAGAGAATTTTATAGTGAGGTCTAAAGATATCTAAAGACTGGAAGAAAGTTATAAATAATAGCTAAAAATATTCAAGTAGTAGCTAAACAGACATAGGTTATTTTATAATTTTGTTTCATTTAAATGTCTTGAATCTAATACTGCTTAGCCATTTAACAACTTGGTGAAGTGTAATATAAAATTATTTACAGTAAAAATTAGTCAATAAATTTTAGGTATCTAAATAACTATAGCTCAGCAATCATATAAAAGTTCAAGCAATTCTTTTCTTGAGAGTGACTCGACAAAAGTAAATGACGTATGACTTTTATATAAACATTTTCCGATTCCCGTATTACAATGGATTTTAGAAATAAACCTACCAGCTTAGTTGTCCATTCATTAAAAAATGATTGATAATATCTATTTATTTAAATTTTAAAATATAGGTATATCAAAAATTGATTTATTTATTTCAAAAAACAAATAGAAATAAAATTATTTCTACTTGATTTCATCATTTGCATACTTTCAATTCAAAACAAAAACACTTATTGATAGTACCATCGATCTTTTCATTTGAAGGCACTTTTTTTTTATTACAATATTTGGTTTTTTCACAATTTGAATAGATAATGTTTTTGATTGATCATTCATTATTTTATTAATAGCTGTTACTCGGTGCTTTACTGATGCACGTATACAAAAACTTATTTAAGAGTACTTTAATTGTGCTAGTAGTTTTTTCGAGCACTTATAGAGGGAATAATATCCTCCAGATAAAGAGGTATCCACTACGGCCTCAGTGCACGTCTCGCTCGAATGGAGTATAAAGAAGGTCTTTCGTTTAAATAATGAATAATGTTATGTTCATATTTAATTTAACAAAGTAGTTGAACTTAACATACAAATATCCTAGAAAGTCCTGATTAAAATATCTGAATATATCATTATTATGAATAAAAAATAAAAATAAAAAAGCACAATTCAGAGAATGAATAGCGAGAGATCCAAAACGCAACAAATAATTTCAATTATTTTATTGCGATTTAAAAATATACATAAGGTATATCCATATATGTTGAAAGTTATGACTTTATAACAACCGATTTGTACATTAAGTTTTCTTATTTTGGCTAAAAATTTAAGTATTTAGATAAGACGTACCATCGGGCTGGTACTTTATATACATTGGTGGATAAAAAACTTATTTTGTTAACATTGTATTTACTACTCTTATCCAAACCATTTAATACAAAGCAACTAAACTGATAGTTGATAACATAAATAAGCTGTGGTTGTAAAATTTACCTTTATAATACAATAAGAACTCGTATTTCCTTCTCTGTGTAATTAAAAATTCTAATCCACTTCAACATAAATAATAGTTATGTAAAACGATAACTATTATTGGAAGCTTTTTTGTCGGCGTCAAAATAATAGGGCGAATATAAATTAATAATTATGTTGTTGTCTATAGTTTAAAAATGTGGATTATTAAAAACTTTAATTAAACTAAATATTTTAAAGATGGTGGAAGGGCTCGGAAAATAGATACAAGAACAGGCAGGCAAGAAAAATACTGAACAATTTTGTAAAATGCAATACAAAGAATTTGGAAGATTCGCTACAGTTCTGTTTGATAATTAATAACAATTATGATACTTTCTGCAGAAATTTAACTCTCATTTAAACAAGCCATGATATAAAAAAACTTACATAATGTGTAGAAAAGTTTTTTAGACAATAAAAATAAATTTGTTGTCATTAATTCTTATTTTACAAATGCTGAAAATTGCGGAGCTTAAATAGAATACACAACATCAAAAAATAAAAAATTATACACATTCAAATAATCATAAAATAAAATATGAATCCACTTTTAAACAACATGAGAGGTAAGAAAATGAATACAGTCTTACAAATACGGTAAAATAATATAAAAAAAGAAAAAAAATTAAATTAAACTGACGTTTCAGTAACATAACAAACAATAACAACATCAACATTATAAATAACATAAACAATATACCATATTCTATATATAATATATATGTTCTTTGCCCAGAGTTCTCACACATTTTTGTTTTAAATTTTATATTTCTACATGACTGAATTGTCATAAAACAAAAATATCAAATTGAGCTAGACATTTGATATGTCTACTTTAATATTTAAAATGTGAAAATATGTTTTTTGTGGGTAACGTTCATAATATATACAAACAAAATGCCTATGTATTCTGAAAGTTAACTTCCTTCAAACAAGACTTTGTTATAGGCCTGAAATAGGCTTTTATGGAAATTTTCCCCTTAATTAAAGTTTTTGTTAAGATTCTTCAAGTACTTATTGGCATTTGCAATTTTTAATGGATAGTGAAAATATATGCGACCGCAGATCTCGCAGAAATAAATAATATTCATATAACGAAATTTGTAATTCCGAAAGATGTAAAAATATTTACCAAGATATTGCGATGTAGGAAGAATTAATAAATTGTTTTAAAATAATATTTTGGATAGTTACATTTTAGTAAGATAAACTATACATTCATAACTAGTTTTATGGGCGCTATACATTTGAAAATGCATTTTTATTATTATATATTTCGCAATAGTACACACACAATTTATGTTTGCACAAATTATTTGAAATTGTACAAATAAAAGACAGTAATAATAATCCATTATAAGTAAATTGAAAACTTTTAAAACAAATTTGAGAAGAGTATCCCTCATAACTTCAGTATGTACCTACTGACGCATGTTTTCAGAATACTATAATATGTAGTATCTTGTTTTAAGAAAATATCTTATTTTATATTGAACATTGAGTATAATAGCTACGCATACCAGGAAGTTTTAGATCTGACCTGTGTTAGCCATATTCATACATATATTTAAGTTTTATTTTATTTTTTCTTTATACGAGGCTTTCATTTTATACATGTGATTCAAAAACATTTGATGGTAGAATTTATGTTTTTTGCAACTACATATATTTTGTACTGCCATCAATTTTCAGTAGTACTATAGACAGTTTGAAACATACACGATATACATCGAATTTCTGATAACCATTAGTACAAAAACCGAAAAATAAACGCAAGATATAATATAATAAAAACCATATCCATCAATAAATAGTTTGTAATAATAATTACAAAAAAATAAAATAACATAAAAACATTAATTTATCTAGCTTTATATTCGTATTTTCTTCAGTTTCTTTAATATTATTATTTTTTGTTTCAGGTGAGTAGCTAGTTTTTGAATCATTCATTCAATAAACAAAAATACGTCGGTAAGTTGTTTTTCAACGCGAAGACATGTATAAGGTAAATTATACTTCGCCCTTGGTGTAATAAATAGTGATCATTTTAAATGCGGACTGCTTTTTTCGAAAAATTTTTAGGTAAATTTGAGTATTCATCAAATTAATATTCTTATAAATACTTTGATAATCTGCATGTACGTACAGAATAAAAATAATAAATGTGAAATACATGAAATTAAAATAAAATATCAAATTACAATAAATTTAAAGGTAAAAATAAAATGTTGGTGTAAATGAATCGGCTTAAATCATCATTTATGTTCTTGAAGCATTTATGAGACATTGGTGCATTGTTCAACGATACGTACAATGTGCCATATTTAATAGACAGAACACGTTTTGATTTCCAGAGGTGCGGAAGTTTTTTGTCGACGATATTTTTTCAGATAGCCGTATAGTTTTTTTTTCTAATCAAAGATCGGATAACGATTTTTGAGCGAGGTTAACCCGAGGAATGTATTGCTACAATTTTAATATCTTTTTACATCATAAATATGGAAAAAAATATCAAATTTTTCCGAAATCAAGCCAATTGCTCTTTTCATCAGGGCAAATCAGCGCGCTTTCACTAAGCCACTCTATCAGAACATATATAAATAACTTTTCGGTGCTTAAGCGTATGTGAGGTATTTAAACTGTGAACTCTTTAAATAAATTTTGTATTCACAATTTTTAAAGCTCTTTAAAACAATTTACAAATTTCGAAAACATCACTACATTATACAAACAACTCTCTTTACAAAAATATAAAAATATTTACAATTTACTTGAAAAACCACTATAGCGTTAAGCAAAATAAATGAAAAATTAATTAGCTTAATATTTCTTGTCATCGAAATGTTTAAAAGTATGTATTATACTAAAGAGTCCACATCTTTCTTTATAATTAGACAATTAACATTGTTATATTTGTGTTGGAAAAGACTTTGATAATACTCTAATACATAATCATTGACTCTTATGGCTAATGAAAATCCTTTTTCAAGATAATAATCCATGCAGGTCAGAAAAATTATAATGCATTATGTAGACCACTTTTGCATTATAAAAGATTTCATAAAAGAGCTTTTTTTTTAAACATAATGGGTTATAAAGATATTTTTATCAAATTTTACCACATTTGATCCCTTTTTGAATAAAAAATTGTAAAACAAGTTTTTAAATTGCGAAATATAAATTTTCGTAGTTTTGTTATGAGTTTTATGGAACGAAAAGTTAAATTCTGGAACATGCAAGCTGTGAATTAAAAGTACCAATGAATAAAAAATATACGACAACTGTGGTGATAATTTGACCAACTTTAAAAAATCTAATACCGACCTTAATAATTTTAGCGAAAAATCCATGGAATTGGTGAGATCAACGGGACGTTGCTTGCTATTACATTAGCATGAATTGTGTTTCATTTCACACAAAATTTTTATTCAAGGTGGACTTCTGTATTAACCATAAACAAAAACAAGAAACCAACATACATGGATAATGAAGGGAATAAATAAATATGACAAATGTTTTTAATATTAATATAGGGAGAAAACTGTGACAATGTGTTTTTAAGTTCACTCAAAACAATAATATGAATATGAATGATGTCACTCTAATTTTGACAGCCAAACAAAAAATGACAAGGAGTGTGGTAGTATGATGTATTACAAAGTACACATATGACAACAATACAGTTGTATTGGTTGTAAAAGTACTTCTCATTTTGACATTTTAATGAGCCATTTTGTTACTAAATTTTGTGATTATTATTAATATATTTATGTGCATGTTGTGTTTTTAATAAATATAAATTTAAAACAAATTTTATATTAAAAATCAGCAAATGTGAAAACTTTTTCATAGTTAAATGTTAACAGAGTAGTATAGTTTTTTTAATTTTTCGACAGTTCTTTGATAAAAGAGATATTTTATTGATTACTGTTAACTCTTGGAACTGTAGACTACTCAAAAATAAACCGAACGAAACTGAAACTACGAAACCAATAAACTACATCTGTATTGATTGCGAAATATCTAAATAAAACATAAATTCTTCCTATTTTCCCTGATCATTCATTTCATACCGATTGTTAAAAGCCCCGTCTTGATAGCTTGATGAGTTTTCCTAAAACTGAAGGGGATGAACATATCTATCCAATTTTATTAAAATCTAAACAAATCTTAATTGTCGTGTAGGGAAAATTGAAGATTTGCAGATTCAAAATGCAGTAAAGTTGCTGAATGTGATTATCATGTCATCCAAATTTGATCAAAATCAACAATTTTTTCAAAGTGTACAACGGAACAAACATAGCCTGATAGACAGATATAAACAAAAAATAAGCCAAATCGTTTTTTTATACCATAGACTTCACTACGATCGGTCAACTACTACTAGTATATGAAATATGAAATTTGGCCCGGTTTAATTTCTTTTCAATGCACTTTAGCTGTTCATATACAGATAACGCTTAGCCCTATATTGACAATAAAACGCATAATATTTTTTTAGAAACAATTACAATATAATTCAGCATTTCAATGACATAAATGTTACGAACTGATAGATATTTAAAAAATAAATAATACCATTTATTACTATTAACCAATACTAAATAAGCAATACAAATACCAATACAAAATGTTGCTTTTTTCATATTACTTCTGCATATTATTTGAAAAATGTGGAGTTTTTGAAAAAAATATAATTTTTTTACGGACACGTTTGTTCAATCGAATTTGAATTCAATTTTCTTTCAAAGATCTTATTAATATTGTTTTTGCATAATTATTATATGATGTGAAGTTTTCTCACTTTCACGGAAATACTAAAGATCGACTATGAAGTACACTTGATATTTAAATACAAGCATTGAACTTGCTTGACTCTTTGTCCTAGCATATTTTTATAGTTTATTTTATGGACGATATTGTACATACCATACATAATGTTAGTCTAGTATTTCACTAGGTAGCGAATTGAAATTAATGTATTATTTTTTAAAAAATTTCTTATGTATATCTATAAGTGCGAATTTCAGTATATTCTTCGCTCATTTCACACCAAACCATCACCTTAAATAACATCAAATTCTTGAGATCTAGAATTGAATAAAAATTTTAATGCAATAAGATTTGAATACAGTAAATATTGAAACTTATTTCTTCAAATCTATGTCTAAATTCAATGAGTCTTACAATCAGTAGAACGAATTCCTGCCAATTTTAATTGACCACCATTTAAAAATTTCTCATTTCAAGAGTAAACTCTAAACGTATCTCATAATACATCACAGTTAAAATTTATCGTCAGCAATAAGTCTATTCTATATTGCATAGACTCAACAATTTAATAATATTCAACAATTTAAAAATAAATAATGAAATTTTTATTTTAAAAAGCTTTAGATCTTTATTAGATTTCTGATAAAATTGATTTTTATTATTTTTAATTATTCATTCGAATATGCAAGAAGATTTATAGATAAGTATTAACATAAAACTTCTTAATATAAAATTAAACAATAGTAACCAGCTTCTAGATCAGTGTTAGCAACTATACTATAATTATAGTAGAATAGCTGGCCCGGCAAACGTCGGTTTGCCACATATTTCTAATTTACTTCAACATTTTCTAAGTATAATAACATATTCTTAACAACTTTCCTCTTTTTCTTAATACTGAAAGCTAAGGCAAATTAGAATAAATAATGATAATAATATATATTTTAAAGTTGCGGTGACAATTGATATTACATCGATTGCATGCGATATTTGAAACAGATTGGACGAAGGAATTCCGTTGTCCCATACAAACTTTGCCTCTGCTTTTCATCGCATTCCCGGTATTTGAAGTGTAACCCACTATTTGGTGTGGGATACCCGTGACACGAAATATTTATATATACACTCGTGTTTGATGTGGCACACCCGGTATCTCGTGCACCCGCAATTCGTGTATATTGTGCTGTGGTTCTCATATACTTGATGAAAAATAGTAAAAGAAAGTCCAAAACCACTAATATAGAAAAGAAGAGATAAATAAATTCTATTTTGAATAGCTGACCCGGGTAAACATTGTTTTGTTATATAAATTAATTCTAATCAACATCAATATCTCCTAAATATAATAACATATTCTCAACTGTCTATAACTAAATAATAAAGCTGCGGCAGCAAATCAGAATAAATAATGATATTAATTTATATTTTGAAGCATACCCACCCGGTTTACGCGTTGCTGTGTTATTTTTCACATTTTAATAAATGATATTACATCGTTTACATGCGGTTGCAATTCTACCCTTAGGGGAAGAATTTCAAATCCTTTCTTATCGGATTCCCGGTATTTATTGTGCACCCGGTACATTATATCCACCCGGTATTTACCTGGTATTTGCTGGGGTACACCCGGGACCGCGTTCACCCGATTATTTTTGCTGTGGTACACATACACTTGATGAAAGGTATATGAACATCCTGAATGATTCCGGTAATACTTGAACAATGCGATATGTACACTTTATATAGTTGAATTTTTTTTAATTTCAAAATTAGATTTTGGTTTCTATGGAAATGATGATTTATAATATATGAGAAAAAAAAGACAAAATATGTTTCATAGCTAGGAACATTTTGTATTCGAAAATTAAATTGTCGTTTATAGTATTTTCGTTTACTTATTATTTATGTTTTTCACCGTTAAACCTTCCCTGAACTTTCACGAATATTTCAAGACCAAAATTAGCCAAATCGGTCCAGCCATTCTCGAGTTTTAGCATGACTAACGAACAGCAATTGATTTATATATATATATAGATAGATAGATATACATACTATAATTACACTCTCTTTTACTATATACTATAACGCCTTTACTATAATGTTATATTCTACTATAATTTTTTTGGCTCTAAAATTATCCGCTGTTGATACAACAGGATACATATCAATTCAGCGTTCGTAGTGTACAATGTATCAATTACGTCGGAATACATAATTATTGTAATGCCACTCTCCGTCCTTTTTTACGACTTATTCTATGAATTTACATTTACAAATAATTTCCGAATAACTAATTTTAACTAACAATTACCTGCTATAAATTGAATACTTATTATTATTATTCCATTTATTTACATAAGGGTAAGGCATTAATAAATCATTATAAAAAATCATTCGTTCTACAGATATAAAGCAAACCAAATGATATTATGATTTTTTTAATTTTTTCAATATAATCACTATTCATAAATTTTTCCATAGTTAAATGCAACTTGACACTCGATTAATTTGAATGGAGCAAAAGTGAAATGTCTATTCGTCTGTTGAGTAATCTTTAAAAGTATGAATGAGGTTGATGTGATGATATTTAAAGTTACAAAGTGAAGGCAAGTGAACAGATATGAGTAAGAGGTTATAGATATTATTCTGGTAAGGTTTGTTGCTTTATTGAAACTCGTTTACAGTATGCCAACCAATAACATACACAAAAAATAAATATTTGAATACTCTGTAAACAATGGAATACTTTTTGGTATATTTTTATAAATATTAAGTTCACCATCCGCGATGATGCAGACTTCATGAAATAGGGTCAATTTGAAGAGATTAAAGCCGTCTCTAGCATTCCGCCAATTAATTACAAATAGAATCCTCGTTTAACTGATTTTATTTAGTTCAAAATGTGGCCCAAAAAAGGCGTGATTCATCCATAATCGATGTAGTACTACATTTATGCTATTACGTTATAAATCTTAAATTCGTTTTATATATCAAATATGTTTTCAAATAATATATAACTAGAAATTAAATGAAATTGTTGACATGAAAAATTGACACACGATATGATATGTATTTACCTACATAAACTGAGTGTCAGAATATACTAAGGCAAAATAAGTAAGGCAAGCAACCATCTTCTTCATCTCATCGTGGAAATGAATGAACGATACTGTGGTATATGGAGAGATAATGATATTTGATGCCATAATCCACTTGTTGAGCTGAAAATAGAACTTTAACCCAAATAAGATGAAAATGAGATAACTGTCTTTATAGATAATATTATATTTCAAGAAAATACTCTATATTTGATACCTATAATTTATCATTGATTAATATATCATTTTAAGTTTATTATTATATATATTTTTTTAACAACAACAAAAGTATAAATAAATATTTATTAAAATAACTTGTAGTTATCGGGGCAGAAATGATTTTTGAGAACTGAAAAGATTTTTAAAAGAATTTGAATGTGATGTAGAAATCTGGTCAACTGTTTGTAATCGGTACTATCGGTACTAATCGATAGGGTAATTGTAAAATAATGTAAAAAAGGTTGCAAGTTGTATTGTGCACGTTGCACGGTTACACGTTGTAGATCAACTACTGTTGGTCAACATACAATTCGCAGTTTCAAGTTTTCGTTAACCAACATTTTTGTAACGAATATAAATAAAGTATTTATCAAAAGTAACAGTAAAAAAAATTATACTTGTGTAATAAATTAATTATACATCATCAACTTTTAGTATTCAATTGTTTTATATACGTATTCTTTATTAAGTTATACAAAAAACACCTTATATCACAATTTTTTTAGAATAGAAAATTTAATAGTAATGGCTAAAACTGTCTATTTAACACAAAATTTAATAAATATTACATTCCTTTTGAAACTGAATACTAAAAGTAGATAAAATAATCATGAATTAAAAAATATTGTATTTTAACAAAATTATAATTACTTTGTACGCATTTATAATACATATTGTAAGAATAATTAAAAATAATATTTATAATTTTCTGATAATTATTTACTACCCGTATAATTTCCATATATATATATGTATAATATATATATGTATATAAAATAAAATAATACGCTCTTTTTGGAGTATATGGTGACAAAAATAAATATTGTACCTAGTTTAGAAAAAGTTTACAGCCAATAGTAAATAATTTACTAGATATCCAAGCCTTAGAAAAGATTTTGACATTCAACGTTTGATATTAAATTTTGACATGGAAACATATAAACCTTTTGTAATCAATGCATTTTCAAAGACAACACAACCCGAACCTAACTGACATGACATCTGATTGTTCTGCTCCGAAGCAAATTATTTCGAAATATACTACTACTAATATTCCAAAATAATTTTTTTTACACATATTGTGTTTTATTTCTTAAAAATATTTAATTTGGAATATTTTTCTTCCAATTGCGACTTAAATTCGAAATCCAAAAGCATATCACATATACATTTCAATTAAATAGGCAAATTTATTAATTCATCATGCCACATTTGCTAATCTAGCAAATTTAATATGTGAGACAAATAAATTATATTTGAAATTAATTGAGAATGGAGTATAAAATATAATTTTAATTATTATTATTCAACCGTATACATTCGCTATATTCGTACAATCATTCGTTCCTTTTTGTTTGAAAATTTTGTGTACAAATTGTGTATTAAACAATCATATCTGTATACAGTATGAATATTTATTGGAAAAGATTTCATAAAATTAAGAACTAGTTCTAAAACATTGGGTAAAAGCAAACAATTTATTTTTATTTTTATTTTAAAAATATTTTACAATTGACATTTTATTAAAAATAACACTGAATGAAAGTGAAAGTAATTGTTGAATACACTAGATGTCCAACAATCTGAAAATAGCAGTTTTCAGGTTAATGTACATTGGATACTTGCATCGAATATTTTGTTACGTGTCGGACGAAATATTTTGATTTTTATTTAATGATCTCTCTATTAAAATAATTTTAAAAAAATATCAGTTAATTTGAAACTTTTGAGTATAATCGAAAATTTGTATAAGCGTAAATAACTGACATCAGATATTTTTTAAGGGAAAAATTTTTAACACTTGTCACAATTAGCTATATACAAAGTTTTAGATTCATGCTTATTATCTTGAACAAATGCGCTGACACCTCGGATCATTATATTTACAAACAATTTTTATGAATTTTACGAAGCTTAATTCTATCATAATTTATTTATTCAATAAAAATCTGTATAATCTAAAAAATTTAGACCTGTAAATTCTTAATTTGGATGCGAAATGTATAGACTTTTTAACGTTCAATGCATTATCACCTGTTACACAGTTTGTATTAAAAATATATAAATAAGAATCGCATATAATTATAATTGTTATTTTATAATATAATATAGAGATAGAATATACAGTATAATATATTCATATGTAGATATAAATATTCCACATATGATACAATTTAATGGATCGTTTATTTTATATATTTACCCACACACATTAATATACACATACTGGGTGTATACCATTTAATGTTTAACTACCGCTTGATATTTGAGAAAAAATTACGATTCTATTAACATATATGCCTAAAGTATTCTTTTTGTAAAGTTATAACATTTTTGTCGCATAATCTCCGACTGTTAAAAATAACACTTTTGTTAAAACAAAAGTTAAAAACAAAATCTTAAACAAGAGAATAATTGATTTCGTAAAAACTTATTAATTTCATTACACCCTGGACTACACATCTTAAAATGTTTGTGAAGATGTAAATCGATTATTGAATGAAATAAGACACTTGTAATTTTATTGAAAATCTTAAAACTGACGTTAATTCCCTACTTACCACTTCAACAGTACTATTCAAGGTTAGTTTTACATCATTTAACTCTTGTAGAGAATATTTATATGTAATTCTGTTTTAAAGTATTTGAACCATTTTAAATATAAATAACTTTTATTTGGTAGAAGACTGTAGTGATTAAAAAAGTGGTAGATTTTTGTATCCGATCCCCAGCGGAATTAGAATATAATAATGAATTAATAATTCCATGTAATAATTTAATTAAAAATTCACTGCTAATAGAAGACACCAGAAGTTCCACTTGATGTACAAATTTGCTCACTGAAATAGATATATCTCCAGTACGTCTTCTACGAACGACTTATGCAAATTGGTTATGAAATAGAAATAGTTTCTTAATATCAGTGATTTTTCACGTTAGACAATTTTCTGTAACATTTAGGTAACGAAGTTACTTCATTTTTGATTTTTGTTTCCGATTTATAAAATTGAAAACTAAATCTAAAAATCCAGACTATATCATACATCTATTATACAAAATTTCATCAAAATTTTATTGATCTTACTTTTTAGGTGTAGAATCCGTTTTGTTTTTAAATTATGATGACAGGTGGAAGAACGGAGCAGACGGAAACGGACTTATTGGTGATTCTATTCACCTCTATCAAAATTTTGTTTCTACGGTCAATATTTAGCATTACAAACTTAAATTAATATACACACACATGATATATAGTAGTGTACAAAAATGGTGTTTTATATTGGACACACTGCGTAAATAAATACATATATCATATTAGATAAAAGTATATATATATATATATATATATATATATATATATATATATATATATATATATATATATATATATATATATATATATATATATATATATATATATATATATATATATATAAATATATATATAATGGAGGTTGATAATTTATCATAATTTTCAATTGAAGAGTTTGTTGTTAAAGCCGAAACGAAATTGTCATTATATAATGTTGGAAATTATAAATGTTAATTTATTATTTTAAAACATAGATAGATATATTTTGGTTTAAAACATGTTGCAACAATATACATAGTGTATACTATAAATAATACAATTCATATTTCGTCACTCTAAATCTTCTCCTCAATTTTGTATGAACTGTGCAGATAAATTTATTTAATTCCTGAAAAATTTGATAGGAAATTGTTTTCTATGTATACATTAAATATATTAAGACTTTTTTCATGAACAAAAATTAACTACAAGTGAAGAACACTTACAGAATTAAAGGTTTAGATTCTCGATATACGATGGAGTATCAATGTTTGAACAATTTTCAATCATTAATCAATAAATTACTATAAAATAAATCTATTCAGTTATAAATACGTATATAACAATTGTATGTATTGCAATTATATATGTGTATGTTAGAACAATTTGAACTAAAATACCACAATTTTTTAATAAAATAAACATGAAAAAATTTTTTCCGATTATAAATTTATTATTTTCCCGTGAGTATTAATATTTCGGTTATGTGTACACTAATTAATTACGAACAAATCATGGATTATTTTTATCTATAATTTGATTTTCTCTACATAGTTTCCAAACAGAAATTGAATAAAATTGCTAGCATTTTATGAAAAAATTTTCTGATATTTCTTCTACCTAGGAAATCATTCTTACACATTTTAAAGGTATATTTGAATATGCCAACAGTATAAATGTAAATTTAAATTTGATACCTGGAAGGTACATTTCGCGAGCCCCTCTGATGGCGCAATAATATTGATTTTATAAAATAAAAGCTAACCTAAAATGATCAAATTTCCTTTTTCAAAATACAAACTTAATCTTATCTTATATATTTAAATGAGCAATTCTTATATATATATATATATATATATATATATATATATATATATATATATATATATATATATATATATATATATATATATATATATATATATACATACATATATAATTGGATTCGGCTCCAACGATTTTCATGAAATTCAGTATATAGGGGGTTTCGGGGGCGATAAATTGATCTAGCTAGGAATCATTTTTAGAAAATGTCATTTTATTTGTGTTTTATCGATAATTTTTTATAATGTAATGATATATTTGTTTAATATTTATAGTCATATAGTCATTGGAGTGGCTAAGTGTTAGCGTGCTGGACTCGTCTTCCGCCTCGACGTAATATAATTTCCAAAAAACACAATTTATAAAAAAAAAAATACCGAGCAAAGCTTGGTCATCCAGATATTTCTTTATTAAAATGATACAAACATTAAAATAAAAAGAATTGAAACAGATATATCCTGATTTAAGCCACGCTGAATTTCTAAATAATTATATCGAAATTCAGTTTAGATTTTCTGAGATATTTATAGTGAATTTTCTGTGTGTGAAAAATATGCCTACCAAATTTTGCCAAATGCTAACAAGGCATTCGGAAGTTACAGCACAACAAATATAGATAGGTAGATAGATAGAGTCAAACAAAATACAAAATCGTCCTGGTATACCATAGACTTCACTTCCGTCGAATCATGAGGCCACGAGCGTTCTGTACATCTCCCACACCCTACGAAAAAATAATTTGATTATTCCGTTACACGCAGTTAAACATAATATCACTGTGTTTTATGACTATAAAACACATATAAACGTATCATATTACTAATAAATGATTATTATAAATATTTTTAATAAAATTTAAATTAAACAAGTGCTATTCAGTTTTTGGTGGGCGGTGAAAGTACAACAAAATTAATAATCACAAATATGCCTATTTACGATAATTATATTGATAATTATAAATTTAATTTATTAAATTTGTATAATATAATAATATCCACAAAACAAAATTGTTTGCTTAATATATATATTATATTTGCATGTAGTTTTACCATCTATTTTTATGTGTTAAAAATATTGTTACATACTTTCTACATATAAAGAGTTGTTCTACATTAGTTCTGTATCCACCTTTGAGTTATTCTTATAAATCTATAATCGAAATTGTGAATTAAGTTATATATATATATATATATATATATATATATATATATATATATATATATATATATATATATATATATGTATATATATATATATATATATATATATATATATTTGTATATATATATATACAAATTATTGTAGAGCATATTGTAGATATAGTAAATGATATTGAGCTTTGTGAAAGAGCCTAAGGTATAATAGGTTCAATGGAACCATGATCCAACTCACAAACCATAAGAGATTGAAGACCAATTCAAAATACAAAAAAAAAAAATATTTTATTATTTTAAAAATTATTTTTGGTTATTTTTTTAAAAATAAGTAATTATTAAGAACTTTTGTTTAAAGCAATTTTTCGTAAAATTCGTATGAATTTCATGTCTAGAAACCAATTATATAATTATAATATGTGTTAATCTATATATATAAAAATCAATTGCTGTTCGTTAGTCTCGCTAAAACTCGAGAATGGCTGGACCGATTTTGCTAATTTTGACCTTAAAATATTTGTGGAAGTTCAGAGAAGGTTTAAACGGTGAGAAACATAAATAATAAGTATCGGAAAATACTATAAACGACAATTTAATTTTCGAATACAAAATGTTCCTAGCTGTGAAACATCTTTTGTCTTTTTTTTTTCTCACATCTTACAAATCCTGTTAGCATCATTTCCATAGAAACCAAAATCTAAATTTGAAATTCAAAATAAAACTTCTTTATCTCTTCTCACTAGCAGTATGTTGAACTGTCAACTATAGAAACTGTGCATATCATATTGTTCGAGTACTACCGGAATCATTCTTGGTTAAAGAGTTCCATATGTCTTTCATCAAGTGTATGAGTACCACAGCATAAATTATTGGGTGAACGCGGTACCAGGTGTACCCCACCAAATACCAGGTAAATATCGGGTGCACACTCAATGCCTGGATTTCGATAAGAAAGATTTTCTGAAACTCTACCCCTAAGGGTAGAATTGCATTCGCATGTAATCGATGTAATATCATTTAATAAAATAGGAAAATTAACACAGTAACCAATGAACCGGGCGGGTCTGCTTTAAAATATAAATTAATGTCATTATTTATTCTGATTTGCCTTAGCTTTTATTATTTATAAATAGTGTTAAGAATGTGTTGTATGCTTAGAAAATGTTGATGTTGATTAGAAATATATGGCAAAACGACGTTTGCCGGGCCAACTAGTATTATATATAAATTTATAAATGGATACATATTTAGAGTATTTTACGAATGCTAATGAGTAAAACGAATTCAATCGTTCATACTTACCTCTATTTTGTTGGTACCAGTATCTTCAAATCTAATAATGTATAATGATATTTATTGTACATTTGTAGACATATGTAATTTAGTTGACGGTGTTTCAATATTTATAGTACTTCAATTTAAATATTTAATTAACATACTGATAATATTCAAGTTTATATTTTGAATTAATAATTTAAATGTAGCTTTCAACTTAGTTTTATATTTGTTATATTTATATAAACGATAATTTTTTGAAATTATTGTCATTAAAGTATTGTATTTTTTATCATAATTATTAACTTTATATTGAAAATTATTATAAGTTCATGGATTTAATTTAGTTTTTTTAAAACCCATTATTAGGCAATATGCAAAGACTAAATATTATCGAAAAACTATTGTATGGGCAAAACACCGTTTATAGACCAGAGTTGGTAGTTTTGAAACCAAAAAAATTATAATAGGATGAAACTGATTGGAAATAGAAGAGAATATAACAAAAAGGAAAGGAAAAATAATTTACGGATGATCTGTTGCCGGGAAGTGAGTTTAAAGGTAAAACACGGCTTATCTCGATTTCAACAAATCTACGTCCTATGGAAAAAAGTATGTATCATATTAACTAAAAATTTATATGAACAATTTAAATAACTAGGTTCTTTATTTTTATCGTTAACAAAAAAATTTTTTTCGAGAAATTTGGTAAAAACTTACCAATGTTTATGTTTCAAATGCACTCTAATTTTTTTTTTTTTAATATTTATTTTTTTCACCTTATTGTGAATAAATATCGAAAAAGCACCCTTAGCACATTTATTTTTTTTCCATTAGATGTAATTTTTCTAGCAAATAGACTTAAACTGTGATTTACCCTTAAAAACTCACCATTTCCACTTCTCGACCTCAAATCGCCCGTAAATTATTTTTCTGTTCATTTTAGTCATATTCTGTTTCGTTTCCAATGGGTTTCATCCTTCTATAATTTTTTTTTCATTTTAAACCATTTTGAAAGGCTTCTACCCTGGTCTTTGAAGCATTTTTTTTATTATAAAATCAAAAATAATTTCAGTCATTACATAAAAATTAATTAAAATTAACGTCAATTCAAAATAATATTTATCATCCTTAAATGTGCAGTTCATAATAGTTATTAAAGTTAAATTATATTTTTATATGTAATAATATATTATTTTACAAACAAATTATTGTGTGAGCAACATTTAATTTAAGTTTGTATAGATAGTATAAGCAGACTGTAAAAAAACTGAAACGACATACATTATTAATTAAGTTTTAAATACAAGTATCTTTATATTTAGCGTTCATGAAAAATTATTTTATATTTCCATTAATTCAAAATTAATTGCAAAGTGAAAAAAAAACAAAAGTTTACTCATTGTTTAACGAATTTTTAATTAAAAATTCATTTGAGTATTATTAATAAAAATAAGACAGATTAGTCTTTTAACTGTAAGCATTATTTTCTTATTACATCCACTTGTTATACAAAGTCGCTTAAAGTGGTAAATAGAATCATCCTTTTTTTAAAGAACGAAAATAATATCGAATGACAAAAGCAAAAGGTGGTCTAGAGGGAAAAGGCACAAAAACCCGAGTAAAAAATCGATTTTCTTCTTACCTTAAAATAACCTGAAAATTTGACTTTATAAACGAAATTCCGCTCAAGGTACACATTTTTACTTTGTTTAACCATGAAGTAGTTTAAGTAAGTAACTTTTTTTATGTTATGTGAGAGTCATAGAATTTCTTTTTCGAATTTTCTCGAAAATGACTATAAGCATTTGATTTAAGCGTGGTATATTTGCTGTACTTATCAATACCTAAAACTTTCATTAGAATCATTTTTCTGGAAAAAAGCGTATAATTAAGATTCTTGGCAAGTAGATAGAGTTTATTTGTAACATTTTGGTAGAAAGTTCTGTGACGCAAGTTGTTATTAATCGCCTGCATCTTACACCACCATGGAGCTTTGAATGGCGAAATTTTTTTCGTGATAGAAAATTATTATTCATGAAACAGTAGAGCGCCAAGTTTCCTGGTTTTTATAACGTGCTATATTTTAAACTAAACGCGCCCTATTCAATCACTTTATACATATTTCATAATTATTTTACGTTTAGATAGAATAAAATTTATACACAACATACAAAGTATCTAATAATTATATAGCAATTTAATAGCACCGTGCTAAGGGGTAGATTCAGGGTTTGTAATTTCCTCAGAAAAGGTAGGCAATTACGTTGTAATATCTTTATAATTATAATGAACGGAAATATTCTACTCATATGAATGAAAATTTTATTTTATTTTATATTTTTTTTATAGATATTGTAGTTAGAAAAATAAAATTACATATAAATACAATTACATTTATATGTATATGTATATATAATACACAACCTTTTACTCTGTTAGAATTATTATTATTTTTGTACTTAATGTTATTGTTGTTACTTTTAATGTAATTTTATTAATGTATTTAAAAATAAACATTTATGATTTATATATATTAAAACGAAAAAGGTCGTTGGACGAAAATATAATTCATTATAATGTATGTTTACGAAAATTCTGGTTGTCTTTATCATTTCCAATGCACGTTATACGTCTATTTATAAGGGGACAATCCGTTTCAATTTGATTTTCGTTGAAACTAAGTTTATAAAGCACACGTCGCCATTACGAAAAGTATGTAATATTACGAAATAATTTAATAGTTTGAAAGCGTTAATTTGTGGAATTAATTATCATTAATTAAACAAATTTATTTCGACTCAGCATCATTATCATGATGCTTCACTTATAACTTATATCATGATATTCACTTATGAACAAACAGATAACCCTATTGAACTATAGATTTGTTGATACATTAATCTCATACTTTTTTTAATATATAATAGTACGGACTTAAATGTAGAATATTTTTTTTATTTCGAATCAATTAAGTATTTATAGTGCTTGCTAGTTTTCAGATATTAAAATTGGTGGAATAACTTTTAGTCCATTTTTTAATTCGTGCAAAAACCACTTAGTATTTTTCCAAATCGTAACATAATCCTAAAAAATTAACAACCATTAATTATAGACGAATATAAATATAGTACGAATTTTCAAATTGTTAAAATATATAATTTTTCATCTGTTGCATATTTACATTGGTAAATGTGCTTTATGTAGATGCCCTGGTCTCAATTCTGAACAAACTTGTAATTATATTACATGTCAAGTAAGCATTATTTGTTGAAACTCAAAATTCTTTAAAACGTATCAAAACACCACTAATGACATTTTAAACATCTTAAAGACATATTATTATGTTCATTCTATATGAATATGTATACATAAATATTTCAAAAGGAAGATTTAATATTCAACTACGAAATATAAGCATTTATTTTGAGTATGCTAATGAGTGTGTTATTTATTTTCTCTTTGCAAACTATTTCTAAAAGTCATATGAGAATGTATTCTATTTTTGGCAGACACGTATTATGAAATTGACTTATATCATCAGCTTTTTTTTATCATATTATAAATGGATAGATCCATTCGTTATGATAGGTGTAGCAAAAGACAGGTAAGTCAAAACTTATGGAAATATTACCAAGCCATTGTAAGGTAAGGTAATAATTATTAGTGGTAAATAAATTTTTTGTAATTATTTCAAGGCTTGCGAGTCATTCACAGCATGTTAAAATTAACTCAAGAAATCGATTACTGATACGCAATAACTATATGACTCCAACTCCAATGACTATATGACTATAAATGTTAAACAAATATATCATTACAAAATTATCGATAAAACACAAATAAAATGACATTTTCTAAAACATTTCCTAGCTAGATCGATTTATCGCCCCCAAAACCCCCTATATACTGAATTTCATGAAAATCGTTGGAGCCGATTCCGAGATTCCAATTATATATATATATATATATATATATATATATATATATATATATATATATATATATATATATATATATATATATATAAAAGTAACAAAAGTAACAAACGCGTAATAGTTTTTATTAATTTTTTACATATAATTATATCGCGTAGCCAGTCTATCCAAACTTTTTGTTATGGAAAGCCTTCATGCACAAATTGGTCATCGAGTCATTCAGAACTACCTAACTTAACCCTTGTCAAACTTTAATTAAACCTGATTTCCTTTTCTTCATTTCTTATGTTTTCATAGCTTTCTTTCTATGTTTTTCACTCGATTCTTTTTGGTGTAATAGCACTCGCTTACTTTGCGTTTTGTTTTAGTTAGATTTTCCCTTAACATTAAAATTGTTTTAGTTACACATTCCGTTCCCTTTAAAATTATCGTTTATTACAAAAATTATCATCCATAATTATTGAACTTAAGTTACTTATTATAGTTTTTAAGTCATAAACCGTCATTGAAAAGCGTCTTTATTTAGCTTACCAAATTATCATCCATAATTATTGCATATCATTTATAATTAAGTTATTTATTATTTATATTATAGCATAAACCGATATTAAAAGACGTCTATATTTAGCTTCGCATTCGAAAAATATACAACATATTCGTATGGGTCATCTAGTTATATTACAAAATAAATCGAAAACTACAAGATATTAAAAAAATAAAATTATTTTTAATGAAAAAAAATTAATTTACTTTTGTTTTTTAAATAAACAATTTGTTCATCAATCATTTTGATCATCAAGCCCATAAATTTAAATTTTTGAACCTACCAGTTACTCTACCCACAATTTCAGTAATGTATTTAAAAATGAAATGTTATGATAGCTGATAATAATAAAGTGATTGAAAATGTCATCGTTATCAATTTGAAAAATTTATCATTTGAAATAGATTTCATTTTTTTTAGTTATATTTATTGAAATCTGTTTAAGATATTATTCATTGTGTCAAACAAAGTAATCAATTGATTGAAAATTCTTATGATTTATTTTCCATTGAATACCTTGAATGTAATTTATGGAAGAAAAAAAAACGAGAAAATAATCTTTGAAAAATTGAAAGAGTAAATTAAAGATATACGAGCAGGATTTTAATAACTTAAAAATAATTGAAGTTGGAAGTGTAGAAACGATAATTGTTAAATATTTTATCTCTCCAATAAAAGGTGTTTATCTTCCTATGTCTGTTTTGGTCGAAATTTGTAATTTATTTCAAACTACTTCTAGATGAAGTAGTGATTTGAACACAATTTTGAACACAATGTACTATTATGACATAAATAATATAATACAAATATTATCCTTGTGTTAATTATGTACTTAAATATGTATAGAAAAACTTCATTATATCCATTTTCGTAAGCTTCCACCAGTCTTTGAGATACAAAAACAAATAAATAAAGTTGAAATAAAATTTTAAATACACCTTGTTTATGGAACGAACAAAAACAGTACAAAATGATGTATATTCGTTTCGTAATGATTAAAAACTGCACACAGATTGCTAGCCTCTTAAAAATTATCCTGAAATTATTTCATTTTTGAATTATAAAGAATAATGAAAAAATTTATAAGAAGTAAAACGAAAACGTGTCATAAAAGTCGTAACGCTACCAGAAGCGCATTCATAATTTTTATATGGGCATAGTGCATCTAATTGTTTTCCTTCGTTTCTATGGTTACGAAATATTCATTTACCAAGCAAATGATGTATAATTTTGTGTATAATAAATATATGATTTAACATTAGAAATTTCTTAAATTTTATAAAGTAATTTAAATGAATTATTATTTATATTTGGAATTAAAAATTGTTACTAATGTAATTTCTTCAATCATTCTTACAATTTTCAACCCAATAACTTCCATTAAATGCTATTTTTTGAAGTTATTCAATAATTTTTGTTTGATATTTGCTATAATAGTTGGATGAAAACAATTGAACTAAATTTTTTACACTTGTAGTGCATGATTCGATTAAGATCTCCCTTCCACGTACTATACACGGTACGAATTATGGTTGTTTAATGAGCGATAATTATTGTTACATTGATCATGATGATGAGATTTTCTATACAACGCTTACTTTTGAAGCCGATAGTAGAAAATCTGTTTGGATTTAAACTTTATGTATATTTTTACTTTGATTCAGAATCTTCTAGTTGCATACCAGTTACGGAAACTAAGAAAACGTACATCCAATAGTATACGGGAACGTACCCATACAAAGTTGCCGATGATCAACTATTTTCCGTTGATCGGCCAAGGTACGGCTACCAATGCTCGGCCAAGCATCGGCATTCTTTAACGGCCAATGGCTGGCTTATCATCGCCCGCCGTAGTATACGCTCTATAATAATTTGCGATCTTCAGCCGATGCTTGGCCGATGATATGACACTTTTTTGACTGCGCAAGCGTATTGAAAATTAGATCAGCTGTTAAAATGATGATATTATAGATTTGAGTTCATGTGGAATCAGTGAGCTCGATTGCTTGTCAGAGCACAGATGCATGCTCAGACAAAAATAAACATGCAAAATCATTTAAGGTCAAAGGTATGTTTATAATAGTTGAATAATTATACAATGTCTTTTATTGATTTTTTTCATTATAGAAGTTTATTATACCTTTATGGGGAAAGGCAGAAAATCAGCAAGCCATTTCAACTCATATTAATTATGATGGTATATTGTTTGGTAAGTGTTTATGGTTTTTATTTAAAAACACAAATTGAATATTGCTCGTATCGCGGAAAAAATATTTGTTTCCATTTATTATTTTTTACTATTCCAATTTTTTACATGACAATTAATTTATACGCATGTAATTAAATTAGGTATTCTCTAATTACGATGAGAAAACAACTAATGAATATTTTATCTGTATTTACATGCATCGAATTTGCTAACTTTATTTCCAAGTATTTTATTGAGAAAAATAATGATTATTTAAAATGAAAAGTCAAGATTTTTCTAACTAATTTTCTTCTTAATAAATTTTATTACTTATTTTATTAATTACTCGTAATATTTTTGTATATTTTACTATTTACTGTTGTTTTAGATCGTATAAAGACTTATATTGATGGGAAATTTGACGAATTACATGAACATTTGGATGCATTTTAAATAAGCACGGAGTATGTCATAAAAAATGAAGCTATACGAAATAAAACTCAAGTTTTAATGAAAACTGGGGAAAATGTTCCAAACATTTCTAAAACAACTGCAATGGAGCCTTATAAAAATATATTCCCCATCAACGATGAGGCGCAATTTTTGATTTTTGATAACGACCTGAAAACTGACGACGAAAAAAAGAAACTGAAGAATTTATTATGTACGGGGATTCAGATGTTGTAACTATAATACGAAAAACTTTATCTGAGGTCATTACACCTACCGTAAAATTGAATTATTCTGGCACTGGGAAGAAAGTACGTGGTATCGGGAAACATAATTTTAGTGCTACTTGCACTTACACTTGTTTAAAAGGTAGGATATATATGTTTAAAATCTACACCTGAATAAAGTTATGTTTTATCTATAAATATTTCTAATTTCAGAGGTTGTTGAAGAAAAGTTTGGGGACTCGGATCAATCCAAATCGTTAAGGGTAAAGATCGGCAGTTTTCTTGCTAATGCAGGAGACAGGGATGGAGGCCACCGTCAAGGAGCTATTAACAACCAACAACAACAACAAGACAACAATAATAATAATAATAATAATAATAATAATAACGAGGACAACAATGATAATTAATTTTTATACTAAAATTACTTATTTTCTTTTTTAATAACTCACTTAATGTTGTATTACTTATATTTATAATTGCAGTGCAATATTCTTTTAAAACTCTTAAAATAAAAAATAAATTAGTATAATAAATTAATATATTTATCGAATAAAGATTAATGTTTCTAAATAAAAAAATTTTTTATTTCTAAATTAAAAATAATTATTTATAATAGTACGTTTGGCAGAGGCTTGGAGCCTATGCTTGGCCGATCATAGGATCCGATATCGGTACGTTTGGCAGATGCTTGAATCCTATGCTCGGCCGATCATGGCATCCTATGATCGACCAATCATAGGATCCTATGCTCGGCCGATCATAGGATCCGATATCGGCATGGCGTTACAGTCCGATACTCGCCCAGTCTTGGGCCGATGATATATTCGGATCATTGGCCGATACTTTTAAATCGGCTGCCTGTCTTGGCCCATTAATGGGCCGATCCTCATTTCTTGTATGGGTAGTTATATGTATAAATATCAGCTTTCTCATGTAAGAGGTACGAGTGATGAATGTTAAGGTGGCATATTTTTATTGGTTCAGTGTTTCTGTGAGTAACGTAGTACACCTCTATCCTATACTTACGTGATAGATTGACATGCATATAAAAGACAAGAAACTGTTCAAAGTTTTAGTTGAGAAAAGAATAGTGGTAAAGGAAAAGCCTCATTTGATTTTCTATGTGTGTATGTGTGTGTGTTTTCTTTTCTATTTTTTTCTGGTCAACAGTTTTTTCAGTTGAATGGCTATACATGTCTCTAGAGAATTTTGTTAAAAAGTAATGAAGTACGTAAAAAATACATATAAATATACAGAGTGCTTACGAATAATGTTAAAATTTTGAAATTTTAAATAGAAAGAATAATATCCAAATATATTAGCATTGTAAAACTGAATTCCTCTGACTTTTTTTTCGCTGCCATCATATTTTTATACATAGTATTTATTCTTTCAGGTTAAACCTCCGCAAAATATGATCATGGTATCATTCGATTAGGATTTTGTTTTTCGCGGATATCTCAGAACTGTTACCGATATTTGAAGTACTTAAAAGATTCATAGATGCTTAACATTTTCCAAGAAAAACTTCGTTTTCGAAACTATAGCACTTGTATATAGGATAAAAAAGGTTGATTTAGTTATCGCGGTCAACTCAGGATGCATGTATTCGACTACAGAAAAAAAAATTAACTTGTAATTAGCGAAAATAACAACTGGCTTAGTTTATTGTTTACATACTCGACATTTAAGTATCAATATTTGAACTAATTTTGATCATTAAACATAATATAGACATAATTAATAATAAAATGTATTGTAATACTGTATGTGTTAATTAGTTAAATTTGAAGCGATTCCAAACATTTTACGATTGCATTTATCTTTTATCTTTTATGGTTTAAAAGTTGGATACTGGATCCATTTGACCTAACTATAAATCATAAAAACCGTCATAAAAATTTCAATTTGATAACTGTTTTCGTTTTTAAGTTATCTTGGTAATGGACAGACAGCGAATGCATTTATGTAAAATATAAAGTTTTGTAAAATTAAATGGCCTTATACATTCACATTATTTAGATTCAATTTTAGATAATTTGTATAATTTCTTTCTCTAAAATTCACATAATTTTTTTTTTATGAACTTTGTTTTTTATTTTTGGTAATATGAAGCGGGCTTTTTCTTGGTAGGAAACTGTTTGCAGTGTCTACCCCTAAAAACGAGCCTACTTAACATGTAACATGTAACATGTATCAAAATTAGTATATTTTTCATAAATAGGATATTAAATATTTCCTAATTCTTGTAAGCGTTTCATTGGCACACTGTATACACAGAGACAAAGACACAAGATATTCTATGTAGGATTTCTATTTTTTTTTCAATATAATCATAGAAAATATACAATTCAACATTTTTAAGGTAGGTACACAGTTTGTCAAAATTGTAAAAACGCTTAGACTTTCATATTGTGGTTAATTATTATTTTTGTCTCTTTGGATATTTACGAAGCTATTTTGCTGAAACCTGTCAATTACACAACTTAGCTTGTATATGTTCTTAGTTTTCTGTATAAACGTATATTATTGATAGCTTAGTTAAAGATTTAAGGTTAATTTTACAAATAATTGCTATTTATATTAATATTATATTAATACTATTTATATTAATACTAATAATTGCTATTTATAAAGTTTTTTTTTAGCTTTATTTTACAGTTACTTAAATAATTAACAAAAAAATTGTCATTTTCTCAATAAAGCCTAGTTTAATTGTATGGTACTAACCTTCGAAGTGTATAAGGCCAGAACTGGAATTTAAGAACTGTGACTTTCAAAAATTAAGATTTTTCATGATATGTACAGATTTACATTGAGTACTTGCATTTATTTAAGTTTAGGTATTGGCATGTAAAATGGATTTCCAGAATTAGCATGTCTCATAATGAAAACGTTATATGTTTTAATAAAACGTTTCTGCAACTTATTTTATAAATTATTCACACTATGTAAAGAACTATTATTCATAACAATCTATAAATCCTAAATTTCGATTCAAACATTAAAACAAATCTTAGCCATACCGTATAATTTTTTTGAGTGATTTTTTGTCGACAATCGCCGAGCACTTGGATTTAGGTGAACGTAAGAACAATTTAAAGTGGAATAATTTTAGAGGTACGCATATTGGTGCATCGAAAAAATGTCCATATTTCCATATTTACACAAGTTAAGTTACAAATCTATGATATTGTAAACAATTAAAAATTGATGCAAGAAAAATATATTTGAGAGAGAGTTTTCAGTTAAGCTTTTCCATTATTTTACTTCGATTTAAGAATTTTCGATGAAAATTTAACAACACAAATTTTTTTTCTTGTACTGACCATACAGATTTATCATTTGTTGTTTTATTATTGATACGATTTTCATATATATAATGGTCTCTTGAGAATTTACATAATAAATTAAGTTCGAAAAGTTTTTATAACAAAAAAATAAAAAATTCTATGTTTCTTATATTTCCTTGCCAACTTTTCACTTTGTATAATTTAAAATTCTAAAAAGTATTATAAGTGTGAAGCGTAAATAATTTTTTTTAGAGAGAAATGGGTAGAATTTACTTTCAAATGTGAATTTGTTTCAAATTATGCTATGGTGTTTTATTATTTTATTGAAATGATCATTTTATCTTTCTGATACTTTTTTGTAAACCATAAAATTTTTGGGTAGTAATGTGAAAAAAATTGTCATGGGTATTTAAATTTCATCTGACTTACTTTTGTAGGAATCTACATAAAACAAAAATTATATTGATTTTGTTTTTATTAAATTTACTTAAATGAATCTTTCTGGTCCAATAATTCTGTAATATGAGCTTATCGTAAGTAATAATATCGTTGATTTTTAGACTCCTGATCCTATATATAAGTTTTTTTTTTTTAAATAAAGAAACAACCACAAATTTGAGTCAATGAGTAATGATCAATGAGTAGTGAGTAATGATCAATGAGTAATGCATGTTAACTAATTCTGTGAGTAATAAAGTGATAGAATCTGAACTACCTAAACAAATGTATTTTGAGATATTCACACAAAACAACGAAATTATCGTGGAAAAAGTTATATAAAGATCACTGTGAGTTTTTATTGTTTTATTTAATATTAATATTATTTTGGAAGTTAAAACTATTTCTATCCTCTCTGACGAAACGACAAAAAAAAATTGAAAAATTAGAGAGAGTGAAAAAATAAGCTTTATGTTATTAGCTTAAATTTTACATACATATATAACACCTACATAAGACCCATTATTATTATTATTATTATTATTATTATTTTTGATACCTTGTGTCTATTATCAGTTCTTAAAAGAACTATAAATAGATCGAATGAGTAATATGTGAGTTTACGATGTCGATTGCACTTAGTTCCGGTATAATCTTAATTGTATATTATAGTATCATTTTTCTTTAATATCTATATGTTAAGTTAGTTATAGGGATGGCCTATCCATCCACATGGGTTAAGTATTTTCAAATGTTTTTTTTTTTTATTTTCCATTTTTATTAAAACGCTGTAATGAAAAATTGTAATCTCAACTAGTTACGTATATAAGATGATGTATTATAGATAAAGCTTAGGCTAGGTGCTATAGTTATAAGCCGACTGGTATTGAATATTTTGATGCAAGTAAAGAATTATCAAACTCAAACTATGTGAGTTTGAACGGTGATCTACCCGCTTGTAACATAGTAACCCATTTAGTGATATACAATATTAAAAGCACATGTTCTATCTGAATCGATTAATATATAAGTATGAACTTTTTAAATAAATCTAAATTTTAAATCTAGAACAGATAATATCTGTTTAATCTGTTTACACTATCACTATTGTTTAAAAGATTTATCACCTTAGTGTGATAAGTGATAATGTACCAAAGATGCTTTTCGAGGCGAGACAAGTATCTGTCACTGAAACGCCCAATTTTTTCATGCACTTTCAGACTCCTGTGAATATTTTCATTACATACATACCACGAACCACGAATAGTATAGTATTTAATCAAAAAAATTTTTTAATGGACAAATTGTTATAACAATTTACATGTTCAGGCGTTGTCTTTAATTGGGTATATAGACAGTCATGCCAGTCGGAAGGAATTGTGTTGGTCCTGAAAAACGAAATTAAATTTTTTCTTTTAAATTAATATATTTGAAAGAGAAAAGAAAATACTCTAGTCTGTCCAATATTTGGAGATATTTACAAAACACAATCGATTATTTCTTCTTAAAACTATTATAACATATATTATATATATTTTTTAATGAATACATGTAAATTGCGTTTTTTTGTAATCTAAATCAAAAAACACATTCTTAAAATTTAATTAGTTGAAATATTTCTTTTAAAATACTAACTCAATTTTCGTTACCAATTATATTTTATTTTCTTTAAAAAATTGTGTATTTTACTTTATAATTCCGTTACTTTTTTGTGCTATCGATTTCAATAATAACTTATTTTGAATTACTTCATATGTATTTTATCAAAGTCTTATCAATTGTTTTTATGTTATTCAACGTTCATTGTGCTTAATTCAATTTTTCCCGAACGACACATCACTTTACTTTCAACGTACAATAATTCGGTTACTGATACATCTACAGGAATGAAAAATAAATATTTCTACTTGGTTTTTATATGGTTATGAGGTTTATTCTTTTTATCCTTACACTTTTTACGATTCAAATTTAGGGTTTACTAGTTATTAAAAAATATATATATATTTAAAAACATGCATACTTAGATCAATCGATATTTTTAATCATTCATAACTCAAAACGTATTGGTTTTTTTGAAAAAAAATTTAAAAAAATATTTATAGCTTTACATTTGTTGCTCTATCGGTTATTTAAATTTTACAAGTTCAATCTCTCAAATTTTAGTATTTAACTTATAAAACACAATTTATAAGATGGCACATTGTCAATCTACCACGATTGTATCGAAATGAAAAAAAAATTCGTTTAAAAGTCTTAAGAACAACATTGCATCGTTATTGTTCCCTAAACATCAAATCCACCACGGATTTTTTTCAATGTAGATATAAACGGATAATGTGATTGATTACATATAGGGAATGCCTTAAATTTATAAAGGCTTACGTATAAAATCAATAAAATCGTATGAAAATAACCCAAGAAAAAATGTTATTATTAAATTACTATATAATGTTTGAATAACTCATGTATGCCTAAATACATTTAAAAAAATTTTATAACATACATTTTATGAAATTAAAAATATTTGAAGCATTTATTATTAAAAATTTTATAGAAAGAATTACCTCTCATACTGCCCGCCGTTGATATTAACAATTCTATAGCTAAGCAAAACCTTAACGAATTTAGACTCAAAATGACAATTACATATAAAAAATTAAAAATTTGGTATTTTTTTACCGACTGCCAAGGAATATTATGTTTTTTGTACGTAGTTTGTAAATTTATTTATTACTACCTATCATACCAACGATTGAATGGATTTCAACATTTATAGTATCAATATATTCGCCTTTAAGTTGATAATATTCGCCAAGTGGTCTTAGATAGTGTGTTTGAAATGAAAACAAAATGGCGCATTTTTAGCGTGAAATAATAATATATTTAATTATAACAATAAACCAATTCTATCGAATACGGTATCAATATAAAAAAAAATTTATAAAAGGATTACAAAAATATAAATAAGCTATATGTTCAATTTCAACTACGAATGATAAATTGGTAAAACATTTTCAAGCCAATGCATTTTGTTCAGAAAAATTGATACAAAGTGTACAACATTAAATAAATTACAAAAAAAACCAAATTATGTAATGTCAGTTTATCTTTGAGATTGAATAAAGTCATCCAAATACGCGCCCTTTATCATGGCTCAATCTTTTCACCTACAAATGATACAAGACATCTCAGTTGGAAAATGTTTAATTTTATAAACTTTTATTTAGTTTCACATATCCCATAATCATATCGATTTCTTGGTGATTTGTAGAACCAACTTAGTTCTACTAGTGGACCCGTAAGCCGCATTAATTGTTAATAATAATTTAATAGCTTAAATTTTAATCTTAAATATCTAAACATCTGTAACATTTTCCAATCAGACATGAAACTACTCATCATTCATAAAAAACGTAATAATGTGTGTTGTGTTTTCAACAATCTCGGACTTATCCAATTAACTTTTAGTAGAGTTGAAAGTCCCGTTGAATATCCGCTGCCTTGCTCACCTCCATCACATCCTATTAATCGCTCAAATGAACAGCCTTGAGACTCTAAGTATTCTAAAATAAAATTTCTATTTGCATTGGAACTGGAAATATTGGGATACAAAACAAACACATCACTTGAAGAATGGAACGTCCCATTAGACCTTGATATTGGGATACACAATTGTCACAGCATCACGTTTATGTAAAACTTGAGAAAGGCAAGATATAGATGTACTGATGCCAAAAAAATTATGCAAATCGGCTGGAAGTGTTCTTCAACCCATTCTGAAAGCGGTTTTCGTAACCTGATTTTATTTTCTACAATTTCAAGGCTAAGTAAGTTTAGCATATATGTAATTCTAATAGATAATGTAAATGATTAATTCTTGTATAGACTTTTTTGAGTATCTTCACAATTACAAAACCCGTTAAATATATAATAAAGCAAATTGTATAATAAAGCCTTGACTCCTTGAGTTGGATTCGCTGAACAAGACTACCAAGATTACCATTTATTTAATAAATTGAAAACAAATAATGCACTCGAAGAGCAAACGAATATCATGGTTGGTTTTACCATACTATGAAAATTGCATAAATAACCGGAAATGATTTTTTCCATCATTCAATTGTTCTACAAGTTATCTAAAGCATAAACGTTTTCATTGAAAAACCAGAGAACCTGTATTCATTGAAAAAGCAAACAACCTGTATTTGAAATAAAAGATTCATTGTTTACTTGTATATTAATTAAAATTACGTTTTATTAATTAATGAATTTTACATTCAAAATAATTTGATATATCCATAAATAAAATAACAGACAGATACTGTTTGTTTTGCTGTGATTATTATGTTGTATACAGAATTTTAGACTAAACAGTATAATCTGTTATTCTTTCTTTCCTTGTTCAAAACTAACAAGGTGGGTAATTATTAAGAATTATTGAGATTAATTGAACCTTAAACTCTTTATTATGAAAATAATTATACTTGACATGTATAGAATAAATGAGATTGTTTATAATTTGTTACGCTACCAAATATTAAAGACGCAAAAAAATTTTTTATAGTATCACCTTAATATTCTATTCTTCCGTACATCATCAATATATTTAAAAACTTGTTACCAACTTGAAATATAGAACAAAATCACTGATTTTCATATGGCACTTCTTTGATTCATTACATAGTACAAAACAACGTCGCTTTCTCTGTCCATATATCGCTATGTATGTTTAAATCTTTAAAACTTAGCAACGAATTTTGATGCGGTTTTTTTTTAAATAGATAGAGTGATTGAAGTGGAAGGTTTATATGTATAATAACATCCATTAAATAGTGGAGAAATACTGTTATTTTTGAGGTTTCTAATGTGATGCCATAAATAATTGCATTTTTACCGCTTACATTGAATCTGCACGTTTATGCTGAACGAAAAAAATCGTTTAATATTGTTTATAGGAGTATATTGCAATAGCTACCTATAACTTTTGTATTACCACCAAATCAATCCTAATAAAGTATTAAATTTAAATGTTAATGTGAAATCGTAATAAATATTGGTGTGATTATTAATGGCTATACACATACATATTTCCAGCTAGAGACAATATATCTCTCAACACATAGCCTACTTTTAACCTGATATTCCCACGGGATCTAGACTTACGCGGGTGAAACCGCGGGGCGCAGCTAGTATAACTATAAAAAGTGTGGTTGAGCTACTTTTCCAAAATGTTTCTCAGATTAAATTAATGGACAAGTGTTAAAAGTATAACCCATCAAACTTGTCGAACCTCTGAAACAAACTTCTAGAAACTTCTCCAACTAAATTAATTATACCATACAATGTTTTTCAAAGTAACCTATTAATAAATTCTAAGACAAAAGTATATTTTGTTAAAGACATAATTAATATGTTAAGAATTGAAATGTAAAAATTATTTTAAAAAATCTTAAAATAAAAAAAGTACTTATAAATCTCATTTATAAACAAAATTCCACAAACGAAAATGAAATTAAATTGTTTACGAAAATATCTTTATGTCAAAAGACTCTTATTAGATGAATGTTTGTCACATTCATGAGGTATCCCAAAGAATGGCTAATGCTTTTTATACATTTTATTTATATATGTATATTTTATTTTAACTTTAATAAAAATGTTTTTAACAGTTGAAAAGAATATTTTTGTAAAGCCGAAAACCTTCATATAGGGTGATTTTCAAAAACTATACAAATTAAAAGACTTGTATTGGAATTTGTATTGTGATGTTTCTGCAAACATTAGATGTTTTTAAAAACGCTACATATTGACAGTGAGGGGAACTAAAAACATGACACCCTTAAAGAAACTCATGGGCACAAGAAAACTGTTTTTCATGCCTCTGACATAAGTTGGAGGGTCTGTAAAAACTCCAACATGATGTGTCGTTCGTATAAAGCTGAGAAGGTTGACATGACTGACATCGCCAAAAAAAATTTCTTTGACCCTTTCTTAACCCAAATACAAATTTCAGCCTTCTATCTCAATAAGAAGGGACTGAACGGATGCGAAAATTTTTAAAAAATTCGAATTAAGCGATCCTTATGTTCAAATACCCAAAATCAATTCCCGCTTTAATAATTTTTTTTCGGCCTTGTTAAACACGTCTATACGCAGAATTGCAGCTTCTTTGAGCAAAAAGTAGCTGTTTGGACAAAAAATAACTACCTCAACTGGGTTTTTTATCCACTAGAACATAATTTAGAGAGCTTGAGAGATGCCAGATGATTTACTTTCAGTTATTTGGTATTTTTAATATATTTCAAATAACTTCACTTCTTGAAATACTAAACTTCTTTTATGGAAAAAATTATGGTATTTTTTCTATGTATTAATGATTTTAAGGAAGTACGAGCACCAAGGCAACTTTTGATAAAAGGCTTGATTTCTTTTTAATACAAAGTTTAAATATGTCTAAACAAATTCCAAAAATTTGAAGGAGATTGCCCGATCATTTAAATAAATAATTAACTTTAAAGTTGAGCAATTTAACATTGGTCTTATGGGGTAACCTTCAAACATTGATACATTTCTGTATTTTTTTCGTAAAACTGTCGGTGAATATTTTTAAAAAACTTATGGATGAAAGTAAATATATTAGTGATAAATTTAATTCAAAAACATTTACACTTGCCCGACTAATTAAAGTGTATTAATTAAAAGAAAAATAAATGCCGCCACTAGCCAATGTTAAATGTATATTATATATTGAAAAAAACCATATGGTTACTGCGTTCCCCTTACCGTGCTAGAGTCGATACCTATCCCCACACCGCCTGGCGCTCGTACTTCCTTAATATAAAAAATAAAACTAAACTCACAAAAATACAATTCAAAACGTAAAAAGAATGATCCTAATCAATGATCTTCCTTTGTCAGTGTCATTAATAGTCTTATTGTGACATAAGGCATCATAATTGTTTGACTAAAGAATATTATGACATGTCATATGGTAGTATTGCATAGACTGTATCATTATTTTTATTTTATTTTGGATGATGATCACAAATTTCGCTAAAATATGGTTCATCTGGAAGTGATTCACCAAAGTGTATTCAAATATTTTCCAAATTTTAATCATTCTAGTTTGAAACTGGTCACAGGATTAAACAATTACAGTAAATAGTAAACTAAAGAATTTCACATATTTGTGGTTCCTACATTTTACAAAATAAATAATTTAAGTAGAAAAAGAATACAAAAACAACATAACACTTTTCACTAAAATGAACAAAATCATTAGAAAAAAAGTAGCTTATGACTGCAAAAAACAAACATAAACAAAAACTAAAAAAGACGTTCTAATATTATGACGAGTTTTAACGACGCGATGAATCATAGTGATGAGAGTGAATATTCTTCTATTTTGTGTATTATATATATAATGCATGATGTTTCAAGTCTCATCTCGTAAATAAAACTGAAAGCAATTAAATTTTTATGAATAACAAACATAGCATTTAATACAACGATATGTTTAGAGAAGCGCTCTCTATATATTTTTTCGCCGTCTTCTTCAGTTCAAAATTTATGTACGTTTATTTTATTTTATTTTTAATACTTTTGTTTGTTTGCTGACAAGATAAGCTGAGCAATTTAATGAAATGAAAAGGTTGAAAAAAAAAGTGTTATTATCATTTTTTATTATAGCATATATTCTCAAATAATATTTTCACGTAATTGGACATTTTTTTCTAAATGATTAATGAAATAAAAATACGAAATTATGTTTGTATTGTAATAGAGGACGATCTGGAGGTACTTGGGTGTGCATAAATAAACTAAGTTGCACTGAATTCTGTTAATGGAATTGTGTTCAGAATAGCTTAAATTTTTACGATCTAAATGTTGCCGGATCCATTTTAATATCAATTTCTTTTTAACCCCCTGCCAGTTTTTGGTGAAATGTAAGGTTTAAATATGTATATTGAGAAAAAATAGTTTTTGGAATCCGATGACAATTAAATAACAATTGAAGATTAAAAATTTTAACTCAGTTCTCATTAATATTTCGATTATCGTTGGTTTTGCCGAGATTTAAAAGGAAGGAGGAACAGCCAAGGTTGGGAGTAGCAGCCAAGGGAAGTCCATTTATGATACCGTTTTCTTTTTTTTATTATAGACCCTCAAGTTGTGGAGCAGTAAATTTTTTTCATATTTATTTCAATGGTTCCCTTACTTTAAAGTAATGGTGAATAATTTTCTATATTTCAACGTTCTACCTACACGGGTAGAACGCTTTCTTATTTATTATTTCAGCTACTCGAGGGTAGGGGCTTGCAGACTTTCAAAAATTTTTGAAATGCTGTTTTCAGAAATAATAAGTATATATATATATATATATATATATATATATATATATATATATATATATATATATATATATATATATATATATACATATATATATATATATATATATATATATATATATATATATATATATATATATATATATATATATATATATATATATATATATATGGTCAGTTAATACATTTAATTAACTAAATGCATGTCTAATTCTTCTAGCATAACGCCTACGCAAAAAACTTGAAATAAATATTCATCAATATCTGGTAAAAATAAAATAAATAACAACGTTACATGTAGGATAATTATAGAGTAAATTTAGATTTATTACTCGGAACAGAAAAAAAGATGTAATAATGATTGTTCTCTTCAGTATATATTATCATTGGCAATAGGTAAAAAGAGTTTGCAAATTGATGAAACATAAAACTTTGTTGCCTTCTCGTTTTCATTGACAAGTTTACTTGTAATATTTGGCTGCACTGAATAACCTCTCATCGAAAATATGTTTGTTCTATCAATATTAAATTTTGATTTCATATAACTTAACAAATAAAATTTATGATTTTGGCTGTTCTTTTAATATATAGTATTGAAACTTATTTTTTTTACATGTTAAATATATCATTAGCGTAATTATAACTTCCTAGTTATATACGTCGATGAATAAAGAATTGTGTTTCTGTTTGTAATGATGTTACATTTTAGAACTTTCTAAGCTACTTTCTATTTGTATCGGTCGGAAAGTGAATACACCAAAACAACTGAACAAATAATTATAGATTTTTTCAACAACCAATACTTTTACCAACAACAGATTTTCGTAATGGCCCTATATTAATATCATCTCACATATCAACAACCAATCGCATCGGAAATATAGCCCTCGATTGACTTCTTTTTTCCATTCAAATTGCAATATCTTTTGAACCGTTTATTCGATATTAAATAATGCACATGCGTTGCATAGAATTAAATTTGAAAACTCATTATAAAAAACCAAAAAGAAATGTAAAAAATGTATTTTTTACCTTATATGGAAATTTCAAGCCAATCACTCTAGACTTGTGATTAGTGAAACATTCATCCGATTATAATGCAGTTTTCAGTTTTAAATTATGTTAAAATTTTTCTAATTATTACAAAAAAGAAAAAGACGTTTGGCACTCGGGAACTGCCGCGGTAAAGCTATTGCATAGCATTTTGTATCAAATTATGCAATTATAATTTTTTTATTTATTTATTTATTTTATTCATGCAGTATTGCTTTTTCTTACACCTATACACCTATATACTTTCTCATAAACAGCTGCTTATGTATTCGTCCGATTTCGGAGCAGCTCATCTCGATTCGTCAAGCCACACCTCCTTGCCCGTCGAAGTGGGGAGCGTGAGGTTTTTTCGTTACGGAATTTCTGGATTCGGTCCCCGCGCTCAAGGCCCGCGATAGAAGCCATGCAATGATTCCGGTAATACTTGACCAATACGATATGCACACTTTATATAGTTGACAGTTCGTCATACTGCTAGTGAGAAGAGATAAAGAAGTTTTATTTTGAATAGATAAAGAAGTTTTATTTTGAATTTCAAAATTAGATTTTGGTTTCTATGGAAATGATGATTTGTAACATATCATGTTTTTTCGTTACGGAATTTCTGGATTCGGTCCCCGCGCTCAAGGCCCGCGATAGAAGCTATGCAATAGCTTAAAAAAGAAAGAAATTGGTAACAAAAATCGCCAAAAAATGATATTAGTTTACAGAAAAAAATGATGAAATGAAAAAACGATAATAGTTGCAACAGAAAACCGTTAGTGACTTAAATGAAGAAAATTGGTTTTTTTCAGCTCATTTACAAATTAAAATTCACAATTTAGGTACAGATATTGCGAACATATAGTAAATATATTCCTAAAACACTTGGAAGTCCATTAGTAGTATATTTTTTAAATGAATATTTAATTCACTTATTATACATTTTTCCATAAATATCTTTTGAAGTCACTATACAAATAGATAATAGTAGTAATAAACTACTAGGTAGTTGGTAATGACGATCGGAAGGAAGCCATGATGATGAGATTTGATCAGATAAGCCTAGTGAAACTGCATTATATATAGATATCCGACTGATCTATCGTTGTTGGTTGTGTTCGTTCAAGTCAGTCTTTACATAACACACATCACATTCACACAATAAATAGGAGATACTCGAGCTTTTGTGCTTTCTCCTTTAGGTACAATAATAATATATTATACACTGCTAAATGTATTTTAAATGCAATTCATATTAAAAGTAAATCGATATGGCATATATAAATAAAACCTCGTTCACTGAAATAGCGTCATTAAAGCAAAAATATGCGAAATAATATAATTATATCACAAATATCTTTATCTCTACCTCAAAAACAGATAAAGATATCAATCGAAAAATTATTTTGAAAAGGACCAAAATTATTCAGTGTAGAAGTATGGATCTCTGGAATATCTTTTGAGCAGTAAAACCGAATTTAAGTTAAGCGAGTTTAAGTAATTTTTTAATGATATTTAATGATAAATTCCAAAAACCAACTTTTATGTGATAATTGTTCATACACGAATTTAGTTTGTGGATTATCTGCAAACTAGTAAAACAAAAAACTGTAATTATGATTGTTAACATTAAAACCTTTTAGAATAGCTGAAGAAAAAAATTCGTGAAAGAAGAGTTTGCAGAAGAAAAAAACTTTTTTTATCAAGAAAATGCTGCATATTGACCATTGACAACGGCTAAAATCCATGAATTAAAGTTCGAATTGTAAGAACATACACTGTATTTGGCCTTTTCGTAATGTTTTCCCATCTGTTTCCAAACCTAGCAAAATAATTGCATGCAAAGCGTTTTCTATCAAATAATGAGGTTCTAAGAGCCACTTTTTCGATAGGCGCCACTTTTGGATAGATTGAATCTTTGAAAACATCGATCAATTCTTTTAGTCAAGCAATTCAAAGGTTTAACAGATAAATGTATTCGTTAATCGTGAAAGTAAATATTCACCCTAATATTAAAATGCTAAAACTATTAAGAGCTATTTTAGTTTTAAATGTAACTTACGAATTTAATAGATTTTGCATCTAGATATTATTATTCTCTTCAATTTATATAACCAATATTATTTTATTTTTACAGGTGAGTACTGCAAACAGTTCATTGGAAGTAATTGGATTTGGTAAGACAATAACATAACCTCGAATTCATTTAATCTCACTGATTCATTGTATTTTTCCTTTTGCCTTACATTTACCTAATTTTTAGTATTTTTCAAACTAGCTGAATATTAAGAAACATACGTTGCTGTTGATACATTTATATTCATTGTAATATTTTTACATTGCAACAAACAAAATCACACAATCGTCTTAAGAATTAATACACACTATCTACGATAAATTACTTGACTTACAAATAATGTTTGACCAACGTAGTTTTGATGATTGCTATCAGTGCGATTTAGGTTTAAAGTATTTTCTATGGAACTCGGCTTCGGTTTTTAAGTTTCGAATACCACTCATTCTGGTAATCTTTCTGGTAATAACGAAACACAAACAATTCTGTTATAGTTTATTTAATATATCATATATTCAGAATTTTTATATATTCCAAGGGGAAGAGGTCATGGAATTTTACCAAAACCTTAATATTAAAAAAAAGTACAATTTTTCAAACGAATTTTAAGAAAATTCCTTTCAAATTCTTGATAAGCAATTGATTTATTGACGCCGACTTCGAAAGGTAATAAGTCACAGGGAAGTTTCTAATAGGTATATAATTATATTAAACATTTTAGATCCTGCTTCTTAAACTCAGATCATTTTATTATTAAATTTTCTACAAAAAAATTGATTTAATCTAATATTAATTGCTTGAAAAAAGTCTCCAATATGAAAAAATGATTATATTAAGTTCTTGTTATTTTGATGAAAATAAAAACCAGCAAGAAAGGAAGAACTTATAAATTTTTAAAGAAAATATTTGTAATAAATTTAAAAGGAAATATCGAAAAATTATTGAAGCGACATAGTATGTATATATCATATATTGTATACTACTCATTCCATAGTCGACTGTTCGATATGGTTTCGATAATAGTGTGTGTGTATGTGTGTATATAGTATTCCACCGACATCATGTAGATGTAACAAAGGATATGATGGGAAAAGATATGTTCATAACAAAACAACAGGATAATATAGGGTGAGGGAAATGATGGCAAATGTTATGAGAAAAAGAAAAGTATATGGCTTTTGTGGTCGAAAAATGAGAAGGAGATCACGAACTTCGCTAGCATACAATATACATATATTTCAACATTGTTCGTTGTCGAGGACATAGTATATATGTAAAGGGGTTTGAGAAAGAAACACGGGGTGGTGACGGTCGACGGTGTTGATATAAATCACAGTAAGCAAGTCATTTCAGTAAAGATTTATTACTTTAATCTCAGTTCGCGGAGGTTGCTTTCGTTATAAAAGTTATTCTACATTCATTTTAAACTTCGTATATATGGAATAGAGTGTACTACTATTGCAATTTCTAGATAACAATTAAAATTTTACTATTCATAGTTTTACTAACGAATACCACAAATTACTTTAAATGTGTTTAATCGACAACAAGCAACAGAAAGCTAACGCACAAATAGTAAGAAAATTTTATACCCGTTGATTGGTCTATGAACGCGATTTACACTATTTTACATTTAATAATTGCCCAAACGTAGTTAGGTCAATGGTATAACAAGACGATTTTGCATTTCGTATGTCGGAATTCATTTATCAATGTTTATTAGTCAATAACTTTTGAACATGTGCACAAATTTTCATGAAATTCGTATGCTACCATTTATAGCATCCCGGAAATTTACTGTATAGATGCCCTGATTGAACCGAATTGAGCCATCAAAGGCTTTTGTAATAACAAAGTTTTGAAACTTAAAGAGGTATAAACTATATTTGATTTCTTAGAACAATAGAGTTGATTACATTCATGAAATTTACTGTCTAGTTTTTGAACCCCATTGCTCTATCAGATTCAGGTCGTAATAACAAACTTTATATAATTTCCATATTCAGCTCTTTATGAGGATGGAATTTCATTTTGAATGAGATCGACGCTTCAATGGACCTATTAGTTATGTTTGTTTCATCTAAAATACAAAATGCATTTTAACCAATATTATATTGTATTTAAAAGGTGTCGCTCATTTTATGATTTTTCTATTAAATTTTACATTACAATTTAAACTATTTTTCAAATTTTAGTCCATAAGAAGAAGATTCTTAGATTTTTTTAATTTTAGAACTATAATTAATTTTTAATTTAATACCATTCCTAATAATAACCAATTTTATAAAAAAAAAAAAAAAATTGTAAGACCCCGATAATCATCTCCATTTTATGAAGATTAACTGTAAAGTTGATGTCCATCTCGTAGTTCTGCCTATACTGACTTATTTGTGTTTATATACCGCTGCATTCATAGGTAGATTGACTGTACACTAGAAAAGAATAATAGGGTATTGCTGTACATACAATAACAACCTCTTGAACAAGTCTTATACTAAATTTATTCTTCTCAAAAAAATCAGTGGGATATCATTTTTATCATATTACCATTTTTAGTGGTTATATTTACAAATTTTAGCGTGATTTATACCATAAACAGAAAAAATAACTAAAATGGGTATAGAAGAAAATCATTAAATCCAATTTTTTAATGTCGAAAAAAATTTTTATTTTAGTTTTTAACAATGTCAACAATGTTTGAAATATTCAAACATAAATTTGTCAAATTTAAGTATCAGTTATTCAAATATCAAGGAAAAACAAGCCATAAAAATAAGATCTTGTTTATTTTCCAAAAGTAAAAATTTTTAAGGAAAACTGTATATTAAGTATATTTCATACTAATTTCAAAGCAACCATCGATAATATTGGTTTTACTATCATTTATTGATTTTAGAATAGAAATAATAGAATTTCCGAATGGCGTAAGAATAAAATCCAAATTGCGTTCCGGTCACGTTCCTTGGGTAAAATAAAATTTAATAACAAACAGAAACCTGAATAAAAAGTTAAATCTGGAGTTTATAAAATAACGTGCGAAGAATGTACGGGTACATATATTGGACACACTGGGAGGTACTTCAAAATCCGAAAAAACGAACATATTAGATCATATAAACTAACTTCGGACTCAATATCCCCAAACATTTGAGAGATTTTGACCACAAACCAAACATCCATTTCGAGATGTTACATACTGCGTAAAAAGGAACAAAAATGAATCAATTAGAATGGTAATTTATAAACATAAACATAAATGAAATTTCATAGTACCTGTATACATTATGAAATACTTTAGAATAATGTTACAACTGGCGTATTTAACGTCATAAATAACGACCACTGCATTTAATGTGTTGGGCAAGTATTTTTGTTAAAATTAGTTTAATTGATTTCATTCGTTTTTTCGTATGGATTCAAGCAAATATCGGAAACCAATCATTTATTTTTATTTTTTATTTTTTTTTTTTTTAATTATTAACAAGATTATTTAAAACAAATGTCCTAATTGTCCAAAAATTTACTAAAAGGGACTACAAATAGAATATAGTTGTAGGCGAAAATTATTTTTGAATTTGATTTTATTAAAGAACAGATATGTATCGATTATTATAAACTTGGCCAAATCCTGTTCTCAAGAATCGCCGCTTTCTAAGTATCACCGTTTACAGTCCTGTATAGATTTCCTAAAGACTACTATAGTAAACCTCTAACTTGTAATTTAATCAAAAAAGTGTGGGTATGCTCACTTAATGGTTAACGCATGATCAATGGATATTTTTATTTATATTTTTCCAATAATTGTTTATACTTTCTAAAATTATGACTTTAATTTATTATCTAAAATGTCATAATTTTACTAGTTTTGTTTAGAATCTATTCTAGACCATTTTTCTATCAATGTAGAAGGGGTAAGTCAGTTTATGTCATAAATTTCGTAGTGTTTTTCCTTCTTTTATTTATGGTGTCAAAGTAGGGTCATGGATCCATATGATCCAGCAATTTTGGTCATAAATGAACTTCAGCTCAATTTCTATGTCTCTCATACGTCATCAAAATTTTAACTAATTGTTTTTTCGTTTTTGAGTTGACCAAATATCAAAATTTTGTTTATGGCTTTAATATTTTCAAGCAAATTTAAAACTATAATAGGTATATTCTGATATATTGTATATATGTCGAATATAAAAATCAAAATATATAAAACCAAAAGATGGGTTTACTTGATCGTGCAATTTGCACCGTCTTTTGTATACTAATTTGTACAATTGTTGTATCTGAAATAATAAAGTATGAAGTTTGCACAAAACAATAAATTTGTCTTGAATCAAATGTTTATTAGAAAACTAATAATTGGAAAAATTTCTTAAATGGTCAGTTAGCTCAAGTTCAATTCATTTGGACCAGACCAAACGCTCGAAAATGTTAGTTTTTGCCACAATATCTTCTTGGACTATTTCAACCGTCAACTCTTTTAAAATGTACTAATTTATGTATTACATTGTAATGTTCTTAAAATATATTGAGCAAATTATTTTCTTTTGCTGATTCACCACATTGCAAAACAAGGATATAAATAAAAATAATATTTATTCATAACATTAGAAAAATTTATTAATACTAACTCCAAATGGTGTATGTCACTAAAATCTTCTAATTTCATTATTTGTGGTTAATCATACAAATGTTTATTTAGATGTATTTACAAGTACAGTAAATATAACGTAAGTTTTATTGGCGGCTTGCCATCAGCACAAATATGTCCGACTTGCATTTTTTTATTCTTCTTTTGATAATAAAGCAGATTATGATATCAATTTTCATTGTATTCGACCCGACGAGACATGACATGGGATAACAGTTTAATACTCGATGAGATTGACCCGTATTTTGAATTGAAGAAATAATTTTGGAAATTTTTTGACCTTACCGGTTTTTCATCATCGGTGAATAAATTTTATACAGTCATTAACTTCTGTCGCATTAATTTTTCAAACGTGACACATTAGTTTATAAAAATAATCTAGAACACAGAATATTCTAGTAATAGATTTTTATCTACTAAGTGTCATCTTTATCACTTCGTAATAATAAGAGAAATAGTTGCTCGTGGCCAAATTGGTAAGAGGTTATAAAAAAGTAGCATTATACTTAAATAATGCACATTCTGTTAACATCTACATAGTTATTGAAAATTTAATGGTGTTTGTTATTTTACATAAAATGGGTTTTGCATGTGCTGCTGCTGTATTCTTGCTTATACATTAAACACAACATAATGATAATCCCTGTTGCAGTTGTCGCTTTTGGTGAAGTTTTATTCTATATTATTAGTGAATTTCCTTTACAAGAAAAATAAACTAATGATATGGAATTAAGTTGAAATATTTATCGATCGTACAAACTATATTACCAGATTTATCATCGGAAGGACAACAATTTTTGAGCATAACCACATTAGTTAGCAGCCAAAATTAGAGTGAATATAATGAGTTTAAAAAGAAGAAAGAATCACAATTTTATCATCTGACTAAAATTTATCATCTGACTATATTTCGTAACTTATACAACATTAAAATGATGAAAGTTCGTTTGTTTTAACTTATTCGCTTTACAGACATAATATCAAATTGTTACAACTTTTCAATGGAGTACCAATATTTTAAACATATCTCATTGGAAAGGAAATTCGCTTTGTTATCGCGGGCCTTGAAAATTGCATTTTTTATGTAAGTAGAGACTTAGTTGTAAATTGTTATTCTTTGTATATATAATGTTCGCTCAAGGAATTCAAGGTAGCTAACATCGATACCAAGCAAAATATTCACACAATATGGTGTCAATAAGTGTTGACTAAAAAACATAGGTAACACTTTTTCTGATTTAACGACATAGTTAGTGGTAATTAATGGCTTCAGTTATAAAATATTAATTTTTGTAAATTAAAATATAAACAATTCCATATTAAGTTCTCAATTTGATTTTGATGTCAAAATGTAGAGAAAAATGGGACGTCTGGTCTGTCAATCTATGAAAATCAATAATAGATTGCAATCTACTACGTAAAAATAATTTTCTAGACTAACGCATATCATTAAATTATTTTAAGATTAATAATTGCTAAGTAATGCAACAACTGTGAAGTTTAGACTGATTGATCAGAAACGATGAAGATATATACACAAATTTAAACGGATTTTTAATTTTCGAATGTCTTAATTGCTATAAATACCTTGTTTTGAAAGTATAACATCAAGGATCGGCATCCACAAATTTCAAATTTCCTCAACGGTCAATGGTTACACCTTATTTCAATTTTTTATTAAAATTCTTAAAATTGGATAGTTTTTAAAAATATACTTTGTGTTTGTATCAGTTTAAGAAGAGAAGTTATTCTACTGAATTTTATTAAATATTACACTACACCAGGCAAAAGCAATATATAGTAAATGGTATTCTCTAATTCGACTAACTATCTAAAATGAACAGTGAGATATAATAATTTTTATTGTATTCGAAAGCGCTTTATCCATTATTTAATATACTTTATATATCATATTGATCCTTAAATTAGTTTGTGGAATATAAGTCAAGATTCATTATTAACATAAAACAGATTAGTATTGAGTTATAAGTTTGTTTATTTATTGCTCTTATTAGGTTGCTCTTTTGCCTATCTGGTTGGTAAAAATTTCGGAAGAAAGCTTAAACAACGTTTCCGGATTGCATACATAAATACATAATTCAGAAAAAGATGTATGTGAATGTAAAGAAAAATAGTAGATGAAAAATAGTAGAAGAAAAAGAGATCAACTCACTTTTGTACCATTTGAATTATATTTTGTCCTATCAAATGAAAACTAATCCAGGTGGTACAATTAAACGAAAATTTTATTTTCATACTATTATAAAGTTTATATTATGGAATGGAAGAGTATTCGGTTGAAAAACAAAATATTTATAACTTTCAATAAATTATCAGTTTGCAATTAAATTTTAATTTAATATTAATATTAATGCAACAACTGTGAAGTTTAGACTGATTGATCAGAAACGATGAAGATATATACACAAATTTAAACGGATTTTTAATTTTCGAATGTCTTAATTGCTATAAATACCTTGTTTTGAAAGTATAACATCAAGGATCGGCATCCACAAATTTCAAATTTCCTCAACGGTCAATGGTTACACCTTATTTCAATTTTTTATTAACATTCTTAAAATTGGATAGTTTTTAAAAATATACTTTGTGTTTGTATCAGTTTAAGAAGAGAAGTTATTCTACTGAATTTTATTAAATATTACACTACACCAGGCAAAAGCAATATATAGTAAATGGTATTCTCTAATTCGACTAACTATCTAAAATGAACAGTGAGATATAATAATTTTTATTGTATTCGAAAGCGCTTTATCCATTATTTAATATACTTTATATATCATATTGATCCTTAAATTAGTTTGTGGAATATAAGTCAAGATTCATTATTAACATAAAACAGATTAGTATTGAGTTATAAGTTTGTTTATTTATTGCTCTTATTAGGTTGCTCTTTTGCCTATCTGGTTGGTAAAAATTTCGGAAGAAAGCTTAAACAACGTTTCCGGATTGCATACATAAATACATAATTCAGAAAAAGATGTATGTGAATGTAAAGAAAAATAGTAGATGAAAAATAGTAGAAGAAAAAGAGATCAACTCACTTTTGTACCATTTGAATTATATTTTGTCCTATCAAATGAAAACTAATCCAGGTGGTACAATTAAACGAAAATTTTATTTTCATACTATTATAACGTTTATATTATGGAATGGAAGAGTATTCGGTTGAAAAACAAAATATTTATAACTTTCAATTAATTATCAGTTTGCAATTAAATTTTAATTTAATATCAAAATATTTGAGAACCATATTGTTTATTATAGAATTATCTTTGTAATAATGAAAACACCTAAGACGTATGTATACAGGTTGCTTTATGGAAATTATCAAATATTTAATTAAAAATATGAATAATGCATACAAGCCATTATTCAGTGTAGGTTTTTGTACAGGAAGATATAAACAGTATATAGCATTTGTTCATCCATTCTGATCAATAAGACAGCTGCATTATTTTAAAATTGTTGATCTAAAAATAATTTTAAGATATGCGTTAGTCTAGATACTTAATATACGTAGCATGTAGCAATTAGATCTAGTTTTTTTTTTTTTTTTGAAACTGTAATATCCTTAGTTAAACATTGTGTCATGGATGCATGTATATATAAGAAAATTTAATGACCTAATTAAGCCTATTATCATCGTTCTACAAATGCTTTTTCACTTGATCTTAACCGGGCCTATCAAATTGTTAATATGTTGTTTAATCCTAGAGTAGAAGTTGCTTGACTCCAAATCAAGTCCAAATTCAAATGCGAAACAGAAATTGAATAAAATAAAGAAGATTTCATGTTATTCGAATGGCTGAAAATTTTTATACTCGAGTTTTAAATAAATAATTTTTTAATTAAAAATAAATGTACCGCCAAAATTAAACTTAGAAGAAACAAAATATTACCATGAAAACATGTAACCATGAAAACGCATAAGACAGATTGTTGAAAAAACAATGGTTCATCCAAATGAGTTTCTTGTAAAAGATATGAGCGATATAGTTTCTCATCAGCAGTTATTGTGCAATGTAATTGTAATCCTTGCTGTGATGTTTTGTAGGTGCTCCTATATTTCGTATTCAATTTTTCAAATATTTTCGAGGGAATTAAAATGCATTATAATTTTTCAGAAAAAGTTGTTAAAACTTAGAAACTGTATTGGTTTTTAAATTTATGATGTGAAAATAAGTTATTTTGTCCTTTCCGCAAATATAAATATTTTCGATGCAGTTTATATAATTCACTTCCACAAATATTCAAATCAAGTTTTTTTTAAATTAAAAACCTGTTTTGGGTTTTAAATTTTAAACATCGTAAATCTCTTATAAGATTGAAATTGAAATTTATCAAATATCAAAGCCTGGATCATCTAAAATGCACTCAAGTCAATCTCTCAAAAATCTCCTAAAGTCAAAAATGTTTGTTTCAAGAACTTAAATTAATACCGCTTAATTATTCAGTTTACGAACGAATTACTCGTCGAACAGTAAGATATAGTAACGTAGCCAGCAGCATCTATAAATAAAAATTAACTAAAACATTTTTATATTTGGTTTCTAGTAGCTTTCATAAATAAAAATTAACCAAAATACCTTTATATTTGATAATATTTACTTTATGATAAAAAAAATTCGCTATATTTTCAATTAGTAATAAATTTAATTACCTCACTCTGCCATATACTCACAATTAGGATATAAACTAATTAAAATGTATCAAAAAATTCATAAATGATAACAAAAGTATGGAGTGTCACCCCTAAAAGTCCAAATAATATTAATAAAATTAAAATAATAATATCCTAAGGTATTTGTTTTTATGCAATCGAGATTCGTTTACATCGACCATGTTTAGATTTATAAAATTCTGAAAATTGTATAAAATAATGAGTTATTAAAACCATAATTATATGTCAGTAATTCAAAGTTTATACAAAGAGAAAATATTGATATTAGGAATAAAATATTTTCATTAACAGTGAACATTGGAAAAATATAGTCTTTGTAGAACACACCGTTAACAGTAAGAGCATGTATGCAAAATACAGAGACGATGGCACAATAACCCACTGTCATTTACTGGATACATATATAATTTAACCGATTAACCATAAGTGTAGATTCATCTTAGTTTTTAAATTGAAATCTGTTTTTATCGAGCACCTTACTTCGCTGTATTACTATTTGGATGATTAACGACGCAGGTAAATGATTTGATAATTCTTTGTAAATTCTCTGGTAAATGCTCATCGTATGTTCTAAACAAATTTTAGTGTAACCTGATTTTATTACTTCTATTAACCTTCGTTTTCAGAAATAGAATATAAATGACCTACAGACTTGAAATTATCAACATAGTTAAAATTTTTTATTAATAATATGATAAAATATAATAGCAGTATTATTGTAGCGTTGTGAGGCTAAATTGTTTTTAGTTTTCCAAATCATTTTTTTTATTCTAATACACTTTGTAGTTAATAAAATTTTTGATATACCAAATTTTTTAAATCAATTAAGAAGCATAAAATAATTATTATTAGCGTCGTCATAATTTAAAACCCCATTCAAATTCTACTCTAAGAAATTTTCTTGACAGTTTGTGACAAGGTGACAATTATATTGTTATTATGATGTTAATGTAGCCGGTAACTTCATTCTTATCCAAGTGATGACAGTGTGATCAATCAACGACCTATTTTATTTTATATAAATTGAACAAACCGCCGCTGTTTGTATTCGAACCCGCTACCTCCCAGAGTATATTAAATGTAGTTTAAAACTTGTAACCCTATCGAAAATTGAAATTAACAAAAATTGGTCATAGGTGTTAATAGAATCATTAAATAAGTCCATTTTTCTTCACCCGCCCGTCTATACGCCAGTCAGAGATCAAAACAAAAAGACTGCGAGCTGAAATATTCCTGGCGTATTCTAAGCCTGAAGTGTGTCTCTCTGCACGTCAGGCTTAAAAATCTGCAAGAGCAAAATCGTTCAATTGTGATCATGAAATCGTTCAATTTCGAAAAGAGATTCTTTAGTAAACTGTTTCAATTAGTACAATTTAAAAAAAATTTTGCTAACACGTATATAACTGCAATACAAATTATTAAATAACACATTCTTGTAACTGTATGATATGCATATTTAGAGTGATTTATGAAGACTAATGATTAAAAATAATTCCAAGATTCAATCTGAACCATATGTCGAATCGTTACAAATTACACAATTTTATTTTTTTCACTTCCATTTTAAATTGTTTTTGATACGGGACATCCTTCATAACAAATAAATAAACAAAAATATAAACCTGAATATTAAAAAAAAAAAAAAAAAATTGAATTATGATGTTACGAATTAATATTTATTTTTTTTGTCGTCACATTCATACAATTATATAATACATACGTCATGTTATAATTTTAATATTTTGTTACATACATTTTTTTTGTAACATAATAAATAGATAATATAATAATGTAACAATAACAATAATAATAATGTAAATATACGTTTTTGTTTGGTTGGGATTCCATATTTGTGTAACGTTGTTTTTGTATTACGGTGTGTCACAAAACACACATACCTATATTTTACCACTGTTGTCACATGTTGCCACTATTATAATATAGATATTATATTTTATAAATAATTTACTTGTAGTTTGAAGATGCTGATTTTGAAACCTATTGCTGATGTAGAATAATAAAATCAAAAACCAAAATTTTAAATGTTTGTATGTTTAAATATTAACTCTTAAATTCAAAAAAAGGTAAATACAGTAAATAAATAAAAAAATATAAAAATATAAAAAATCAACAAATGTTTCAGGTGCTATGTACCACCCGCAAGGTCCGCATGTCCAATTTTCCAATGAGAATAGTAAGAAAACAGTAATTTGTTTATTATAATGAATATAGGTTTTTTTTCGTTTTTTATCCTGAACAAAATTGGCTGGACCGATTTTGCTGAAAATTTATTGTGTTATTTTTTTGTGTCGAATGAAACTGGTTCCACTTCTTTATTATTATTTTGGTACGAGATAATCTGGGCAAAATAAAAACCAAATCGTTTTCATTCATTCGTTTATACACACAGATATATCTCTAAAAACCTTTGATTTGAGTAATTATGACCTTGAAACATAAAGATATGTTAAAATTCGAATTTCACAAAATCGGCCCCTTTGCACAAAAACTTCCTACTTAGAAATTAACAAAAAATAAATAAATAAACAAATTGATAAAATTTAAGCAAGAATTATTTGTATATCCTTAAAATAGAATTATTTTTAAAATGATTATATGCTTACCTGAAACTAATTATACAGGTTTCGAAAACCGATAGATTTATTGACAATATCTCATTGTATGCTGTCATTACTATATGTTGTTTGCTTATATATATATTTTATCCTTCATTTTTTAAACATTAAATTATATTCAAAAATAGTTATTATGAAACAATAAATATAACATCGGAACAGGCATAAAAATGAGTTTTACAGTATTATTTTCACTTCCGAAAAAATATTGATATATTTATATTTATTGAAATTTTAAAAATATTTACAATATAATGTAAATGTTACCCGTTTTTGAATATCAGAGCTTTCTTGTATACTAAAAATATGAAAAGAAATCGTGAAACTATTAAATATAATCGTAGAAAATTGTCAATTACGATTTTTAAAGACCAACTAATTAATAAATTTTCATATAATATAAATGAAATATCGATAATGATACAATATTTATCGAAAAATTTTGATATAGATAAATAGATTCATTTCAAAAATTAAAGGACTATATAAATAATCAAGGATTATAATTTTTTTAAATGAAAAATTATTGCTTAATTTCCCAAATATTTTTATTTTATTATATTTACACACCCTGTAAGAGATACTATATAACGAATTTTATTGCTTATACACAGTCTATGTTTGTTAACGTTGGTTGTTGGTGTAGTGTAACAGTATGCATTAGAACTTATTAAAACATTGAATTGTTTAATTTAGAACGGTCTAGTATTTTCCAACATGTATATGTGTAGATGATATGTCTATCCAATAAAAAATATGTATGTAAAGGCACGAATACACTAGAACTTACTTAAAACGCAATATATTCTATTCATTATCAAAATTTCAGCTTTGGTTTGATGACGTAAGGCTAAGAGGTGGAAAAAGACTTAGTCATACTATATCATAAGGATCAATAGTAATAAAGAATAATTCTCTAAATTAATATTATACAACAAGAGAGTCAATTTGTAAATACTTTCAAATTTACGAACAAAAAAGATTATTTCCTTTTTACATATGAAAACTAATCCCTTCGTTGAAATTTAAATTGTTTATCAGAAGTAATATCTGTAGTAAAGAGTAAAGTATCGGCAATTTTCGTATCACGCGTCATTCGTATTCATATTCGTACATTCGTATTCGCATGCTCGTATTTGCGAATAACTGAATCAAATATTTCAATTAATATTCATATAAGCGAATATGAGAAAATGTTCTGCTTTTAAATCACTTTTGTTAATTGTAAGAAATTTATAAATTTTAATTTAAGTTTTTTTTCTTTTTTTTTGAAGTTGTTTTGGTTGTTTGGCAATGATTTGTTTCAATATTTAATTCATATCTGTACATAAATTCTAAAAGCTAAAGTGCACTTTCCTTTGAATAAACTAGCTTTGTCGCCGTACTATGGTAACTGTATATCTTCCAAAAGCCCTAGTCCCGTTTACCTCCGGCAACCTGATATTCGGCTGCTGGCTGTTATTAGTTTGCAGTAATAGATTCCGTTTTTTTAAAAATCGCTAGTATAACTTTTTATTTTCAGTTTTGTATTATATAAGGACATAAATATTATATAAGGATCGATGAAAATATGATATAAAAACTTCATTTATTTTTTAAAAAAGTTCATGCAATTTATTTTCATTCAATAATACTTGTTTGGCAATACTACTCAATCCCTAGTTTACAGATTATAAATTCGTAGCATAGGTACATCGGTTTTCGTGTTCAAGATACATTTTTATTTTAGATAAACGTAATGTATGTAATAACTAGTGGACTATGCAAACTAACATTAAGTTTTACAACAAAAAGAACAATAAGAAATTTATTACTATAACCATTTAGAAACTCACATGGGCAGTCGGTGCTTCATACCATCATTTTGTATATATATATTATTGTACACAGTGATTTTAGAAGTGAAATAAATTGTTTTAAGTGATTTTCATTTAGCTTCAAAGCACATTTACTGTGATAGAGTACTCTTAATTGCTTAAAAATTTTAAATTTATATGTCAAGTTAAGTGTCATGTAAAAAATAGTAAAATGATGCGGTTGTGGCTACCAGGATACTTTATAAGAGAAGTTCAGTTTTCCTGGAAATAAGATTAGTGCTATTACACTTAACCGTAAATAAGCCATGGTATATATTTGTATTGATAAACTAATCAGACTAATCATGTAATAATACACTATAATATCTTATGTTATTATAATTGATCAAGAATGACTATGAATGATCCAGGTTACACTCTATTGTACTAATTATACTGAATGCTACGTCTACAGGAGTACAATATACATGCATAAATCAACCTGTATAATGTAGCTCGGACACAATATGTAATTTAGTTTCAGTAATCTGTGTAGTAAATATGTGTTTTATATGCAAAATTTCTTTCTTTATGCATGATTAAACCTGCGGAATATCATTTAACATGAAAGATTTTTTGTAAATTATATTAAATTATTATACGATAAGTGAAAATATAACTAACTAACAGTGATCGACAAATGGTAAGTATCAAAATTTGAACTTTTTTTACTACCATTCATAAAATACACTAAATATTCAGTACACATAGTTATAATATTTTTTATGTATTATCTTATTATATAAAAATGAATCGCAAAATGTGTTGGTATGCGCATAACTCGAGAATGGCTGAACCGATTTGGCTAATTTTGGTCTTGAAATATTCGTGAAAGTTCAGGGAAGGTTTTAACGGTGAGAAACATAAATAATAAGTAAAGGAAAAAACTATAAACGACAATTTAATTTTCGACTACAAAATGTTCCTAGCTGTGAAACATATTTTGTCTTTTTTTTTCTCACATGTTACAAATCATCATTTCCATAGAAACCAAAATATAATTTTGAAATTCAAAATAAAACTTCTTTATCTATTCAAAATAATACTTCTTTATCTCTTCTCACTAGCAGTATGACGAACTGTCAACTATATAAAGTGTGAATATCGCATTGTTCAAGTATTACCGGAATCATTCTTGGTTCAGGAGGTCCATATACCTTTCATCAAGTGTATGTGTACCACAGCAAAAATTATCGGGTGAACGCGGTACCGGGTGTACCACAGAAATTCTTACCCTAAGGGTAGAATTGCATCCGCATGTAAACGATGTTATATCATTTATTAAAATGTGAAAAATAACACAGTAACGCGTAAACCGGGTGTGTATGCTTCAAAATATAAATTAATATCATAATTTATTCTGATTTGCCGCAGCTTCATTATTTATTTATAGACAGTTGAGAATATGTTATTATATTTAGGAGATATTGATGTTGATTAGAAATAATTTATATAACAAAACAATGTTTACCCTGGTCAGCTATTCAAAATAGAATTTATTTATCTCTTCTTTTCTATATTAGTGGTCCTGGACTTCCTTTTACTGTTTTTCATAAAGTATGTGAGAACCACAGCACAATATACACGAATTGTGGGTGCACGAGGTACCGGGTGGCCCACATCAAACACGAGTGTATATATAAATATTTCGTGTCACGGGTATCCCACACCAAATAGTGGGTTACACATCAAATACCGGGCATCCCATAAGAAAAGATTTTCTGAAAGACTACCCCTAATGGGATGAAAAGAAGAGGCAAAATTTGTATGGGACAACGTAATTCCTTCGTCCAATCTGCTTCAAATTTTGCATGCAATCGATGTAATATCAATTGTCACCGCAACGTGTCCGGGTATGCTTTAAAATATATATTAATATCATTATTTATTCTAATTTGCCTTAGCTTTCAGTATTAAGGAATACAGGAAAGTTGTTAAGAATATGTTATTATACTTAGAAAATGTTGCAGTTAATTAGAAATATGTGACAAAACGACGTTTGCCGGGCCAGCTAGTAATTATATAATATAATGTTAATTAGCTGAATTTCGACTGAAATTGTGGCGGGTTTAAGGAATTTCAAAAAAAAAATTTAAACAATCGTTTTCCTCGTTAATTTTGTTCATTCGTGAACTAAAACTCACTTTTAGGGTCAACAATACACCATTAAAATTTCAGCTGTCTATATCTTTTTGTTTTTGAGTCGTCTTGATGACAGGCAGATGGACGGATGTAAGGACTGGCAGGAATGGACTAATCGATAATTCTCTGAACACCCATGTCAAAATTTTGTTTGTACTTTCAATATAATGAAGTATTCCAAACTTTGGATTAAAATTAATTTAATCTTCTTGTATTTAATATATATCGCATATAAAAAATATATTCAAATATGAACCATCTGATCTACTTAACACATTTTGTAGTTAATAACGCTATTCCCTACTTAGCATTATTTTATTTTCCATAGGTAAATGGATATAATTATTGTATATCATAAAACTCATACATAGTTATCAGAAAAATCACCTAAATCACTGTTCACGTGTGCGTTTTATCACAATCACTATTCAATGAATATAAAACCGTAACACGTGGCTAGTGATATTTTGAAAATTTTGGCTTTACATTTCTAGTAATTTTTGGAACGGAATTGATTATTTAAGAGCAATATCATTTATGTATATAATGGAACTTTTACGGGAAACATATATTTATATATATATATATATATATATATATATATATATATATATATATATATATATATATATTTATATATATATGTTTCCCGTAAAAGTTTATATATATATATATATATATATATATATATAAACGATTGGCTTTATTTTTCGTTTTCTCACCATCCATTGTTTTTGAGAGAAAAAATTTTGCCCGGAACATTGTTTTCTAGGTACATTTTCAGCAAATTTTAGAACTTTATTCAATTTTTGGCCTTTATCTCAGAAAGGGGGCGTTATGTCAACAAGCTGCTACATAATGATTTTTTTAAAAGCTGATTACAGTGTCTTTTCCGTGTACTCTATGCGGTATTATCAAACATATTAAAAAAACTTATTTTACTTTCGAGTTATAGAAAGTATTGTGTTCGTGATAAAAAAAAAAATTTTTGTATATGTTTGGAAACTTTCTGAACAACTTTCGTTTTATGTTAACCGGCCTGCCGATCTGTGAAACTCATTTACATTAACGGCCATAACTCCAAAAAACTTACTAATTGACCAATATCTATAAATAATAGTAAAAAGGTTCAAGAATGTACAATTTTTGAAAAATCTCATCCATCTATTACCGTTCCGAGAATATAGCTTGTGAAAATAGCAACAAATAAACGGGTAAATAATGCTTTTTTGGAAGGCTAACCGTTTCGACGCTAGATTGCTTCCAAAAATGGCCTTATTTTGTTGTAACAATCTATCAAATAAAACAATTTATACGATATGCAGAATTTGGAAAGTTTTTTAAATAATATACTCCTGTGTGTATAATTATATATTATACAATTGGGCAGTATGGTCATTTCAATAAATCCCATTCAAAATGTTATCATCAATGTCATCCAAATTCTTTTGTTGGTCAAAGATATACACACATCTGCCTGTCAATTGAAATTAAGCCTTTATAACTGTCGACATATCAGTACAGATATCAAGTGTCACCATTGTGTTACATTATATTATTACACATGCATGAATAATATAAATGATTTCAAAGGAAATTATTCGTGATAAAATTAATTTATCGCATATTGGTGTCTGTCTATATGTTATTCAGTTCCTTCAATAGTTACAAACTAGATACGTTCAATGATATATATATATATATATATATATATATATATATATATATATATATATATATATATATATATATATATATATATATATATATATATCATTGAACGTATCTAGTTTGTAACTATTGAAGGAACTGAATAATATATATATATATATATATATATATATATATATATATATATATATATATATATATATATATATATATATATATATATATATATATATATATATATATATATATATATATATATATATATATATATATATATATATATATATATAAGCCGTTTACTACATTCAAAGTATATACTTTGAATGTACTCGAAATAATACACTGTGTACACCGCGCTTGCTTTTTTATTAGTTAAGAATATGTTTCGATTGGTAATGAAAATTTGGTATATATATAGCTTTAGGAAATTCTGAAAAAGTATATCAACGTAATAATCTGTTTCATTAATAATTAAATTAATTTTAGATATCGGCTAAATAATAATTTTTCATTAAAGGCAACAATTGTTTATTTTGAAGTATAATTTCAAAAACTAGTAACTACAAGTTCCGTCAATTATATGTATTACATAGAAATGTCTATGGCTAGAATACTGTACTAAAATTACAAAATCTTAACTTTGTTTAAAATGATAATAAAGTATTTAGGTGTTTTAATAAACTGGTCCAATGATCCATGATCCAGCTTTTGCACTATTAAAGATAGAAGAAAAGTGCACAAAATGTTTGTATTTTCAAAACAATCAACTTTTGTTTGAAACATTATTTCGTAAACTGATTACATTCGCCAAAATTTCAGCTAATAAGTACATATATATTTGCAATTCTTATTATTATTATTATATGTGTGTTCATAACTGCATATTTCGATTATTTTAGGAATGCTTATCATTAAAAATAGTTCATATACTGAAAAATGTGTCGAATATATAAGCAATAAAATCTGTTTTTTTAATCCTCACTTGTTTACTTATTTGGTATTACAATTTGAACTGTTTTAGTATTAAAAGATATCTACTATAGAGCACATATATGTACAATATACTAAAATACATTATTGGTATGCTATAATAATTATTGCTTGATATTATCGTCTGTATACAACCAAGTGGGTATATGATAATATAGTTTTCAGATTAGGTACCATTAGTATAGTTCAATAATGTAATATGTGTTATATACCATTAAAAGTTATTGAAACTTATGTAACTCTTAAAATTATTTTCTGTACGTTCATATGCAATTTTACTATTTATCTAAACTAAAAATTGATCAAAATACTCGACTATAAAGCCAAATTCACTCGCCTGAGATTTCGGTTGTTGACATAATAAATAGATAGAAAAAATTAAGACTGAATGGCATTGTTAAATAAACGTTATTTTTTGTTCTAATTGCCATAATTATTTTATTTATTTTATTTAAGTAATTTCCTTTTTTGCAATCATTTTCTACTTAATATTAAATTTTTGAATTGTTAAATTATTTAATTATTGATAATTCCGTCCCGGTTCAATAAATATCTACAGATTTTGAGAAGATGCTACATTCACGGCTACAATTTTGATATTTTGCCACTGGGGCTGGGTGTGTCCCTTATAACAAAATTAGACAAAAATATCATTTTTAAAAACCGCCTTTTATTTTTATACTGAAATTTAATATTTTCTATTTGAAACTAATTTAAATCATCTTTAATTCATACTAAACAGTTTCATAGGTTTCTCAATAACTAAATTAATTTCGCCTTTAAGATTTATGTCTCTTCAACATACCTTGTTTTCTACTTACTTTTTTTAAAAGCTGATTACAGTGTCTTTTCCGTGTACTCTATGCGGTATTATCAGCCGTATTATAAAAACTTATTTTACTTTCGAGTTATAGAAAGTATTGTGTTCGTGATAAAAAAATTTTTTTTCTCACATACAAAAATTTTTGTATATGTTTGGAAACTTTCTGAACAACTTTCGTTTTATGTTAACCGGCCTGCCGATCTGTGAAACTCATTTACATTAACGGCCATAACTCCAAAAAACTTACTAATTGACCAATATCTATAAATAATAGTGAAAATGTTCGGGAATGTACAATTTTTGAAAAATCTCATCCATCTATTACCGTTCCGAGAATATAGCTTGTGAAAATAGCAACAAATAAACGGGTAAAACATAATATCAGTTTACTGAAACAGAAAATTTTATCTTATACAAATGTGGAAAGGTATTTTTTGAGAACATATTCAAATGTCAACTCAATCAGTCAAGCCGTTACATAGATATAGTTATCTAAGTAAATAGGTGATGCTGGGTATTTTCATATAAGCGCTGATAAGACGTAAACGTGATGCTGATTTTAATGAAAGTTTGTGGGTAGATGCATGATGAACTTGTACATCAATGCTTTATAAAATTTTATTGGAATTGATTATTCTGGATACTAAGGGGAAAATCGCAAAACAATTTCACACGTTTATAAAACTTATATTTAGAAATAAATTCACTGTTAGCATGGATACAAAAATACATTAATTATGCTTTTATCTTATAAAAATTAATATAATCTTGAAAGTTTATTAGAGAGTAGAGTAGTTTAAGATTAAAATTACAATTACTAGTTTCGTAGCCCCTCAATTTTTGTGTGATACCCACTAAAATGTCAGTTTTACATTTTTGTCGAGTAGCTTGTAGGCACATCTTTTAATATTTGATTGCAATATTATTTACTTACTCTGTTCTAAAATTACTATCAATTTCTACTATGAATTATGTATTGTGAGTAAATATATTTTATGAACATACTAATCATATTCTATATTTTGCGAAATGTTGTATTTCAGAAAACTAAGCCTAAAGCATAGTTCAATGTTCAGTGAAATACTTTACTATTCATTTTAATATGTACGACACAGAAGATTCTAACTAATAATATCAGTGTATACAAACTACATATCTACAATTCTAAATAATTCATATCCAAGATATCTAAGGGGTATATAGAAGATATAATACTAGAAATTATTATAAATTATAATATTCAATAATTTAATCATATCGTTGCATGGAATATTTGGAAAATCATCAACAAGTTTTATCTTTAAATAAAGTTTTAAATACAATCTAGAAAATAAACTATTTCAAATTTGACGTAAGTATATATGGGAAAATAGTTTAGAAACATAGAAGATAATGACTATTAGCCATTATACCCATAAGTAGTTTTTAAACGATAGTAATAAGATTTGTAACATACTTCAAGTGAGAACTTGCAATAAAAAATAGGGTGGCGACCCTTATTACTTAGGGTATAAAAAATACGGTACATATTCTCAGACCTACAGAATATACACACGAAAAATTTATTAAAATCTGAATATTCGAGGAATTAATTAATTCTTTTTTTTTTCTGGCTTCAGCTCATTTCAGCTATATATCCATTAACCAAAGGGGATTATAATTATTATTTTTATACAACAACAGTACACAGTACTGCTAGGATGTCACCCATCCAAATACAGATTGTGACTGCTGTTGCTTAACTTTATTGATTGGTCTAAGCCTGTCGTTACGTTACGTCAGTCTGGGGTCAAATGCAATTCAGTTAAAAAAATGGAAAAAATCCATGGTTATGGATTAGATGGTACCATCTATTTAATCCTTATGTAATTGAGTTATAAAACTGGTAAATATCCATGGTAAAATATAAGGTGGGACCCCGGACTGACGTAACGTAATGAGATGCTTAGACCAATCAATAAAGTTAAGCAACAGCAGTCACAATCTGTATTTGGATGGGTGACCACCTAGCAGTACCATGTACTGTTGTTGTATAATAATAATAATAATAATAATAATAATAATCTCCTTTGGTTAATGGCTATATAGCTGAAAGTAGCTGAAGCCAGAAAAAAAAATATATATAAGGTGGTTCCATCTGTATAATGTTTATGTATCTTGGTATCTTGATTGGCAGCAAAATAGTTTACGATCTATTCTTACATTTACCGCATATGCCAAATATATATATATATATATATATATATATATATATATATATATATATATATATATATATATATATATATATATATATATATATATATATATATTGATATTGACCATCTTGAAGTTTAGTTACGAACTCTATAATACGAGAATATTCAAGAAATATTCTTGATGTCCAAGCCAACATTTTCATTTTACATAAAATTCACAGTCACCAAATGTATTTCGAGTATCCTATAACGAGTTCCCTATTGTAACGTATTTTCATAATTTTTAGACATTTCATTTATAAATTTAAAACTGTTAAGTTAAAATAAAGCGAGTGTGGTGAAATTGAAATCATCGTTGGATGTCTGTAAAATTTGTTTTATTTATTCACATTTTTTTTTATTTTGTAGATTTATGTTCATTAGAAAAATGATACTTTGTACATTTGTAAATACATCAAATTTAATTGAATATAATTACAATATATTTTATGATAAAATTAATTATATTTATACAATAATTAAATACATATAAATAAATTAATAATATGATTTATTATAATTATTACAAACTATTTAATCATAAATAATTAGTATATGAATATATATTATAGTTGTTTTGTAAAAATTATGTACCACAAACGTTTTAATATCGCGTTTATTAAAATATAGTTTTTGATGTATAAAGTTATTTTTATAAAGAGTTAGTTTTTTTTTTAGTTATAATTTTACACAAAAAATGGCAATATACTTTATGAAATTTATTATATATTCAACGAACCAAATTGCATTCGTTTTACAATGCGAATGGTCTTATACTACTCGCAATCCTATAACCGATAACTTGGAGGTATCTGATTTTTACTATTTCCGTAATCTCGGCTAATTTTTCCATGTGTCAGGTAAAATGGGTTAGACTTTTGTCATATGTGGTATGGTCTCTGTATAAGAATAATAAAATAAAAATAAATTAAAAATTAAAAAATTTAAAAACAAAACAAATATATATTAAAGCTTATATCTATAATCGAAAATTTTACGCGCTTCAGAAACAAGTACACAAATAAGCATCAGAACTGATTATTTTTTCCATTTAGAATCTGATTAATTTTGCCATGTACTTAATTTCTAAGGATATATTTATAAATTGTCAATTATTTTAAACCTACAGTAAGAAATGGGAAATCCGTAATATTTGGTGCAATTTGTAGACAAACAATAAAGTTCTCTCTAGTAAAAAAAGTATTAATTCAATAACAGATTTACTTTTTTCTATATTTATTTATATTAAATCATTCAGTGTATTAGAATCACAAATTATAAAACTATGCTCAGAAAATCATATTTTTCACACCTAATTAATATTTCTGTTGCTAAAATATTCAAAAGCTGCTCATTTGGAAAAATATTATTTAACATTTTAAAATCAGAAAGTTTTTTTCATTCAAGTCAAGTTTAAGCATGACTTTGACATGTAGAATTGATAACGGTAATCGACAAAAAAAAAAAAACATTTAATTCTATGATTATTGCTTTTAATCCATACGGGTGTTTGTTTGTATACAAGATTTAAAGGAACTTTATCATGAGGCTTTTTTTTATTTTTTTATTTATTAAATCAAACACTTGTCATTAAAATAAAATTCGTAATATGAGTGACCAAATAAGAAAGATATTTCATAAACACTAAATGTACTACATATGAAGCTAACTTTATTTACTCATATTTGTTATTTGTCTGGATTTTTTAAGACTGGATAACTCACAATATTAGGCTAAACGACAAATTTACTTAGTTGATTCGATATTATATTTACAAGTTTTATGTATCTTAGCGGTCAATTTCGCGATTTAAACAACCTTTAAACTTCTTTCAAAATAACAGTAGAAAACAATTATTCCATCTCTATCATATATACTGTTCTTTGAATACCTCAGATATGAACAACATACATTTAATTACCTTAAGCAATACTTTTTTGGGCATATTAAATTTGGTCTGAAAGCAAAGTATTGCGATTAAGTTAAGTAATTCACTCATGCATCGAAAACTCAATGAAAGAGAAATTAAAATAAATTAGATTTTTAGAACATATTAATTGATCTGTAAACGTGGATACACAAACATTACCCATTACCCGGATTTTTCTTTTTGTTTTTTAGTGACTTTGATGACAAATAAACTGGCGGAACGGAAAATGGATTACTATGTGATTTTATGAACACCTATAGCAAACTTTTATTATTGCCTTCAATATTTTTCTTACCAGCGTTAGATTAAATGTAATGGACTATCCTATATAAAAAGTGAAATAAAGTGAAAACTTGTAATTTATAATAATTAATTTCTAGTTTTCGTGTTTCAAATTTATGAATAAATATATACCTTTTTAAATCACACTCTATACAATAAAAACTTTTTTATTGGTTGACCTACAACGTCCGATTTTTTCCATTAATATATATAATTTATAAATAAATATATCGAACATTTTTATTTATTGTCCATTTTCTATACAATTTTGTTTTATTTTTATTTATTTATTTATTTTTTTTTTTTTTTTGTCGAACTAATATCGAACTCAGATCATAAGTATAAACTGACTAGCAAGTAGAGTAGAGACTGTATAAACTCCACTCTCACCTCTGCTTCGGTTGTTAGTTGGTGTGTGCAATAAATTATTGAAAATAAATGTTATATGCGGTTGCTGGTTTGAACCATAGTACATTATTTCTGTTTTTTTTTTTTACGTAAAAAATAAAAATCATAAATACGCCAGTTGGTTTTAAATTTATATTATATGAAATAGTATATTAAATAAAATACCATATATAATACTCATATACATTCATATATCGAATCAAATCAATAACTTTTGGTATACAACAGAAACATTTACAATGTGATTCATTTTAGACGGTATTTCTATTCAAAATTAACTAGTCTAGTCAATGTTAATAAGAGATATAAATAGAGCTATAGGAAAACGAATTTGAAAAATATTAAAATGGATAAAACACAGCCATTGTAAGAATAAATTGATCTTTCAAATAATCATTCGTATTGTCAATATTCGTATTTGTTATTATCAAATATGTTTTTATGTACATTTATTAATAAAAAGAGGAGACTTCTTCGACATTTTGGAATCATTTGTAATATTACACGATTATTAAGATGTTTTAAACCATTATTCTCTCATGTCATGGAAACTAATAAATTACTCCATTTATTTATAAAAAAATATAAAAATATTTTTGACCCACATTCCTTGATATTTAATAAATAATTGATCTTTACTCCATAATATTTTAAGTAAACGTAGATAAGAGCTCAACTAGACGTGGCAATTTTTATGTAAATTTTTAAAATTTGTAAAAGGGGAGAGTAAAAAATAATTGAATAATAACTAATGACGTTAATTAACATCATTAGAATAAATTCGTTTTTTCCAACTAGGCCGTATTTTTAAAGTGTTTCTAACATAGCATAAGTTTGTTTAATTTTTGAATAATCATTTATCAATCACTATAAAAAAATATCCTCAAATTCTCCTTCTAAAAAAATTATCCTATTTAAAAATTATTTTGCATTTTGATATTTTTGGTGCAATTTTTGTCCTCTTTATGAAAGTTAGATGATGTATGGTGCAAAATTTTCTGAACATGTTTTTATTGCTTCTTAGATAAATATATGTTTTCCAAGGTACTTATAATAAAAGTACCAGTTCTTAGAAAATATTGAATCATTGATTTCAAGACAATTGAATTATTGATTTTAGAAAGATTTTTTTGATATGTATTGTTAGAAGGTGGGTAGAAAATAAATGTAACAGTATATTAGCAATGCGTACAATCATTTAATAAATCAGAAACATGTTGGTCTAGCTCCAAAGACTATATTCACCATAAATTGTCTAGTTTTGGAATAAACATCAATTGCAGTAACCTTTATTTTACAGATTACAATGGTTCAATACAATACCATACATCATATAACGATTACAGCGTTGTGTACGTTTTACTAAATAGTACCTCTACCTATCGAATACATAAATGTATTATTCCATGTATTTTTAGTGGAGGAGGTGGTTAGTTTATGTGCATATAAATATCATTGAATACTGGAACGAATAATGCGGGATGTTTGACATTCAAAACAGCAACAAAGGCTGCAAAATTCGTTGCGTACGAGCTATATAAGAGAGCGAATTTCTACAGTACAAATGAAAAATAAACATGCAGGATCAACACCCCATCTCTCGTCCAGTAAAGGGGCTTATCAAGTTTAAGAAATAACAATTTTATGCTGTGGAAATAATTATTAACAATGAATTGTTAGAATTCACTTCTAATATAGTCTTTTTTATGAAAATATTGGACGATGCATTACTGATTTTTCTTATAATTTAAGAAACGGGTCAAATGATCGATTTTCCCATTTTTAGTCGAAAAAATGCAATTAATTTCAATATACCAGTTTTCGTCCCTTAAATTAAATACGTTTTTAAGTGTGATAAAAGCAGAGAATAGTTATGCTTATTAACTACTAACCTGTTGAAAAGATTTACTTATTACGCTTTTCTTAACATTATAAAATAAAATAAAATTTTTTTTTTTCAACATTCATTATTATTCTTAATACCAATTAGCTGGTTGTCTTTAATGCTTAAAAATAAATACTGATAGGAATGTACATACATGTAATACAGAAAAATACAAGCGTACTTTTTTTAAAATTTGGCTGTTTTTATTTGAAATTATTATTTTTTGTAGAATTTCGCGTGTGGCTAAATAAATATGCTATTTAGCGCTACTTAATCTATTTTTCATTTAACGTTTCGTCAGTATACTCAAAAATTTGTAATTTGAAAAACACATCATATGACAAAACAGACATTGATTGAAAGCGGTTATAAATTTTTCCATTTAGACCGATAAAATTTAATGATAATTAATGACAAAAAGCGTTGATGGTATCCAATGAAATACAAATCAAGTGTACAAATAATCAATAAAACTTAATTTTCAATAAAAAACTAAAGATTTCCCATGACTTGTTCAATACCTTTTTAATATTTTTGTAACATTTCTGATCAATATACATTCAACAAAATTTTTATTAATTTTCCCGTAGTAAACGAGTACGAATGTTTTTAAGCTATTGCATAGCTTCTACCGCGGGACTTGAGCGCGGGGACCGAATCCAGAAATTCCGTAACGAAAAAACCTCATATGTTACAAATCATCATTTCCATAGAAACCAAAATCTAATTTTGAAATTCAAAATAAAACTTCTTTATCTCTTCTCACTAGCAGTATGACGAACTGTCAACTATATAAAGTGTGCATATCGCATTGTTCAAGTATTATCGCAATCATTGCATAGCTTCTATCGCGGGCCTTGAGCGCGGGGACCGTATCCAGAAATTCCGTAACGAAAAAACCTCACGCTCCCCACTCCGACGGGCAAGGAGGTGTGGCTTGACGAATCGAGACGAGCTGCTCCGAAATCGGACGAATACAAAAGCAGCTGTTTATGAGAAAGTATATAGGTGTATAGGTGTAAGAAAAAGCAATACTGCATGAATAAAATAAATAAATAAATAAATAATTATAATTGCATAAGTTGATACAAAATGCTATGCAATAGCTTTATCGCGGCAGTCCCCGAGTGCCACACGTCTTTTTTTTTGTTTTATTGCCACAAAGTAGCTAAAGCTGCAAAGTTGCCTCTATAATCCAATTTTTGTAAATTAATTATCTTAAATGATCATTTTGGATTATTTTTTTAAAATAACCTTTCAAATTGTCGACAATTGAAAGCCGGTGGGGAACAGATGCTTTGACCCTATGTAAATTTGCTCGTAATCTACTTTAGAGTAAAAAACGATATTGAATAATTATCATAGAAAGCACAATTATAACATTAAATTATATAATAATTTTTTGCTTTAGTGTATTCGATCATTCGAAAAGTATTGAAGTATTTATTATTAGTCGTAATATTGACTTATTTTTACAATATAAAATACCTACCTGTCTGTATAAAAATAACCTACAAATGGTTAAATAAATATTAAATGCTATTAAAAATAACCAAAATGAAATCTATTTCATAAACACCAAATAATGTATTGTAAAACGTAAGCTCGTTAGAGTAGTGGAAAACATATTGTACTTTGAAATGCTTTTGATTTGGTTGAAATCTTAAAGTACTTTTGAATTTTATTGCAAATTGATAAATTGTGACATGTAGTTAGTCTGTTTCACATATTTATGAAATAATTATTTGAAGTTATTAGAAGAAATTTTATATTTAAGTGTATTAATATGAATTGTGTCGCAAACATACATTTGCAAACAATGAAATTTTTCGTTCCATATATTTTATGCATGACGTTTACAAGTACGACAAGTAAAATGCTTGATATATTTCAGAAAACAGAAAACAGAGCAATAAACGTCTTGTAATCAGTACTTCGACACAAAAGAGATTTCTTTGTTTTCTTTAAGAAGAAAAGTAATTTGTGATGGAACTTGATTTTATTTTCAACTTTTCAACTTATAACCATGAATCAAAATAGATAAGATGAAGAAAATCGTGTTATTTGATTTTGATTATAAAATTAGAATCGCTCTGACATTTATAGTTCAGTTGCATATAATTTTATTCGTATCACTCTCCTTGCTTATATGAAAATTTAATCACTACTGTTCTCTGTCATACACATTTTCATTGAATTATTACTCTTTTTTATTATTACTCTTTCAAACATAATATGAAAAACATTTATTTATTGTTTTATGTCGATGTTTTATTATTTATGAATATGTTTTTTAAATCCACATATTTATGTACCGACATGTTATGTAGAAAATTAATTTTTTATATAGAAAAAAAAAAAACAAAATTAGACATAAAAATAATACATTGCAGTTTTATTTTTTAATAAAGTTGTTAAAAGTTATTGTGGGTTGCAATATTGATTAATCTCACACTAAGAAAAAGTTGAATGGAAAATACACTTCATATAAAATACATCGAATGCATTATAACAAAATAAAAATGTTTAATGAAAAATACATTTCATATGAAAAACAACTAATGCATTTAAAAATAATTATAACAAAATAAATATAATTTTTAATGTACCATATTTTTATTTTTACAGACTAAAAACTATCAAATAATTTCTCTAATTTTTCGAAAAACTTTGGGCACATGCAGCAGATAATTGATACATAATTGATATCTCAACTAATGCTACTGCATGCGAGTCATGTTTATTGTTTGAAAGTACAGAAATTATTTCATACATTTTAGCCCGTTATAAAAAATATGGTACGTTTAGAATTATTTTTATAAGGTTATTATTTTGGTCTTTTGTGTTATGTTAATCAAATTTTTTGTTTAATGAACCTTATTATTTTTCTTCTTCTTCCTTTTTCTTTCTTATATCTGCTGTTTTCTTCTCTTTTTCTTTGTTGCCATCTTTTTCCTTTTTTTCATCTTTCTCGAACTCCCTTTTCGTTTTTCATCCTTTTTTTTACATTTTCATACATCCACTTCTAAAGTAAGATCCAAGTATCTATTATCTAATCTAGCCGAATTTCTATTATCTAGCTCATTAAGTTAGTTAATACAATTATGTTAATAAATCCTTACATATTTATTACAATATTTAATTTAGAGAAATTTTCGAGTTCTGATTTACATGCCCTGATTTATGCATGCAAGAAATTATGGAAATATTTTTCAAAATATTAATCCCTGATTGCACCCTCCACATGGTCTCCAAGTTTATATCATTAAAATTGTATGTGTCAATCAATCGGACTCTGTGCACTAGACGGAGACTTGTTTTTCAATCAAAATCGAAACCACTAAACCATAATTTGAACAATTTATAATTACAAATTTATTAAATATGTGATGACACGGTCATATGACTACATTTATATTACACAGAGAGGCCCATCATAATTATAATTACCTCCGCTATGCTAGGAATGTTTTCAAAATTAAATTAAAATATGTTCAAAATTATATGCTTTTATGGTGTGAAAACATTAATAATCAATTCAATAAAATTTACCAAAAAATTCGGTGCAGCATAAAACAACTGATAAAAAACTGTCAAGCTAATAGTGTCATCTTGAAGAATACGTTTAAAAAATGGCTAATACGCTATGCTTTTTACTGATTTTTAGTTGCTTTCATAATGTTCCAACAAAGTTATCTTAGTAGAAATGCAATGTTTTTATTTAAAATTAAATTAAAAACAGTATAATCAAGCTGCCTAAATTTATACATATTTAAATACAATTTTGAATACTTTGCTCTCATATTTCACTGGTCCGCTTGTCAGTAATTTTAGTGGTTACATGTTGCACGGATTTTCGTTGTATTTTTATGGAATTGTGCAAATTCAATTTTAAACACTAACATTTAAACATTTTATTATGGGGAGATTTTTATGTTTAACCTTTATAGTTGACGACAAAATACACGACGTTATATTCAGCAATCAGCAAACATTTTTTAAAACAAAACATGAGTTGAAAGTAACGTTAATCATTAATTCTGTTGAAAGATTGAATAATATTCGAGCGTAAAACAACGGAATCAAGTGTTGAAAGGTTTTTGTCTTTCAGAATACTTGATCATTTATATACTTTGAGAGGATTGTATAAGCAAACACTTTTTTAAGAAGAAAAATAATTACTCTCATTGATTAATTTTGATAATTTTTGTTCAGTTTGAACGCATATTTCAATAAGGCCACATTGTATATATCTTCCAATCATTTCAAAAGTATATACAATATCCGGGATTTTGTTACATTAATTAAATTTTGTTCAATTATATAATTTTGTATCTATCTACATACATAGAGTTTGTATCCAGTATAGTAAAAAACTATTTTTACGTTTTGTTTACTATTGTTTAATATTATCAGATGTAACAATTTATTAATTTATTTCAAATTTATTTTACAAAATGTTACTTTATACAATGGTCCATTAATTTGAGGTTGCAAGTGACATAATATTATTATTTTTTTTTTAAATTTATTTGTTTATATTATTATTTTCGTATTTAAAACATAATAATTTGATTATTATGTTTTAATTACACAATAAATGATGTTCCTTAAATTATTCATAAAATTGTATCGGCTTTTCTAACTTAGTAGCTGTTATAAATAAGTTAACTGATATGAATATGCCAATATGAATATGTTAACTGATATTGAACACTACTTATCGCTAATATAAAATCTTTTATACAATCTGTAGTTTTTAACCATTTTTCTGAATTTCAATTTTCAAACACTTATTTTCTATTTTTTTCTTTCAAAAAAATCCCAGCATAACTTTTTTATTTTATTTGCTTTATTTTATATAATAAATTATTCGGATATTTTTATTCGTTACAATATAACAATTCAGATTATGTCTGCTACTTATGGTTACAAGAATAATATACAATAAGAAGCGTCTATTTTTCAACATTTGAAACGGAGGGGGTAGGGATTCGTTTACCCTTTCATCCAATTAAGTAGATTTTGGACATTCATGCTAACAAATGATGGATTATAGTCTTAGCTATCTATGGAAAATAGACACAGTTTTGCTTCTATGGCGTTGAAAAATTGCAGTACGAATATAAAAGAATATAAAATTAATGAAAATTATTCTACACTGAACCGTTTATGATTATAATCGAAAAAAACGAACAGAATAATTATTTGAGTTCCAAGTTTATATTTTATATCTATATTCGTTCCGTGTTCGTTGTCTGACTGTCAGTCTCTTGGTATATTAACCTCATTCAAACGAAGCTTTATAGTTCCAAAATTCTGATTATAAGTAAATTTGAGGTAAACATAGTGGTGTTGTCCGGAATAGTTTCATTTTAATAACATTTCACTATTCAATTACGCTTCCGGATATATCATTATCATAAGTAATCTTTTTTCACTCACAAACTGTTATCTCGCTAATCGTTAATTTGATTTTGATAAAATTTTGTAAATATATGCGTGGTATAGGTATTAAAGAAAAACCAGAAATCAGAATAAAAAAAAAACTTTAACAAAGATTATGTTTTTACCTCATATCGAATTTACAATACATTTTGTGAATAGTTTCTCAGCATATAATAATTCATTAACCATTAGAGAAAGTGTTCAAATATTTTCCTACATGCTGCAAACTTAATCTAACATTTTGAAATTTGATTTGAGTTATTACGTATGTATGAAAGCTGTTTTGGCAACTATAAAATCATATCAAACAAGTTTTTTTTTCCCTTTTTGTCCCCGAGTTTTATTTTGTAAGTAGGATTTTGCATACATAAAATCTGTATGTGTATCTGTATATAACTTCGATCTGCAAACTATATTATTACTTATATGACTAATATCAGATGATAATAATTGAGTTATTTGATACTAGAGTGCTATAAATATTTTCCTGAAAATTTAACGTGAACATATTAGTATTTAAAAAGAAAATAATTTTTCATGGAAAAATGATAACGTAATATGATTATTATTACTTTTTACAAATAATAAATGCAATACAATCTATTTATATTTCTTTCCCATTTTTTACCTAAAAAAATATGAACGTGAAATTTCAATTAAAGTAATATTAATAAAGCTTAGAAGGTATAGTAAAAAAGAAACAGTTCACATAGAAGAAGTAACCATTGGTGATGGATAAGAAGTTTGGTGTTATCCCAAGGAGCTCTGAACTTACAACAAGAATAATAGCTGGGCAAGGACGTGTTCTCGATTGATAATGGAGGCAACTTTTATACCCCTTTAATATCTTTCCATAAAAAAAAATTTGTTACTAGCAACAAATTAAATTTTATATACGAAACGCAAAAACATTTTTATGTTTGAATTTTTTTGCATTAACTGTTTAGATTCTCCAAAATTTCAGATTAAAATTAGTAAATAAACTCATGCATAAATTATACTACATATTATTATATAGCAAACTTGTATACCTATATGGATTGTTTACTTTATGGAGTATTTCAGTGCTAATGATTAATCAAACAAATATTGATACTATATGTCGAGTATCTGAACACTTTATATTGTTAGATGTTATTTTTACTTGTTATTATAAATGATATTTAAAACTTAATTTATAATTTAAAATCAATAATTTTTCATTAATTAAAATCTTTCAAATAAATTATAGTCATGTATCTCTGATTGAAGGAATTGTAAATAAATATTAATTATATTTAAATAACCTTGGGGTATGAGTAATAATCATTAATAAAATTTCACATTGTTTGAACACGACCTAGCCGTACCCTGCAGAGTACGTGGAATGGTTTTCTTAATCGATTATTGCGTCACGAGTATCTAAAATTTTTTATAATGTAATGATATATTTGTTTAATATTTATAGTAATATAGTCATTGGAGTGGCTAAGTGTTAGCGTGCAAGGCTGTTATACAGAGATCCCGCGTTTGAATCCCGGCTCGACCGACGAGTAAAATTAATTTTTTTTACATTTTAAACCCAACCCAACCTAACAAAACAACACAATAAAGTGAATAATATTTTTCAAATAAGATTTTGTTATTATAATTGTATAATTTTTATAATGTCATGATATATTTGTTTAATAATTAAAGTCATTGGAGTGGCTAAGCGTGCTGGACTCGTCTTCTGCCTCGACGTAATATAATTTCCAAAAAACACAATTTATAAAAAAAAAAAACCGAGCAAAGCTCGGTCATCGAGATATTAATAAACTATATATAGAATAAACATATATAGAATTTAATTGATAATGTAGTATTTCGTAATCATAGAAACGAGCACGGTACCTATAAGGCTGAAACATATGTCAGAAATTTATCCTTATTTTTTTTTCATTAAATATATACATAATAAGTTTGGTTCAATACAGTATTTTTTTAAAATTATAATTTAAATATTATATTTCTATTTTCGGATAAAATTAATAACTTTCTATCAGAAAATGTTAAAGGAAACTTCTGTATTCTTCTTACACATTTATTTTCTATTAATATACTCTACGGTTGTAAAGAAAGGCGGAGGCGGATCACCTCACCTCAGAAATACATTAAAGAGATTACGAAAGAAAAATGATTTAAAATGCGGTTGGAACGTAATTTTTTCTAAATGTGTTTGTTTGTGCAGAACAAACGTGAGGATGGTAGACAACATGAGTTTGTTTGCGTGATGTTTGTTTGCAATCGTTTTTTGTTTAGTTGATTTTGTTCGAAGTCTCTTTCCTCAATGTGTATACAAAGATTTATTTTCTTGGTATTGAAATAATATGAATAGAAAGACTGTTGTACTATAGTTATAATACACACTTTTAGTTAATGAACATTTTACGAACCATTTAATTCAACAAATGGGTCGTTTTTAATAGATTCGAACGACATATTGAATATAAGAAGTTGTGTTTTTTTCTTTTCCGGTGATACGAAAAATATTTGTATATGCAGATTCTGAAATTTTTCAAGCAGCAATCACCTTTGTAATGACGAAATTGGAAATACCTTGAATTGACAAATCTTTCAAATTCTTTATTTAATCAACAATAAAAATTATGATTATTGTTTAAATTTTTCTTTATGGATTTAATTAAAAATTACTTATACAATTCATAAAAAAATAAAATGACGAAAACTGTCTCTTAGAAAAAATGATTTTAGCTCGTTATATTTGTGATGTTTATGATCTATAACTATTTCTATATGAAGCAGTAGTTTTATATTACTAAAAGATGAAAAAACAAAATAGTGAATAGATAATTTTCTGTTGTATAATAAATGTAGAAAATACAATACATTCGTTTACCTAAAATCCAAATTGGAAACTTGGTGAATGCACCCTGGACGTATAGCTATTTTGGTACATTTACATTTTCGGAAATCAACAAAAAATTCTCTATTCACTATTCTTTTTTTCTAGCCAACTTAGGTAACTTCATTTTTTGGAATTTTCTTTTAAAATTGTGTTCTTAATATCCAGAATAATCGAGGGCAAGAACGAAATCATTGTTTGAGAACAAAAAACATTCAGCTAATGTTCATTAATGTATTTAAATATATTAAAATGACGTCATAATGTTTATACAAAACGATATGAAGGCAGAACGAAATGGAAAACATTAGAACTAATGGCGTCTTTATGTTTATATTAATATTTTCTTTTATAGTGTGGTAAATAATTTTATTTTTGTATTTAATGCTCTATTTAAGTTTATTAAAATAGTTCTATTAATTTTATTGTTCTAATCTAATTTTACAATTGTTTTTGATTTCCTTATCAATTACGATTATATGTATTTACAGCTTATAGTATTATTCCATACTATTAATTGATAATATTTATAATTGGGTATATTTTATTTCCAAATCATTGGGAAGGTTTATTATGAACATTTTCCCGAAAGTCTTACAAAATCCAATTATTAGATGTTTTTCAATGATTAAGGCTAGGTTATGGAAAATATTTTCAAAAAAACTTGTAACGGCAATTTACCTATTAAGTTCCCGTAGCGAGCTCTCCGACTGTTGTCTAAGTAATAGGTTGTAGCATTAGGGACAGTTAAGGAGAGGTGTACATAGAGTGTCGTTTTGTAAATCTATATATTTTAATTTAATTTTAATCAATGTTGTCAATGAAACTTAAAATTGCTCTATGAAGCAGGTGGGTAACTGGTAGTATTATAAAAAAAATGAGAGTAAAATGATTCGTAAATTATACATGACAAATGGAAAAACTTAAAAATAAATTTTAAAATAAATAAATTTAAAGCGGCCGAAATTCGACCGCTTAAACTACTCAAACTACTTCTCAAAAGTGGGTCTCACTACCTTTAAGCAAAATATTTTATATGCGTGGCTTTAAAGAAAGCAAAATTAAACAAAGTCGTGTATATTGTAGTGTGTTTAATATAGACCACACTCCATAATATATGTGTGCCATAGTGTGTTTAAAGTTTGATTAAATTGATGTAATTTATTTAATGAATAAAATATTAATAAGCATTCTCAAGCCCTTCACCTTCTTTACATAAACTACATAAGTGTGCCGAATTTCATACTCCTCCGTTCACCCAATTTTCTTAAAAGGGAATACAAAGGTTTTTCTTCACGTATTAATATATAGATAAGGAGACCGTTTATCGCTTTAAAAAAATATCAAAAATTGTCTTATTTTATTATATCATCTTCTGTCAACTGTATTCCGTAAAAAAAAAATACTGTAATTTATTTACTGGATGAATTTTCTTATTTTAGTTTTGTTCTAAATATTTATGACGTTTTTCGGTAATCGTGTTTTCATTAGATGCTTATTTCAATTTTTTCGTAATTTTGTTTAAATTAAATTCAGCGTGTTCAAAATCCTGTCTTTATAATTTGTGGTCTTATGGTACCAATTTCAACTTAAACATATTACTTGCATCTATTGAAAAGTATTATAAAAATAATGTATTATAACTGGAAGTATAATACGTAATGTTGTCGTTTTGTCCTTCATATCTCTACAATCACTAGACATAATAGTAATAATGTACGGTTGAAATAGTTTTGAAACTGCTGTTAAAAGCAATAAAATAAATACGATTTTGTTTGTTGCTTGACATTATTATTATATGTTTATCTAGGTTTTTTTTTGTTACGACATGATTAATATAATTTCTTTGATCGCATAAAAAAGTCTTTTGATAACATTTTAACAACTACACATTGCTTTCTGGTTATTCTACCATCTACCACAATCCCGGACTTCATAGAACATCAAAGGCTATGACACTATGTCCGTTTCGTTTTCTGTTTTCTTTTTATGTTTACGAAGAAATCATTTTATTTCTTTTGTCTTGATGACTATTTGTATGCAGACATATCTTAAACATTTATTTAGACAATAAATCCAATGGACTTTTTCCTATAACTCTTATTGTGTCCGTAATTTTGATTAAAGTTTTTTATTAGTTTTTACTAGTATAATTAATTAACATTAACAAGTAGATAAATCATTGCGAGTGTCAGTCTTAAATGATCGACGAATTTCTAATTTTCTAGAATTCGGCAATAAGATATATTTTTTGAATAAATTTATTTAACAAATTATTTTATTGAATTATACATATCTAAATTATATTTTATTATTTGAATATTAAGTTGAAATATTGAAATTTTCATTAATTATTTTATGATATTAAAATATTTGAATTTTTAGGCACTTTTCGAATCTGTATTTCGAAATTCGATTGTTTATATATTTTTTAAATATGTATTTTAATCCCATAAGGAAGAATTTTATAATTATAATTATTAAATTAATAAAATACGCTTTCTTTTCGATGGTTAAAATATATATCTATAATATTATTTTAATATACCCTAAATTTCTCTTTATAACATTATTTTTAAATGTTTTTATTATTTACCAATTTGAAAGATATCGATTACTGTCAGTTAAAATTTTAATTTTATTATTTTTTTAAAAGATAGTTAACTTTGAAAGAATTACATGCTAGCCGGGGATCGCACCATCCAATGAATACTCGGACGTGCTAGTCTACATTTCAGCTTCCTCTGGGTAGATAAACTACAGATCTAGTGTATATGATATTTTTCAAATTTTAACATTTATGTTTATTATCAAAGATGGTACATGAAAGTGTTGATTATTATTAAATATTACTATAAATACAACCATATTGTATTCATTTTGTGATTAATCCACACTAGATTGAATCCTGTTTTATAAGTTTTTAACTTTTTTACTTTAAATAAGTCCAAAAACCATCCGTTACATTCACCAAACATAAATATGCCAGTACAACCCACTATTCAAATTCTGATTGTTAATTGTCCTTCGAATTCTGTAATGGTATTCGGATTATAGTTCGAGATACTGTATTGCCATTGGGTCTTTACACATTTTTTCATAATTTCATATCAGATTTCGTATAGGATCATTCTTAATGCAAAAATACCCAAAATTTTCTTTGTGTTGGCTTTGGATACAAAAGAGTTTAAATAAATTAAATCTTCTGATTTTATTTTACGAGAAACCGATATTTTTTGGTTATTGTATTTTATTTTTTTATAAAATTGTATTATTTTTTTTTTTTTTAAGAATGTTTATTGATGATGGTATAATGGCGACCATATTATCATCAGTGAATATGAAATGTGTTGTTATTCTATTGTTACAATATCCTTTTTATTATTTCTATGATATAAAGTGGTATTTTTCACATACTCTAAAGGTAGTGATTTTGAAGTATAGTAATTCTATTATATAGCCATCACATGGACATTATATGTAGATATCTATCTATATACAATTATTCCGGATGTCTCGTGAAAATATGTATTCAATTTGTACTTTCTCTAACGATTAAACGTTGTCTAATCCATTACACAATTAATACCGGAATTAATTCTTTACAAAACCTATGTTTCCAGAATTCTTAAAATAATCCTACGCACAAATTTTTGTTTCTGGTTTTTCTAGAAACTATCACATAAAACTTGATAAGAAGAAAATATTTGTAAGCTCTCGCATTAGGACTATAGGAAAATTAAATATAAATTCATAATTCAAAATTTTATTAATTTTACTTCTATGTTAATTTGAATTTAAGATTCAAAAACGTTCACATACTCCTAATTTTCAAAATTTGCTTTGATTAAAAACAATAATGTTTTCACTTACACAAAATGGCTATGGAGCTATAAAAAAGTGCCGTTTATTGAATTGCATTGCATGTTTTTAACTTTTTTTTTGAATACTAGTGGACTTTTATGCAGGTCCGCAGCATTAATTGTTGATAATTTATTTAATAGCTTAAATTTGAATTTTAAATTCAAAACAACTGTGATATTTTCCAAACAAACCTGAAAATATTAACCATTCAAATTACAAAAAAAAATAATGAGTGTATGTTGTGCTCTCAAAAATCTCCAACTCTTTCAATTTAAGTGTTTAGTAGCTCAAATGATAGGCATTGAGTAACTGATTCTTCTTAGAATTAAGTATATAATATGTATTTATTATGGGGTGCTTCCTTTTAGTAATATGATAGATTAGTACTGGATTATATCCATCTTTAATAAATATAGAGGGTTCGTTTTGTCTCTAAGAACATTCAGTATCTCAACACTTTTCAAATAAATTTCGATTTTTTTTCCCCAACAATTTCCTAGATCAAATTATTTTGTATTTTTATAAATACATATTCCAACTATAAAGTTATAGTCACCAGTATGAATTAGCTAGTTGTAATGATTCTCTAAGGAGATGTAACTCGTTGCTAATTTGGTAACGGTTTGTAATGTATGTTGGTGTATTTTCCTAGTATCTATCAAATTGCTACTTCAACCAATCAGCATCGATCGCGTATTTAGTGTTCGGTCAATGATATTGAAGTATTCGCCGAATTATAATTAATAATAATAATTAAATCACTATATTATAAAGTTGGCAACGATTGTATTTTTTTAATTTTCAAACTTCGTTTGGTGCGTTGAAACTAAAAATAATATATAAAATGTACTTCAATAATCGTATTCATAAAACACCCTATATGAAAATCACATTATTACAAACATTATTTTAAATTGTTATTACCCATCCAGGATAGATATACTTTATGTAATTTTAGATTATATACATAGTAATAATATATGACTTCTATGTGAGTAAATACTTTACTCACTTACATATATACTTTCCAAAAATTTAAATTACAGGGAACTCTATAAAAAGTGATTACATTTTTATATTTAAAATTTTTTTTTCATTTTATGAGCTGAATGCGTATAAAAATCAAATATTCTTTATGACTTAAAATTTTTATTTTGATCACAAGATACATTTTAATAGAGTTGCAACTTAAAGAATAATTTATTAACAGGGCAGTTTCGTCCGCTTTTAACGATTTTGACTGCCGCAATATTTTTTATATGCATTAAGACCACATTGTATGTAGCAGGTTTTTGAATACCTGCTCACGGTTTTTGAATACCAAACTGTTGAAATTTTGTACGTGGAAAATTGTAAATGGCAAGTAAAATAATTTTTATTTGGTTTATCATAAATCTCAGATTAGTGCGGTTCTTTAAGTTCTGGTTGTGTACAAATGTTATGTCGAGTTCAAATGCAAGTGTATATACAGGAACTCATTCAGATGGTGACTTAAATTTAAATACACCTTCAAATAAATCTGAACGAGACAACAAGTCTTTTTGTTGCTATTTATTTATTTGTATTTGCTTAATTTTTTTGTTCATGAGATAAAAATTTTAAAACGGTTTTTAAATCGACTTAAAGCTCAACATTTAATTTGAAGATGTTATTAAGGAAATGATCATCAATGATTCAGAGCATTAAAATACTTATGTTTTAAGCGTATCACAAGAAATTATTGGGTAAAAAAAATTGCTAAGATATCAATAAGTAACTTGGCTTAAAAATGCTGTTTCGTATTTTTAACTATAATTCGTTTGTTGAGAGTCAAAATATACTTCAACGTCAATTATTATCGCGTAAAGTAAGCAGAGAAATTAAGTTCGGACAGTTCTACTAATTATACCTTAACTACCGATCGCTCGGCCGATAGCATTATTGAGCTACAGGTCTTTCATTCTATTTTGGATTACTTTCCATTTGCTCAAATAATTTATTCTTATAGAATCAAAAATACAGGTACACAAAATAGAGATTTTGTAAGTTAGTACATTTTTTATGCAAAATATTTTTCGTTTTACATTCAAAAGACAGACATTAAGACAAATAAATATATTTAAGTTTGGCTGACTGATTTTGTTGTACAACTTCAGAATATTAATATTCAATTGGGAGCAAAATGGTTTTGTTTAGCTTGTCATGTATTTGCTGCTGCTTCGAGTTATATGTATATATATATATATATATATATATATATATATATATATATATATATATATATATATATATATATACATATATATATATATATATATATATATATATATATGTATATATATATATGTATATGTATATAATTATATATAATATATATATATATACATATATATATATATATATATATATATATATATATATATATATATATATATGCGTATGTGCCTTGTATGTGAGCGAAAGGAAGATGGGTGGAAAATTGATTTTTGTTTAGAAATAACATCAGTGTTGAATAGAAAATATAGGTTTTTCCTACCAACTGGTTCTTTGTTTCATTCTCTGTGAAAATAGTCATCAAGACATCATTGTTTCTACTTCATATAATGGATGATTGATTGCACTTGTAAACAAGGAATTCAGAAACAAGCGATTATATAAATATATATGATTATGATACCTAACATGTATCTGATTATGTAGCCAAACATACGCATGACATACCTTTTTGGATTCCTCATAAAAGTCACATTATGCTAAAATAAATTAAAAATAAAACAGAGTGATTTTGGAAATATGGACTTTTTATGGCAATTTTGGTATTTTTTTTTTTTTTTTAATTTTCTAAGAAACTGAATTTTTAGAATTTCGCCCTTTTGCGTCGTTTTGCCACTAAAAGTGTGTTAAATCTCGATTATTCTACATTATATTTAACATACCCTTGTGTCAAATTTTATGTTTATTTTCTATTTATAAATCGTTTATTCTAATAGAAAATTTTTTATTCTACAAGTTTGATCTTTATAATTTCACCCAAAGAGCATATTTCAGCTGTAAAATGCTAAAACTATCAAAAATTACGTCCTTTTTACAGCTTTGTTTACTTGTAGTGTTAAAAGTATAGATAGCAGGTAAAAGGGACAGGTGAAAAGATTGTTTAGCTTAAAATTCTATTTAGAAACGCATTATTTTGATTCGAAAATCGCCACTACAACACTCGAGAGCAATATATACTTTTGGTTTTTATTATTTCAACCGAAATGGCGACGATATGCTTTACGATTATTTATTTTTTAATTTAAGTATTCTTTCACATTTCAATAGTTTTCTGCACGCGTTTACACTACAAAGTATATTTGGTAAAAGTAAAAAAAGCAGGGAAACCTCTTAAAAAAGTTCGTTATTTTTATTTGTTTTCCCATTTTACGACTGAAACATTCTCTCTGGTTGCTAAGAATCATAAGGATCTCACTTTTATTATAGAAAATTTAATATAAATATATTTTTTATAAATAGGAAATACTCGCTGCTTAAGTGCGTTAAAATAAAAGATACAGAACAATCGAGTTTTAATGCACTTTAGATGCAAAACGACGTGAAATTAGAAAATTTTGTAAATATACGAATTGGCCTGGAATCAGTTTTTCTCTAAAAACAAAAATTTCCAAGATAAAATTCGGTAAATGCGCCAGCTTATTGGAAGATTCTAAAAATCACCCTTTTTTTGTTAAGAATCCAAAAAACTATATTTTCAACCAGGTTGTTTAACTGCAGACGAAATTTACTCCATATTTGGCAAATCAGGTAGACTATGCGGCAATGAACTGCTTATATGATTTTATGAACACCTAAATCAACATTTTGTTTATGGCCTCAACAGTTTATAGCGTTACAAACGCCTCTAAAATTAATATACTCTAACATATAACATATGCCGAGTAAAAAAGTGTGTCAGTTATTGTTGAACATTTTCTAAATACAGGTAGTGTATACTATTTCATTAATTCTTTGTGTTGCATTCGAAATTTTATAATTATAAATTTCAATTCATTTGTACGTATTCAGTACAAATGTTATTTAAATATAAAATTACACAAACTGAATATATTATACATATTTTTGTAAAATTATCTTTTTGTGAAATATCAAATGTAAATTTTATTATAACACTGTTGTAATTTAATATGATGAAATAATCTATCTATAAATTTGAACAATGTTACATTTAAAAAAATAACATTTTGAGAAAGAGTGCACATTATTTTGTAATTTTTTCATTTAAAATATATTATTTTGAGACTGCGTTTTGTACATTTGAAATTGCTATCGATGTATGTCTTTCTTTGAAGCTCACAAACGGATAAATTTATTTAAATTTATTTATATCTTTTTTGAAAGGACACTTGATCGTGATAGTTTTTTTTTTTTTTCACATAGTATTATATATTTACCCACATCGATAACGCTATGTAAATACCGAAACAAATCGATATTCAATATTAAGCAAAACCATTCACATCCAGGATTTGCGTGTGACCATTTGAGCATGATGTGTTATGTTATATAATAAATACTGTTGTCAATGATGACATTTGCAGGTAAAAAGTGACTTTAAGTATTGAACTCTTCCGATTTAATGCTTCAGATTAAAACTTCAGTTTGTTTTTATTATTTTAAGTCACTTCTTAAATGCTATTATCATCAGTGAGTACAGTATTCGCGAAAATATTGTTTCAGATGTCATCATAGTAGATAGACTTGAACAGTTGATAGACTTAAAAGTATAGGCTATTGAAAATTATCCTTTTTCGAATAAATAAGATTATATTGCAGAATTAGTGGCTATTCTTGTCAATTTGCAATTATAAGTAATGTTAAAAGTTAATATAAGTAAAGTAAAAAATTCTTCGAGTTTTGTAAGAAATTTGCATGGTTCAATAATAAGTAAATTGTTTTTGGTTAGAAAAATTTCAGATTTGTCGAAAAAACATTCTTTTCATTTTTGAATAAATCCTTTTTTTAGGATGTGGTAGACGAGGTTGTTAAGTTTGAATAACATTATTTTTAATGTAATGGTATTTCATAAACTTCCAAGGGCAATGTTTGTAATCGTATTGAAATGCATCGTCCGCCGCTCGACATGACTGAATTAATTTTAAATGCCTTAAAATTTACTTTCAAGTTTTTTGTTTTACATCGGGAATATTTAAAATTTTGTAAATTTCACTTCTTCAATATATTATACATTGAAAACTTAATTCTATATTACAATTGATTTTTAAATTCACTTTGTTTGTAATTAAAGTAAATAATTTTATTATTAAAGTAAAGAGTGTAATGTAAAAAATTTGAATTTATGTTTCTTCTTATTTTTGGGCTAGTTACTAAACAGTATTTAGAAATTTTGTATGGAAAAAGCTAAAACACTGTTAAAGTTAAGCGTTTACTCGTTACCAATTTTAAAAACAATTTTCTTTTTTTGTTACAGGTGAGTAGCATGTGCCATTCTTTGCACTCAACTGAATACTTGATTGCATCCAAAATTATTATTTTCATGTTATGAGGTAAAGTAAATGTTGAATATTTTGTCTTAAAATTACATCAGCAAGGGCAGCTGCTTTGGTTTCATTTATTATTAGCCTTCACGACAATTTCTTTTATAATGGCCTCATTATTAAACAAGGCAGCCATCATGAAACTTTTGCAAATATTGTCATATTTTTAAATAGATTTGTGAGAAACGGCAGTAAGTAAATATGAAGACTAAACTTCTGAATCTTTATAGGAAAATTATATAGAAAAATGAAAATTTCAATGAAAATTTGATACCAGCGGTTTCCCATCATAGTTTCCCTCATTATTAGATGCTTCAGTAATAACTTTCTTAATATCTTGAGTCAAGTTTTATTTTGTGAGTTATAGTTTTGTATTGTGAGTTACTAATTCGTATACCTAAGGGTATTTTTAGGATATAAACCAATCCAGCGTTCCATTAAATTAACATTTTATTCCATAAATTTAACAATATAACAAGACAAGCTGATAATTTCAGCCGTAGAAGTTATCTGCATTTTATTAAAATGTGGTTTTACAAAAAGGTTATTGTGAAGTTGCCAAATTTTTGTTTTACTAGACATATCTTGATGGCAACTAAAATCAGAGTATTTAATATTTCTATTGGTTTTTGGTGAAAATGAGAGCGGAATGAAGTGCTCTTCAAGGTTTAACTGCTTTTCCAACATATACTTTTACTAGCTCTATAATAGGGACGGATCTACACTTTCTGTCACCTGGGGCAAACGTTTCTCCCCACACCTTTTCGTTGTCTAGAAATCACTATCTCAGTCTACATGCAGCCAGTCGGGCTCGCCATAGGTACTTCTTACGTCGCTGCTCTAAGGTAGCTGTTGTCCACATGTAACAGCAATGTCTTTTTAATGCACTATGAGTTAGCTTATCATACTTACTCTCCGAGGACATGTCACTGATGGCTAATTTGGTGACGTTCTGCACAAAAGGTTAGGGACTAAAATGCAAATTATATATTTTATTTCTAATATACATTGCATTCAAAATCAAATAGTAACTAAGAAAAACGTTTACCAGATTGGCTTTTGATTTTCTCTGATTATGGCATACATTATGATGCATTAATTTTAAAAATAAGTAAATATTCAAAGCAGTAAGCTATTTGCACTATATAAATAATTTATGAGTTATTATGCTTATTAAGGACTTTCCAAAAAAAAAAATAAATAAATAAATAAAATAAATAAAAATTGCATTTAATATTTCCATCCAAAAATTTTAAGGTAATAAAAAATGTTGGTCAACTAGCCAAGTCGTTTAGATATTTCTATACATATTATTATTGATCAAGGGCCGTTCTACATAGTTGGAGAGTGATAGCATAGTTTGAAATATATGATATCCAAAATGGCTTGCACTAGGATTGCATACGAATATCCTGCAACCGACTTCCACCAATGTAGGACAGCACCCGTTCTAAAAAAAATCACACGTAAGTAGTTTTAAGAGCTCCTTAAATGACTGAATAATTATAGTATTAAGTTATTGCATAGCTTCTATCGCGAGCCTTGAGCGCGGGGACCGAATCCAGAAATTCCGTAACGAAAAAACCTGATATGTTACAAATCATCATTTCCATAGAAACCAAAATCGAATTTTGAAATTCAAAATAAAACTTCTTTATCTCTTCTCACTAGCAGTATGACGAACTGTCAACTATATAAAGTGTGCATATCGCATTGTTCAAGTATTACCGTAATCATTGCATAGCTTCTATCGCGGGCCTTGAGCGCGGGGACCGAATCCAGAAATTCCGTAACGAAAAAACCTCACGCTCCCCACTCCGACGGGCAAGGAGGTGTGGCTTGACGAATCGAGACGAGCTGCTCCGAAATCGGACGAATACATAAGCAGCTGTTTATGAGAAATTATATAGGTGTATAGGTGTAAGAAAAAGCAATACTGCATGAATAAAATAAATAAATAAATAAAAAATTATAATTGCATAAGTTGATACAAAATGCTATTCAATAGCTTTACCGCGGCAGTCCCCGAGTGCCACACGTCTTTTTTATATTTTCCATATTTTTACTAGGACTGCGACTAATAAGATAAATACATATAAACGTCACATTCTGTAGTTATTCTATAAATGTCAATCGATTGAAGCAACAACACATATATAATATAATGTTCATTCTTCGTCGTCTTCAGAAGATAGTAGTCAGTCTTTCACCATCATTATTCATGAATGTAAAGAAAAAGATTATTTAAATGAAAATGTACACATTTATAGAGAATTGGTGAAAATGAACACGAATAGAACAGAACCGACAACGGCAACACTACACGTAGAATGTATAATTTATTTTTGTATTATTCAATGTGATATTTATTTTTGTTCAATTTGCACCATTTCTATGTAAAATGTAACAATATTGGATATTTTGGTTTGCTATAAAGTAAAATGTATTTTATTTATGCAAAAGTAACGACAGTCGAGTTGTTTTACTGAAGAAAAGACAATAAAGTAGTGACATATACATTCAAGAAAAAGTTTTTAATTCATGCATTATAAATAGAATCATGATAATTATCTTAAATATTAACTAGAACTCATTTTTAAAAAAATTTTAAGAGGGATTTTTTTACTTGCCAGTGGTTTGGACATACGGTTACGTTTCACGATCTCTATATTAATGTATATACATATCAGTTATGGTGAAAGTAAAACGATATTGACGTGGGTCTAATTTGATTCGACGTATAATTACATAGGTTAAGTCAATGAATACAGCCAGTTTATGCTCTGAATAAAAAGTAGTAAAATGATAGGGTGTCGTGGGACACCAGGTAGGAACGAAGTTCCTTCGGCTAATGTAGAATCGAATCATCAAGAAACCTAGAAAACCTTACTTAACCAATGTAAAATATTTTATATTTATAAATATATATTTATTAATAAAGAATAAACTAATACTTACGTATTTAATTCTTTTACACTGAATAATTTCCCACTATTATCACTGTCAATTGCATTCAAGTCACTTTTTGGTTCACTTGCCATTGTTACTATATTTATTATATTTATTATATTTATTACTATATTTATTACATTGTTACTATAGTTACGTCTCATTTAATGCTTTTATTCCACGCACTTTTTCTTACGGTTTTACTATCACATTTTTTTCAGTTCGGTCGCGCAGCAAAATCCCTATCCCCTCCAAGCCTGCCGTAAGGAACTTCGTTCCAATAAAATAAAAATTTAGCGAACTTTATTTCCATTAAAAATTGTACTATATATTTCTCTTTTCAGGATATCAATTATATTATCACCAATATATTGTAACACTATAGTTATAACACAAGGCTGGGAAGTTAATCATGTTGTCCTAGCGGATGGCATCAAGATCAATATTTTAAACGAATCACCTTTATGTTTATTATAGTAAAGATTAAATTTTTTGTTATCAAATTTTATCAATTAGTTTTTGACATTAAAAAGCAAAAATAATGAATATAATAATAATAATGAATTAGATCCCAAAAAAGAAGCTTGAATTCATCACATTTTTTTATCAGGGTAGCCTTTTCAAATCGCGAATACATATTATCAAATTCGTTCACCACATTTAATCTGAACATTGAAAATGAAATCACCAATTCGGATTCTGCAACCAACAGTTCAGAAAAATGTCAAATGAAAGCAAATTTGATTCAACTCAGGTATTTGTAATTTAATAGATATTACTTTCTGAAATCGGCCAATGGTACAATTTCAAATATACATGTAACGATACCATTACAACTTTCGTTTTTATTTTAATAAAATGAGAGCCAATTCAAATATTACTTTTACCCGTCATGTATATTATGTTATTAAGCCATTTAAAAGCCATTTTTGTTCTATATTTGTAAAATGAGAAAATATAATTTCCGGTTGTCAAATAATATTCTCTCAATTGTATTATATACATAGAAAAACTACCTATTCCGTACACATATATAGGTTTATATTGTATATTTGAGGACATTGAATCAATAATGTAGGAGCACTGATTAATTTTCAATTGTATTTTCACAAACATAAAAGTATAATACAGCAGATAAGAGTAGAATACAATTTATTCATATTAAAAAAGTTATTTTAATTTTACTAATAATGGTGATTGGATTTAATTATTTCCTTTTTAAATCAAAATGAAAATCGGCCAGGGTCATATATATATATATATATATATATATATATATATATATATATATATATATATATATATATATATATACATATATATATATATATATATACATATATATATATATATATATATATATATATATATTTTTACAAAAATGCCGAAGGATATCTAGATTTTATTAATGTATTTTCGATGCTTAATAAGCGAAATAGTCGATTTTCACTTTGAAGATTATTTGGATAAAACCACTTTTTATTTTTATTTCAAAGAAGGTCTAGTTAAAACTCACTTTCTTGGAAACGTTTGCATTTGTTCAATTTTATCAGAAAATAAATAAGAACTAAATCAGCTTTAAGGTAGTTCTTTCCATACAATCTAGCGGAAAAAGTATCAGCGAAGGCACATCGCACACGGAGCGATTTGTTTGAAAACGCCGATATCACGGTTATGACTTGCTTACGGAAAGTCACGTATTTTCGTGGTTTGAAATCATGTATGTGATAAAAATATCACAGTATAAATCCTACATTCATTACATGTAACAATTTATTTTATTCTTCTTTATAATAGCATATACACCAATGTTTGTGACAATGATAGTTATATTATTTAAATTATTATTGTTTATATATAAAAAATTAAAACATGGCAATACTTGTTTTACTTGTGGTCAATTCATCCCATTTTTTAGTCATTCATAACACATTTTAACACTAATTGGCTTAACGAATATGTTTATCTGTAGTTTGGGTTTTACAAATTATTATAAATATATTAATTATATAACAGGACGGTTATTTTAATAAATCAACATAAACAACTTTTACGCCAAGCAAATTTTGTTTGAAAAATATACAAAAGTTTTATGGTTTAAACAGAGCAATAACTGGGTGATTTCTGTTTCCGCTCACTGATAATAGATAGAGGTGAATAAACTTTAAATGAGAAAGTTACTTTTTTATAATTTTACCCAAGAATAAAACACACAAAAATACATAGTAGCTGAAGTCTCCTATTTTTAGTCTCCTATTATATGTAGTTTTCGTGAATACATATTTTTAAAAGTGCCGTAAAATAAAAACATGTTGGAACACGGAAATAGATACTATTTCTTAACAAAATACCAAAAAATAAAAAAATACGAACATATAATAAAACAATAATATTCTTAAATAAAAATTTTCATTTATCTTTTTACTGTCATGTGGTTTGATATCGTGTTTCTTCTAAGGTCTAACTAAAGAAAAATTTTATTGTTCATGTTTCATCATGTGAAATTTGAAGAATTTTATGTTATAAGAAATAGCCTATGCTAAGGGCAGTTAATCTTTCATTATTAATAATCATGTATCTATATTTTAATGAGGTAAATTTAATATGTTTGTTTCAAGTCATTTTAATGTTACAAGATTTTTGAATAAATATAAATTGAAAATTTTTTTGAATTGCTTACCATGATTTTTCATGCTTCATGGTTAATTATTATTATGATTATTATTATTTTTTTTTTTTTTAGTGTGTTACTTTTGGAAAAATGATATATGCTGACTATTGTACACAATTGTACATTTAATTATTATAAATAAATTTTTTGATAATTCTTAAAGTAAATTATATTTTATTGTTTTTATCTTGTTATTTAATCATTAAAATTCTGACATATAAAAGTGTATGTCATTATTATTTTTTTAGTAATTTTGAGCTGAATTGAAAAAAATATTTTAGCTGATTCTTTTCCGTAGCCTGCAAAATTTGCACCCACAAGTTTAAAATTGAAGGCATTCCTTCCTGCATGTTCGTCCAATATTTTTAGAAAGATATTTATATATTAAATGATATTCTTATGTACACCCAGACTAAAATTTTAATAACATTTAAACATTTAAAATCTCCATATAACGCTGTATTCTTGTTTCTATCAATTCGTTTAGACACATAACATGTTTAGAACATGTATGGTATTTTCAATGAAAACAATTGATACAAAATTGATTATAATTTAATGAAAATATATTGTTGCAACATAAAAACTATTTGATTTATACGTATACTAGATGGTTGAATTCAACAAACAAACAAAGACTACAACTAAGCTTTTCAAGAAAGCTTTATGTATCAGAAAATAGAAAGTAGTGTCAATTGATAGAAACAAATTACTTGGCTATATATATATATCATTTCGATGTCTGTACTCGATATTTGTGTTATTGAATTGAGTTGAAAAATGAAATGTTTTTATTTTCATTTTTTTTAAAGTCTGATTGATTTTAGCTTTATTATTAAAAAGTATTTACGTTGTTTCTTGTCAATTTGATTCATTAACCATGGATTTTTAACTTTCATTGAAAAAATATTAAATTTTGCTGAATGATGATATTAAAAATTTCCTCAATATTAATAAAATGTATAACCTCCATTTCTCAGGTATATTCACTTTTCTCAGGTCTATAACATAGGCGATCCACACCATTATTTAAATTTTTATTTTCCTTAACTACATCCATGCTGGTTAATAATTCATGATGTGGGTGTAGGATAGGATAATGAAAGAATAATAGGATTCGACAAATAGTGCGCCTGTAGCCAACTTTTATGAACTATGCCAAAACAGATCTGTAATTCTGAGTGGAAAATGAGAACCTCAAGAATGGCCATTTACAACTCTCTTGTTAAGCACATGAAAGCTCCATTATTATTAGTAGAAATGCCGGTTGTGAGTTTGCGTTTGAATTTATCTCATAAAATCGTGAAGAACGTCATATATAGAGAAATATTATTAAACAAATATCCAAGTTTTTCTTTTCTCACATTTAAACATTTGAAATATTTGATTTCTGTTTTTGAAATATTAAGTGAGTATTTAGGTTTTTATATGAATGTATATACAATTATTGGCCATATGTGTGTTTTTAACGAGTTTATGACTACCCATAAACGGTGATTATTATTATCCACTTAAACTGCAAAACATATTAGTTGTATATTTGATGTACGGATAAATTAGCTAAGAAAATTCAATACATAGTCAGCGCTTCTCAAAATTTTATTTTTTATTACGATAAATGCGAGAAAGAAAAAGGAAAAACAGACATCCAAAATTTGTACGTTTATTTGGGTGAACATCAACAAAATAATAAAAAAGGATATGACATCGCATACAAAATATCTTTCTTTCAATGTTATACAAAAAAATTCCATCAATTTGCATTGTCATAACGTATCACACCATAAATAAATGTACGTAAAAGATCATAGTAAATATGATCTTTAATGATAAGACAGTCATCTTTCCATAACTTTAATGCTATTCATTCAAAAATTAAAATTCAATTTCTTGGTAGTTACAATACTTTTGTGTTTAAAATATAAATTAACTAAACCGCTTTATTTAAGAGGATTCATAGAAATCAGTAGATGATTTTTCCCCTTCAAGATCTGAAGTAAATGACTATGCCAGAACGTCAACTCCATACTTTGAGCTATATCCTTAAAAAAAATTGTTAGCAAGCATCCTCAATAATTTTAAGCATTACAACCCTTGGTCTGAATTCAAAAGACACTGATAATAAATTACTCTAATTCATATATGCCGGATATATGAATACAGATAATATAAATCTTTTCGATTTTCAGAGTTTAATGAAAACTTTCTACTAGAATGTTAAATAAGAATACCAGATATGTGATATTCATTCATTTAACTGACAAATGAATAAAGTATTTTGTAAACAAGATTTTCTTATTTTCTTTCTATTTTTCTATATATAACCTTATTTATTTAAAATGAAACTATAACTATATGTAAACTGTTAGCTGGTAACTGAAATGATAAATGGATTTACTTCAATAACTAAAAATCAAAAATAAATAATGTTTTTAGTTCGTGTGTAGTTGATATACGGTAGTTACTTTGTAGATAGTATCGAAAACTAAGAGTTACGTCAGTTCGAATTGGACTATGCATTTATGACTTCAAATTTTACATATGTTACCGTAAAAGTATAAAATTTAATTTATGAGTGTATTAATCAAGCTGGCACATGGTAGCGGGTAACTAGGGCAGATCGACGCTTTTATTCCACTCGTCGTAAACTTTTTTTTTATATATTTCATTTTTTTGAATTACATAATTAATAAAAATATTTTTATTTAATTAATATATTAACTTTCTATAAGTCCAATGAAATATATTGTAATATATCGAGTTGACCCCGGACTGACGTAACGTAATGACATGCATAGACCAATCAATGAAATTAAGCAACAGCAATCATAATCTGTATTTGGATGGGTGACCACCTAGCAGTACTGTGTACTGTTGTTGTATAAAAAAAATAACAATCCCCTTTAGTTAATGGCTGTATAGCTAAAAGTAGCTGAAGTCAGAAAAAAAAAATATATTATCGAGTTCGAAGTTGGCTTCTGAACAACAAATTATAAATACTCGTATTTTGTTCAAGCGTTTACTGTTTTAACGGAGGTTTGAACAATAAATTTTGTTAAAAAGTAATGTCTATTATACTTTCTTTGTTTTTCATTGTTTAATAAGTTCAGGGTATAATGAACTTAGTCTTAAGTTTGTAACGCTAAAAAATATTTAACGCGCTAGCAAAATTTTGATACGGGCAAATATAGAAACAGTTAGTCTATATTCGTTAATGTGTGTCTGTCTGTCATCCCTGTTTCAAATTAACTCAAAAACTGAATCTTCTTAGAGCCATTATCTATATTTTAAGCCACTAGATATATAAGAAAAATTGTAAGACAAAAAATGTGTGAAATATTTGTTTAAACTGATTTGCCATATTTCCCTCTTAAATTGCAATTGACACAAATAGTTACCATACAACAATATATATTTTCTGTTTATTTTTGTATATAATAGTTCAGTCATTGATACCAAAACGTATGTTGGGTTATAAATCAATTGACTCTGTAAGTTGTTATATTGGCTTCTTTATTTTGAATTGAGTACCGTATCCTTTAAAATATTAGCTTAAAATTTCACAATAGCATAGAAGAATATAAAAATAAAAATCACTTCATGCGATGCTACGGCTATTTTCAATTTAAATGGATTAACTACAGTGATAAATAATAAAGTAATAAACGACAATAATATAAAATATTAACTGCATAACTAAAAGGTAGGATTTGTATATTTGTTATGTCAGAACTAATCTATATTATCTCTCTTATGACTTCAAAAGCGGTTTATTTGACACATTTGTCGAAACACACTTGTAACATAAGCCAAACATCAAATTATCATTTCTGTTTTAGTTTTTTAAATATCTTCCAGTATGAGCTGTGAAAACAAACAAGTATTTTGCATAAAGTAGCCTAGTAGTTCGATTACGTAGTTCCGTTGTTTGCTCGTATTCAATTAGGATGAAGTAAAAATGGTGCTTAAATTGATTATAAATAATTTGTTTTTAAACTTTTTGTTTAGTTTTGTGAATGTTTTAACCAAGACTATGGCCAAGACTGGTTTGTCTATTCAGTCTTCAGTATCTTCACGCCAAAACCGGTGTTGTATATTCAGTTTTGATTTTGATCTTGCCTAAATATTTAGAGTCTTGATCTTGATCGTGCTGAAATACTTCAAGTCTTGGTTTTGGTATTGGTTTGCTTATATAGTCTTGATTTTGTTTAGTCTTGCTTATCTGATCTGATACTTCTTTTTATTAATTTTTCTATGCATTATCAATAACTATGAACACATAGGTTTAAATTATGAAAAACTCACAATTAAGAATTGACTCTGTATTTCTTTTTTGTGTTTAAAACTAAACATTTCATCGTTTTGTTCCACGAAAATAACATATTGAAGTTACTACATATATTTGTCGGAAGCTGTTATTTTAAGGTTAGTCTTGTCCATTTAGTCTTGTCTTGCATAGTCGGTCTGGTTTTGGTCTCGGTCTTTCTTGTTCGGTTTTGGTCTTGTTGTTGTATAGATAATCTTCGTCTACATTGTTTATGTCATTGAATTTTATTATTCTTCCAAATTTTGATTAAATGACGCTATTATAAAGTTTAAATAACATTATTTTGATGATACTTGATTTCCTACAATACAATCTATAATTCCACATTGTAGTCAGATTATTCAAGCTCATTAATTCAGCTTATTTAAGAAACAACTACCAAGGTCATCATTTCAAAAACAAAAGATTCTTTACCTTCATATTGTTTGGCGTTTAAATTGCCACATTATATCTGGTACATACAATACTTTATTCAACTCACTGCATAAGGCTATATATCTTTTCCCATTGCAATGATGATGCATCAATGTCTTTTAGTTGAAACTATATTCATTTTGTATTTTTTTCAAAAAAAAAAAAAAAAAAAAGAATAGAATGAATGAATGAATGAGAGTCGATAAGTTTGAAAATGTAGTTGAAACGCCTTTTTCATGTCCATTTTGTTTTAGAGACAACGATCTCGATACATTTATTTTAAGAGCATACATTTATATTTCGAAGGTAACATATGACTACTTTTACTCTATTACCATCTGCTACCCGGCAATAGATTCAAATCTAAATTACGAGTATTTATTAAGTATGTGTTTTACTTTCAATCTTTTTCTAATATATAGACAAATAGATAGAAACCTGAAATTTTGAAGCAAAAGTTTTGATTCTTCATATAAAATATGGGGAGGGGGTATAATAAAGATTTATCCTCGAAATACTGTAAATATATGGCTACCTAAAAAGAATACTTCTTCTTCAATGCATGTAAATTATCCGAACTAAGATCATAAATAGCTCGAATGTAAAATACGGTCAATGGACTTCAAATTTTTATGTTAATTGTACCTTAATACCCTTAATGAGTAAACACTAATTTAGAATTTTCTGACACGACGACTTCCACAACACAACTACCTTAAATGTTATAAAACAAACATCAAATTGGAAACTATATTATTATCTGAACTAACATTGACACAAAAGTTAAAACATACTTTAAAAACATTATCATCATATATTATTTATTTAACGATATTTTGAACGGATTCGAATATAGTCGTTATTGAATTAAAAAAACTAACTTTCCTGATCGTATTTCTAAATCACAATGGTTTCATGCTGTTTCATTTTCTTTATAGTAGAAGAGCCGGTCGGAAAAAATGTTCTATGTGCTGTTCTATGAACACCACTGGAATTGTCTAATTTGGCCTGCATGCTTTTACTTCCTGTTGGTACTTTCGTGCGCTATTATACTTTAAAAAAGAAATTAACCAAATTAATATCAAAACAAGTTAAGAAAAAAAATAATTAATTTTTTTGCAAAATATGTTTGTCATCAATCCAATGGACCTCATAAGCCGGTTTTACCCATTAAAATACGGAACTGACTCTATCGATACAAACTTATAGTAGTTTGTCTCATTATCATTTGTAGATCTGCCTTAAAAAAATATCTGCTATAGAAGCAAACATTTTCCAATTTAAAAAATATGCTAGGGAAATAATGGAAGTGAGGCTTTATAGAAAATTAATAGATTACAAATTCATTATGCAATCTTTTTTGCTACATGTTCTTTTTTTTATTAATTTCTCTCCAAACGCCAATCTTTTCTTCTCCTGTGCCTATTTTCAAACACTATTGTCATTTCATATGAAATAAATGAAGTTAATGGCAAACATATAAATTTTTTAATATATATAACTAAAATTAAAGAGTACATCCTCTTCTATTTAATATGTAAATGTGGCAAAAGTCAACCAACCATCTTTGCTCACATTAAAATATACAATACATCACACAACAATAACAAAGTTCAGCTTGTCATGTTATTGTTAATATTCGTATTTATAATGTGCACATGATGGTGAGATGATGTATGCTAGGAATTTTACACACCCCATTTACCTTCGTTATGTCCTTTATTCATTCTCTCTCTGTATGCATATATGAATGTAATAGTGATAGTTAATTTGTGTCTCACAAACAAGAAATGAAACATTTTGAAATTATAAATTTGTAAAACAAACTAGTCTAGTTTTAAAGGAATTATGGTCAAACAATAATATTCGAAAACAAAATCTTGGTGGAATGTCTATAGATGTTCTTCCAGTCAACATAGAAAGCAAATTTATAGAATTTAAAATAAACAATTTCATTAATTACCTTTTTCTTTGAATATTTATACTTTAATGTTCAAAACAGGAATAAATTATCTCTTTTTATAATAGTGATAATATATATCTGATATAAATCATATCGGTAAAAATAATGTATGGAATTATAGTTCTAATTCGGTCCAACTACGAAAAATTATTTGATGAAGAGGAAACAGTGGGAACCGGAGTCTATGGATACAGTTATATAAGGGAATGAGATATTTCAAGGCCAGAAAAACCTACAAAATATAGAAATCTACTTTAAACAGTATACGAAGTATAAATCAAAAACTATCAACAAACTCATTAAGACTAAGTTAGTTCGCAAATTAACGATTTCTGATGAAATTGAATAGGAGTATGTTGATTACTGTTTGCTTATGGTGAATCGTTTTTATATACTAAGAGAATCAAATTTCGAGCACTAGCTTCCCAGAAATAGCATACTTGGCTTTATTTATGAGAACTGAAAAATTGTTGTGTACCTTATATTGGATATTCAATAATATTTGTAGGCTATGCCATATCTAATATTGGTATACTCAAATTTCATAAGTCGATTTACTGAGTTTTCTACCATATATTATTATTGAAAAACGAAAATTAATATTAAATTAGTTAATTAAACTAGAGTATGAATATATTGATTTAGGACATTTAGGTCATTACTGCAACTGGTCATTACTATCCCTTTAATTCAATCGAATATATGTAAATTTAAATTCCAATTTGCTAATTTTTTGTTTTCCGAGTTTTGTAATATAATGTCCATTACAGTCCCCATTTCCTTTGAAATGCAAAGTTTTAAAACTCTGTTTTAAGGAGTAAGTCATATTTGTGTTTACCAAAAATAATTTGCTTGTCTAGTGTACTTTCTGTATATGAAACAAATGTTTGTGTTTTTCAGTTAACGACAATTTTCTTTGAGTTTTGTTGTTATATTTAATGCTCATCGTTGTTGTTGCGCTTTACCATTATACCCGGATTCTACGCCAAACGTTATCCTAACTATATACAATAAACATATAAGGGATACGTTCTTTCCTATTGTAAATATTTTTATTGGATCGTAAAGGTAGATTATCTTCGTTAAAGACTAGCTTCTATCTATATTTGTATTTGAGTTCGGTTTGTATTTCTTTCATCAACATTACATTCCAGCGTCTACATACAAAATATTATTTGTTATATTTTTATTAGCTAATGAAATCGCACAAACTCTCCATAATTACATTTATGTAATTGAGGGTAATAGAAAATTTATCTTGTTTTATTTCAAATTATTGTTATGACAAAAATTTTGTGTGTGCAGATGAAGAAAAGCATATCTTATTATATATTTGAACCTTAATAAATCTATAGTAAATTCAGTTAAGTTTTTACGACCAGTACCTACATATTTATAAAATATACATCAGATCATACACTATATACACTAGCTGTGACATATCTGCTTCGCTGGACAATTTATGTACTATTAAAAACAAATTTTTATTTTTCATGAAAATGGCACTATAAAAATTTTGTGTAACATGAGAATAAAAAAGTAAAAATATAATAGGTACAGAGATCTGAAAGCTTTTTTGACCACGAATTTTCTAACCATGTACTCCCTTACGAAATGAATCAAAAACTGGACCATATTTTTATATTAATTTCGTCCAATTTATTTTTTTAAGATGCCTTTAAACGATAAAAACAGTGAAGAAATTCATGACATTTTTCGATTATTTAAAAGAAACTAACATTTAATAAGACGTTTTGAACATAGTCATAGTCCATTCTTTTCTTCATTAAATTATTCGTAAATTGAACTCTCTAATTCTAATAACTGCGTCTAAAATCTGTTTTTAATAATTATTTGATGAACTAGAGGAAAACAAGCGTGGAGAACTTCAAAAATTATTCTTTTTTACCTACAAAATAATGACATTTATTGAATTTTGAATTGATTTTTTTGAATGCAGTACATCTGAAACTATTGATTTTGTTAAACGGTAAATTGATATTAACTTTTAAAAGCTAATATTATTTTTACTTGTGAAATTCTATAAGTAAAAATCTCTAAGCTCCCAGATATCGGTTCAAATCGGTTCGAGATTTTGTACTCAAAAAACAAATTTAAACGATCATGTTAACTTTTATAAAACGATCAGAAATTGTTTATTTGGTTCATTTTAACCATAAATTTTAAACTAACATTTAACGATATATTGCTTTGTCTAAAATTTTTGGTTAAAAATTACCTTATTGATGAAATATATATATTTAAAAATGAATAATCGATCATATATCGAGTATATTAACAATTAAATCTGTTTGTTGTTTTATTGACTTGTTTCACTCAAAGTTTAATACAATATAAACTAATTTCCACACAAAATAGTGAAACCTGATTATAATATATTTTTAAATTTATGTTATCTCTTCTAAATATGAAAATGTTAAGAGTTATATACTCATCTAAAATAAAATAGTCCCTAGCTTATAATTGTGAGGTTTTATACACTCCACTTCTCATATACTTTTGTTTAGTAGTTAACAATATCAACTTTACATTCTAGAAATGTTTTTAAGTTTACATGCGCTAAGTGTGAGTGGGTATGTGTGTCTATGTGTGTGCATGTGTGTGTCGAGTGTGTGTGTGTGTGTTTGTGTGCGATATAGAATAGATATAACGATTCTCTATACGAGGGTTGTTGAATAATGCCTTTTTTTATTATTTTATAACACCTTTCGTTTTAACATGAGATAAAAACGAAATGAGATTTGAATTCAAATTTTTAGTTATAAGGCTTACAAAAGAAAAATAATTTTTAATATGATTTTAAAACTATCGTAGCTTTTTCTTAACTTAATTCGAAAGTTTAAATCTAGGTAATTATAATATGACGTGAAAAAGCTTTGAACAACTGCACACTCTCACTAAACGTTGAGCTACCCAGTTGAAAATTTTAAACAGATTAATTAAGTGTTCAGGAAGTGCCTTTTGGGTGTCAATCTCCCAGTCTTTCTAATCTTATGTAAACGGGCCAATAATCATTTCGACGGTTTTTATAGTTTATGTAGTCCTTCAACTCCTCTGAACTGAGTCAGAGAATTTGTGTAGCATTTATGCTATGTATATGCTAAGAACGTGTGTTTTGGGTGAATCTCTGAGCTTCCAAAGTTTCAGCCCCCATTTTCTGCATGGAACATCATTATTTTGATGGTTTTTAAAACTGTTTCTCCCTCCCTCATCAATCCCCAAATTGAATTAGAAAGTTGGGAAATAAGTCTTTGACATAATTTGATGTTTAACCTATTTTCGTTTGTTGTAATTTTAGACTAGTTAAAAGAATTGTATTAGCATTAGCCAAAACTAATATTTCACAAACACACACACACACACATACTTTATGTAGTTATGATGCTAATTCTGTTTGTAATGTATGAAGGATTCAAGTATATTCTAAATAAGGGTGTATGTTATAACCCTGTGTTCAAAAAATTGAGTTGAATTGCTTGAAAGCCCCGTCAGCTAACTACAAGGAATCCCGCCATATACAAAAGTTTTAGAGTATAGATAGCACCATGTTGTTAAGTATAATATGACTTTTGTTTTAAATCACTTTGTTGAGATTTTAAAGCTTTTAAATTTTTTTAAATAATTGGTTACAATCAAACTATTTGTTTTGCAGAAAGAATTATTGTTGTAATATTTTTTGCAAATATATATTTTTGAGGTTTTTGTCGTTTATAAAAATTATTGATAACAATCGATAATAAAATATATTTTAAAATTAACAAAACAAATAAAAATAAATACACAGCAACTTATAAATCAAAAATTTCCGCGATGTACGAATATGCTTATGCATGAATATGCCTGACTTAAATAGCCGTATGTTGGATATGTTTTTAACCAATTAGTTTCAATTCGGATATGGCATTATTCAAGATATTTTCCACATTCTTGTACTATTAGGCTGCCTTAATTTTTCCATAAAATTGTTTTACCCGTAGTATTCTATCAAATCTATATTAAGGAATTTCAAATAACTAATGAAAAAGTACATAAAGCATCAGCATAAGAAATTTCATCCAAATCAGATAGATAGTGTACAATTTATTATCGAATATTTCTCCTCAAATGGGTCCATTTCTGGAACGGCCTGGCCGATAGCTTGCAAATATGAAGAAGAGGTAAAAAACAAAATTTTTTTACATTTATATAACATAAAATTTTCTGTAGCAGTAAGCTATATTTCCAAACGTTTATTTCGTTCCAATTTTAGATTCTTTTTTAATAATAGTGTTCTAAAGTAATCTATTTAGACATAATTTAAACTGCCTCTTCCATGCATGAACATTTTAAATTTCATCATAGTCCGATGAACGATTCACGAGATGTTGGCATATATGTGAAAAAATCAGATAAATTTTGAGAGCTAAATCCCCGGTTATTGAGAGATGTGATGTTTTCAAAATGGAATCATCTTACAAGTTTCCACTTTATGCACGGTAGTTTAAATTTTTCACATATCGACAGACTGATGAATGGATGCGAAACGATAAATGTTCAGGAATTTTCGAAACATCTATACATACAGTTTAATAAATTTGAAAAATAATAATAATAACATTGTTCCTTTAGAAAATTGTATCTTCATATCGGAAAATAACAAAGTCAAGCTAAACAAATTTTATCTTTATCTATCTACAGTTTTTATAACAAAAAATTAGTTTTTAAATAAAATAGCTATCACATCATGTGATGATATCAAATACTCGTATAAGCAGGTACTTTAAAATATCCGTGTAGTTAGTTCAGTATATAATGCATAAACTTATGATGTATATGGAAGAGAAATTCATAATCTGAATTTAATCCGGATTGTGAAACAACGAATCACAACAGCAGTATGGTAGTAAAGTGTGGTGGTCTGGGGTTGAAATAATCCTAGTGAATCTACGAAAATGGTAATTAATTTTACTTAAAAAATTATTATTCAAAGTTTATTTCCCTGTAGGCAATTTTAATCAATTTTTATATTTTATAAACAACAAATACATATATAATACTATATGGTACACTTAGGACAGTAATAAAATAATCAATCTGTAATAATTCTCGAATCTAAATGTAGGAGAGAGACTACAGTATGAAAGTTTGTTAAGATAATTTTTATTTAAAATTTGTATTTTAGTAGGTTTTATTTGTGTTATACTCTTAAAATTCACAGATCAAAGGCCTCTTAAAAACTAAATATCATTCCAATATCATAGCGATTTTTAAAGTTTTGCAACTATTTCTCAGGAAAATTGTTACGCTAAAATAAAAATTAGGGTGCACCATGACAAAACATTTTATTAAACTTGCAAACAAGAAGAGTGACCAGAAAATTTTTTTTAGCTATGAATATCTGATACAGTTGCGTATGTTTTGAAGGCTGTTTTTTTTTTTTTTTTTGAGAAAGTGTACTCGCTGTTCTAACACTAAATAGGTATACATTATATTACCTTTTTATCTCTATACCCTTATCTTCAAAATCCAGTAGGATCTAATGATAAGCGAGTAAATCTATTTACTCCCGTCCGCTACCATAAAAAAAACTCTAACATCACCAATTAATACGCCGCTATTTAGAATTTATGGTAAGTATAAAACCAGCTTCAGTAAATAAACCCTATTAAATATGAAATATTTTATAAATTACACATGATTTTAAAAAATGGCCAGGATAAGCTCCACAAGTCAATACACAGCTTCCCTAAATGGATGAAGTTCATGTAGATTTGAAACAAAAATTAATAAATAATATGGTTTAGGCAAAAATTTTTGTTCAAATCTGTTAAATATGTGGCAAAATCAAAATGTTTTCATTAAAATCGCCAAAAGAAGAATAATTTGTGTAAAATAAATTTACTTAGCACGAATAACCCATGTTCCCATGTAGTTTATATTCTTTAGAGCACAATGAATATAATGATAAAATCTCCATAGGAAATTCTGTCCATAAATAATTTATTATTATAGGTTTTCAATAGCAACAAAATACCATTAAAAAAATGCAATATTCTCATTCAATGGGTTCAATGGTCATTTAATGGTTCTTCTAATGGTTTTGAGACTCATTTATCCGCATAGCTACTAAAGTTAGAAAAACTTTAATAGCAACTTAAAAGTCAAATGCCCTATATTTTAGAAAATTATTAGTTTTTGATTTTACGCTTATTCGAATTATCGTCCAAACATGTTATTTGTGTTATACAATCTCTCAGTAAAAATAAAAACCACCATGTTACATATGTGAAATAATATCAATTTTGTATTCATTCGGTTTAATTTTTTTGATTCGTAATGCATGTTAAAATACATATTGAAAATATGATTTTCAATTATTATCTAACGACAAAATATGTGATCAATAAATAAATGAACAATTTCTCGTGTATGAATACATTTTTTTTTTATGCTATATATTAAAAAAATTCATATGCATACTTTTTTAATATTATAAACAAAGGGAAGTATGCGTACGTACAGAATACATAGCCAAGAGAATAATTCATTTTAGTGTGTGTAGTAGATTGAATCTGCAAAAGCTCTCTACCATGAATAGAATCTGCCACCTTTCATATGTACTATAAAGCTTTTTGTAAAGCTAATATTCATTTATTCGCAATTGGAATTAAATAATGAATAAATTCATAAATAAAAGTGATGTTGGTTCTTTCAATTAATTGATTACTGACATCTTTTTGACTTATCTACCTATGAATCATTATCCGCGGATAATTTCAATTTTAATGTAATTTATAGGGTTCTTTTGTAATAAATGTCGATTTTTGGCACGATGTCCAAAATATAAATTCCAAATAATTTTTGTTTGTAAATAATAATTAAGTATTTCGACTACAAAGTAGGCATCACCAGTGTCATTGATAATATTCACGAACTCGAAAGTTATAATTGCCATAAAATATTATACTAAAATTAACTTGTAATTTGAAACACTATAAAAAGTATAATTCGTAATATAATTTCAAGTTATTCCTACCAAAGATAACTCAAAAACGAAAAAAGATACTGAAATTTCAAGGATGTATTATATAAGATACAGCCAAAAACTTAAAAACAAACAATAACACTTACTTCAAAAGAAAAATGATTTTGTTTGAAAAATTTATGAAAATTCAACCACCAAGCACATATATAAATGTAATTCATGTAACTATATTGCATATTTTTATAACCTCATATGTGATGCAAACCACATTTTGAGTATTTTATCAACCAACACTGTTACTTATGCTTCAGGTAAAACAATTAGCATCGACAACATATTTAAAGTCAATTAACCATTTTAGACTTAAAACTATTTAGAGAGCTATTCTTAATCGGCTTATTTTTAGAAATTAAACTTGAAAATTTATTTTGCACAATTCTCTTATTTTATAAAAAAAAATATTTAAAACATGTATAATGTCATAACATGTTTCGGTCTGTTCGATTTTCAAACAGTGAGGATTTTAAATCATTGTTTATCTTTAATATTAATAATACTGCAGATTTGGTTACACATGCAAACTGTTTTAAAAAAATTGCATTTAAATTTGCTACAAATTTGATATGATATAAAATTTTAATAATTATTAATATTTTAAAAAATAAATGAACGTACTGTTGTCTGTTTAAAAGACGTTGGTTATCATAGATTTCCTCTGTTGCCTGTCGTAAACCATTTGAATAAGCTCAACACCTTTCAGGGAAGACAGGAATGTTAAGTTATTTATTACCTTTCTACCTCTATAATTGTCACCTAAAATTTTACCAGTTTTATTTCAAATTTTATGCTATATAGGCTGTCATATAATATGATATTGCAACTTTCTTGTTTTCAGTAGATATCTTCTTTAATTGTCTCTAAAGACCTTTCTTATAACTGTAGATATTATGATTTTTCCTTCAGGCCCACATTTCAAATCCAAGTATAGATTACTACATTCTTTTTGATTTTTGTACCGTCCATGCTTTTCATCCAAATAACTTAACCGGTCAAACATAAAACTTTCAAAGCGCAACTTACTGTTAACACTTATATTTTTGTTTTGATGCAAATTTTAAATTTATTTTAGGTTCACTTAGCTAATAGAATAGGGCTTTTAATTTCATTTTTTCCATCTCTGGCTATTATTTGTCTGAGATGTTTGCATTTTGTTATTTGTTGTATTGACGTGGCCCTCTCTATGTTTAATTGGACTCCCCGTTCTTAATATTGTAGCGTTGTGTATTCTAGGTTAGAGCCAGAAATTATTTTCGTTCTTAGCAAGTAAATACTAATCTTCTGCATATCTGAGGTTACAAATGTATTGTCTAATTTTACCGGTACCAGTACCCGTAGACACATCGTAAGTTAAGTTTTGAACCCTTTCCCGTTATGTGGGAAAACTCCAGCTTTTGAACTTTTACTCGTTTTCAACCAAATGGAAAGCGAATGTAGAATGCTTGCCTTGTTTTTGTGTGTATGTGTATAATAGAAATCTCTCCCTCTAGTATGTTTTTTTTTTCGGAACACAGCAAGATCAAATTGAAAGCAATTTAATTGATAAATCAAACATTAAGTATGAAGAACGTATTCGCATATTTCAAAGTAATGAACACTATTAAGATTCATTCAACCAAACAGAATATTTAAATGTATATACATTACTTAAGAGAAGTCAATGTAATTTTAGTCAATTTAAAGAAATTACAGTAAAAGTATCAAACGTTGTTTGCAAATTAAATATCTAAATTAACCTACATTTATTTTATATGTGCAAAAAAAAAAATGAGATAAAAAAATTAAACACTCTGGAAATTTGTGTAAATACTGTAATAATATCGGCAATAGAATTTTATTGTTTGTCATTACTATGATCATTTTACTATGATCATACTTTTGTAATTGGCGTTAAAAATGTATGTAGTTAGATACAGACTGTTCCAAAAATTTTAATATGGAATATGTCGGGCACTTTTAATTTTTATTTTTACACTCTTAGTTTTTTACCCTACTATAGTAAGTTCAAGAGGAAGAGTAATGATTTTAGTAGACTTAAAGTAAACAATTAAGGTCTAATTTAAACTATACATAAGTATGTGTATATATATTTGAAATTGAACCTTTGATTTTTAAAATAACTCGGTAAAATGACCACTTACAATGTGTAACAGTTTGACTTATTTCACACTACATGACTATCATCTGCTTGATTATCTCGACGGCTGTAGGCTCAAACAAATAAAGACAGAAGGGAAAACAATTAAATTTTTATATATGGCTTGGAGACGTATATGTACTTATACAAGATTATGTGTATATGTATTTGAAATAATCAATAAATATAAATAAATATTGCGCATACCAATAATATATATATATATATGAATAATAAACATATATTTAAATTGATATGAAAATGCCTGATCGTATTATATTAAAATAGATTTAACAATCTTGTTTACAATATTATTATTATATTATCATAACTCAAACATAAATTTGTTATTCTATTGTGTAAATAATGTAACAATACAATGCATGTTCTTCATCTGTGAGTACCTTGTGTATAGCTATTTATTAACAACAGGTTTTTTTTTCGATATATAGGTACACCTAGTCAAAAGTGTATGAGAAATTGATATTGTTTTGAGGCCTTGCATTGTTTCATGTTTCAAGCGAGTTTTACTATTTAATATAATTTTCTGACTGGCTCAATTAGGAAACTATATCAGTACTTTGATTCTTCTGCATATTAATATTTAGCTACTACCCAGTCGTTGCCTCTATAAAATTTGTTCTTTATAGTCCTATATTTTGTGTTTGCACTGCAAATATAAGATTTGATCACTTTGGAGCTTATGTGGCTGATATTCTTTGCATATTTTAGTTTATCTTTGCTTTGAAATTTTGGAAGTCGTTTTTGTCTTTGCCCCTAATGCCTGAATGGTAATACAAGTGTTAATATTTGTTTATTTTGTTTTTTGTGTTTTTTGTTTTTTGTTTTTTGTTTTTTGTTTTTTGTTTTTTGTTTTTTGTTTTTTGTTTTTTGTTTTTTGTTTTTTGTTTTTTGTTTTTTGTTTTTTGTTTTTTGTTTTTTGTTTTTTGTTTTTTGTTTTTTGTTTTTTGTTTTTTGTTTTTTGTTTTTTGTTTTTTGTTTTGTTTTTCTTTTTGTTTTTTTGTTTATTTTTTATTTTTTAACGAAATCGTGAATAAGCATTAAAAGAATTCACAGTATATAAATTATACTTGCTATGTTTTTAATTTATTTGATTAAACACTAGACAAACAATAAAATAAATTATGCCAAATTTTAAGTTAATTAAATTTTTTTTTCTTTGAAAGAATTTTCCAAAATGTTAGAAACTATCGAAAATATGTATGTTTGTAAATTTTGCATTTATATGATGCCTGTTTTCCTTGGTTACGTAATAACTTCAGATTTACTATCGACTTTACCTATTTCATTAATCTTTTTTTACTCTTTCTTTTAAAAACGTATCGAAGTTTAACCCTTTTGTCGTTATCAATCGAGCTGAAAATTTTCATGGAACCATCCGTAATGAAATAATTATATGTTTATTTGTCTGGTGTCACAGAAAGTATTCGGTTTTGTTCAATTACTAGTTTAGGTAATTTTTCTTGGCACGAAATTCCAACAACTCAATATATGTTGGCATGCATATATAGTCATAATCGTGTGTGTCCGTTATCAAAATAAATTGTTATTAACTAACAACTATGTGCCAATGAGATACGCTCGTTTTCATTATGCATACTGTATAAATAATCTATAATAACACAATATATATATAATATCACACATTTTGTATATTCGTTTAAAGCAGAAAAAAATCAATACATAATTTTACTCATAGCATATAAATTTCCAAATTTCCTTTCTTATATTCATAAAAATCTTATCTTTGTTAAAGGAATACGTATATAGTTATAGTTATAAAGAAAACGGGATGCAATCGTTTTTAAGTAGATGGTTTTGTTGCCTATGGTATATGTGAGTGGTAGTACTATATACAATCTTTCATTCAAATCATAATAGTGTTTAATACCAAAAAAAAAAAAAAAAAAAAATAGTACGACATTTAAACGATCTCTCTTTTACATATTATGAGTTTGCTGTATGTTTTATACTTTTCAATTTTGAATAAAAAAGGGCTTACAGTTATATATTTGATAGTGTGTCAGCAAATCCAAACGTAAGGAGTGTTATTATGAAACTCGGAGGCAGTAGGCAAAAAGATTTTTCTTATAATTTAAAATAAAAAATCTTATATTTTATCCGATGGTGTTAAGAAAGCTATTAAATCTATCAATAAATATTATAAAAGGTTTAAATATGTATATATAATATACTAGAATTAAAAATAAATGACCCAACTGAAATGCATTTTTTTGTATGTAGTTTCAATATCTAAGATTATTTATCAGCCTGTTGTCTTTACTACAGTATTTTAATTAAAGCTCGCTTAAAACTTATACAGATACTTTCCTTTATTTATAAAGTAAAACTACAAAAAATTCTATTACCATCCATTGTTTTCTCTTCCATTTCTGCATAAGTAGTTGTGAAATAATTATTAAAAGAAGTGAAAATAACAACTCACCGAGTAATTTGTTTAGATACTCGACACAGGATTTTTTATCATTAGCATTCATAAAATACCCAAAATATCCAGTCTATAGATTTATAAATATATACATAACTAGCTGGCCCGGCAAACGTCGTTTTGCCATATATTTATAATTAACTTCAACATTTTTTAAGTATAATAACATATTCTTCACAACTTTCCTCTATTTCTTAATAGTGAAAGCTAAGGCAAATTAGAATAAACAATGATATTAATATATATTTTAAAGCCTACCCGGACACGTTGCGGTGACAATTGATATTACATCGATTGTATGCAAAATTTGAAGCAGATTGGACGAAGGAATTCCGTTGTCCCATACAAACTTTGCCTCTGCTTTTCATCCCATTAGGGGTATAATTTCAGAAAATCTTTTTTTATGGGATGCCCGGTATTTGATGTGTAACCCACTATTTGGTGTGGGATACCCGTGACACGAAATATTTATATATGCACTCGTGTTTAATGTGGGACACCCAGTACTCGTGCATCCACAATTCGTGTATATTGTGCAGTGGTTCTCATATACTTGATGATAAATAGTAAAAGGAAGTCCAGAACCACTAATATAGAAAAGAAGAGATAAATAAATTCTATTTTGAATAGCTGACCCGGGTAAAGATTGTTTTGTTATATAAATTATTTCTAATCATCATCAATATCTCCTAAATATAATAACATATTCTCAACTTCTATAACTAAATAATGAAGCTGCGAAAAATCAGAATAAATTATGATATTAACTTATATTTTGAAGCATGCTCACCCGGTTTACGCGTTGCTGTGTTATTTTTCACATTTTAATAAATGATATTACATCGTTTACATGCGGATGCAATTCTACCCTTAGGGGAAGAATTTCAAATCCTTTCTTATCAGATTCCCGGTATTTAGTGTGCACCCGGTACATTATATGCACCCGGTATTTTCCTGGTATTTGCTGGGGTGCACCCGGGACCGCGTTCACCCGATAATTTTTGCTGTGGTACACATACACTTGATGAAAGGTAAATGGACCTCCTGAACCAAGAATGATTCCGGTAATACTTGAACAATGCGATATGCACACTTTATATAGAGACAGTTCGTCATACTACTAGTGAGAAGGAATAAAGAAGTTTCATTTTGAATTTCAAAATTAGATTTTGGTTTCTTAGAAATGAGTATTTCTAACAAAAAGACAAAATATGTTTCACAGCTAGGAACATTTTGTATTCGAAAATTAAATTGTCGTTTATAGTATTTTCCTTTACTTATTATTTATGTTTCTCACCGTTTAAACCTTCCCTGAACTTTCATGAATATTTCAAGACCAAAATTAGCCAAATCTGTCCAGCCATTCTCGAGTTTTAGTGTGACTAACGAACAGCAATTGATTTTTATATATATAGATAGATAATTAAAAGTAACATATGTTTATTTGTAAAATTTGAACAAACATTTAAGCGAATTCCAACATTTTATCTCAACTACTCGATCTTTTTGGCTCTAAAATACACCACCAGAATTTCAACTCGCCATCTATTTCCAATTTTTAGTTATATTGATGACGGAAGGACGTACGGATATGCAAGAATGAACTAATTAGGTATTCTTAAACGTTTTACGATTAAATATTTCAAGCAGGAGTTTTTGTTTGCTTGGAAAAAAACAAAAATTTTTTTGGGCGATTTACGGAACATAAATAAAATAAAATAAAAAAATTTCACTTTATAGATTAAATGATAAGTATTGGATCCATGGAACTCAGTTTTTACTCATTCACGATCCTAAACTCTATTCTCAACCTTTCATCGTTTATGATCAATCTGGATATATGAAAATTGAGTATTTAAGTGATTCAATGAACAGCCATATAAAATTTTATTTATATTATCTATATTTTACAAGCGTTACAAACTTTATACATATTTCATATCGGTACGTAGGGTATAAGAATTAAACTGCTGAAGAAATATTGAACTGACTATAGCACGAAAAGAAAATATTCTAGTATTATTTTGTATATGGTGAGAACAACTATAATTTATACATACCACACTTGAAAAAGCCCAATTCGATTTTTTAGTGTAAAGTAGCGAATAATGTCGGGCTCTTTAAATGTTTATACTGTATAATTCCTTTACGTAATGTTTTATTATACAAAAAACAAAAACAAAAACAAAGGAAAAAAAAAACATACAATTGCAAAGTTAAAAAAATTTAACGCCAAACAATTAAATTTGATATTGGTTTATTTTGGCATTATTATTATTTGTACTTTTAGCATTTATTTATTTACTAAACTAACCTACCTATAAATGTGTATATACTTATACAACAAATATTCAACTATGATGGAATTATCAAGGGTGCATTTGGTGTGGAGAAGCGGTAGTCAATTTTATTTGAAAAGAGTTTGAGTTTATTTATTCAACCAGTTTGTAGCTTAAAACAGCATACAAAAGCCCAAAAGTACTTGATTCGGTTTAGTGAGTACATGTTATGAAAATATACACACAGACATAATATGTATTTGTCCAATTGTATGGGCAGTATATACTTTATGTGCGAGCTAGGTTTCCAATCATAACTCTATTTATATGTTCAAAGCTCATTTTCTAGCCAGAATATTCCAAACGAGTCATATTAATCGAGATCGTTTTTATATGTGTTTATGTACAAAAAGTCCTTATGAACTATTCATCTAAATACTTTTTAATTTTGGAAAGCTTACTATTTTATAAATTTACAGTCACCATTTTGTCAAAATTAGTATAATACGTAATAAGAAACAGCTTTGAAGTTATTCGATAAATTTTATTTCATTCAAACCTTTACTCTGTAACTTGTACTATAAGTTTGTTGCAAAATGTATGGTCCAGTTGCTTTCTAAGCACGATGACACGACCCCTAGATTAAAAATTATCCTATATGATTTCAGATTTTGGGATGAGTTAGTACTATCTTCTGAAAATTTTTACATAGGAAAACAATCAATACTCTTTTAATGAAGAAAACATAGCTAAAACCGAGGCTTTCTCAACCAAACAAAAAATGTTGTTTGATAAGAAAGTTTTCTTTTCATTTTTATGTCATGCTGCCGCATCTCTACCGCCTTTTAACAGTGTTTTAACAGTGGCATTAAAAACTTTTCGCGTTTAAAATATCTGTGTGGTCACATTGACATGCGGCAATAATATACAAACAGCTAGACTATAATATACAAACCTAAAGAAATCTATTGAATCTTTTAAAATTTGATGTTGGAGGCAAAAAACGAAAATAAATGAAAGGTGAACGATAAAAAGGGCGTATTAAATCATACTCCTTGAAGCCAATTACCATTCTTTGCTCATATAATTAGCAAAAACGGATTCGAGACGATATGTTTAACGGGGTAGTTTGAGTAAAAAGTAAAAGACCGGGCAAAAAACGTCTTAACTCTTTAGAACTAATAAAGTTAAACCCTGCTGAGATAATGTATATGGGTAGCAACAGCGAAATATGGAGAGACATGCTGGTCAACGCTTGCGGAAATTGAAGTTCTATCACCCATTTTGAATAATTTATTTTACAACAAATTATAGACAATAAAATCCTTAATTTCGCCAACTATATTATTTATACATCTATAAACGTTTATAATTTCCAATGTGAAATTGATATTGTTTTGAGGCCTTGCATTGTTTCATGTTTCAAGCGAGTTTTACTATTTAATATAATTTTCTGACTGGCTCAATTAGGAAACTATATCAGTACTTTGATTCTTCTGCATATTAATATTTAGCTACTACCCAGTCGTTGCCTCTATAAAATTTGTTCTTTATAGTCCTATATTTTGTGTTTGCACTGCAAATATAAGATTTGATCACTTTGGAGCGCTGTGAGCGTATCTTAACTATCTTAACTATTTTTACTTTTTTTTTCACTAATATACATGCGCCTTAAGATGGACTATCCCGAACGCTTGCAAATATATGTAATAAAAATATTTCCCCTAAAGTTGTAAACTTTAAGTATTATTTTAACAGTTTTTGCCACTGTAACAATATAAAAAAAAAGTGTGCGTGTAACCTTTACGCGCGATTGAAGTGAAACTTCTTTGGCGTTGACGACATATATCACTGAAATGATTAAATATTAACTTAAATAAATAAATATTATATTATAATTTAATTATATTTATTATTCATGTGCTTTACAAAGATTATTTAAATGTTATATTAATATTATTCATTCGAAACAGGTAATTGAATGTCATCATAATTTCTTAAAATAATTGAGAGTAGCAAATTGAAGGTTAGATCAGCACATGTCAATATAACCTTGTTATTAAATATTATAAAATGTCGCAATTGTCAGAAAATTTATTTTTAATTTACTTATTTTAAAAGTAATAAATAAACAAGTATATTTAGAGATTTAAAAAAAATGTAATTAAGTCAAGAAGCGTGTAGTATATGACATATACTTACAACCAATCAGAATTATTATTTTTAAATGGCGGAAACATACTTACAACCAATCAGAATTATTATTATTTTTAAATGGCGGAAACGTTACTTCCGTCAGAAAAAAAAATCTGAGTTACTCCCTAGTCGCGCCTAAAGAAGTTTCACTTCAAAAACTGACCATGTTTCTATAGTAAACCCACCTTTTAAGCTGTATAATAGGAACTACATAAATGTATGTAATGGTTTTATATCAACATTCTCGTTCTAAAGTAAGAAGTTACTAAGTTAATACTAAATCAATATTATATCTGAAATTGTAATAGCTGTTTTATTTGTGTAGGGTTTTGTTAGTCATTACTGGGGATTTAGTCTCAACTTTCAATAACATAAACTAACGAACTTCATTTAGTCGAATCATCTCTCTACTTTCGTCTATAAGTCTATGTTTGTACATTAAAATTATTACATTCACTTTAAGTAGTATTTTCAACAAATAATAATTTTAGTTTTGTTTAATTATTTATGTTCAAAAATTCAAATAAGACTTTTAGTATGTTTTATATTTTTATGAAAAGGATATTACTATTATTATTTCGTTATAAATTATAAACATGGAGCAAATAATTTGTTTTTTATCAATTCATCTTGCTTATAAGTTGCGCTTTGAGTAGGATTGACAGAAAGTTATACATGGAATTCAAGACTATAAAGTGTTCAAGAACATTTAAGAGAATCGAAATCTAATTCTCAAATTAAATTCCAAATATGAACAAAAATTTTATGTTTACAAATTTTTCGAATATACGTTTTCGTAACTATTTTTTTAATTCCAACAGATTGTTAAAAATAGCTCGGAAAAAACCACTTGATCATTAACCACTTTGATCCAAAACACCCCACATAACTCCAGTGCGAAAATCACTCCATCCAAAACCATTTGTCACAAAAGGACTCTTTACTAAAATAACTCGATGTTTCAATGATGAAATCAGCTAGGTAGTTAATCGCATGTTGAACGCTAGAGGAAAAAAACACCCGCAGATCCTTTCTTACTTGATCCCAAATATCATTTGGATAGTTAAATCACAAGTTGAACGGAAGGGTCACAGACCTGTATTAACTAGTATAACCCAACTAACGATAGAATAACCGAAACTCTATATGCCCCAATCCCATATATCACTTGGGCAATTTACAGCTTGAATTTAATTACGGGCTTAAAAAACACGCATATCCGTATAAACTCCACCCCAAATACAACTTTTGAATTTTATTACTGTTTGAAGGTATAGGCCATGAAACACACAGGCCGATACTAACTTGACCCCAAATAAAATCTGGGTTGTTTTATAATAGTTTGGATAAGACGGCCAAAACATGCAGCTCAAATATCACCTGAGTAGCTAAATTTCATGTGAAATATTTTCATCACAGGTAGTAATAACAACGATAATATGTTAATATGTATCACGGATAACTACTTTTTTAATCATGTACCACTACTTGTAACAAAAAATTTTTTTGCAACACATAACGAAGAACAGGAATACACTACCACCACTTCAAAATAAACTAACTTACCGATTTACAGATATTAACAAGAATCAATATCATTAGCAAGAATCAATAGAAGATCAACACAAATATTCCCTAATTATATTTGGTTGCATATGTTACAACCAGATATGAATGTTTTAATCATTTCATTTCATTTAATCATTCAGCACCGAATGATTTTGTTCGAGTGATTTTTATCGAATTATTTTTGCCGGAGAGATTATAGACCGAGTAATTTTTACATGTTCCAAATACAGAAATAAAATAAATTGTCTTACACATCAACAAAACCGGTGAGAAGCGACCAGTATAATTTTTGTAATTTTTTTTCAATTACCTGTCAGTTAACAATAGATAAAACAAGAAAATAAACTCAAGTTTATCAATTTTATAGTTGTAGCACATATATTCTGGGTGCCAATAATAAACAGTTTATCAATTTTATAGATATACCCTGCAATTTTAAAATGGAACCCATTTCCAGAGAAAAAAGTTTTTATACGTTTTTATACATATCATTATACGAATATTATTTAGCCAAAAAAATTGTATTGAATTTTTCTCAAAATTTATTCCAATTTCGAAAGGTTGCTTACATTTTTTATTGTAAATCTTGTTTTTATTTATTTAAGAAGGTAGATTGAAGTCGCGAGTTCTTACAGCATTAAAATCCATACTAATTCTGTAAATATTTCCACCTTATTTTCAGCCTTTAAATTGTAATTTCAAATGCTATTTCTCTGAACAGAAAATTGATAAAATCCCTATTTGGAATACCGTTTAATCAGTGCCTTTTTATCTTCGAACACCTGGTATATACATACATTTCATAGTATAATTTTTTTATTAACAAAATACTTTATTTCAAAAACAATACAAGCAATTTAATTGAGAAGATTTAATTGGATATTATAATAATTATGCTTTTGCGTATTTAATTATTCAATAAATAATAATCACAATTGTTTCATTATATTTTCATTAAATTTAATTATTTTGTGGATTTTAGTCATTTATTTTATTAGCTATTTTAACATGTCGAGCTCGAAGTTACATGTTTTAAGTTATTATGGTGTTACGATTTCACAGAAACATGTAGTGCTTCGTCGATTTCGATTAATGGTTCATATAATTTTTAGTCCTAAAGTATCCTGACAGCGGCTTCATTTCGGGAATAAAAAAATTAAATATATGAATAATTAAAAAATCTATTAGAAAGGCTGACTTCAATATATAAATAATCAGAAACTCTATTGGATGGCATAGGTTCGTTATTTTCATCAATCAAAATAAACTTATAAAAACAAAAATAATGAATTTCTTTTCGCTTTCAGTAGATGCATATTAACCAAATTAAAGTAGTAGTATTTAACGTTGAATGACAATAAAACGAACAATAATTTGCAAAATAGAAATTAGCAGACTTTCACTAAATTACATACAACATCTTTAGAATTAGGTTTTCTATTATAGGTAACTCCTAACTGAAGGAGTAAGGAGCTAAGTATAATAAAGAATCGATTAAAGAACACTGTAATAGGAGTTAAAACTTGTTTTATGTATCAACATTTGGCTACTAAAACAATATAGATGCCATAAAAAGCGTTTTACAAGAACAAAAAAAAACCAGAGAGTTGAAGATAGACAGCGATACAGTAATGCGAATAAGCGACCTTAAATTTCATCAAAGGAAGTAAATGGAATGAAACTGAATTGTGAATTGACATAAGAGACGATTGGTTGGGTAGTCAGTATGTTTAAGTCATATACAAGTATATTATTTTATTAAAAAAAGTACTTAATTTTTTAATTATTATAACTTGTTCATTTATTGTAATCAAAGATTAGAATCCACTTCATATTACGCGTAAAAGTAACTGGTTACCGAATGTAGCCTGAGTTATTTTCTATTTTTTTTATTATTTGAAAAAAAATCCAAAAATATTAATTCGTTTATTTTGTTTTAGGTGAGTACCAAAATAAATTGTTTGGAAAGAAAGATGTTGAAGGTAAAGTATTCAATAAGTAGTGGTAAATTTTTAAAATATAATTTCGATTTTTATTTTTACCGGTTAAAAACTTCCACTTGAGTTCTGGATATCTCATATAATTTCCATGCTATAGAAAGAAGCAAGCAACATATAGACATAGGCAAAGTCATAACATAAACAAAGCATTCTTTGTTTTCGTAGAACACGTTCGTTTACCACAATTTGAGCGCAAATTCAGCTTATAAACAAATACCCAATCATAATGACAAAAATCTCAATTAGCAACTGTTAAAGGGTTATTTTTTCTGAAAATTATTGGAAAAAAAGTGAATACTGTTCGAGTGGCAAACATAAAATAGCCATAAGTTAGTGGCTGTTAATCGTTCAGAGATAAAAATACAGCCCATTTATTCCCTTATTCAACATCTTTGTTTTCTTAACTTTTACCTAGTTAATAGAGGCCTTACAAAAAAAGTGTGATCATATTATTTAAAAAAAAACAGAATAACAAAATAAATAACTCAATGTGATTTTTTTATATGTAGGTGCCCAATTAATAAATGAAACTATCTAAATGCTTTAATGCAATTGTTCTATTTTCAAACCAATTTTAATTAAATAAACTAATGTTACTACAAGTAATGTTTTTGAAATATACAGTTCGAATTAATTTATTAATGTTTGTTTTTGGATTTGGTCAAATAATATGTTTAACAATGATGAGTCCATTATTAGTTGCGCTGTTGTTTGGTTTTATGTACATATGCAATTATCAAATTTTAACAATTAAATTTCCAATAGATGGTATGTGTTTGTTGAGAAATTTGACGAGCAGAAATAATGCAGGTATTCGTTGAGAAATTTCTATAAGAGTGTGTTTTTGTAGATGCGTACACCAATATTTTATAACAATCTGCAATTCAAATTATACGTTGAAATCCATTCTTAGCAATAATATTCGATTAGAATGTTCTAAACGTAAATTTTCATTGAAGTCTCATCCTCTAACTTTATCTTTATGACAATACTTCTGCGCTACAAAAATAGTATTACTATTATACCTAGTATACTAGGCACATATAAAAAATAGTATATCTGCCTAGTATTCCTAGTATGCTAGGAACATATACATAAAAGTAAAGCTAGCAAAAAATACTAAACTCCTTGGAGAGACCTGGCCAGAGACACGTTATCAAAATAAAAATTTGATTGAAGGTTTTGACAATATTGAGGATATTTTGGTAGATTTTTACACGAGATCTAAAATAAGTTGATGTGATCTCGAAAAAGGTGATGTTTTATGTCTCATTGCGAAGATCGAATCAGATGTCTGCCAATATTAAGTTATTGATATTGGTTCATCTGCATATGTCATTCTAAAGTCGCACTAGAATCTCGGTCGCATGTTTTTCACTTGGCGATCTAGATATTAATCGTTATCCCCTAAAATTTGCTACTAATTAACGTATTAATTTCAACTAATATATATATGTATTGAACAATACATTATCAGCATTGAGGTCCGTTAATATTTGTGTGGTTTAGTACCCAATGACAACAATACTGTGTAAATTATTTGCTATCCTTGTTTGATACACACATAACATAATAATATACTAAAGCAAAATAAACAAAGCTATATTTATTTGTATTTGATGAAATTGTTTGCATTGAGGTTAAATAATATTATCTATGTTATTATATATGCCCTATTTCTATCCTTGTCCAATCATTGGTTTGACTATTCATATTCAATGATTTATTTCATGAGTGTTGTTTGAGGTATATTGATATACAATCATTAGAAATACTGAGAGATATTTATGTAATGAATGTTAGAATCAGTGTTAATGCATCTTACCTCACGAAATATTGACGCTGATCCTTACATGATCAGAAATTTTATACATTTTTGGATAATAGTATTTTGTGTTTTCTACTGGGTATTTTTATAAGAGAAATATCAGGTTAACAAATGTGTAAAATCAATATTCTATTTTCATTTTGGCAAAAGAAAGAACGAATGAATCGAGAATACATCGAATTGACAAATACTTACTATACTCGACATAATAATTAATTAATACTTAATCCTATTAGTATACGATTTCATCCATCTAGAAAAACACTAAGATACTCTACGTACAAATTAAGTAAGCAATGCTGATACTCACCTTTTCATACAAAGTAGTACGATGATTCAAAGAGTTCTGTGATGCCTTTTATGGAAAACTCATTATTCTATCCTTCGATATGAAGGATTTACTAATTTATTTATAATTATTATTTAATATTTTGATTTTGCTGACGTTTATTTATACTGCATATAACAAGTAAAAGGGAAGTTATAAAACGTGTTAAGGCTTAAAAGCCTAGTTTTTCGAATACTTCGATATGCCTAATATTCAATCGTTTCATTTCTTCTTCAAGGTGTTGGCAAAGTAATTTATAACAATGATTCAGTATCAGTAGTACCATTTTCCAATATTTGGACTAAAATTACGAGGAATGCAATTTGTTTGTGGTTGGCGATGAAATGCAAAAGTTATCCACATTGTGGAACAAACGTTGTCATCAATCAGAAAACTGCTTATAAAATTATAGAACATAAATCCCAAAACCTTGCTCATTCTGAAACGATAAGAATGAGTTCCAGTTGTGTTAATAATACATTAGAGCAAAATCAGCTATCGCTATTAGAGTGAAGGTTGTTTTTATAAAAACTTTGAGGATAACATCGAAATAGGAATGTTTGTATAGACTCTGATTTATCAGCAACGAATTTATGCTCTACTAAAAATGGTTTATAGAATTGAAAATATACGAGCATTTATTTACAAAATATAAACAAATAGATAATAGTTAGGATCACTCAGCCGATAAATTGAAACCTATTTTTATTTATTTTGTATCATCACTGAAATGCTACAGGAAAATTCCTTCTTTTATTTAACGTTCATTTCAAGACATATATAATTCTAGTGGTAAATAGGTAAAAAATAAATGTATGTTTATAGAAACAGCAAATAGAATCTAATTATTGCAAAAGCCATACATGACTGTGAGACGTGTGCGTAGTATTCATTATCTATCCTTGAATATGCAAGCTCAACCAATACCCCAATAAAAAAACTTTTTTAATACATTAAAATTAAACATTATAACCTGCATCGAATTAATGTTACCTATTTACTCGTTTTAGTTGCTTTCAGTACCAGCCACAAATTAATTAGAAAGTGTGAAATTTAAATGTGAAATTTGAATTTCTATGGTCCGTTGAAATCTGACAAACATAAGGTATCATAAAATTAAAAGTTGAATATTAAGTATTCCGGTGAAATTGTGAGCTTTCAACGCAAATTTAATCAACATACCCAAACAATTAGTAAGCATTATACACATTACAGTACTTACTTTACAGATATGCATTATTCCTGGAAAATCTCGTACAACAAATAGAATGTACTATTTTATAAAATGAATGAGAATGTGAATTAAGTGAATGGAAATGAAAAAATGGCTCTGTTTTCATTAAGAGGTTTTTATAAATTTGGCTCAAAATTGGTGCTTTAGTTAAAAAGTAACAAATGAACAATACGTCATCAAATATAGCATTATATCTCTGGAAATATTGACATCGCGAGAGAAAATGACATTCATTTCGGTACGAAAAATCTTCTACTGCTAATTTTTTTCTCCCGTTTTTGTAATTTGAATTAGGCTAAATAACTTAATCTGAAGACACGAGACAAACCACAATTTATCCCAACATAATACCAGTCATCATTAATTTGATGAAAACTCTTTTGTGAAATAATTATTTGAGCAGTTTATGTCATTATTTTTAAATCCTTGAGTAAACTTGAAGTGAAAACAATGTGCATTTCGGTCTTTTGTTTGTAGAGCTAATTGATCGAAATTAGTTATTAAATTTTCATTATTTGCTAAAAAAATAGAAATGCGTCAAACGAGATCTTATACATAATATTCAGAAACTTAAAGAGTTGTAGTAGTTGCTTTTTAAATACTTCAAGAAACATTATATTATTAAGAATTATTTTCTAAATTAGACCGTTTGTCCTTTAATGCGAATTTTCAATTGATCGAAAATCGTCATTAAATTTAAAGGTGATTAAATTTCCAACTGAAAGCTATCATAATTTTATTTCATTCAAACTTTAATGGATTTTGGAAGGTCGAAACGTATATAAAAACTGATTTTTATGCTAAAAATTTCAATTCGATATTTCTCAATAATATTCCTTATTTTTAATGGTGTTGAATTTCATGGAGAACTGGCGATTATTTTTCTTAACATATATGATTTATCGGACATGTTTTAACTTTGATGAAATAATACAGTTTAATTTCTTGAAAACTATAGTTTTTAGAGAAAAAAATTTATTTGCAAAAATTCTAAAAATTATTCAAATCTGCTCTTTATTTACTTCAAATCCATAACCAATCGGCTCGGTTTGGAATACCGAGAATTAATAATGTACGTGCAATATACATGTATAGAAGAAGTAAATTGGACTCCAAATAATACTTAAGAATCGACTAAAACCAATAGTTTTTGTATTGAACCTTCTATACACAAAATATCAGTTTACCTCGAGAAACAATTTTTATTCTTTTTAAGTCGAAAAAAAAAACATTTCAGGATGATTTGCTACATTATCGACTATTCTTGTTTTTTAAGCACATGTAAAATTATAAAATTTATTCTCAGAATTTTAATAACGATGAATTCATATTTGTGATTAGTGCGTGAAAAGTTGATTTTCAATTATTTATTTCCCGTAATACTTACAAACTATAATAATATTCTTTGATTTTCAGTTTTTTCAAAATATTTTATATAAATAATAAAAACGAACAAAAACAAAATACAAAGTTAATTTCGCCACTCATAAAATTTTTTCTCATATCTGACACTGCTGTCTGTGTACAATTAAAGACTTGCTATGTACTATACTGATTAAATTAATTATGTATATACTGTTTTATTGTCAGTATTACATGAATTCTTTACACTTTACGTCATTTTTCGTTTTCGTCAAAGTAAAAAAAAAAAAAATATTCAAATATAAATTACAGTACAATCTTACAAATGATTATTGATGTTTTTGTATACAAAAGTACACAGTGTTTTAAAAAAATGTTCATACAAAACAGTTTATTAAAATAACTTAAATAAATTAATAACACTAGAACTTTTAAATGATACAGCAAAGACCTGTTTTATTCTAGGACATTAAATGTTTAGATTTGGTTTGGATATTAAAATACTCTTCCACTATGAGAGTTTATCACTTAACTGTCTTGAATCATGGAAAATTTAGCGTAATGCTTTTTTCTTTGCAAAAATGAATACCACAGCAATCCACCAAAAAAAAAAAAAAAAAAAAATTGTTAAAAATCAGCTTCTAATAAAGCTATTATCATAAAAACTAATCAAGGTTTGATATAAATAACTCAATGCACGAAGTTTCAAACCGTGAAAGTTTTCATCTTGAGAGTATAATTTGATTGATTGTGATTTGGAATAACCGACAACTAAAAAATTATTTTTAATAATTTTGATATCTTCAAATTTGTACAAGTTATGTTTACTATACATAACAGAAATAAAGTCCTTTAATGTCTTTGGAATGAGAACATTTAAAATGCTAGGGGAACCCAAGTGGGGATTATTAGATTAACCCTAGCGCGTCAGATTAAGATGTAGGAGATACCTTACCCTTTGTTGAGAACCTCCTTCAAATCTTGGCTTTCTAAATGGCACCATTCAGATAAATCCAATAGTATATGGTAGGTTGATTACGTAAAAAAACTGAAAAGTAAACATTTTACTAATATGATAATTTGAACGTGACGTAGATCTTGTGTCTTTTTTCCAACTCAAGACCCTCCCATTCTCGTGAGTCACACTTAAATCGCCACATTAGTAAAATGTACAGTTTTCAGTACGTAATAAACCTACCATATCTTAATCTGACTCGGTCGATTAAATCCAACTGTCGATTTTTTCGATTTAATATTCTGATCGGCTATACCATATAGAGAGCTAAGATTTAGTAGACGTACTCAACAAAGGGTGAGGTACCTCACATGCCTAGACATGACGCACTCGGGTAAAATCTACAAATCCCTCGCTTTATCTCTCCTTCCAGAATGCATTTATTTGCAAGGTCTTTATAAAAGGCATTCCTTTAATGCAGACGCAAGTGTATTTAAAAACTGTCCAAACTTATGATTTAGTGTACATGCTGTATTTATAAATATACATTAAGTAATGTGTGAATGCGTGACTAAAGGAAGCATCGAAACATAAATTGGCGAATCATGAACCGCAATCAAATATTGACACGTGAAAATCCGTAATATTAATGATATATTTTTGTTCATTCGTCTTTCTTTTCGATTTTTATATGGTTGAATACTTTTTACAGAGATAGATGAAAATGAGTATCGTTTTATTATTGTATAACAGCATGAAACTTCCATAATTATGTATACATAAATAATATTCGATATCATGTTCAGAAAATTATTTTCTATCTTCTATTATCTACTTTGATTTTTATTTCCAAACAATTAATTGAATGTTTTTGTTGAATCTACTTCAACAAATTCAATTCTTTCCAATGTTATCATCTTTCCTATATACAATGATAGTATTTGGCAGACAGCTCCTCGCATGCTTACAAGAGAAGTAAACACTGGTGACTTAGAAGATAACAAATCGGACGCACTAATTGCTCCCCATAAATATCTGTTTGAAAAGAAACCTCCTCATCATCTCAATTCTACCACAAATAAATAGCGTCGGTTGCACACTGACTATTTGGTTGTGTCAAATTGGAACACGAACGAAGACCAGCGAAATTTCCAAATACCCAAATTTATTAAACATATGTAACAGTGTTTCAATTCTCCGAGTTCAAGTTTTATAGTTAAATGGATAATTTTAAAGAAATGTTTAGTTTTAATGCCAGGAGTAAATATTTTAGTATCCTTATTTAAGCATATGTGAATTGGATGAACAATTTTACGAGGAAGGTATCATAACCGTTGATTTGCTACTTTATATATGTGACTATATTTATGGATTATTATTTTAATGTTAACTAATAAAAAACATAGAGTATAAAATACTATATTCTGATTCATTTAAATTTTAGGAATACTTCTAAAAAATTCTTAAGATGTAGGCTGTGCCATTTTGTACAGCACAAAAAATAGCCAATTCTACACTACAACCTCTTACTGCACTTTAACCTTGTCTGTTATTGTTTAAAATAGCGACTATGTTTTTCCAAATGTGGGTATATTTAACACTTTTTGTACAGCGATTAATTACATTAATTACATTACACTAATTACATTAATTTTTATATGTTGCTCCAGTTTATATGCCAGCAGAAGAGCAAAATTTAAGGCAGCAATTCTTATTATGAACAAGCTAAGCCTGATGAAATGAAGGCAGGTAACATATTTCGTTTGTAAAAAATTATAACTGTAGTTTATTTTTTACACAATAACAGTACTTTAATTACTATATCTCTTTAGCCAATCTTGTCAAAGTAGTGGTGCTGCAGTTGTGTATATGTGATCCAATTTTACAAACAAAATTTTTCTACAGAACAAAACCTACATTTTTTTCTACAGAAACGAAAAACAGTACAATAACGTAGCTAAGTATATATTTTGCATGCTTCTGAAATTAAAACTTTGAATGTACGTTAAGCATTGTGTTATTGTTTAATTTCACGAATTTCCACTGATACGTGACTAACTTGAATGGAAGTAAAAGTTATTATATATTTGTTATTTATTAAGCAAGTTAAAAATGAGCTTACTGACAAGGGGTGAAAGTAATTAATTTACTAAAGAAAAAACTAACTAATATTTTTTGATAGATTTATCGAGCCTATGAGCCTTATTAGTGATGATTAGTCTTGTATTACATAAAGTTATTCTTTTATTTCTTCATTTTGTTTTATTGAATATGATGTTATATAATATTTTATTGTGAAGCGTTGAGCTTCATAATCATTATTAAACTTTTACACACAATTTTTTTCTAGTATCAGATTATGTTTTGTGTTCTTTTAATCGAACGTTTTCTGTAGAATCATATCATATAAACAATTCAATAACAAAAAAATTTATATTAACGGAATAAAAGTCTCAATTTTCTTTCATTAGTCTACTTTTAATAATTAAATACTTAAATAACTTAAAAAATTATGACAACATTTTGCCTTAATAAGACATTTCCAATATGTTGGTCGTATTTAATACTGTAAAAATCTCTCTACAATGATTGATTTTAAAAATACTAGGTCTGAATTTGGAAAAGGCTACGAAAACTAGATCTTTGTATACAACTTTCTTTTACTATTTTTATTCCTGTTATAAAGCTTTCATCAATCGTGTCGTTAAAAATTTTACGTTGATTATAGTAGTAGTAGTGAATAAAATAACAGTTGAGCATTTTTGCAAAAATGATTTTTTTTAAATAATTTATTCGAGATATTCACAATCTTCATATCTTGTGCTAACGATGCTAAAGGTAACGTTAGTTCTCACAATTTTCAAAATGATAATTGACTTTTGACTTGAAAGACAATAATTTTTTTTGAACTACAAATTTTATTAATGGTTTTAGTCCAATTGTTTTTTAAAATGTTTTATTAACTCCGTATCTTGTATGCCTGTCCGGATTAGAATGCATGAAATTATGGAAAAAAGAAGAAAAAAAGGTGGAGATAAAGATAACTAAATTAAAATTGCGAAAAAAGAAACAAGAAACAAGAGAACAAAACAACAAAAATAACATTAATTGAAAGTTTTTGATCCATTTATTTCAATAAGTAGCTGCGGAAAATTTTATTATACTCCGATTACAAGGTTTATTCCAAGCAGAGTTAATTGTTGAAATACATTTTTTTTATAAACCTTCGAAATCAATCAGAAAAATCGAAATTTTGTTTCTATTTCATAAACATTTCCATTTTGCGATAATTAAACTTTTATAACATATAGAAGTATTTGAAATTGAATTAATTTTTTGTTTAGGGGATTTTACTTGAAGTTTTAACCATTTCTTGTATCTGTCTGTTGTTGATATGTCTATCGATCGGTAAATCATCCAAGAAAATGCGCATACCTCTAAAACTACTGCAGATATTACAAACATTAATAACATTATAGGAGGTTCGGGAATGGTACCATTTTATTAACTTTATTATCTCATCACTGTCGTTTTGGAACCGTTCATCTATATATCTGATTTTGATAAAATTTTGTGTATACATTGCTTAATTGGCTTACATAAGTTCTTAAATCTTTGTTGTTATCGATGATTCTGGAAAATAAATAGTTGGACAAAAAATTCTAATAATAAATTGAAAAATTCCATTTTATTAGTTAATATCCAAATTTCAACTCAATTGATATATCCGTTTTGAATTAATTTATAGCTATGAAAGTGGATAGACTGATTGGGTAGACTAAACAAAATTTAATTTGAAATGCTATTCATATTTTTCCTGTTATTATTTGTCATAATTATATTGTATTATTTATCAGTGCATAGTTACTTAAATTTCAAATATAAGATATCCATATGCAACAGACTGACACTAATGCAAGCGAATAAAAAGCTGTTTCTAACATGAAAATATAATTTAATAACATTAACATTAAACACACTGTACTTTGCTAAAAGAAAATACTTCACAATAATTTTCTTTTAATGTTTCTTCTCAACATCATTCTTTTTATTTTATTCGAGCTTTTTGTTTTTGTTTTTTACAAAGATATTTTATGTTCATCGAATATATGGCGGTATATTTTTAGCTCAATATAGAATATACACTTGCGTGCTGGTTTTTTTTTTACTTTCTTTGTATACGTTTTGTTGTTAGTGTTTATATCCTTAGAAAATTTCATATACTTAATACAATGTATTGGCTGGCGCAAAAATTTACTATACGTTGAGAGTGCTATAAGTACCTTATAAAACAAACACGTGTTTTTTAATGATTTACTTCTGTACACGAGTTTTCGATATATTTATGTACCCACAACATCAATCTTTTTTTAATCATTACAACTTACTTTGAAAAGTCTATTATTGAAAAATTTCTACCTTATTAAGTTTAAGTTTTACTCAAAACCTCCCATCTATATCGAATTTTGTATTATGAATGTTTTTCATATCAAATCAAATTTTAAATATTCAAAGAAAATTTCAGAGTTATTGGTTAAATTTTAATGTACTTCTTCTAAGAACTAAATTTATTTGATATGTTCTGTAAAATATATACAAATTGTTAAGATCAGTTTAATAAAGTTTTAATTGAATCTTGTTGGCGTGGAATACTTTGTGTTATGTGGTATTAGTGGTATCAGTAAATGAGAGCACAATAATTTGTTCTAAGCGATATTAATAAAGAGTTCTCTGTAGAAAAATATTATCGAAACTAAGTCAAATACACAAGAACAGAGGTTGGAGGTTGGCTTACAGTATTGGCAGTATTTTTTGTAAATTTATTTGAGCTAAAATGTGTTTCATAAATACTTTATTTGGTACTTACATTGGTAACAGCCTGTAAATAAATCCGTACAGTACATGTTTATATCGTATATGCTTAATACAATACGGAATTGTTTGTATATTACAAGTGTCTATTCAAACGTGAAATAAACTTCACTATTGAGTAAATATGTATATAATATGTATTTTAAAACATTCTCCATCTATTTTTTGAACGGACATAACAGAAACATTCGAAATAGTTTCGTATGAATGACTTGTTTCTTCTCTTTTTAAAACCAACCGCTTTTAAGAAATTGAATTTCTTGTGTCGATCGTCAATGCGGAAACTTTCTCAGAATTTTCAGATAGGTATAAAATGATAAAAATTACTATGCTTGATAAATTATATATTTTTTTAATGTTTATAAAAAATAAAAAATAATTTTAATTCTAATATAAAATTCAATGTTAATAAATGAAGATAACAACTAATAAAGTTAATTGTTTAAATACACGATACATATTATAAGTATAATGTTTGTACTATTTTTAAGCATAAACATTCACAAAATATTCTGAATATCCAGTCCATAAAATTATAATAACATTAAAAAAATAATAAAAATATGTACTACCATTTATTTGTAAATAAGTAATATGTTTAATATTTTAATTAGCTGAATTTGAGCTAAACTTGTGGCGAATCCAAACATTTCGCGAAAAAATGTTTCAGGCAAAATTGTTATTTTCTTTTTAAAACCAGCAAAATTTTTTAAATATTATATGGTTAAAAGCTGCTTCATGAATTCATTGGATACAATGGACCGATTTTGCTTATTAAAGAACTGAAACTCATTTTTTTGTCTTTCTGTTTTTGAGTCTTCTTGATGATGAAGGGTGGGCGCACGAATAACTTAGGTGATTCTATGAACACCTATACCAAAATTGTGTTTGGGGCTTCAATATTTTCTAACATTACACCCGTTAGATTAAATTAATTAATCTGACATGTTGAACACATGTCGAGTATCAAAACTTAGACGAGTTGACATACATTATTATCTAACTTTAATAAAAATCACTTTATGTTACATTAAGATTAAGATTATTTTATATTTTTTAGCCTGTATGCAGAAAACAACGTTTTTGGTTGTTTTTGAAAACGATAGTTTAAATTTCAGGCTCAAACCTTCGATTATTTTTACCAAACACTCCACTATTCAAATATCAACCTATAATATTCATATTTTCAAATTCTGTCATGGTATCAGGTAGCCATGAATATTGTATTGTTTGTTATAAATTAGGATCATTTAAGGAAGTACGAGCACCAAGGCAACTTTTGATAAAAGGCTTGATTTTTTTTTAATACAAAGTTTAAATATGTCTAAACAAATTCCAAAAATTTGAAGGAGATTGCCCGATCATTTAAATAAATAATTAACTTTAAAGTTGAGCAATTTAACATTGGTCTAATGGGGTAACCTTCAAACATTGATACATTTCTGTATTTTTCTCGTAAAACTGTCGGTGAATATTTTTAAAAAACTTATGGATGAAAGTAAATATATTAGTGATAAATTTAATTCAAAAACATTTACACTTGCCCGACTAATTAAAGTGTATTAATTAAAAGAAAAATAAATGCCGCCACTAGCCAATGTTAAATGTATATCTATATATTGAAAAAAATCATATGGTTACTGCGTTCCCCTTACCGCGCTAGAGTCGATACCTATCCCCACACCGTCTGGCGCTCGTACTTCCTTAAGAAGTCAGGAAGTGAAATAACTTTTATATTATATATGCCATTTTGTTACTACATTTAGATATATGGTCAAGTAAATATAATGTTAATGGTGGCATAATGCGATGAAAGTGATATATTCATTTTTTTCTTTTTGAATGATCACTTTAATTTATTTTTTTGAAGTTCAAAATAATTTGAAATATAGTACCATCTATTTTGTTTGTGCTATTTTACTTAAATAACATAAATATAACGTGGAATTTCCAATCTGTGAAAATCTCTCTTTTCAAACTCACTGAGGTTATAATGGAATACACAAATTTTGAATACTCGAAAAAGAAATAAATAGTTAAAATACATATCAGGTCATTGCATTTTCATTGATTTTATTAAATGCAGGGAATGCAGCACTACCTTCGGATCGTTCAATAAGCTCATAGTTTCAGTAAAATCAAAAAAAGCATAATACAAACAAACAACAATAAAACTGAAAATAGTATATGGTTTAAAAACATTTTCATAAATAATTCACTTTCCTTTAAATAAAACGCTGTAAAGATATTTAAGATATTCGCTGTAGTGAAAAAATATATATTTAAAGAGCTATTTGTTTATTTATAAAGATTATGGCAAAATAGACAACGCAACTGCCTGAAATGTACATATAATCTTTTATTGTACAATACCTAGTCTAAACATATATTACCATACCTAGTCTACACTCTTTCTTAAGCTTCGTTGTAATAGATTTACTAATGCAATTACATATACTTATTTTGACAACATCATGGTAGACACGTAAATAATAAACACATTAAAACATCTATATGCAATTCGCCTGAATCGTAGGAGATTCTAGAACAACTGTTAAAAATATTACCAGATTAAAATAAGAAACTAAGGTTGGGAAATATGAACAATTTTAAAAATAATTTTCTAAGAAAATAATTTTCATAAACTACGGTAATGAAATAAAATAGGATTCAGTCTCAAGGTCCATTTCCACTTTTATATGATGTAATGACTACTGCTTGGACCATATAAACTTGATACTTTGTTTGGTAGTCGTATTAATATCAGGCAAAACATTCGTAAAAAATTTTCAAATGTAAAATAGATAAGAAATTAAATATTCGCTAAATATGGGCTTTCTGATGTCGTAGCAGTAATTAAATAGTGCTAAGTGCAGCATTGCCTTCAATTTTTAAAGATTGGTATTGCAATGGATACAAATTTTTGCTGTATTTTCATAAAATTGCCATTTTTGAGTTGTTGAATAATGAAAACTTGATCTTCTTCACATTTCGTAGAAGAAATTTTTTGAAATTGTTATGGAATGATCTTCATCTTAAAATAATAACAAAACCAATTTTTGAGCTTGGTGTGAAATATAAAATTATACGAGTTCCTTGAAGGAAAACGCATAATTATTTTAAATTTTCTTTGACGAAAAATTTGTAATTATTGTACTAACCAAACAAAAGTTTTACATAAATTTACTTGGAGGTGATTGTCATGATATGAAATTCTCATGGTCCTACGTACTATGTACTATGTTTTCTATTCTTCGATAGCTTTGAGAGACAATTTGAGTTACCATTGCTGATATGTGATCTCCAAAAATTATTACTTTTTATGGTAGTCAGTTTATGGAGGTCGCTGGCACTGAGAAATAAATTTCATGTATTATTACTATGTATTTATTTATTGTATTAATTCCATTTCATTCTTGTTTGTCTGTAACAAGTAAAACAATAGATTAAATAAGATTGCTATATATTTTTGTTTGATGGTCAATACTATTGGATTGAAAAGGTATTAAAATCTATTCTTATAGTTTTTAGCTTAATACACCATGGGTGTAGTTAGTCTAGTAGACCGATTTTAATAGAAATGTGTATTCTATTTTGTCAATTCTATTTCAATATAAATTGTGAATCATGAAAAACATTTTTTAAAAAATATTTAAACAAAATTATTGAGAAAAGATTTGTTGTTTGTAACATGCTTAATAATCAATTCTTATTAGACGCTAATTTTTGTTTCTAGAAAGTTCTAGGATGTATATCTAGCATATACCTACATTAAAATTGAAAATTTACAAGCAGAATTTTGTGATCAATTTAATGACATATCGAAAGAGAGAGGATATTGAACCTCTTGATTATGTTGCTTCTTTTTGAAGGTTAATTTATTGACAAAGTGAAATCATGTGTGAATATGTGTTATCATTTAGACGAATAATATTGCAGCTATTGTTAAGAAATTCTTGAGATCAAACACAAAATAGACAGAAAGGGTATTTTTAAAATTTTGTATAAATTAAAGGATGGACCGAAAATAATTGTAAAGTATAGTTTGAGATGATTTGAATTAGTTGCCATTTTGTTAACAGTGAAAAAATAATGGGTTTTGTTTTCACTGAAATTTTATTTGAATAAACAATTTGTAGAAAAACCATATCGGTCAAATTAAACATTTTTACTCGTTTTATTAGATACCGTAAAATATTTTTCAGTTCATGCTTTGTTGGGAAATATAGAAGCAGGCTTCAATAGAAGATATCCAGCGCCTCCAAATCTCGTTTTTCACCCGAAGATGCCTTCAATTGGACATATTTAACTCAATATAAAGACGTTCTCAGATCTGATAATGCCAGCCTTGCATTTTACCACTAAAAAAAATTTAATTATTTTAAAATCAAACGTTGAAGAGTAAAATACCAATTATTTTTGCTCATCAATTAAGAATATGGTCTTTCTACCGATATAATTATTTTAACTTAATATCAATTTAACAGCTCACAGAACTACAAAATCACTTCATAGAGCTACTATTATGAATGAACTCATAAAAGTAGCTTGGTGAATTCATCATAACATTCACATCGATTGTATAAATCCAGAATTTCCTAGAATACATAAAAAAGCGTTTTAAAAAAATATCTGTCTTTCTATTTCGCGCTTTTGGTAAAAGAAAAGTTAAACAAAAAATCGCATGTTTGTAGCTTCTTTAGTAAGAAAAAGTTGGTACTTTTGGAGACTTTCTCCAAAAAGAGGGTGTGGATAAAATCCAAAAATTTCTAGTTTTCCTGATACACCCCTAAAACTCTTTTATTTTGCTGATTTTCTGCAAATTGAGGATGAATTTTTACCGAAAACTGTGTAATTAGTTTTCTAAGTATCATTACCATGTCTATCAAATTTCATCAAAACCCAAAAAAAAACACTACTCTCTTGTGTTCTACAAAAAAATTTGATATTGTTGCCAAAAAAGGGGGACGTAATTTTGTTCCAAAAACTATACAGCTAATTTTCTGGAAGCGATAAACAGGCTTACCAAATTCTATCATTTCAATTACACAACGAGCGTAAAAACTACAGCAACAAAAACATAAATTCATAGATTGTACAGCTAGATAAATTGATAAATAGAGAGATAGCTGATTACTTGAAAATAGATAATTATGTAAATAGATAAATAGATAAGTATGTAGATACATAAATAGATAGCAACAGATTAGTCCTGCACCATCTTGTATATTATAATAATTTTAACGATATACTTACTCGATTTCGTAAAAAATTTTTTTTTAATAATACCTAATCCTATATGAAAAATTGGAATCAATTTTCATGTCATCTCATCTCATATTACTAATATTTTCATTCCATTTACAACAACACACTTAGTAAAGAAAATTTTTTACACAACATACATACGCAGTACATTCTCATGTAAGAAAATTTACAGGAAACGCCCCACTCAACTTCAATATACACAATAAACTATTTACAGAAATGTAATTTTTGTCAATAACTTTAATTGAGATTAAAGCCTGTATGCTCTTGTTTTTAATTGAAAAAATTAGAATACTATATTTAAATAATTTTTAACTTTTATAAAATATTTTTAATAAAATTTTATAAAATTGAACAAAATTCAATATAAAAATTTTTTTTTCAATAACAAATATTCTTGATTACGTCATCTACCATTAGTATTCATTATTCATTTTTTTTTTTGATTACTTTTGAATTTTTATGCGTGACATGTCGTAAAAAATGAAAAAATTTAAATTTTCGCATAAAATCAACAAACTGAATATTAAACACAATGAATTTGTTTTTATTGTTGTAATGTTAAAATTTGAAATAATGAACAAAAACTTATTTTGTTTTTTCTTTATAGGTTCTTAAGGTAATGGATATATGGAACCGAAAGGACCGATATTGTTCATTCTCGTACTTTCACTTTTAAGGTTTAAAATATACCAACAAACTTTTAGCTCGATATCTGTTTCCGTTTTTGAGTTATCTTCATGACGGATAGACGAACGCGAAAAAAGAAATTGACTAAGTAGGTAAAAGTGAAATTATAAACCTTAGACTAAAACTAAAATATTATGATAGATTATGTAAATGTCGAGCATAAAACTGAAATGTAAGCTGTACATATATGTCACAAACCATGAAAATCTATTTATGACATATTCTTATTGTTTACTTAATAAATTTAAATGTGAATTTTGGTGTCATTAATAAAAGATATAGCTCAATGTCAAATTTCTATTTTCAAGTCTAATATATCTGAAAATTTAAAATTACGAAATTGTTTTTTTTTTTTTTTACTTATACGTATTAAAAATTTTATGGCTAAAATAGAAAGGATAGTTCCTAATTATCAAAACTTACTATAAATGAAAATTTTAAAGTGAAAACTTCTTTAGACGCCTTGCGCACTTTTTGGTAAAAATCTCATGGGTTCACGTCATCGACATGCTTATAACTGGCGCAAGCGCAGCTGCCGTATGCTGTACGCGTCAGGTGCTTGTTTGATTGGTGAAATGTCAACGATATGCTTATAGCAGTATATGTTTAGCTATACAGCTGAGGATTTGTGATATATTTGAATAATAAATAATAATACAATAAATGCATATAATTGTTGGTCGATTCGAGTGTCAATGGATGTTAAAACCAGATTGATGTTGATAATTTTTTATTTTAACTTTATGTAATTTCAAATTTTAATACTTATAGTTCTCACTTATGTCGGCAGATCTTATAACTGCAAATATAACATATTTTTTTTAATAGTATATAGAGGTAACAAAAACTAATAATAAATGTGTTTACATAAGTGATGTGTCATTATCCTGTATACAACGTATTATGTATATAAGGAAAAGTAAATGATGTATTACTGATTGGATGGGTATCGTATGCGTGAGCGTGAGTATGAATTTACTATTCACACACAAACACACACACTAATATATAAGGGGCATTAAGTTATAATGACTTTTTTTAACGTTATTTTTCAAAACAAATTTGAATTTTTCACAACATTAAGCAATAATACATTTTACTAACATTGGTTTATGTGTTTCATACTCAAAATACCTAAGAATATCGTTTAAACCAAGATTTTATAGAAAAATGCAATACAGTCAACTATTATTACCTTCATATGACATATATATATATATATATATATATATATATATATATATATATGTATATATATATATATCTATATATATATATATATATATATATATATATATATATATATATATATATATATATATATATATATATATATATATATATATATATACGAACAGGATTTACGTGAAATCTTAGATAGCGTATGAAATTTGGAAGATATATTCAAGACCTTGGTTTATAATATATCCTGAAGATCCATGAAGTAACTTTTAAACCATTGGAATTAGAAGAAAAATGATTCATAAAAAAATAAATGTTTGAATTATAATGAAATCTGCTTATATTTTGGTGTTTGGAATTAGGGATAAGTGTGTTTGAGACTTATAGAGTTAAGTTAAGGGATTTGGTGTTTATAAATTTATGTTCGAAAAGAGAAGTTTAAGTTTTTGGAAAGGGGAGTGCTATTTGAATAAACAAAGCTGAATATGCAGTAACCTTCAAGATCATTACCATGTTCTTAATATATAAATAAATCAGTAAATCCCATGCGTTACCTGGGAATTCGATACTTGAAGAACCAGTATATTGTATACATTTTAATATAGTTTTTCATATCTGAATTAACTATGTATATTTCTACTATGTGTATTTCAATAATATTAAGTACCTGGATGACCGAGCTTTGCTCGGTATTTTTTTGGAAATTATATAACGTCGAGGCGGAAGATGAGCCCAGCACGCTAAAACTTAGCCACTCCAATGACTTTAAATACTAAACAAATATATCATTACATTGTAAAAAATTATACAATTACAATAACAAAATCTTATTTGAAAAATATTATTCACTTAATTGTGTTGTTTTATTGGGTTGGGTTGGGTTAAGAATGTAAAAAAAATTAATTTTACTCGTCGGTCGAGCCGGCATTCGAACGCGGGATCTCTGTATAAGAGCCACGCATGCTACCACTTAGTCACTCCAATGACTTTATGACTATAAATATTAAACAAATATATCATTACATTATAAAAAATTATCGATGAAACACGAATAAAATGACATTTTCTAAAAATGATTCCTAGCTAGATCGATTTATCGCCCCCGAAACCCCCAATATAGTACATTTCATGAAAATCGTTGGAGCCGATTTCGAGATTCCAATTATATATATATATAAGAATTGATCATTTAAATATATAAGATAATTCAAAATACATCCATACTAAACCCTTTGTTGAGTGTACTGAGTTTTAAATTACAGATGTATCGTGATGTAATAAACGATATCTATTCTTTTTTATTATACTAAAAATGAGAGAAAGAAAAACTGAACGTGAGTTTTTTATATAAATAGACATCCTACTATAATCTGCCTACTTGACTTTATAAGGAAATTGATCAACTCGTTTTTTTTTCAAATAAAGACCATTTTTCTGAATCTGAATAGAACATATATATATATACATATTTTCCAGTTCACTGCCACTGTGTTGAAAGTGTATGATCACAAAGATGATGATAAAATAGAGAAAAGGTCTCCTAGTTTCCTACTTTCTGCTTTTCTGTTGATTTTGACCGAGCGGTAACGAACCAAATAAAATAAAAACCTGAATGAACTACTATCAAGGAGACATTTATATAGGTGATTGATCAAATATATACAGATCGTTTTTTTGCATCTTTTGATATAGGGACTATAATGTTAAAATATACCTTTATGGAATACAAATATTACAATTATATTGAAAAACATGCGATGTTTGATTAAGTTCCCAAAGTCTCATCCACAATTATTTTGAAATTTTTATAATAAGAATTGTAAAATTATTCCGAAGCATCTACAAAGTAAAAATATTGTCTAGCATGGAAATTAAATATGAAATATTTAATAAATTATGAATATTTCTTTAAGGTAATTTTTGTTGAAAGCTGATGAAACACTTATATAATACCTCTAAATAGAGAAAAATCAAAATGCATATAAATAATTTTACATCGTTTTCTCTATACCAAAAGATGAAAAAAATCATCTGTATATGATTCTATATATATACAATATATTCCTTTCTACAGGTTATATGTTATCTATTCAAAACTGTACAATTGAAAGAAAAAATTATTTTTTGTGCGTTTGTGTATTCCGATTTTTGATTTTTTTAAAGCATTGATTTACCGAAAAATATAAAGAAGTATATCACGTGTAAATTTCATCAAAATATTACGAAAAGTGAATGTATCTCTATATCACCAAAATGGCAAATGATTGATAAGGAGATTTTAAAATTAAAACATCCCGAACACAAACACGATAAATACCAAAAAAGTGTAAATATCAGTTCAATAGCTTTGAAGTTATGCAAATTCGTTTGAATGATGTAAACATACCGACAGGTATAAAATATAAATATAAAGTGGCCCAGGTGGTTCCAAAACGTCAAGTTAATCACGGAGTTTCAAAAATATATTTGCAATTTACTTCCAGCATCCCCTTAACACAAATTAGCTCAAAAACGGTTGTTAGCTAATATGATTAAAATGAGAATTCTACGGCTATTTGGAGAGTATTTTAGTTGGATATTCTCATTTATTTCACCTTTTTTAAGATCTTTACGCATCTGTACTCTTTAAATTAAGAATAAAATGTCAAATGTCTCTTCAAATTAAGATAGAGGGTAAAAACCTTGATTGTAGTTTACATTAGTATCAATTATGTGTGCTTTTGAGGCATAAACATCCAAGTTTTCTTCTGTTTAAGCGAACGAAATAGCATATTGGCGGTTTTTTAGGTTTGGGCTCCCAACTCCCCTTATATAGCTATCGATTGTTTTCAAAAATTAGAAAGTATAAAAATTCCTATTTAAAGCGTATTGTACCAAGACGGAGCTCTGCAACTACGTCGTATATAACATTATAATAATTTTCGAGTATAACTTTGTGGAAAAGTTCGATATAATATTTGTGGAAGTTCAGGGAAGGTTTAAACGGTCAGAACGGTTCATTTTTTAGAAATAGAGCCAGCTAGTTTTATAATAAAATTGATTAAAATAATATTGATTAAAAAAAGCATAATATGCATTACCATTTATAATTTTATAATAATATATTATCCACATATATACAATTTTATTGTAAAGTTTATAATAATAATATGAAATAAATAACGAGCTAGTGTGAATTAAGTATAATTTTTTAATTATACTTCATTAAAAATTGTATTTGAATATGAAATAAAAGAGGTTATGATATGAATTTCACATATTTAACTTTGCATCAAGTATAATTATGTCATATGAACGCCCATTCGGTGAAAAGAGTACAAAATTTTAAGCTTCTTTTTTTTAATTTTTTTCTAATTATATAAGTATTCACATTAGTTGAGAGGATTAAAAATTATAAGCTTCTTTGTTTTAACTGTTTTTAATTCGTATAAGTAATTTTAAGGAATACTGTCTCTTATTATATTTTCAAAACATTTCAAAATTATGAATATTGAAATCTGGAATATGATTATATTAAAAATTGATATATATATATATATATATATATATATATAAATAAATATATATATATATATATATATATATATATATATAAATAAATAAATTTTTTTGCGGCTAGAAGAAGTATTTAAATGTTGTAATAAACATGTTTTATCTTTATTAGCGTTCAAATTACAAAATGAACATTATTAAACTATGACAATACAATAAAATTAATAGTTGATTTTTATAAATATTTTATTTCTTTGAAGTAATACAGCTTTGAAACTAGAATAGGCTACAACACACTTGATATCCGATAAAAAGCAGTTTTTATTTTTTGTCAAACAACCCAGGAACTTCTTTCTATCATTTTTAAATTGAAAAAATAAGATCGCTTGAATCAATATTTAATCTGGATAACCAAAGTAACAATACTAACCTTGATCGATTTCCACTTTGTCAACTCACAGAGCACCATCTATTGATTGTAACGACTTGATTTATTTTATACTCACTGGAGTGAAACCAGCCATTATGGTGTAGTTTAAAGTAATTTATACCCTTTTTTAAGCTATTGTTTTATTATCTGAAATGAATGAAACTCTATACTCATGAGAATTATTTTCAGTTGCTCTATTGACGTTGAAGTAATCGCACTAAATATTACGTATGGCCAGGATGCCCGAAAAAAATTTTCAGTAACACTTAAATTTTTTTTCTGCAGCTGAGAGCTATTTCATAAAATATATTTTAGTCATTAACAGGATATTCCATTCTGTGCAGTTAAATTATAAACAAAATGAAACTTTCGTTTCAGTTAAAAATAGGTTCAAGATGCATTTCAGATTATCTTTTCTGGTAACAAAAACACCAGTTATTATTACATTTCACAGATATAAAATTTCACCGACATAAAATATAATTAAATTTTACTTTCTAGTCTTTTTTTTAAGATTCACACGAGTCAGTGAAGAAAGATTCAATGTATTTGATGTATAATGTTAGCAAACTTTCTTAAGTGCTATAGTTCGCGCAACGCTATATTCAATCCTCAAAATTCAGTTATTAATTCATATTTTGTCACCCAGTTCGATCGGACTAACAATATATCATATATACATACATATTTATAACATGTACACGAACATGAATATTAACATAAAATCATATAAAGGCCAACAGGCTTAATTAAACATTGCATACGTTATTATAATACTAACAATAATAGAAATATGCATAACATATCTAATATCATATACCATACAAATAATTTTGTAGAGTGTCCCCAAACACATTTCAAAAATTTCAATCATCATTACATATTGCATAAAAGTTGATTTTATTTTGTTTTCAACACGATGTACAGGAGCAATTATGCTCCGTATAATATAGTGATGAGCTAAGTAAGACCAAGACCAAGGCTTTCTTGCTCTTGGTCTTGGTGTAGCATAGTCATTCTTCGTCTTAGTCTTGATCAAAGTCTTGGTCTTGCATATTTGATATGATATTTGCGTTTTTTTTTTATTAATTTTACTTTGTATTATCATTATGAAGATCATTAAGGGTATAAATTATAAATAACTCGCAATTAATAATTAACTCATTAAAATTTTATTTCACCGCAATCATAAAAAGCAGTTTGGTAGCAACTCAGCAGAATTGTAAGTTTGTAATAAGTGTAAATACTGTTATTGTAACTTCCTGATTAAAAAGTCAACTAATGTATTTTATTCAATGTTCTTTTGACACTTATGTTTTGTTGCATATTGTCTACGACTTTTGAATCCGTACCACTTCGCTAGAGTTCCTATAATGGTCTTACTTTCTTCTTCATGATAAATCTAACGTTAGTTGCTTCAATTGCTGTGAACTGTAGTTCATTTTTATGTACCCTCTTTTATTACTAATAGGAAATGAAGTATTAAAGTAGTGTCAAAATTTTTATTTGGAATTTTTACCGGAAATATATATTTTGAGGATCCCTAAATCCAAAAATATGATTTCTTCAAAAAATTTTTTATATTGATCTATGTTTGTATTTGTGTATGTGTGAAAGAGATGTCGTATCAAATATATTATTACAAATTCATCAAACTTGGTATTTTGAACATTCCACTTTATGTCAGATATTTTGAGGATCTTTCCGATTGTCTTAAAAATGGTTTCAAAGGTACTTTTTAAACTAAGTATAAAACAAAATGGTTTAAACCGTACATTTTGCTGTGAAAACAAGGGGGTGTTATAAATTATAAATTTCCTTCTTATCAACATAAAATTTAAAATACCAAAGCATCCATTCGATTTGTTATATTCCAATGTGTTGGCATAAAATATTTTCAGTTTCAAAAGTTATGATTAAAACAGATATTAATGATTCCTATAAATAATACTAAATACAAATATACAGATTAAACGATTCATTTTATCAACAGGTATCTATCTATTCCAATAGTAATATATTTGTTGAAAATTAATAAATTTGGTATTTTCGTTTGATGTTCGTTTATTACTGAAAACATATAAAATACAATGCACAACTGTAATTATATATATATATATATATACTATATGTCTATAATTATTAATTTTGAGAATTGATGCCAGGTATTAATTTACGAGATGAAACTGGATCTAATTCAACAAAATAATAATTTTTGTTAATACGCTTTGAATCTACGGAACAGACATTAAGAATTTCTAATCAAAATTTCGCCAATATGATTTTCCGAATAATAAAGTACATTAGAGGCACATTCCTTTCTGCAGTTTTTCATTCGTTAAAATAATATTTTTAACTAATTATGTAGGATATTAATAAACTTATTATTTTCGTATTACTAATAGGATAAATAGATCAAAATGCCGATGCCAGCACTACAAAATTCGTAAAGTTCCTTTTATGGTAACAGCAAACAGTATGGAAAATTTTGATAAATCCAAGATCATAGGGTGTTAAATGCGCTTTTATGCGATGTGGATCAAAAAGCAGTTGTTTATTACTTAACATTTGGTAGTTTTATAAAAATATTGAAACAAGTTTATCATTATTTATCAAATATCATCTGTTGGGTGTATAAATAGGGGATAAACAATTATATGGTGAAAGGAATTTTTGTTTTCTTTTTGGTTTTTTATTATCTATTATGTAAATATAATATGTACATTGATTTAAAATTTTCCATGCATACATACCATGAAAACACGGTAAATAAGGGTTGAAACTTTATATGGTGAAAATAATCTTTGTGATTATAGATTAGATAGATTATCAAAATTAAACGTACATATAGTATAATATTCAATGTAAATATATTTGCGTTTTCAGTTTTTATCGAAACCCTTTTCATCAATTAAATTAAGGATGTTATTCGCTTTGAAAGTGCAGAAGAAGTGCATTAAGTATATTATAGCTCGTACGATCTTGAAATATCATTATTAAATTTAGTAGAAGAATTTATGGAAATATTTCGGGAACAGGTCAAAATTACTTCGATTTTAATGAATTTCAATGTACGTAATTAGAAATAATTTATATTTAAAAAAATGAACAGCGAAGGGGTTGTGTTCAACTCCAGCTAAGGAAATGAAATTAATTTTGTTTAAAATGCAAATTTTAAACAAAAAAATTACTTTTAAGTTTTTTCAAAAACTCGATACTTTTTGAATTAACCGTGATTCAAAGTGTCCGTTTTTCGTCTAAAAAATATTTTTGAATAATTTTTCATTAATAGCGAAAAAAGTTTCATATAAAAAATGAAACATATGTAAAACCAAGGAAAAACTTGGTTTTTTTCTTTCTATACATATCATATAAGCCGAATGAAAAGTCTATTCGTTCGTAAAACGTACATTATTTCGGAGAAAACCCAAAAAATGAAATTAAAGTAAACACATCTTCAAAATAAATTAGATTAGAAAATGTTATCGCAAAAACTAACAGAAATGTTAATGAAATTAAAACAGTTTAGTTAATTTCTTAGAACAAAAATAAGATTTTGAATCAATAGCATTTCCTTAACATAGAAATTAACCGTATCGCATGCACAATTAATTAATTAAGTACCCATCATACAATCTTAATGTTTTTCAGGTTAAACATCTTTCGTTTTTGAAAAGACATCCGATTTACTTTAGATATAATTCTTTCAAAGTATTTAAAAAAAAAAATTGTGGATCCAAAATAAGTCTAAAACTGAATAAGAAACGTAAAACTTACTTCACAAAAATTTAGTATTTCACAAATAACTTGATTATTTGAACTTTACTTTTTAAGTGAAAGCTTAATAAAAAAAAAAATCTTGATTCTTTGTTTATTTCTGTAGCGTGGAAATTAGCTTAGATATCAAAGACTGAAAAGCTGATCTTAAAGTATGAGTGATGAGTTATATAGTTTGCTTATATAATAACTTGTACAATAAATTAAGCTCTTAAGGCAGATTACTTTCACAAGTTCTTTTAACCTTTAAAATTTACAGCGAAATAGTTTTCTAATCAATTGGTTAGATTTGGTGATAGAATCACGAAAGTACTCCAATATGGCAACTAGTTACCCCCTTAAACATGCATTAATATATCATCGGTAGGGAAATTAATGATCGACGCGTAAGTAAATTGAGGTGGAATAGTTTATGGTTCCCGTGCACCGATTCTTACCAGACTAACAAATGCAATTATTTTATAACCAAATTGGGTTTATATTAATTATTTTGTTATTTGAACACATATTTGTTTAACGTATATATTATGTGGATTGTATTCTAACTAAATTCAATCTACGCATTGCACATTCATTCATTAATATTAAATAATAATGTAAGCTTTACATTATTATAGATTTCATTTCATTGAAAATAAATTATTTATGAAGAGGTGAAATTAGATGTCCTTTTTTGTTGGCTAATTACCGTGATCTGCTTTTATCTGTCCACGACTCTCTTGATTCAAACTTTTTAATATTTTGAAATACTTTAATCCATGAATTTACTCAACATTCGTAAAGGCAACAACATTCGCAAATCGGTTGTAACATTCTATCTATGTAAAAAGATTATGAAAAAATATATAAGACAACTATAAAGATCTTGATATTTAGATTTATTGTAATACTACCATAGATAACAGATACGACACATCAGAAATTGTTCATGTATTTGAATCATAGAACTTTTGATCGGTCGGCTCTATCAAAATGTTCACGGCTAAGTGTGTTTATAAAGCGAGAGAAAATAAATTAAAGTAAAATTTTTTTAATTATTCAAGAAATATTATTTTGGGTGTTATATTTTATAAAACAGTGTAAAATGAAAAAACTAAATGGGCTTTTTGCGTCATAATTCTTTTATTTTAAATAAGCATTACATCATATAAGATTTTTTATCCACATGTTATGACAAGCTCAGTGTGAGAAATTACAGATGTGTGACACATAATAGTCGCTTCATATTTATCTTCATTTTGTATGATTTTCATTCGACAATCGACAATCCTGATCTGACTGATTCCCATTAAAGTAAAAAGTGAGTGCCATGTTATACTTTACATCGAGTTTTTCATAACTTTTACTCTTTTCCTTGAGTTTTGTTTGTAAACATGTTTTTACAAACAATATTATGCAGATATTTTTCACAATTATACCCAAGTTTTTTAAAGTGAAAAGTTATGTTTTGAATATTCGAATAAAGTACATGTGTTTATTCATAACTAGTTGTACCCGCAACTTCGTCCACATATTCAATTCTAATAAATTCATAACTTCAATTTAACTGAAATTATTGTTTGAAGTATTTCAATCTTCACACGAAGTGTGACTCTCCCCTCCTAGTGTAGCATGTGCTTGAGAGCACAAAATTTCCCTTATATATCCAGGAATTTTCTTAAAATTGGATTAACAATTTTATTATTTTATACTTAAGAAAATAGGCATAGTCGATTCAAACGCTACTAATTTATTTACATAGCTAGTGGGTCTAAGAAGTAAACTTAACAAAATTTGATCGAAATCTATTCAAGTGATGTACAAAATATACATTAAGCATCTTTACAATACACTATTTGCATATTTCTTGTATATTTTCTAATATAGAAAAACACAGTTTAGTTTTTAGTAGTCCTCAATGATTTATTTATTTTTTTGTTAACACAAACGAAAATGTTTGTATTCTGTTGTCAGAGAAAGATTTTGATATTGTTTTTACATTTGTTTGTTTTGTTAATACAACAAAAGTTGTTTAAGATCTGAAAGCCATTATCAAAAAATGAAAAATTCCTTTGAGTTCAAAACAATGATTACAAAAATTGAATATTCGATTTTGAATGTTTTTTGTGAGCTTGTGACAACGAGATACAAAGGTAGCTCATTTATAAATGATAATTTCACACATAATTATTTTGACAATCTTTGAATTTCCATGACATTATAGATAATTTTTCTTAATTTAACAATCGAATTCGTTAAATAAATAATATACACGACACTTAACATCATTAGGTGCATACTTAAAAGTTAAAATTATAGTTACAGATATTTTACATTTGTATGAGCTGAATTTGATCTTAATGCGTATTTTCAATAAATTTGGATACAGTATCAAGTCTGTTATAGATCATGAGAATAATATATTTTCAAAAATGAATGCACGTGAAGTAAAGAATGCATACGATGTGATTATGTTGCCTGTTTGGTAACCTAATAATTTATATAGATTTCTATAAATTTTACTTTTATAAATCATTTATATGGCTAAAACAGGCTTACGTACTATGGAGAAAAAATAAGAATATTATTTATATTCACAACAAGTTTGAAGTAAGTTATTTTTTCTCATAACGAGGCAAAGTTGACCAAAAATTTCATTGTTTCGTATTATGTATACATATATATATATATATATATAACATTCAGAATGTTTGTAAGCGAGTCAGCTTACAATTGTATCAGTAATTCTTATCACATGCTCAGGTTGCAATCGTGCTGCAGATTGTTAGTGATGAATTTCTCCTGAGTTTTCCAACATATAGTTTTTATTCTGTTAAAATTTTAAAAATGATATAATTTTTTATAATTATTAAAACATCATCATACGTATAAAATACCATCGAAAATAATGTCCAAAAACTTACAGACTGGTTCAATAACGAAAAAGAAAGTTACGGTGTTTAAAATTTAATGGTAGATAAGGCCGACCATAGAAGGTTGCTATAAATGACTTTTAATATTCTCATAGAGGATTGAATATGTCACTTTTTATAACTTTTCCATTTAGTCAGTGTACTTTTGTTTATGAAACTTTTATCTTTTAGTTACAATATTATATTTAAATAGGTTGTATTTATCATCAAACAATTTAAGGTTATTGATAAGTGACACATGATCCATCGCCAATATTCATTGCTTCAAAGTTTATACTGAACTATTAAGCAATATCGAAAAAGCAAGAGCAATTATTTGATTAATATTATGAAATATCTGGTAAATAAAGTTTTATAATCAAATATTGAATAGAATTTAACTCACGATTTTAAACTCATTAGAAAAAAATGTTAAAAATATTATTAATAAAATAGAGCACATGTTGTAGTAAAATGTAGGTATGCCAATGTAAAACAATTGTTGAGTACCGGTAATAAACTTTTATTATAGTCTTTAATTTATACTTTTCATAAATGTGTATACAGAGTTCTATATAGCAGTCATAATATAGTCAATAATATGACTAGGAATAATCAAACGTGAAAATTCAAAACATCACTTTTAGAGGTGTATCTGTATTTGAGGAAGGGTGGATTCTGCATTATCTCAATTGTACGGTGTAACAAATAAATGTTTCACCGTAAAGAGAATTAAAGTTTTGAAGTATTTATTTCCCTTAACAAAATAGCACTTTTTGAACCTGTAGAAAAATGTTAGTCTTTGAAGTTGAACTTGACAGATTTAGTAATAATAATTAAAAAAATAGTAAATTTTACAAATTAAGATAAACAACTAGCAATGTTTACTGTTTAGATACTCAACATTTGCCTGCCTTAGTATCAATGTTTACATAATTTTTAACCATGACTCTTCTTAAAGTACTCTAAAATCGATACAGTTATAAATACATATTTAATGAAAACATGTATTATAATTAAATATATGTTCATTAACGAAATTAGAGCAGAAAAGTTGATTTTTTTACCCGAATAGAGTTATTGATGGATCATGTATCATGACAATTAATAGTTATGGATAAATTACTCTTTTTGGACAATTTTCAAAAACGTAAAAAATTTGTTAACAAATTGTTTGCCTTTATGACAATTGTCCTATAAACAGCAATTTATCCATAACTATTAATTGTGGATATTATTTTGTTATTTTCTCTCATGATTTTTTTTATGCATCCACTTGCTATACACTAGTTTTGACGTATAGATAAATTACTGTGGATCTAGATTCAGCAGTAGTTTTGTAATATTTAATAAAGAAATATGCTCGATATCTTGAAAAATCCAATGAATTTCAATAACATCATATGGAAAATACAGATAATTTATGCAATTCATTCGAAAGTAATATAAAAAATTTAGTTACGAGTAGGTTCTTGGCAACAGCCAACATCCATAGTGAATAATTTTGTGTATTTGCGTCAAAAACGGTCTGTAAAAATTTGTGGTTTCATTTGACAGTTTTCTTATGTTACTAGTTTTTTAACAAAAAATTCTTACCTAACTTTTTTACATAATAAGATTATTATTAAATTAATTACCTAACCTATGTATTGAAACTAAAACCATTAATGAGTTAACACTTATTTTGTGTTGCTATTTAAAATTGCAAGATGTTTAGATCCCTATTTTAAACGAAATGTAATTATAATATTCTCATAACATTAATTTTGTGTTGAATGTTTTTAACAATTAAATAATTTTACACAAAAATTTTGATTGTGTAGTTTTACCGATAACAGATAATAAACGTCTAAATGTAAATCCAATATAAATCTAAATCCACACCTTGGTTTATATTCAACAAAATTTTAAAATCCATAAATTAATTTTAATTTGATAAAATTCTGAGTCACATATCAATTTTACACATTCTGTACAAGTTCACTATATGGTTTCAATATCCTTCATAGATATATACATATTATATATACGTACTATTTTGAATATTATACATATATCCATGGGTACCTATATTTCCATGGATACCCATTACAGTTTGAAGTACAGTACATTGTATGAAGAACTAAAAGCAATAAAATTCTAAAATAACCGCTGTATAGAAGTTCATAACATGAAATCATCATACTTGCTAATTTTATTATCAGATTTCCATATCGCTTTATTTTGCTAGTTTCTGCCACATAAAATAAGGTATATATAATATAATACACACATATATAACATAGCATATATGTTCATAAACAGTATGATTAAAAAGTTTTCAATTGACACAAATTATCTCTTCCATTTAGTCATATTTAAATTAAACGCAACTAATAACTTAATTTACCGGAACGTTTATTAGGTATTTTTATACTCGTCACATTTAGTGTATGTTAGAGTAAATTAATAGTCTAAATTCTAAAGCTTGTAACGCTAGTAAATATTGATCGCAAAAACAAAATTTTGATTTATGGAATCACCAAATTAATCCATTTCTGCATGTCCATCCGACCGTCAAAATGATAATCCAAAAACGAAAAGAGATTGTGAGTTGAAATTTTGGTGCATTCTTGGTCTTAAAATAAGATCCAGTTTGTAAAATAAATTATTACACAAATATTTATAATTAACTGTATATACTGGATTTTAAGAATGCTAATGATTAAAAGCAGTTCAAAAAATAAACAGTTAATTCCGTTACTTGTTATATTAGGAAATAGAATATTAATTTAATTCTAGAATAAATATTAAAAATAGTCGAATAACTATGAAAAACAATACATTTAATGAAATAGTTGCGAATTTTTATGAGAAGCATTCTTGTGCCACTCGTATACAATAAATAATTTTTATGTATTAAGTTGATTAAAGTCCTTATTAGTAATCGGAATAACATTCCTGAAATAATATGAAACTGAACATAAAATCTGGCTTATGAAATAAAAGTGCGTCTTTACTAGAGACAGTTCAAGTGCCCATTTCTGGTTAAACAAGTCTTAGGAAACTCTAACAAATAATAAAATTTCTTTGTACATTATGCTACAATAGAAATCAAAACCAATACGTTTAACTGATAAACCTACAAAAAATTTTTTTGAAAACATGTTGGTAGAAAATCAGATATTTAAAAGTTACGTTTTTTTTAATCATACTGTATATAATGTGTACATTTAATACATCTACTTCAAAATACATGATATGATGTCTACTTTTGTGTCTATATACATAGCTTTGGTAATACTACGTTCATTATATGAAACATTATTTGAACAAACTTGAGCAATTCAATTGTATTGAGTGTCAGTAAAAAGGAGTTAGAAGTCGCGTTTAAAAATTGATATCAAATGATTTCTTTTGTTGAAAATCATAATCGTTTCAGCACTGTTAATTCGTATAAATTACTCTACAGATTATATCTTTAACGCCAATGATATGTGTTGACAGTTTTATATTCTGTGAGCAAAACTATTAGACTAATTTGATTCAATTCTTTGAGTCAGGCAGGATTCCCTGCACGTCCTTAGCATTTCTATATTTTAATGGGGTGAGAGTTAAGTTATCTCAAACAGTAAGAATTAGAAAATATTTTCAAATTAATTATGTACAGCATAAAATGTTTCACAAAAAAAGTTTCTAGTCTTCTTTGGCTTTAATTAAAACCTACGTAATTATCTGTAATTCTGCGTAATGGTCTTGAAGTTTATGCAAATACACAAATAATATTTACATATGCATAACATATAAGTGATTTGTAAATATGTGTGAAAAATCTAGACAAATTACTTTTCTTGTGTAACTCTTATATAAGAAAGTTTCATGTAAATAGAAAATGTTAAATCGTTAGATTAAAAATAAGTGGGATATAATTGAAAATCCATAAAAGACTATTTCAAGTTTACAGTTCAATGAGAAAAACTCAAAAATATTATTTACATGAAAAGTAACCGCAAACAATACAAATAATAAAGGACACGAAGTTGTCATAAAAAGTTAGTCTACAGTAAAGCTTGCCTACGATAAGCAGCCAAACACAGTCAAATTTTATATACAAAATATTTTTCTCCTTCAAATTTTGCAAATGTCGTAATTTGGCCAGGCGCGCTCTCTATGTAATGGTACATCGCCGTATTATAACTACCTCTATACAAAAATAATTATAATGTATTAAAGTACTTGTTTTTCGTTTATTATTTAACCGATGTGACATCAGATTTTAGTTAGTTGATGGTATTTCTCTGGTAACTATGATAAACTTATCCATACCTTTTAGGATAAAATGGATAGGGTGATTGACGATGGAAAAATATTACATGTACAAGCATTACTTGTAACACTGTAACCATTTATATGAAAATATAACTGGGAATATATAATTAAATGGTAACTTTTAATTATAAAGTCCTTTAGTTAAATGTTAAAATATTTTTGTTAACATAAAGAAGAAATAAATGTCTTTTAATGACAATCATTAATTATTTTAATTTGAAAGTTTGAAAAATATTTTGTATGCATTAAAATTTAAAAATTAATGGTGTTGTCAAGTAGATGATCATATAATATTTATCCAAATTACTCCTTTAATTTCTTGCTTACGGTTATTTATTCCTTGGATTGTCATTTTCGAAGTCAACAATCAATAGGTTTTATAATTATACTGAAATACAGGTTAAATCACTCCAGGACTTAAAATATTTTGATAATAAGTATGGGCTAATAAGTAAAAATTAAAAATTGTCCAGAAAACCTCCCGGATCCAATTGTTACAGTTTTGTTTTCATTGTTCACTTAGACTATTTTGCACTTCATTTACGCTAAGTATGTTTGTTTGGTTTTAGCTATCGAATAAATGCATTATCCCATTTAGTAGCATGTTTATCATATTTAGGAAACTTACTGAAAAGGGCATCTGTTTGGGTCCCCTTGGGTCATCAGGGGCTCTGTATTAATAGATTTTAAAAACTATTGTGCCTATCGAATGTTGAAGTTGGTAGCAAAAGTACTGAAATTTTAATATTATATGAATTTTGTGTATTTCTTTATATAAATTGTAACAATACATCAAGGAAATTTGATATTTTATGAAATATTTAAATGTTCAATTGTGCTTTTGAAAAGCTGAGTTAATGCGTTAATTATGTCTCATACGTAGATTAGTTTCATAAAACTGAAAATTTGGAAAATTTTAGTACTGAATGAAAAAATCTCTTATAAAGTAGTGTTAATACTTTAAGTAAGAATACAAATATCTTTGTAAGAATAAAAAAAATAAATATTAGTAAATAAAAAATTTTATTAAAGTAATCTTTTACATGACTGCTCAAAATAATAAACTGTAAATTAAATTAAACCGATCAACTTAGTACATTACACAATTGATGTGATATGAAAATTGTTGTTTATTTTATTCTTTTTATTTTAAATAAGACTTCTAAAAATGTTAAATTTACTTAAATTAATTTTCAAATTCTTAGTTAAATGTAACTGAATTCTTTGAGTTGGTATATTTGTAAGTTTTCTCGAAAAAATTTAATTTAATTTTCTTACTATTTTTCCCTGATCACTTCACATCGATTACAAAAACGCATTTTCATAACTTGTATTAATAACAAGTTAATATTTTCTTTACGGGGGGTACGGTCATGTTTGTTATTCAAATGCATTGTCATTCCAAGTCAACGTGTATTCAAAATTTCAGCAGAATCGTTAAATGACAGCTTATAGTTACAAAACTGAATTGGCGTTTTTTTCTAATAATGACTATACCTATAATTTGTTGAAATCAGTTAGTCACATAAATTTATATCAAAATATCGGTATATATGAATATTAGACTGATTGTAATGCAAAAGTACTTGAGTGTGTATATTACACAAATCACACACGTATATATACTTATTGATGAAAATAGTCATTTCAATGTATTCTGTTTTATTTTATTTATGCCGCTTCTGTAGCTTTACACTATGGGTGGCTATTGAATATAATCATACAATTTATTGTTGTTGGCAAAGTATTACTTTGGAGGTAAAACCCATATCTATGTATATTAACAAAAGTATCTACTATTTTCAATAATAGTTTCAAATAGTAAATATATTCATTATTTTATATAACCAATGCAATTGCCGCCAGAGATGTACTGTCTTACTTCAAAATACAATCTGACGTCAAACAATCGACATACAAGTTGAATCTTTACATTGTGTAGTTTTTTCATAACATGAAATAATTTGTAATTTGTAAACGAAATATGATCACTTTCTACTTGGATTTAATCAATTTAGATTATTTATTTCGAAGCAGAATAAAAACTTTCGGGTTTCAATATGATGAAAAAATCAAATTTTTATTTTTTATTGCAAATAGAGTTATTTATACAAATACTTAAATCCATCGACCGCCTATTTTTCATTGTACGCAAAATTTAATTAAATCTCGTATTTCCATTTCTGTGTTTAAGTTGGAAAACTGTTACATATAAACGAATTCATTTTGTAAAATTTAACAATACGTTAGGCTTTTTTCGAGTGTTATGCCAAAACTTTCATTACAAGTTTTTACCTGTATGAAATATTACAAGCGTTTTTTTATGATACTTCTTATATTATAATAAAGAAGACACGAACTCGGAATTTATGGTCAAAATATGCAAATAATTTATTGTGGAAAATCGAAAATAAAGAGTTTTTATAACTTAATTTCAAAAACTATATCAAAATGCTTAATAGGTACTACATGATTTTTTCTTCAAGCTCGTGAATGAACATAGAAATGCTTTTTTTTAATAACACGAATCTGCCATTATGAATTATACACAATATCAAAATTAAGTCTCACATGCCATTTATTTTTAATACATACCATAAAATTTCTTAAAATAACAAATCGCAGTATATTTTTTAGGTATCACTGTTTTTGCAACTACAAAATCGTATGCCAAATTATCGACGCGTTTTGAAGACAATTATTGTTGAAACTTAGCATTAAAAAGTGAATTATTTATAACATATATTTTTTGGAAAAATAATTTTAAATGAATTTTAACTTATTATTGTATAAAATATGGTATGTGTATAATTTTATGAATAATTTTTATGATCGAAGGCAGTCTATTGAAAATAATAAAAATATATAAATAAAAAAAAGAGAGCTCAAAGAAAATGGCATAACAATGTTCGTATTAAATGATTTATCGTGAATCATTTAAATTTGGGGAACTCCATTTGATAATATAAAAATTTTATCCAATTTTTGTTGCATATTTTATATTAATTGATTTGCAATAATCATTTTAGATTTGTTCAATCGAAAATTAATTGTGATAATTATCGTTTACATTAGATACTTTTTAAAACAATAATCAATTAATTTGGTGTTGCTGGTATGTAGTATGTATACACAATAATTTGATATTCTAAAATAAAATTACGCAAAATATAAGTTAAATGAACATATAATAATTTTTATAAATATTAATTAGTTAAAATTCTAACTTAAATTAGCAAAAATATACACTATATGAACATAGACATTTCTAAATACTGATTCTAATATCTCTTTAGTGTTTGTTATTCCACAGTTTATGAAAAAAGACAAACTCTATTAACCAAATCTAAAGCCTTATTTATATTGGTCTAAAAAAACGAAGAATATTTTGTTTAATTTTTATTCTAAGCAATTTCTACATATGAAAGAGATCTAGAATAAATAAAAACATCTATGTCTTTAACTAACAGATAAAAACAAGATCATTTGTTCAATTTGTTTTAATATTACTTTGTGAATAAAATAGATTTTGTAAAATGTGTAGTGATTTTGTCCAAATTATACATTTAATTTTTATTGCTTAATTTTATATATTTAAATGGCCAATTTTGTTTATTTCAAATAAACAATTTTGAAGCTGAGATAAGGGAAACAATATAGTTGACGCGAAAAATCACATGAGAAACATATGCTGAATGTAGAGACCATTAGTAACTGGTAAAGTTTAAATGTATGATTAATTCATCGGTGGGAAGATAGCTTACCTCTTATAGGAAAATAATATGTTGTATTTGATGACAAAAGATGTAGTTATGCAGTCCATGTATCTGTGTAGTTAATGTCGAAAATCACTTCAAACGTATATCATAGAGATAAAATGAATATTTGAAACACAGTCTTTGGAATTAAGTATTAAATTACAAATAAAGGTATTCAACGGATTAATAATAAAACTTATTTTATTCTAATTTATACGTTTAGTCTTATCTTAATTATGTTACTGGCCAAGAACTGTTGAAAAGTTTTGAACCTTGTGGTATATGTGTGAGCAATATGTGCCGCCAATGAACTGAACCTAAGTTAACGAGTAATGCCAACAATGCCACAACTCATTCCTAAGGGCTGACAACTATTATCTTGTCCTATATGTAACAGAGCAAAACCGGCTAATTATATGTCCGCGAATTTTTGTAGCTCACTTCATTCACTTACATGTAACACACTAACCCAAAATTACTAAATAATTATTTTAAGTAATCGATCGAAGGAATCAATATCTGCGTATACTATCAGGGATGACAATAAAGTATTAGTTACAGTCATTGAAATTACTGTACATTTATGTGTATTTTGAGAAAATATGTGAACTGAAGGTTAAATCAGAGTCCATCATTAATTTATTTATGAATGGGAATATTTTCTTGCAATGGTGAAAATATACTGTAGGAAATTAAAATTCTCATTCGGTATAGAAAAAAAACTTTAATTATTATTACATCCTATTAATTTATCCACAATTAAATAATGCTAGCACATATTATTAATCGCATTGTGTGTAAGACAAAATCTATGAAAACTATTAAAACGAATATATTTATTATATACTATTTCTATAATATACCTACGTTTATAATGTTCTTGTATTGCATCCTCTGACTAACGTTTTCTCTCCTTCTATCTCAAAAACTACAAATCGTTTTTAAGGGATTAACTTTATTTTTATGCTAATTACTAGTTTTATGTGAAATAAATTATATCTTCCAGTTATATTATTAGCTATCTAATAATATCTATCCCATAAGTCTAAATAATTAATGCTTTTTTAACATTGGGTTTACTTTTAAACCCATAATTCCTTTCAACTACTGTATCATTTTTTTATTACTTTAGTTTACATGCTCCGATGTGCGTACTTATCAGTATAATCAAATCTAACAAGTCAATTTGTCTTTATATCAGTATTCGATTAAAAAAAATTGAGCAAAAAAATGTACAACGGATGATAATATAATATTTGACATAATAAAATACAAATATAACATGGCGGTTTTTCAGTAAGTTGTTCCAACTCAGCATGTGATTCTAAAATAATATTTAGAATGTATCTATCAGTAATTTCCTTCATATTTAATAAATGTTGTCCTAGCATAGATGTTTCTAAACGGATGAATCGATAAATTGGTTAATTTTTTATGGCCATAAAAAATGAGTATTCGATACGTCCATATTTCAATACAGCTGTTAAATTACGAGAGATGTAGTAAAACTATAAATGTAACACCTTAATTTGTTTTAATACAAACAACTTTGAAGTTAGAAATATTTTTTTCGTCAATAAAATTTGAATATATTCTTATCGTATATATTAAAAATTTAATCTGGAAAGTAATAATTGCAGGTCGATGGGCTGTTTCATAAATAATTTTCTGAAATAATTTCCTTTGTTGCATCATTCAATAAATCTACAAACGAATCAATGCTGTTAAAAGTAAACGCAATTTGCTTTTATATTAAGTATTAAATTTTGAGGCATTTATGTGATTTTTCAACCAATTCCTTCTCATATTATATTTACAAATGTATAATAAAATGTAGATATGTTTATGAGTAAAGCTTAAGTTAAAGTTGTTTGCTTAAATTAGCTTTATTCTATAGTATTATTTTGTTTGCTATAAGGATATTACATTTAAAGTCCTTTTCTTTCCCATATGAACATATACGAGTGTTATATGTATAGAAAATAGTCTGCTTTAATGTCCTTTGTATAATGTGGTTTTGTCACATCTGTTGCCCATTAAAGGACATTACACGCCATTTTATCTTATACACAGATGAGCAAATGTTACTGTATACTATTCGCGTGTGTTTTCTCTTCTCATCCACCATCACCCGTATGGATGGATGCACAAAACATATGGGAATATTATTATTTACCTACCTCAATATCTACCTACAGTATGATTTCGTTTTTGTGTGTTTTTGAATTAGTTAATGGGAACGCAAAAGCAAACAAGCTGTGATAAAGTGGACATGTAGAACTTCTGATTAAATTCAATAACATTTGATTAAAAAATCATTCTTTTCAATTAATAATTTTTGGATTTATTTTCTACTGCTTAAATGTTTGTTTGCTGCTGAATGTTTTATAACATTAAAATTGTAAATTTGCTTAAACATATATAGCAGGTAGAATATGAAAATGTATTTGGGATATGTTTTACTTCGTATTGACTTTATTTTGATATATGTATTTTTGTAAAATGTTAGTCTTTAAGCCTAAAAATTTCATCGTTGAAAAATATTATCCTTAAAAAAAAATCACTAAAACATAAATTGCATTTGAAGTCCAAGATCAAGTAATGAACGACAAATCCATTATTGTAGGGAAACAAATAAATACAAAATTCAAAATTACTGATACAAATTTAAAATGTATTAGTAACTTTAAATAAAATCATACGAATCCCAGACACGACATTCGAAAAATATATAAGTCACTTTTCAACTTTTTCAACTACTAAAATTATATAGTGACTACAGTGAGTGTATTATTTATTGGCAATTAATGGTGATTTTCTGATGTGGTTTGTTATGTGTGTGTTAAAAACAACACACTGATGGAATAAAAAATGGAAACTGTGAACTCCACACTGAAGAGTAAAACAACCATTTAAAAAAATCCGACTTTATAATACGATACATACAAACCTGATAGGCAGATGTTTTATGTTTTTGTCGTCACCATATATAAATTAATTAATGAAAATTTTGAATATCACAAGAATTTTGTTTAGCGAAGGAATTGGTAGAAGAACTTATTTTAAGGAAATAAAAATTTAAAACAAAGAACCGCCTGCAAAAATTTAACTAAATAGTAAAACTAATTTTGAATTTTACCTTGTGACCCCAATCTGAAAATCTAGAGATTGTGGGTTTATTTTTAATGAAAATTCTCTAAAAGGAGTTCGTTTAAAAAGCACAAACAAGTAAACACAAAACAAAAACATATGTCTAATGGGCGAGAATCGAGGTATCAACTGAATGGCACTATACGTTTACCAACATGATACAAGTGGTACGATCGTGTCTTGCTGCTTGCGTCATGTGACGTTCTATGTGCTTAGCCTAAATAAAGCCACCAGGGATGAAGAGGAATTTTTAACCGCTGATTAAGAAAGATTGATATTTTTAACAGATATTCCTGGTAAAGGTAATGTAAATGAAAACTAAGAAAGATTTTTTTAAATTTGCAAGCATACCAAAAACAACTTTTAGTGGAATTGTTACAAGTTAGTAAATTAAAAATATGGGCCATAAAACTATACCTTTTATCATTTTATATAGTGAATTTCCATAAATTTGAGCTAAAGGCAATCAATTTAATTGATGTAGTTTTCCAATGAATCCATCATTTTGTTATTATAAGCATTGTATATTGTCATTCAATTTATACATTCATTGATCTTCAACTGTCTCAAAGAAAAGACGTCTTTCGAAAGTCTCTTAATTCCATTCGCTCGGTTATGTTTTTATAGTAATGACAGCGGTTCTCTAGTTATATTTGTTATGTTTATATTTTTGACATATTTTCTGTCCAAATAATTCTTCGTTTCATCTCCAAATAATTATCGTCACTTCACATTAAATCTTAATTTCAATCAGTTATTTGCATTAGTTTGAGAATAATAATTTAAAAGTTTTTGTAGTATAATAGTCTCAATCGATATTTCCCCTACCTCTTACTTGACCGTACTGTTCGGTAATGATTTAGAAAATTCATAATTTTCGTTATAAATACTATACACAAATATTCTGATAAACTTTGCACATTTTTCTAGCCCCCATATTTCTTTCCCTTGTAATAAGAAGTATTTTTGTGTTTCTTCATGTACTTAATATTCGTACTTTTAATAATTTTCGATCTCATTATTAAGTTTCCTTTTAATTTTATTAAATATTCAATAACATTTTAAAATATAAATATAAAAATTTCGTGTCACGTCGTTTCCCTGCTATGAACTCCTAAGCTACAAAACCGATTTTAATCAAATTTTTCATACTGTGTGCAACTTGAGAGATACGATAGTTTATATTTCAATTTACAGCCGCATGATTTATAATTATCTGCGAGTTTCATGCTATTCTAACAGATGGCGGTGTATGGTAATTTATCGGCTGAATTGAGTATCTAATATATGTTAAATCAAAGTACCGGGTACCACATAACTAGGTATAACATATCCCACATCACATACTGGGAATCTCACAGATAAATTTGAGTGTCCCACATCAAATATCAAATAAGTATATAAATTTGTATACCAAAAGGAAATGTAAACGATTTGAATCTTAAATTTCATAGAGTAAAATTGCTCTTTCATACAAGGAAATTAAATGGAAACTTAATAAAAAAAAATCGAAAATTATTAAAAGTTCCGAATAGTAAGTACATGAGAAAACACAAAAATTATTCTGAACGTCATTTTTTATGAAGATAGCAATCCTGTTGCTTAAAATGCTCAGCTTTTTGGCAAATTTCACATATATTTCACCTGTATACAATATGAATTTCATTGTGCCCAATACAATTTATACACGGAATAAAATCTGTATTTAGTCACAAAAAATACTTCACTCAGTGAGTGGCTCTCCAAATAAAAAATTTAACTTAAATATTCTGATTGAATAGTACTAACAGAATCAATCATTCTCTGAAAATATCTGTAATATTAATACGGCTTTTCTCCTTCTGGCTTTGTACTACTTAGATGGCTGTGCATATATATTCAATATGACATTTCGTTTGCAAAAAAGTCATAAACTCAGTTATTCATTTAATTTATTTGACAAAAATGGAGGATATTAAAAAATAAATAGTTTAAAAATGAAAATATTGGTAAACAAATACGGATCAATCAATATCCAATTTTGTTAGGACTTGTATGTATCTTCAGAAGTTTGAAAGAGTACCAAAACTATGCATTGATATGTTTTATATAGTAGGATTATAAGAAATTAATTGTAAAAACACATTTTTCACATTAAAATTTTATTTGCAATGTTTTCAAAATTCAAACTTTAGAATTTTCACAAGAAATTTTGTATTATGTTTTAAAAGGGAATATTGACTAAATTTATTTTATAACTTAACGCGCCTTTAAAACTTGAACATAGTTCGGACGTTATTTTTTTAAATCGTTAAAAATAAGGAAGACATGGACATCAAAATTCCTAATTTAACGAGCTTATGACAACTATTCCTACCTAAATATGAATAACCTACATATTAAACATCCTTTTCAAGAATGAGATAGACTTACAAACTTTAAAAGCTTATAATTTTTCTGTTTCTGAATCAATTTTAAATAAATTTTCAATATTGTGGTTTAGTTTTTATTTGTTTGAAATAATGAAAATTCAGTATCAGTCAACATCCTTATTAATAATAACATTAAATTGCAGCTTAACAAATTTAGGATCATTTAACAGCCCTATAATTTAATAAAATGATGGGATTAATGAATTTAAAAGTTTTTTTTTTTTTACAGCAATTACAGATTTTTCCAAAAAATGTTTGTTTAGTATTAATCAATTAATTTATTTTTTAATTTTACTTAGACATGTTCCTTCGCCTAATGAACTCCGTAGAATAAAAGAAATGCTTTTAATTCAGCTTATAATATAAGATCTTAACAAATCAACAAACATTGCAAGTGGTAATAAAAGCTTATAAAATGAATTGATCTTGCCTTTTTATTTACTCAATTCCATTGAACCATCCTGTATACAAGCTGCTACTAAACCCCAACCTACACATATATAAAATAACAAAGTCATATTTAAAAACAATACACACATATTTTTAATGGCTTTTATATTTCATATGAATATAAATTTTTATTTTTTATATATTTGGTTTATGTTTTATTATGTCAAAAAAAAAAAAATGTAACTAGCTAAACTACTGCGACTTTATCGGATATGCATGGGTTTTCTGCAAAATTTTCTGATTATTATTCTGAAAAATACGTATGAAATTATTATTATATTAAATATTATTATTGTATTTACTTATATGTAATGCTTTCAACATATTTCGAATAATACCCCAACTTTTACTTAATTAAAAATTTCAAAATATCAATAAATATATCCCTTCTTTGAAATGAACTTAAAAGTACAAAAAGGTAACACTAATTTTTTACCGAACATATGTTATGAAATGATATAGTGGTTTTAGTCTGGAACGAAAACACTCAACGTATAAAATGTTTTAAATGAAAATTGTTATTTAAGAAAACAATTATTTAGAACCTTTTTTTTTAAATTGGGTCATGGATTTATTGAATTCAATTGACCGATTTACTCATTCATGTTTTTAAACTACTCTTAGGTCCAGAATACACCACTAAAGTTGCTCTATCTTATTGTTTTATCTTGATGATGGGTAAACGGACTAAGTAGATGATTGTTTGATTACCTTTAACAAAATTTTGTTTGTGAAATGAATATTTGTTAGCTTTACCCCAATTTTTAGCTAACACGAATATACTCTGACATATTCTATTATTATGAAGACTATTGATTATATTATCAATACGTACTTCGATTAAAAAAATGAAACTGAAACGAATATTATGTCAACAGACAAAATAATTTCAATAAAGTTGATTTTAACCGTCAGGCTAGAAATTTCAATTACCTTGTTTATACTGATAATAAATACTCTGTACCTGAAACAGATGTTTTTAATACGAAAACTTTGTCATATGGGCAGGGCGCATTACGAAACGACATCGGTAGGTAATAATTTTTAATGTGCATTGCAATGTTAAACTTAATTTTGAAAATAATTTATTCTCAACATTTCTCAATTGTACCTATTTATATATTTATTTAAAAGAATTATACAATAGTTTCTTCTAAGAATAGCAAAAATTGCACTAAAGTATAATACAACCACTATAAAAAAATGTTATGTGAATTTATGTGAAGGAGAAGAACGCACGACCTTGGGATTTTTATTTTCGATTGAAACTACGTTTAATTTTTTTTTTTTTAATTTGTATACCAATGTGGTCTTTTAATACTAAGCGGCGATACCGGAGTTCAGTTCCCGAGCACAACTTTTTAAAATTCGTTTTTAACAGTAAATAAATTTATTATACATTCCATAATTTTTTTAATGATAAACTTTGTAAAAGAAAATTAAAAAAACAGACAAGATCGAGAATTGAACCTCGAACACTCATTCCAAACGAAGGTCTTTTAACTATGCCATCTCCCCTATTAATAATAAATACCCTATAAGTATATAAATTGAACGTTGCATGTTATTATTGAAAAGTAAGAACACCTTAACGGGTTCAATAATTAAACGAAATAACATCCCAAACTAAAAATACCATGGTCTTGCCTCTCTCTTCTAAGACAGATGTTAACCTGCGTTTTATTAGAGATTAATTTCATTAATTTTATAATATCATGGCAATAATTAATAAAACATAACTATTTAAACCTGTAGAGTGATTTATTAATCATCGATTTTTTATAAACTGATGAGAAATCGATTTTATAGAATCAGTGTTATAGCTGTGACAATGTTAAAATAAGAAATAATTGCAAATTGGTGAGAGGATCGTTAAACTTGTGAAGGATTGGACCAATTTGTCGAGTTGTTTCCAATAAAAATTGGAAAAATTGTCTTGGAGAATTTGAAAAACCGGATTGTCTGTAGGCAAGTTCCAATTATCCACTTTTTTTAATTGTTTTTGTTTTTTTTTTTTTTTTTTTTAATTGTACTTTTATTAAGTTCAAAAAAAGATTTTATAAAAAACAAAATTGGAGGTGGACCAGAATTTGGAAAAACCGAGAGTATATTATCAAAGATATAATTGGTATAAGTAATTATTTTTATTTTTATTTCTTAAGATTGAAACCAAAAAATTTATATTGACCTGCAAGACGTGCTAGTAAAATCTTGTATTTTATATTTCAATGGTCAGTATCATTAATTTATTTTAATAAATTCAATTCTAAGAACATGTTCTATGAAGCTGTATAATTTTTTTAAAGAAGGATCATCAAATAATAATGTACCTACACTTGGTACAGTAAATTTTTCTTACAACAAGATTGGGGGCGGGGAGTTAGCAACAAAAATTCTTTATAAATACACAACCTTATAAATTCTTTTCATGTTTACAAGAAACATAGAGAAAATATATATAATAAAAGAAAGCACCAGTTAATAAATTACAATATAATGTACATAAAGGAAAAACTACTGTTTTTCAGTTCATTTTTTTCTCTACGAAGTACATTTCTCTACGATGATAAAAGATGTTAGTAGCAGTACTGCTTCAAAGTTCTCCTGTGTAACATAGTAGGAAATGAAAAGAAAAAAACAAAAATAAACATGGAAGAAATACTGAGTTTATTTAGGACTCCGTTGTATGTCTGTTTATTTTATCTAGTAGCTTGTAGCTTGTTTCTGTAATAATTGATTTCATTATCAAATACTTCATAATCTTTACAAAAAAATCATTTCTTTAGACATTATATTATGGATCTTGTATTTGATGATTTATAAATTAGATGAGCGTTTAGAAATTTTTGTTAATGCTTTAACAGGTTAAAAATAGATGAGATGGATAAGTTTTAACAGGTTAAAAATAGATGCGTAACATTTTTCTACTTTTCTTATGCTAACATAATTGAATATTAATTGCAAAAATCACTTTGACGAACATTAATTCAATTATCTCTCTATAAAAATAACAAACAAATCTATTACGATACTCCTAAAACAATACGTCTCAAGCTTTTAAAAGCTCACTAAAATTTGTGTTTAGTTTTGGCAAAAGAAAACAAATTTGTTCATAGATTTGAAATATTTTGCTGGAAAGATGAACAAAAACATAATCAGTTTTAATAATAGTTCCATTAAATATTTCGCTTTTTTTACTTTGTTTTATCACTAAGGAAGTATGTACTCTTGCATAAATTTCGATAATGAGTTTTCACTGAAAATATATGTTTTGAGCTCCCCTTAATTTAAAAAAGTGGATTTACTGTAATTGGTCTTCGTGTGTGTATGTTTGGTAGTGTGTATTTCTGTGTATGTGTGTGTGAGACAGGAATATCATATCGAAGGCTTTATACAAAATTTTCCAAATTTGTATTCTTTTTTTATATTAATTCTAGTGCCTTGAAGCTTTACGCTGAAATCGGACGACTGTGTGTCTCGTAATGTTCAGGCTTTAGGCGTTTTCCCTGAAAATGGCACCAATGCTTCAAACTTTGTATTTTCCTAGAATATTTGAAAATTTACAAGTTTTACATGAAAAATTTCCCTGGGAAAATTCAAATATGGGAGAAAAATTCCCTGGATCATATTTAGATAAGTGTATACTGTACATTCTAAGATTATAATATTAAAAGGAAATCCTAAGGTGCGTCGCAGTACGTACTTTTTAATCGAGCACTTACTGAGTATATAAACATAGGAATAATTATCTTCGCTCCAAGGGTAACTACTGTCCGCCCACCACCTAAAACCTTCTCTCTTTGCTCACAAAGTGCAAGAGGCCTATGATCTTGTTTTAGGCCTACGATTTGGGCACGGTATTGGGTAATCAATCATTTCATTACCATTCATCCTTAAGTTTCGTTAAGTAATTTTAATTGTTTTTATTTCAATAAAAAGTACTAAATTTAATGTTTTAAAAAAAAAACAATGGACTTAAATTCAAAGAAAAACCAATGAAATAATGAATTAATTTTAAATAGTTTATAGTTATTTTATAGTCATGATATATTTTGATGTTAGTTTGTAGCCTAAGTCAGAAATATCTATTGTCTACACTAATCTAAAACTATTTTCAACGATAAATAGTAAACTATTTTATGCAAAACAACTGCATATATAGACAATTCCCTCTACACGGAGAAATTTTTTTACAAATGCCAAACATGCATTTACAATTTATTGAAATTCTTTCCGCTTCAATTAAAACCAAAAAATAATATTAAAATTTGAAAATATTGTAATAAATATTTCAAACAATATAAACTTAAACAATTCTCATTTCGGTGAAATATACCTACGTACATCATTCTCCCTGTATTTACCTTAGAACAATAGTAGAAACATTTAATATAATGAGTTAGTGGTAGTTATTATTATAACTAATTATTATTATTATACAGTAAGTTTAACAACAAACTTTAAGCGGTTTAACGAACATTTAGTTTTCACTGTTAACTACTCTAGCTGTAGATGCGTTGTATACGTTGCTGAAGAGTTTGTATTCTCTATTGAGATTATTTATTATTATTGTTTAGTAGTTTATATATGTTTTACATAACTTTAATTTATTAGTTTTCCACCTACAAAATATTCATTCGGAAATATATGCTGCGACACGTCACAGGACTTTCTTTTATTTTATAAAATATCGTTACAGTACAGTATTGTGTTTGCAGCTAGATATATTTAGTTGAATTATTCTCGCTTATTTGAATTTACAAGGAATGTTTCAAATAAAAGTTGTAGAAATCATTGTGTTTGTTCTGTGTAGAACTGTGAGTATCGTTAATCAACCACAAAGCATGATCGATGAAGTCGATGAAGGTGAAATTGATGTGGTAATATTGTTTTTTATATGTGAGAAAGAAAAAAAAAGTCCAATAAAGCAAAAAAGAATCATAGGCAAAATATTAATTGCTTCCCCCTTTTCCTCCATATGTTGGTTTTTCTAGTGTTATTTCAAGAGAGTTCATTTTCTAGGCCATGTAATTATTGATTAACCAATAATTTCATATAAGATATAAAAGCGTATCGGAGATTTATTTGTGTAGATAAACAAGTGATTTAAATAACTTGATGTGATCAATATCATATCAAATGTGTAGGTACTGACGTTACAAGTTGGTAATAAAAGTTTACAAATAATTTTTTTGTCTTTTCATTCTTCGTTAAACGTTATTTTTATCATAGAATAAATAATTCAGTATTCATAAAATTTGAACCTGATGTATGGAAATGAGGAGTGCATCAGAAATTTACAAGATAAAAATGTTGATATTTTGAACCACAGTCAAATTAATTTTATTTTGAAGAAAACAATCGAAGGGTAAATGGGAGGGTCACAAACTTGAAGAAGAAATACCGCAAGGATAGTCTCGAGCGCAATCGATTTAAATATTTAAGGAAACAATTAAAGTATTACAGAAAAATATAATCTGATGATTTGAAAGTAGCATAAGGGGTTGAACCACAAATTAAGTGGGACGCTACAAAAAGTATTTAATAGTTTTTACATTTAATACAAAGGATATACTTCTATATTTTTTCATAAAAATGTCTCTGTAATACAGGTGACAGTGGCCTTCGGTAATAATATCTATACCAAAATCGATCATCATTACTAGAAATAAATTTAATTTTGAAAATTCCCAAAGGGCATTCATTATGAACAATATAAAAAGGACCAAGATAAATATATTATCGTTTTAAATTCTGTTTGTTACCTGAAAACATGCCATACCAGTTACATAATGAAAATTTTATTTATAAATAACAATCGATATTGATGACATCAACCTCATTATTAACAATAATAGTAACATCAGTTCACACTACAAATCATGAAAGGATAACAATTACATGATATATGTCCCATGCAATAGGCAGACAGAAACATAAGATAAAAATAATTGATTCTATATTTGTTACTACTTAGCATATTGATTTTAAATTTATTTCCTGCTATAGCAAAGATTATGTTTTATCTGTAGGTAATTTTGATTATCTTGCTTATCTCGCTATATTTTTCACGATTTAAAAAAAAAAAAACCAATTTCGTGAAGCAAAGACGCTTCAATTGAAATTATAATAAAATATAATCATCATCACTATTATTTATTGATGTAATAACAAAATATATAATACTCAATGATATAAATTATCAAATAACGAATAAGTACTTCTCTTAAAAAGTTTAATGGAACTTTAATAACTAAAATAACTGTACACTAGAACAGGCAAAATCCAAGGAAGATACTACAAATATGATTGCTGTTGTTCTTTTAAAATAATTTGAAGGCTGTCTGTATGAGTTTTAATCCAAACTATTTAGAACTAGCCAAAGGTCACCAGACACACTCTCCCAACAAAAAACTGCTTCACTTTTATTATTCGTTTTCCAATAACACAACTTAAATCTTTACATTCGACTGTTCTTGATGTACATCATTAGGATGCACACCATCATATATTGTCCAGAGTAGTTAAGTATCTCGCGCCACCTGGGTAATGATTTAGTCTACTGCTTTCTATGGACTAAGGCTTTCTTTATAACGAATTTCCATCAAGGTTGTCAATAAAAATTTCTCCTTATTTCTATATGCTTTGTGTTGACAACGAATGGTATTACACTATTGCATAGTTTATCCAGTCTCACAGTATATTGCTCATCTCCCTTACATTTCATACACAAATTTTGTAAGCTTTTGATTGCTCGCAAATTGTAATTTCAGAACTTCTTAATATATTTAAAGGATAGTATTAGAATCATGACTGAAACTTGTGGAATGTTTGCTAGGAAATGATAAAATATACTCATATATAAAAAATGATAATAGGTATAAATAAAAAATTAATGAGATATTTCAAATGGTTCATTTCTTCGAAAACAAAATGTTCCGAACAGAAAGGAAATCATACAGTTTTTATAAAGCACTAGTATCTTAATAATAAATAACTTCAAAGTAGTTCAAATTTTATTATTTCATAGTGTATGACATACTGTAAACGTAATACATAAAAGGTTGTTAGCTGAAAATTGAAATGTCAAATACAGATAAATATTCTCTGTATGAGTATGGAGTTCGAAAATGGTGTTACAAATAAAACCACGAATTACAAATTCCAATACATTTGCAATGTATATTTATAAAATTGTATACTTATTATACAGGAAGGATAACAGAATTGGTTCGTGAACGTCTTTGAAAAGGCATACAACTCACAAGGATAAGGCACTACCTGGAGATTTTTATTTTGGAAAAACATTGCGATTAATTATTGTACGCCTATAGGATGTTCTCCACTTTCAAAAATAATATGGAACGCTCAATCGTTTCGGAGAAAAATATATTAGAAAATTTCGCTTCAGCTTTATATACTTTATATACTAATATGGTATTTTAATAATAAGAGACGAGGTAGCCTAGTTAAGTGCGTTCTGACTGGGTGTTCGGAATCCGGTTCCTAGATACACCTTTTAATTTTTTCAGTTAACAATTAATTTATTATATAGCTAGCTGGCCCGGCAAACGTCGTTTTGCCATATATTTCTAATCAACATAAACATTTTCTAAGTATAACAACATATTCTCAACACTCTATTTCTAAATAATGAAAAGCTGAGGCAAATCAGAATAAATAATGATATTAATTTATATTTTAAAGCAGACCCTCCCGGTTTAGTGGTTGTTGTGTTAATTTTCCCATTTTATTAAATGATATTACATCGATTACATGCGAATGCAATTCTACACGGTACATTATATGCACCCGATATTTACCTACTCATACACTTGAAATGAGTAGATGAAAGATATATGGAACTCCTGAACCACGAATGATTCCGGTAATACTTGAACAATGCGATATACACACTTTATATAGTTGACAGTTCAACATACTGCTAGTGAGAAGAGATAAAGAAGTTTTATTTTTAATTTCAAATTTAGATTTTGGTTTCTATGGAAATGATGCTAATAGAATGTGTAACATATGAGACAAAAAAAACAAACTTCCACAAATATTTCAAGATCAATAATAGCAAAATCGGTCCAGCCATTCTCGAGTTTTAGCGAGACTAGCGAACAACAATTGATTTTTATATATATAGATTTCATTCTCATTTAAATATATACTTTGAAAAAAGAAATAAATGACCGAGAATCGAAACCCCAAAGGCCCATTCCGAGCACAGTTCCTGTACCACCCAGGTTATCTCGCCTCTTAATATTAAAATACCATATTAGTATATAAAGTACATAAAGCTGAAACGAAAATTTTCGAAAGTCATTTTCTCCGAAACGATTAACGTTGTATGTTATTGAAAGAATAAGACACCCAATAGTGGTACAACAATTAAATGCAATCTTATCCCAAAATAAAAATATTAAGGTCGTGTTAAAATCGTGACCGTTGTCAGTGGTCCAAAAAATAATAATTGACAATTCTGTCCAATTCTGTCTTTTTTAAAAGTACAAATGTGTTCTGCTTTTCATTATCTATCTGTCTCATGTGTACATATATTACATCTTAGTTACTCGATGAACATAATCACTCGAAAAACATAATAGAGCAATTGAATTTTAAAAAATTGTTGTTTTACAACCAAATGTGTAACTAGACTTAATATCATAACAAAAGTCGAAATATAAATTAATTATTTTCCATCTTCTGCTCGTAATTTTTGAGCGAAAGTTTTTAAATGATTAGGAATGTGCGTAGAGTTTGAAATTTTTATGGGACGAAGCATTTTTTACTTTTTAGTTGGTTTTAAAACCGTGGTATATTAATTTAAATAAACCAAAAAGCTTGTATATGGAAATTTAATCGAAAGATTGGGGAAATGGTTTCATAACGAAACCATAATATTTTTATGATTTTATATTATCATATTTTATTGTTATATATTTCAAGACACTATCTCATCCAGAATCAACTTTATTAAAACCAATGACAAAGCAGACAAATAAGAAAGCCAGTTAATTATACCCTTTTAAAAATGAAAATTGGTGTTTTCATTTTATAGTGGTTTTGTGTTCACCAAATTTAATTATTACCTGTTTCATTATAATTTATATTATAAACGTGGTCATGTCGGATTCTCTTTGCATCACAATGATAAAATATTCAAAGATCAAATTACATTCACTAGTTGTCAATTATCAACGTTTAAATGAACTATTTTTTTTTACAAAATGAAAAATATACTAACAATAAAAATTCAGCGCTTTGTGGTTGTCGATATGTCATTCATTGTAAAATGTATAAATGCACAAAATGTGCCCCCTATTTAAACAATCGATATAAAAAGTATCTATACAATAGAGGATTTTATCACAAAGGATTTAAAAATAAAAACAGCATAATAGAAACAATAGATTAGGATTTATCGACTTATACGATGAAAATATATATTGAGGCCAATTTTTCTAGTTGATGTTTTAGAGAAATTTTTGTCATTTATTATTATGAACGCAAACGAATTGTTTTCTATTTTTCCATATTAATACATTACATTAGTTACAAAAGTGAAATAACACACCTGTCGAGAGCACTAACGACCCTCAATAAGAAGGTCGCTGGTTCTATATCTAACACGTGTAATTGTTTTACATAAGTTTTTATTTCAATTCGGCCAGCAATGTGTTTGTATAATCTCTACAAAAATGATTAAGAATATCCAAACATACAGATCCCGATTTACAATTTTCTGTTTGGGTTGATGGTTTTAGAATTCCAAAATTTGTAAGTCTGTAGTCATTATATTCTGAAACTATGAAATTTTATTTTTCGTTGTTTTCGAAACATTATTTAGAAAAATTATTCGTCGAATTTTCTTAACAAGTTTTCTTAATCTATATAATATTTAACTCTTTCATATGTATGTATTAATCAGTTGAAAAAATATAATTATTAATTACTATTGCAAATAACAGAGCCATTAACAATTAAATTTTTAATTTTAAATTACAGGGTGTTCATGATCTTGTGGCCGCAGTAAGTGGAGGAAACAGTACGGCGAATAACACTGCCAATTCATCAACAACAAATTCTACTAGTAGTTCTGGAGCGTTACGATTACCGTTAATGCAACCTACACAAATGTCAAATGGTACTAGTAATCCAAGTGGTCATCATCATACTCATGCACATGCTGTATTTATGTACAGTACGGCTGCAGATGGTAAGTTTTCTTTTTTTATTGTTTTTTTGTTTATGTTTAACAAATTTCAGAACTGTCGACCAAAGAGAAAAACTATTTACTACTAATCGTTTTCTTGGCTTATCAGAGTAATGGTCCCATTATTGAAATATATGGGTAATAAACCATTATTGAGAAAAGTAGAAACATTATTACTAAATTACTATCCAACTGAAAAAAATTAAGTTTAAATAATATTATATTAAATTACTATTCAACTGACAAAAATTTAGTTTAAATAATATTTTTGGAGTTTTATGTGCGATATTCCATATAAAATGGACAGTATAAAATTATTGAATAAAATAAATAAAAAAAACAAAATGTTTAGAAACGTGATTTTATTTTACATTTTTAATTTCATACGAACACCATTTTTAAAGCCCGTAACTCCATTAGCCCGTTGACGGTTAACAACAACGTTTGTGTGATTGTAAGCGTGTAACACCGCCATGTTACAAAAGTTGATACACGACAATGTTACGTCGCGTTTCACAACTTGTCGGTAAATTTGAATCGTATCAAAAGATGTTGCTAGGTGAGATAACGAATTGCGTGGATATGGAATGGAACGAACAAAATAAAATAGAATTAATTGACATTTGTCAACATGAATACTTAAAGTGAAGGAGCTTCTGCTAGGCAAACAGATTGCACATGTATATGCTGCTTAACATTTTGTTTTTGTGTTGTATATTTTATCTGCAAAATGTATACTGCCTATTCTATACATACAAAATATCTCACACATAATTTCATGAATACTTAAGCCGTAAGCGATGATGTTAAAATAAAATGAATTTTGGTATGGAACTGTTATTCATATTATAGACTGGTTAATTTTGCCATAATTCCAGTTTAAATACATTAACACATTTATTATAATACAAATATATATATATATATATATATTTATATATATATATATATATATATATATATATATATATATATATATATATATATATATATATATATATATATATATATATATATATATATATATATATATATATATATATATATATATATAAATATATATATTACGCAATTATTTGTTATTTTTGAGTGTAAATTTAATTGATTTAATAATTTTGAGATTTTTTTATTGTGTCACGTTTGGAATTATTAATTAATTCGCCTATACATTAAAAGTTTATAAAATGCAAAATATATTAACATATACTTGCCAAACCATTGAGCAAAATATTTCATGCAATGCTGGTTGAAAATACGTAATACCAACATTGGATGACAATCATTATTCCCTTTTTTTTAAATTTTATATCTAAAAGAGTAAATCTGTCTTTCTTAAATGAGATGAAAAACCAAGAAAACCTTGCGTATGTTATTAAAAATATGTCTAGCACTCAAATCATTATCTTAAAAACAATCTGATTATTAAAACTTTCTCGTTTATCTTATCGAAAATACATAGACAAATAAAAATTCTCGAAAGCTTCACAAGGCGACATAGTAAAATGATATCGCGTCAGAACAAATTAGTGTAATAAAAACCGAAAAACAAGACGAGTAAGGCCATTAAGTTTATTTTGATATAACTGTAAGAGGAAAAAAAATCTAGTCATTTTTTTTTATTAGTAAATCGTGAAAAATATTGTGAAAACAACATTCAACACCATATAGTTTTATCACCAAATTATTTTTCTTTCATATGAAAATGTTAAATATTTCAAATAGACGACATTTATTTTGAAAGTACTTTATAAAGTAAGTAGTGAAAACAGACCCACATTATAATATGAATGCTATGCGTTTTATAAAAATTACCTTCATTTAGCATTTTTAGTACGTGAAAATACAATTTTTTTTCAACAAATTTGTCACAATTTTTTGTGTGTTCATTTATGGGGATTTACATATGTAAATTTAGCATGAAAAACTAGGAAAAAAAATGATTGGATTTAGGCACGGGTATTATTCTATATGGTGAAAATGTTATCTGTTTATATAGCTTAGTAAATTCTATATACAGAATGAATCAAATATAAAAAATGAAATTGTGTTGTGTAGCTTAGTTGAAAAAGTTCAAAAACATGTTTATTTTTGTAATAGGTCATAAAAATATGAGCTGTAGGTAATTGGATTCAGGACGTCTAGAAAGTGTAAATTAAAATGTTCTATTAGCAGATAAAAACTTACATAAGTTAAACAAATAACGATGAAAAAAGCATTATTTTTTCGGGAACAATTCAGAAACTATTAGAAAATACCTCATCAACTGTTTAATGACTAAGAAAATGAAAAAAGTTTATTGGAATTCAATAATGGAAGTTGAAAATGTATGACAAATTTTTCCTTAAATTTTCTGAATATTTCTTATTATTAAAAACTAGAAATAATAATTTTTAAATTGGTTTACTGCTGTTTCTCAAGTAATTATTGTATTACATTGTTATAATATATTGATATAATATATTGCCAGAAAATATTTTATTTTTTTTTTTCTACTATTGATTATTCAACTGCTTTAATTTAATATCATTCATTTATGTTATTTTGAAAATTTCAAGACTTATATTTTTGAAGACTCTTACTTGAAAAGAAATCAACTTTATAACAAACCTACTTTTATATTTGTGTACAATATAAGAATCCATTTTTTTGAAAAATTTTTCTGTTAATCATAAAATCATGAAAACATTTGTTTATTTATTTATTAGAATTTTCAATGTTCTACATCTCAAAGAATTCTACATCTGTGAAATTAAAGTGAAACAATAGTGAAAAACTTTTAAACATAAAAATACTGCTTATAATATTTTGATAAATATGAAAGTAGAAAAATAATGGTGAATGCTTTTTTTGCAATTGATATATTACTTTGTATATAGCAATTGTTCAAGAAACGACAATAGAAAATTTTTAACAAATAATTTGAAAAATGAGAAAATGAAATATACGGAAAATTTGAGACAACATTTTGAGAAACTATATGATATAATAAAAAACGATATATAATTAAAAGATTCGAAAAGTTGGAGTAATTTCTTTAAAAAAAATGTGCTTTTACCAATATATATTTATGCCTTATATACTAGTATATTTATGCCTTTAATTAGGTGATGAGAGTAGGTGGTAATCGATGAAATTGGCAACTATTTACCTTTTCTTTCTATATAAACCTTCACAGAACTAAAAATTAGCTTAATATAAATAAAATATAATACATATTGTATTTATTATATTTGCAGGTAACGTAACGCTTCAATTACGCGATACATGTAGTGGTGATGATTGTACGGATATTGTTGCGCGAGGTGAACGTTGCAATGGTGATACTGGGGAATTAACGAACAGTGGTGTTACGACATTATCCATCAGTTATCAGGATATTGCCACTGATTTATTAGGTGATGCAAATAGCATTGATGTGTTATTAGGTACAGCACCGTGTGGTGTAAATGGTGTTTCTAGTACAGTGTGTACGGCAACATTACATGCAGCCAGTGGTAAGTTTTTTTTTTTTTCGAAATCATTTTCTTATTTTTATTTAGTATCCATATAATTTTTTTGTTTTAATAGGAAAAAACTCCAATATTATTATCCGATTAAACTGTTACGTTTTCTCAAAATACTTTTGATGTTTTTAACCATTCTTCGCATTACATTGAATAGCTATGACACTAAATTCAAACTTATTATATTATACAGCAGTTTATCTACATTTCTTAGTAACAATTTTAAATTTATACTTACATTTGGTCAATAAGTCTTATAAATTGATATTGAATTTCCATTTACATGTGATCAAGTTTTCATGTACGGAAATATAAAATGTTTTGAAAGATAACTTAGTAAATTTGTACATTAAACTATGGAAAAAACTAAAAAATTTCCCAGTTAGTACACGAGTATAATGCCTATTTCGCAAACAAATAATTCTGAACAAACCTTTAAAATGCATTCTTTAAAATTTCCAAATATTTCCATCATCTTTTAAATTTTGTGATGCAATTTTTGAACTTATAATTATTAAATTTATCTATGTAGATGAAATGGACACTGTCAAAATTGTTGTAAAACGTATTTGGAAATTAATAACAAGTACGTATTTTGTGAATAGTTAAATGTTTTTTTTTGAGAAAAACTATCCAGATTTAAAAATTTTATAATACGGAAAGCTTAAAAAATTATTCGAAATAAAAAAGCAGTATATTCATTTTATTAGATATTCATTTTATTAGATATATTCATTTTATTAGATAATTTGATATGGCGTTATTTATATATATATATCAGCCCAAGTGATATCAATAACAATATTGAGTAAATGGAAGGACAATTATCGAATATTGACAGAAAAAAAAACGCAGTAATTATCTCTTTATCTTATTTTATTTAAAATGTATTCCTTTTTTTTTGGCGGCCTGATTATACCAAAAAATAAAAAATTGAGACCGATTTTTGTAGCGTTTATGTATTTTATTAAAGGAAATAAAATCTGATACACAACTAATAAATTACTTAACAGGTCATAAAAGTCGTGTATTTTATTTTATACTTGTCTACATGTGTATGAAAAATTTAAGTACAAAATTTCTTCAGTTACCGAGTATATTACATATATATGCTTATAAATAATATCGATCTCGTATGATAGTGTGAACACAAGCCTTAGATTGTTTTTTAATGCATTAAAAAGCAAAGTGATTTTTGAATAGATTAGATTATATTCTAGATTATCTATTTTTCAAAGAATAATATTATAAAAATAAAATTTCTTCTTTACAAGATGATTCATCAAACAAGAAAGCCTTTTTCATAAAAATTACCATATCTTACTAATATTCGCTACAGCCCGGTATACTCGTTGGCCTCTTCGACCATTCCTCTTCCAGTGAGTCGCATCACCTTCAATCAATGATCACCTTCAGTCTCAAATTCTTGGACCACTTGGTCCAAAAATTTGCGACCAGTTTTTCTTTCGGTGGTGTTCAAAACTTTATGAACCAGAGAGTTTGTGTTTTTATAAACTTAACCAAATCTTCTTCTTCTTGTAGAATTTCTGAATTTCGTTGTGAGATCTCATGCCTTAGCCTCCGCCTCCCCCTTCTATGCTGAAATATTCAATAACCTTTATAGTAGCGATTACCAAATTCCAAATTCCAAATTTACATACAACAAACACATAATATTCAATTTATAATTTTTCTTTATAAACATCATCAGTTCATAAAGATTAAACCATGATTTTGATGAAATCGAGCATGTATTGCAAGATAAATGAAATTTTAAATTAGAATAATAAGATATGAGGTTTTCAATTAAAACGAGTTAAAAGGTAATACCAATTTGATGTCAATATTGTCCATTAATATAAATGTTAGTAAACGAACTTTTTTGAGTGAATACTTATTAATTAAATGTTGGATTGAAAAATAAATACAATCGAAAACATAAGTACACCTCATTCACTTGCCTTACAAATTTGATTACTTAGTACGTCTAAATAAATAAATATATAATGTGTACAGTTTACAGGCGATAGAAATGAAGTTCAAAAATCCGAACTTCACATAAGTTCACTAATATAGAATTTCAGGAGTAGGATAATTGTAAGATTCATTTGTAACTATATTGATAAAGATAAAAATTATTATTATTTTTTTCATACATATATTACATTCATATTGCACTTATCCAGTCTCCAACTTTGAGTTTTTTACTGAAAAAGGTACTGTCCCGTATTCGATTCCCGGCTGGTGTGTAATGTGTCTATTTCAATTTATTATTATATTATTATTATAGACGTTTTATATATCAAGGCATTTTAGATATCATTTCTATTTCTGGTTCAATGGTTATAGTGTGTTTCTACAACCAAGGCTGTTAAAAAGAATCTGACAATCATACAAAAAAATAAATAATTTCGCTTGTTTTCATAAGTATAATGTTTAAGTTTATTATATACAAATATTCCTTACATAGATATTTTGTCTAAACTTTTACTGGATCAGTCATAGGCGAGATTTGCTTCTTTGTTTTGACGGGAGTATGAATATATATCATATACTTAGAGATCATGATTTTGTATTCTAATAAAATTATAATAATAATAATATATCCTTACTCTGTTGGTTACCATTCATTCATCTATTGGAAATTTGTAAGATCACAAATTTGATATACCATGATTACGAACTATTCGTGTCTGTACATTGTGTTGTAAAATGAAGTTGATGTGTGAAAGGATATATTATGTTTTGATGTATAGGAGGTAATGCCTAATGTATCAGTGAAAATTGATAATAAACAAACCACTACACTGTTAATCATAATAAAATATAACATCGTATATACCTTTGCTCTGTATACAAACTTACATATAGATAATAAAGATAACGTAAACTGATAGTAACCTGATTTTAATGTAACAAGGGTGTATTGATGTATAATTTAATACGAGGTAATTCTCAATATCCATGAGTATATCATAACGTTAGAAATATAGAATTCATGCCATGTTGAATTAATGGAAATTTATGAATGAATATTATCCACATAGCTTCTGGATGAACACCGATTCTAGAATGAAAGTCTATTGTCTTATTGGCAGAAAAGAATATTTTTGGTTTTGGTAAAATTTGGTAAAAGATAATTGTTTCTAGAAAACCGTTCATTTTTTCTTTTTTTGTCAAAATAACAAACATTATGTTGCTTGAAAAAACGTTGCCAAAAAAATTTGACGGCAATTTTATTTGTGTTTTAGATACACCTTTTTACTCTGTAACTGTTTTAGCATTGGCAATTTATAGTTACTATTACTATTTTATTATTTATTTATTTATTTGATATATATATATATATATATATATATATATATATATATATATATATATATATATATATATATATATATATATATATATATATATATATATATATATATATATATATATATATATATATATATATATATATATATATATATATATTATATATTTATATATTTATATATTTATATATTTATATAAAATCAATTTACATCGTATTTTAATTTATCAAGAGAACGTGCTATTCGTAATATTTATAAATGAAATTAACAAAAAAATTCACTTAAAAATGAAAAGCAATGAAAACTAACACTATATTGCAAAGATACAATGTTATTTAAAAATACAAAAGGACAAACAAACAAACAAATAAAAATGTTCAATTTAGGAGATAAAAAATATTTGTTGATACATATTAAAAAACTTATTGGGTTCATTAGATCATTGATTTTCTTCGTCTATAAATTAGTATAAGGTATTCCATACATTTTTTAGAACAATTGGATCATAAGTATTTAGCATATCTACTACACATATATTTAATTTATTCCTAATATTATACTTGATATGGGCTAACATTCATTCATAAATTGGTTAACCGTATCAATACCATTACATAGTACACATATCCGTTCTTCATTTTTTATTTTCCCTCTTTAAGTTTTAAAGTTATATAGCCTAAAGGCTACCATCGTACAATCATGCAAGTATCTCACACCGTGTTCATAATGACTGATCCTATAAAATAAGCTTTAATAATTTTATAGCTTTAAATATAAAAATGGGATTGTTATACAATTCGATATATATTGCTGAATGCGTCGTTGATTTAAGCTCACATAGGATTTTTTTATGGAAGTTTTTTTAATTATATTAATTGTTTTTATCTGTTCTTTGGGTGCATCTTTAGTCCAAATTTCAAAAGGTATATGTAAAAATTGATGTAACCAAAGCGTTAAACACATTCGTAATCATTTTCACTAGAAAGTCTATTTATGTCTACAAATGTACGTTTTGATGTATATCAACACTCTCTTTGCTTTACCGATCATACGTTTAATATGTTCGTCCCACTTACAGTTGTATGTGAAATTAACCCCTAATTATTTAATTGAAATTTGTCATATATCCAAACGTCATTTCTCGACTCATTACCTCCGTTGCTTACAGTCATTATTTTGATTTTATTGACATTAATGTCTGTATAAATTCGGCCCCATATACAATTCAGGGTCATTTTTTGCCCCCATAATAACTTTTTTCTGTGATACCGATATCAGTTGGGTATGTTTTAAATTATATTGCTTAAATATAGTCATAATTTATAATATGATCATATCTAAATGCTACCCGCAAGGATAACACGATGAACTCCTCACTGACAATAATAATTACTTAGAAATTCAATAACTAATTTCAAGACAACTTTTTGATAATATTCTCTATTTTGATGTAAGCTTAAGATTCGCATAAAATAAAATTGTGAATGCTTACTGGCTAATTCAACCCTATTCAACCCTATGAGTAATAAATTTGATTTAGAAGTTTTATTTTATATCATTGATATAGAATGGATTAAGTTTTTACATTCGTTTTTCATTTTCTTAGGACAATGCTATTCTTTACCTTTTTAATTTTAATCAGAATTTTGTGTGTTATGATTTTTCGAAAATTAGGCAATATATAAAATATTTGACTAACACAGTAGACTAATAGAACCGGTTTTTTACTCACCTACGACGCTTTACCATAGGCTATTAGTCACTAAATAAATTTAATTAGCACAACTTTGCATCGTTCAACTACTAAAAACCTGCATGTCGTTAATTGATTTCGAAAAATATTTGTAATTGAAATTGAATTGTTTCTTTTGAGAATTTTTGAACATCTATATTTTTGTGTGACATTCAATGAAAATTGTGTATATCTCACTAATAGAGAAAAAGAAATGAAATTACAGATGTAATTATTTGAAGGTAACGTCAAATCTTCAAATGAAAAACTTTTGAAAGTAAAATTCTTCAAAAGCAGAAATTCTAAACATATAAAAATATTAGTAGAAAACTTATATTTTCTAAACAACAAAATAAAGTTCAAAACCAACGCCAGAAATGTTGCTAAGTATATTCATACTATAATCACGCACTGAAAATCTCATAACGTATCTTGCACATTGCCAATTTTCTAAAAGAATTGAACTTTTGTGCCATTATTAATTCACGGTGAAAGCAATTTTATGATTTTACAACACAAAAGTGTGTTTTTATTTTTTTTAATAATTTTATTAAATTTCGTTTGTAATTAAATACTGCTTAAAATGAAAATACAGGCTTACATGTTTTGAAATGGCCGACTTATACCTGCATAAAATAAATTTAGAAAATAAAACCTATGTTGATCAGGCTATAATTCTATGATACAGTGAATATAATGTGTTTATTGATAATATCGATGCTATATCCTATACACACATAATTGAAATTTAAGCTTCAACTAATTTCAATATATTTACAAGCATTATCTGATAATACTTAAATTCTTCATTTTTAGACCAGTGAAACGTGAATCCTATTTGAAAATAATTGGCAGAAAGCTGGAGACGGTTTCAATATCTTCAAATGGACCAGAATACATCCAATCTGAGATTGCCCCATCGTGCAATCACATATTTCACCATACAAGTAGAAAGCACATAATATTATGCGTAAAATCAGCCATTAAAAACTAAAATGTGTCCAGATGTTTGGCCGCTATTGATTTTCTGATTTGAGTGATTTTTTTCTTGCTAAATAGTTGACTAAATATTTTAACTTGCTAAATAGTTGACAAACCTCCATTTCCAACTGATATAAGTTGAAAACGACGCATGGCTTAAAAAGAAAAATTGGCAAACATTAAAATGAGAGTACATACAATGCTGGTTCGAATCAGCTCTAAAAGTTTGTCATGAATGATTTAAATGAACCCAGTTATTGATTTTTATTGTTGATCGGTGAAAGTTTGATTTTTAAAGTTGGCAAACATTAACATTTCAATTTCAATTTTCAATTTTCAACTGCAATAACATTTGTACACTACCCAAAACGTAATAAATTAACGGTTTGTGTAGTGTACAAATGCTTGTCGAAAAATTTTCAAGTAGTTCCTTGAACATTTTTCAAAAATTTAAATACACGTGTGGTAGTTATAGGCTAAAAATTCGAGGCTAGTCAATCTTTTTTGCGAAAAAATCATCTTTAGAATACTGTAATAGCCTAATGGCTCCACCCATTTTTATTTTTAATAGGTTTTCTTGATGCATAATTTTATGATCTTTTGTTAATTTTGCGATAGCTTACGACGTTTTAGAGTATTGATCGTAAAACCACGAAAATTTCACGGAAATTAAGCTGACTACCTGCAATGGTGTAAACTCAGATTTCAGGAATTTGGTTCCATTTAAAGATATTAAAGTCGTCTCCATCTTTCCGCTAATTCCAAACACGGCGAAAATTGGGTTTCGTTTTTCTGGCGTATTTACCTTCTTTGTGTTAAACTAGTTTTATGATCATTCTATGGTTTCAAAATTCAAAGAAAACAAACTAATAACTACATGATACAGATCGTAGGTATTTGAATTACATGTTGGTTTCTAAGTCGTTTATTTAACTGTGATGTACATTTCATTAGAGTTTCGATATGTCTAATATTTCTTGTTACTTTCGTTCTAAAAATATGTTTGTCTAAAACATATTTTCCACAAAATATAGACTTACTTAATAAAAGCAATTCATATCAGCGTGTAGTATATTTTACAAATGAATATTGAAAGATTACACAGATGCATGGAGCTGTTCCCTTCTAAGAATCCGCTCATAATTATTGCAATTAATCCCTACTTCAATAATATTATTACGTCTGGTAAACAACTCTACACACGAATTCCAAAAAAATGCGGGAAATAAATTAATTAATAACAGAACAATATTTTTAAAGTGGTTATTGATTTCCGCAATTCAGAGGGGATCCTCAATTCGATTTTGTACAGGCGATAAAGCGCTTAATTTGATGATTTAAGAGCTTCGCACAATTGTGCAGTCCCCTAAAATTAAGGCAGAGTGTTAAAAATTTGTATGTAGATTAACTTAGTGCCAATGAGATCACTTTTAAAGGTGCCAAGCTCCTAGTGCCCTTTTTCTCCTTTTTACGATCAAAATATTAGATTTGCGGTTTTTGAAGGATCCTACAAATTAATTCAGAGAATTGAAAGTTTAGTTTCAATTATAGTCTATACAATCGAAAATTTTCTATTCTTTCAAAGTCAATATGAAGTGAAATATATTTTAAATTTTTCGGTCTGTTTCCATATATTGTAAATTTTTAGGTTTTACAATGATTTAAAAACCGTTTATTTCTAGTATTGGTTGCCTTTACTGACAACTTATTGGATGGAATTTTTTGGTATAGCCAGTAAATTTGAACTGTGATTTTTGATGGAATAAATAATAATAGTGTTTTTAAAATCCCAAGGTTAAGGACTTTTCCAAATTTTTTGTTTTTTAGTTTTTCCAACTTTCAGTAACAAAATATGATTTTTTATAGAAAGGTTTTCCAAAATACTATATCTTCAAATAAGTAATTTCTGACAAAAAATTACACAATATGTTAATTTTTAAATATTAATTGAATTTATAGTTATTTCAAGTTATTAAATTTGAATAAAATATTTGAAAATATTATATATATATATCATACTGGATTGATGTAACGAAAATAGAACCCAAAATGGATACTATATGAATTTATTGTTTTTTTTTTTTTTTTTTTTTTTTTTTTATATTATACCTGAAAAAATCAAAAAAATAACGCCTAAATTCTCAACAAATAACAAAGGGTATAATGTAAAAAATTTTATTTTAAGTGCATTTTTTGGAAATTGTTGGTGATTTTTATAGTTTGTGTTTTCTTGCAGACATAATTTACAAAACATGTAATTTCCGCTTTAGCTCGTAGAGTTTGTTATTGAAAAAAACAAACAAACAAAAACGGTTACCGACTGTAACCATTTTTATGAATGGAAGTGTATAGAATTTCCACTCTTTTCAAAAATGTACAAACGAAAACAAATTAAAATGCTTATCTATGATAAAATAAAATTCCAAACAACAAATACAAAATAATGTTGAAAATATTTCAATAAAATGTAAATAAACAATAACTAATATGTTCTATACATACAATAATAATAATCCTTTCGTTAGGATAAATTTATTAATAAAACAAATATAAATTTTATATAGAAATGTAAAAAATCAATATTGAAATATATTATTTATTGAGGTAGAATATAACCACCCTCATATATTCATCATACCCGAAAAAACTTTTATGTTGTAGACAGGCCACCATGCGCTCGCTGCTATCACATATAAATCACCACGCACGAACTGCGTAATCCCTATGCATTTTCTTTCTCAAATTGATGTCGATACATTTTTTTATAGGCGTCGTACATTCAATTGTTTTCATTCTTTGCTATGGTTATGAAATACAATTTTATCATTCAAGCGATAAATGTGTATATGATTACACAGTTTTTTCAAAGTTTTAATAATTACTAACGCAGTTTCATCAATCATTCTTAGAATAATTTCTACAAAACGTCTGTTCCAAAAACAAAATTTATCGGGTAGTATAAAACTTTCTTTGCTTCGTGGTGGTTATTGAGTCGTAAAAAAGGCATCTGACCGATTAAAAGATTGAATAAAAGATAAAGAGACTTTTAGTCTCTATGTCATAACGAAAATCACCAGCCTACTTTAGAAACAACGAGTGACAGTAAAGTAGTTACTGGTTAAGGATAATGAAAAAATTTCGTGTTTAAACACATTGACTTTCAACTAACTTTTAGGAGTACATCTACTATAGTTGGGTTTTTACTTTAAATTCGCTCTTATCGCGTCTGTAACATCATTCATATCTGCCTTCCTACAGGAACACATTCCCTAATGATATAATTGTGATAAAATTTTGCTCGTAATTAATATTTAACTAACCCTTTAAAATATGAAATGTTACATTGGTTATTCAATTATTAATTCGTTTGTAATAACTTGTTTAAATAAATAATAAATATATAGGAAAAATTTATTCGGGTTTTAATAATACATATTCATTCATCTCACTAATTACTTCTACATCATTTCGTTTTAATTCATCCAAAGGCCGTTTTAAATCCAGTATTACATCAACTTATTATTTTAGTTATTTTACGGATTACATTTTTTATAAGCTTTTACTTAATCTATTCGTCTGCTTATCGAATATTCTGGTGAAATAGAAAATTACTGACATCTATTTAATTTATAAAGTTTTGTCCTTGGTCCAGGGTATCTGACATAATAAATCCGTATAGTTAAAAAATTTTAAAATTGTTTTCAAACACTTATTCTCCTATTATGTTTAACAAGACGGTACGGTCAACTTTTGGTACACGCATCTTGCACAGTTTTCACAAACGAAAAAAAATTATGTCTGTTCAAAAGTGCACTTAAAACTCTTGGCTATTCAAATATCTTAAGCCTTGTTCACATTGATCAAGTAATTTAATCAAGCAACAAGTAATTTAGTACTAAACAGTTAATACTTGATAAAAAATCGTTCACATTTTTAATTTGACAATTTAGATTAAGTAACAAGTAATTTATTAAATCTATGTTCACTGTTACAGTCATGAAATATAATTTCATATGACAAAAATGCTTATATATATGAATGTAACTGAAACAACAATCAAATGTCAAACTTATTCCTTCATTTGTTTATTGATATATAAAGAGTACTACTTAGACCCAGTGCACACCATCAAATTTTTTGATTAGAATTTCTGATCAGAAAATCTGATATAACTAAATAATATGTATTTTATATTAGACCCCACACACAGTAAGATTTCATCATGAGATATCAGATTTTCCGATCAAAAATTCTTATCAGAATTTGAAAGTTTATTTATGATATCAGATAATATGCGTTTACCTTATAATTTTGTCGGATGTATGATCATATTTTCTTATAAGATTTTTTTATAAAATTGTCCGGTGGTGTGCGGGGCGGGCCTTTTACTAAAAAATTAGAATTTTTCTAAACTACTTAACTTAACGACTTGACTAACGCTTGAATAACATGTTGCTATACACGCACGCCAAGTATCATATTTTAAATCATAAATTCGGTTTCTGAGCTTAAAAAATCTGTGATCATATTACCTGTTTATTTTTTTAATCAATTTTAAATCTTTATAATAAACAATATTGATAGAGCGTGTCAAAAACTTTTAAAAACTAATTAACACTTTAATAGTGATAACATTTTAGAAACTTAAAACGCACCATGGTGTCATTACGGTTTTGTGCTGCAAACTAATAACATAAATAAAAAATTTCATTGAAATTATGTAGATAAATACGAAAACCTTTTAAACCTACTAAATTTGCACCCCTCTTTTACCCACCATGGAAAAAGGGATAACGGCAATAATCATTATTAGGAACTTATAACCCAAATACAACATCTTATTGAAATATCAGAGAACTTTCATCCTTACCTTTTATCCCTTTAAGGGATAATTTTCGAAAAAATATACGTGTTTCATGACTTTTAATGAAGAACGTTCATACTGAATTTCCTTCGAATTACTTAAAAACAAGCAAATTTTCATTCTTACTTTGCACCCCCGTTTTACCCCGGACATTTTCAAAAATTTATAAGTGCTTCCACAGTGGTCTCCTGCGTTATAAATGGAAGCTCATATATATATATATAGATAGATATATATATATATATATATATATATATATATATATCTATCTATATATCTATTTATCTATATATATATATATATATATATTTATATATCTTAATATACTTAAGAGAAAGGATAGTTTATTTCTTAATTTGAGATTGCAATTAAATTTTATTGCGAATTAATTGTTTTTTATCTGATAAAGAGATATAGTTCAATAATATTTTAATAGATGATAGTCTAAATATCAGATCGTTAATTTTCCAATTGAATTTTTAAATTCTTTGGATTTACCAGGAATGCCGCTACACAACCTTCGTCTGAAAATTGGTTCACCGGTCATTGTATTGTGTAATTTAAATCCAGCAAAATTATGCAACGGTACACGATTAGTCATCCGAAGAATTGCCGCCGGAAACGTACTTGAAGCAACGGTATTGACTGGAAAGTTTAAATGCGAAGTCACCCTATTACCTCGAATACCTATGATACCATCAGAATCTACAATTCCTTTCAAAAGGCTACAATTTCCGATACGTTTGGCTTTTTCGATGACAATAAAATCGCAAGGGCAGACAATGGCTATTCGTGGCTTGGACTTGGAGAATCCGTTGTTCTCCCATGGACAGCTGAATGTTGCGTGCTCACGATTTGGAAGACCATCGAAATTATTTATTTTGACGAAAGACAGATTAACGAAAAATATTGTTCATCGCTTAGTTCTTAGTTAAATGAAAGTAACGATTATTAAAAATTAAATTAGGTTAAATAATTATAAAATAATTTTAATTTTCAGTTTTGAAAATCAGTATTGTCTAACTCATTCATTAAATCAATTAAAATAAAACATTTACTATCGGTTGAAAGTTAATTTGCACTTTTTATCATTCTTTACCAATCACTTCCTTAATAATACCAATAGTACCGAATAATTAAACGGAATACAAGAAAACCACAGCAACGCGTGGACGGGTCTGCTGTATATCCTTAGCATATGTCGATATGTTGAGCATAAATAAATATTATCAAAATTTACAGTAATAATCTTTGGTATTACTTGTTAATTATAACGAAAAAAGTTAAAATTATTTTTTTAGAAATCTTGAACACGATCTTTTCAATTACTACAAAACTCTGACTTTTAAGTCTGATTTATTTGAGAAGTGGATGTAAATATAAATTTTTTTCACTGCTTTAAAGTAACCGTTAGGTTCTCTACATAGACTTAAGTCCATATAGTGGTATATAAGCACACAGATAATATCATAAAGCACGTAATAAAATATAATACAAGTCTTTTTATGAAATTGATAGTTTGTTTTTGAGCAAACATACAAACAAAAAATATAATAGCATACACCAAAACATCGTGTTTCAAAAATAAACATAAGAGTGGGTGGATACGAAAAACACTCACACAATGTGTAACATCTGTATGAAATAGGTGTAATAAACTATAAACTGAATAGTCTAGATGGAATAAACATATACTTTAGTTTAGTTGGCTACTATACAAAGTATTTATTATATTGTATATTATAGTATAGTATATAGTATGAACACACTTGTCTTCAACAGTGTATCAAGTTACGAATATGTGATATGTTTTTATACTTACTACTAACATCCCATAGTAATTATTTGTATAAAATGATTTCTCAAGACTGATGCATAAGAAATAAGTTTTAAAATAAAAACATATTTATGACAAAATCGAGGTCTGTTAAGTATGAAAAAATAAATAGGCTATTGAAATTAGCGTGAGAAGAACAATGTTTTTGAAAAAACCGCTAATATGAAAAAAATTTACTGGAAAGTGTTTCACAAAGTGGTTAAGTTTCCCTGTTTTACTTAAACACTTAAGGTTCTATGTTAAAAAGTTTCAGGCAAAATTGTAGATTATTGAATAACCTACAACTTTTTTATGAAACCTTTAGTATTCGAAATATATTTTTTCCTCGTTTTTTTTATAGTAAAAAGTGACAAAAAATGGACATTTTTAAGGTTTTTTACGTTTGTCTCAAAAACAAAAGATTTTACGGAAATGAATTTCATTCAAACGTTGTTATTACAATGATATGAGTTTTGTAAAATAAAGCAGTACATAGAAATACTGATACGAAATGTCAAGTTCGAGGAATTAAGGCAGTCCAAGCTGTCGATGATGCTGTCGCATTAATCGTACAATGCGCAGACTCAGCATCTGATAATTGCGCAAAATTTTGAATGTGAGATAATCAGAGGTATTGTTGAAGTAATATATGCATTCACCGGTTGTGACCTCGTATTTATGTGAGAATGGAAAACAAAAGTTAATCGGATTACTAACAAAAAATGTTGATGTATGTGCAGCTACTCGTATTTTTTTCATTGGAAGACGCTGAGACAAATGAGTTAGAAAAAGCGGATGTACAATAATAAATCAAGCTTACTTTTAATAAATTACGTTTTTGTATTTATAAAAAAAATTGTTTAAAGTCTATTTTTTACAAATTATAATATTTGGCCTTTAAAGCAATGGTTGGGCAAAGGAAACATGGTTTCAGACTGGTGGTGGCTTAAATGAAGTGTAGGTTTGTGACCAATATATACACTTGATACAATAATTCCCGATAACCTACCTCATACTTTTGCATGGTGGGTAAGGGTACCTATATATTAGTTCATTTATTATGTATATTAGTACCTAATAAGTGAACGTGCAAAAGTCTTCCAATGCACCGATTTATGGGAGCCCAATGATAACATTGCAGCAATTGTGTAGACAATTTTATTATCGATATTGAAAACGAAAAAGGCGATAAAAATGAAAAAAAATGTTGATGGAAATGATGTTAATGATGAACAGAAGCTGTTTTTTGCAAAAAAAATTTATTTTTATTTACGACAATTTATATCTAGACCCTCATTGACGTAACGTAATGACTGATCTTAACCGATTACCAAAGTTAAACAACTTCAGACACAGTCATTTCTTGGATGCCTAGAAATTGTGTGATAACATTGTATGGAATATATCCACTGTAGTCACTATATAACCTTAGTACTTAAAATAAATAAAAAATAAATTAATTATATCATTCTGTAATAAGTATATTTTATGCCATTAAATCTGATCCTATTTACCGTCATTGAGAAATTTAAAGATGAAAGTAGAGAAACAAAAAATACGGAGGGTGATATATTTAAAAGCCAATTAGAAAGTTGATAAAAACTGTTTTAAAATTATTTTATTAAATAAAGTAAATAAAGACCTGTATTTATATTTTAATACGTATATAATGAATATAAGTTAAGTTATTTTTGGAAAAGTAGCTATTACACACCACTGTTGTAATATGAGGAAAGTTGTTTTCATTTCAAAGTAAATTTAAAGTGATACATATTCTTTTACAACCTTATCCATAAAAATAAAAAACTTTTTATATAAATGTTCATCATTTCGTGTAGCTATTACAAGGTGGGTACTACATTTCTATTTAATAAATTGGATAGGATAGATTTTGAAATTGTAAATATTTTATGTTCCACTTTATTAAAATGTTGTATTCATTTATTAATCAATAATAAGGCAGGGTCCATTGAAACATACATAACAAGTAAAAAAATAGTTAAACAAATGTATTGAAATTTGATATGCACAACATTGAAACGCATGAAAACGGAGGACAAATAGAAAATTTTTTTCGAAAATACTTTTTTAAATATAAAATCAAATTTTAATATTTGCATTAGAATTTTTTTTTTTTAAGTAAATCTCTTTGTTTTAATGTCAATATTGTCCATATCAAATTTAAAAAGATTTGGATAAGTATTATTTGACTGCGAAAATTTAAAGAAATACAATGTATATTAGATATAATTAAAGTCAACAGCATGTTAGAGGCACACGCCTGACAATTACTGCTGTGGATAATCGTTTTTAAGCCATTTACATAGTTCCATAATTACTGTATAAATACACTGACAACTACGATTCCGGTTTTGCTCGGATATTACTAAAAATAATCTGTAACCAAAAACTTATAATTTATATAGTTACAGATGATAAAAGGATGAAATGTGCCATGATCGAAATTTAAGAATACCTCAACGTTTTGAGGGTTGAATTCATTTTAAAGTTCTCATCTTAATTATAACAGAATGCTCTGTTCAAAATTTCAAGCTTCCTAACTTAAATTTGACCTGGACATTGATCACAATTTCAAAATGTCAAGCCTCTCTTCTTCTCTTTGTGGTTTTGAATTTCTTTCTTTGATCTTGATAACGTTATTACAGGACACTTTGCTATCGAATTCAACCTTCAAGGTTTTAGTGGTTTCAGAACTGCGTTTATATGTTAATGAGTACTTTCTATTCTAATATTCTAGAAAAAATTAAATTATTTATACTACACATACATGGCAAAAGAGAGAGCTTACAAGCACTTACTTGTAAAAAACTTATTTAAACGCAAATACTTCTTTTAGACATAAGCAGATATATATGTTATTTTCCAATCTCGAATTCGTATTTATGAAATATAGAATTATGTTATTCTATATTTCATAAATACGAATTAATTTTCATAAATACTGGTTGGTAAAACTTGTTCATCTTCAAAAACAAGAACAAGTGTGCTTATGATAATTTGCCCATCACAGTTACAAAGTTGAATTTACGGAATTGATTCAATTCCCATCAATGATAGATACAGACGTTCAATAAATCTTATTATACTCTTTCCTTACTAAATAGGCTTATTTAACTTTCCGAAATTACGAATTATTAGACCTCTGATACTATGACTATGAATTATATTTAGTTCTTTTCTTGTGTTAAATATGAGATGTTATATTGAGTAGAAACTTTGCTATATCATTGGTAAACCCTTAAAATTGTAGAGAAAGGGTATTTCCGACAAAATATGCTTCCACTTTACTTTCATAAGGCAAATTAATTGATGTTATTTGCAATGATTTGTATCATTTACTGATTTTAAGGGTAATTTTTATATTCAAAGGCAGGGCCTCCAGTGAGTTGAGGACGTTTTTTATGTACCTAATTTATGAGAACGTTTTGAGTACAAATCCTGTTTCTTTATGCGCACATACAGTAAATCTAAGAAAATAAGTTAACTTCAAAGAGTGTTAAATGTTAATAGTAGTTAAAAATAAAATAAAAAGTAAAATTAAAAAAAAAACAACAACAACAACAACAAACATTGTCTTTATTTCAGAGAAAAATTTATTTCCCTTTTTTTTATCATATAAAACTAAATTTAGTAATCCATTTAATTCATTTTGTATTATTACAGCAAACAACAACATACTCATAATAAAATTAGTACCTACAGAACGTAGAGAAAAAATTTATATTTCATCACAAAATATCTAAATTTCATGCACGAATTTTTGTATATAAAGTACTAAAACTATACATGTTATATTAGAAGTAACAGGGAGATAAAGGATAAAAAAATATGCAACAAAAAAAAATTAGTTTAACATTGGAGAAGAAAAATAATATAAAACAACACAATAGCCGAGCCACGTAATACAGCTTTATAAAAACTTTCTTTTCTATTCTCCCTACAGTGACTATGTAAAGATAGGCAAAAGAAATAAACAAAAAACTTTGTTGTTGTAATGACTATGAGCCTTAGAAATAAAATCTTTAATCGCTAAGCTCTGACCGCTTCTAATTTTCATGCGAATTATTTTTAAACTCTTCGTGAAAAAATAATAATTGTGCATTAAAAGAAGGCTATAATAAGCTTCATTAATTGATTAAAAACACATAACAAATTTTTTAAAAAGTCCTTAAATAGACAATAGTTTTCACTATCAATTGTACATTTCCTCGGCGCTCAATCATCAGTATGAATGCAAACATGATGACCGTATCATATTTTTCAAAACCAATTTTGATATTTATGAAAATACAAATTACTCACAATCACTTATCTCAGGTAACAAAACTAAACCAACTATTCCATATTAATCAAAGAGTTTATGAATTCAGTCATTTCAGTTTTATTCATCAGTAAATTTCGAATGGACGATAAAGAATAAAAGAATACCGCAACGAAAAGTAGAATATTCAAGTGAAAATAACAAAAACCAAACTCGATAATTAAAACTTTATTGTGTGACATGTTAAGCAATTTAATATATAGTTCCGGAAAATTAATGCAATTTTTAAAGAAAAAAAAGGAATTTCTGAAATGACTTTTGAAGACTTTCTCTCGCTTAAAACTAACCTGGATCTGGGGGAGATTCATTCTCTAAGACTCAGGTATAAAAAAAAATCTCTACGGCTTAAAGATATGCAGATATAAGGAAAAATTTTTATTTTTAAGACAAATTTTTTAATTTTAATAAACAAGCTTATGAACTATATAATAAACTCACGTATCTGTGCAGGAAATTTATTCTAATTTTTAACTATTCTCTATTATTTGTTTATGGGCATAAATAGTTGATTAATTAAATCTAGGATGAATTATAAAAGAATGTTTATTGATTTTAAATCGAATATCTACGCTTGGTTGTACTGCTGAAGTTGTTTGATCAGAAAGTTCTAAATTTTTTTAAACTTATATATGGTTTTAAGATACAATTACCAAATTTGAAGACGGTTAACTGTCTTGAATTCGAGTAATTTAAAATAAAATTTTGGGTAAATTACAGTGTGCGTAAAGTGTGTATAATAAAAACAGGAACTTTTGAAAAACTAATAAGCTATTCATTGTCTCTTAATTAAAACAAAATATAGAAGTTAGTCACCGTTTTGTTATTAAGATATATATAAGTATTGTAGTAGTGTGTAGCTTACCTTATCAGATAACACAAATTGTACACACAGATTCCCTGCTGTACAGTCAGACTAAAATTATGACTTATTTTACTATAGGAGAACCTCTTACCGCGCCTTAATCTCAAAAGAAAAAGCATAAATCTTAAAAATAATATTATTTTTATATCTATGTGGTCATTTTAAGTACAATATTGGGCTCTTAAAAAAATAATAGTAAAGTTGTTTATATATTCACTATTAAACACAGCATTATCGCAAAAATATAAATTTCAAATTTTGTGATGAAACCAAAAGATATATATCAGAAAATAAAAAAAGAAAGTATTCAGTAACTGGAATGGTCGACACACCACCCATAACACCGCCTACATAATATTATTTACTAGAAGAAAAAAAATTGTAAATAGTAGTTGAACAAGCTCTAAGTAAAGTTGCACATTTCATAAACATTTTTATATGAAGAGACTTGAAAGAAAAAAGTTTCGATATGTTGTTTTTTCGGTCTTTATCCTGTATATAAAAGTTTCGAAATAAGCAAAACCATGCCGACAATATGGTGCCAAACTAATGATGTTTCCTGATGCATCAGTTACTAAACAGTATTATTATATGCCGTTGATATAATAAAAAATATTTTTTCAAATCGATATAAAAAAAAGCTATACCTATATATTACGACATAAATTCTACTGGTGAACAAGACCAATGGTGTCGTTTAACTACCTATAATGAAAGGTTTTACGTTTCAGCTTTTTAAGTTATAACTTACATGTTTTACAGTTTTACAATATGAGACCCTCCTTTATCAGATTAGGCTTGAACTGGCGGAAACTATCCACTTCATGTGTATTGTTTCCATATTAGTTTGCAGTTTGAGAATGAAAATTTCTATTATTTCTTTATCAATAGTAGTCTACTTCAGTTTTTCCTATGCAATTTCAGTTTAATAATTTATCCTATTCGCGAATAATAAATTTCAATGATATAACTTCAACTCTAACCAAGTCGGGAATGAGTTTTGTAAACTGCTAAGTTCTAATATTTATAACGAAATAGAGTGGTCTAAAAAAGTACACTGAAACTTTAAAAATAAATAAGAAGTTGAAACTCTCAGTAAACTATGGTAGAATATAATAGGTTATTTGTTTTTTTAGAATAAATTCAATCTTTATGCAGCATAGCGCTGCTACATTAGCGCAGAAGTTGATCTACTATTATGCGGAAGGGAATTATTTTGTCAGTCGCTTATTCAAAATTAAAAAAAAAATAATAATAATTTATTTATAAGTACAATAAACTAAATATTTAATTTTAATTACACCTAGTAATATGAAAAGTTAGTACTTCTGTTTTCGAACTAGCTTGTCGCGAAAAAAGCATTAAAAATGGTCGTAATCCCAGGAAAATATTATCTAAAAATGATTGTATCTTAAAAAAGGATAGAGTTATAGGAGTAGATTTCAAATAAATATTATTGACCATAACAATTGTTTATAGTCAAGATTCCTTTTGTCTTTTTTTACCGTTTATTAAACATAACGGAGCTAGATGGCTTAGAAGTTTTGATTTAAACAACACATATTCATATCACATATACAAATACATGTCAAACAAATAACTATAGCTCCATTAGTTGTTTTATATAGTTCTGGATAGACAAGGAACCTTTATTTAAAATTTTATTCTCTGTATTTTGAGTTAAAACTTTGCTGCTTTGGTTTTATAGACGCAGAGAATCAGAGTACTACACCGACGAAAAACCCGTAGAGGTTCTTATGTCACATTAGAACTACCAAACAAACATCATATGAAGTCTGATATATGAGAACTGTAAGAAGAATTGTATTATGTTTTGTAAGAAAATAATTTTTGAAAAAAATATTAGTTGTTGTTGTTGCTAAATATTAAATAAAAAGTATGTATGGATAAATAATTGGTAGAGTCACAACCAAAAGTAATTTGATTGTTTTTTATTTGTTCTTAATAAACAATAATAGTATATTAACCTAGACAAAATCTTGAAATAATTTTGTTGCTGTGAGTTTTATTTTAATATAACATCCAATTCAGGTTCAAAGTTCAAATATGAATATGAATATCACAATACAAATATCAAGAAAGTCTTCACTGTTGATTCCAAGAAAAAGAAATGTATTTATATAACGAACAATTTAAACGATATTACAACCTTAACGCGGTTACACGTGGTAATAAAATTTTGCTTGCAAGTTACATTTAATACTATTTTTAAACTTCTTTTAATAAAAAAGTTCATAGTTATATTTGGACAGAAAAATTAGATGATTTAAACATATTATCCGTAGAAACTATTAGAATACAAAACAAAATTCAAAAATTAAATTAAAATTGATTCAAAATCAAATAAGTTATATGGTTTAAAGATTGTTTTCCATGTCTTTGCTGTAAAAAATAAGCGATAATTTTCTATGAAAAAATCGCACCACAAAGATGAATGTTATTTATATAACATTTTTATTTACAATAAACTCATTTGAGCATACTAACATATACAGTGGAATCTGTTTATAATGACATCAAAGGGAATTAACAAACACGTCATACTAAGCGGACGTCATACAAAGAATTTTTATGAAAAAAAATCTTTTTAAGTAAATACTTATTTAATAGACATGCATTGCATATTAAATAAAAAAAAATTGCACGTTATTTATGTGTGCATATTTTTCATTTTTTTACTTAAGAAATCTATAATTTTTGTCTGCTTTTGTTTTTTCATTTTAATGTAATAGCAGTCTCAAATACTATTGTGTATAGAAATCATTGCTATGGTCAGATTATTATTTTCAAAATTGCTATTAACAAAGCGTGGTAAAAATTCTAAAGCCTTTAATGGCTTTTCTGCGATAGGTAATGGTTCTTCCTCTACCCTATGACTTTCCAATTGTTCCTTAGTATTAATGTTCTGTACGATCTCTTGTTTATATAGAATATCACTAAAACCAATTCGTGATGTTCAATTGTCACTTACTTACTCACTAAGATTCAAAATAAAACCAAGCCACATGCTGAAGGTAGTCGGCGAATCAAGGAACATTACCGAAGGTGTAAAGAATCATGTCGGTCATTATAACCGGACATAATTTATTAGAAATGGGTCATAATAAGCGACATGTCACTGTAAGGCAAGTCATTATATCCGACTTTTTTATAATGAATTTTATATGAAAACCAAACTTCGTAGTGCAATTCGTCATAATAACCGGTTGGTCAATATAGGCGGAGTCATAATAAACGGATTCTACTGTATATATTAGCATGCCATATAACTTAATTGATTTTGAATCAATTTTAATTTAATTTTTGAATTTTGTTTTGTATTCAGCCTAGTCTCACATTTTGATGGATAATATAGTAAATTATTTTTTTATTTCATTTTCCCTATTGTTGCTCGATTGTTGCACTCCACTTAATAAATTTAATTTCGTAATCTATCTATATATATAAATCAATTGCTGTTCGTTGGTCTCGCTAAAACACAAGAATGGCTGGACCGATTTTGCTAATTTTGATCTTGAAATATTTGTGGAAGTTCAGGGAAGGTTTAAACGGTGAGAAACATAAATAATAAGTAACGGAATATACTATAGACGACAATTTAATTTTCAAATAAAAAATGTTCCTAGCTGTGAAACATCTTTTGTCTTTTTTTTTCTCAAATGTTACAAATCCTATTAGCATCATTTCCATAGAAACCAAAATCTAAATTTGAAATTGAATAAAAATTTGATAAGAAAGGATTTTGAATAATTCTACTCATAAAGGTAGAATTGCATTCGCATGAAATCGATGTAATATAATTTAATAAAATGGGAAAATTAACACAGCAACTCGTGAACCGGGCGGGTCTGCTTTAAAATATAAATTAATATCATTATTTATTCTGATTTGCCTCAGCTTCATTATTTAGAAATATAGTGTTGAGAATATGTTGTTATACTAAGAAAATGTTGATGTCGATTAGAAATATATGGCAAAACGACATTTGCCGGGCCAGCTAGTATCAAAAATAATTTTAAAGTACGAATTTTTCCTTTGCCATTTACTCGAGGTCACGAAATACAGTATTTTGTATATGTGCTGCTTGACGCTTAGCACATCTTATTCCACTACAACACTTTTCCATAATTAGGTTATAATTACATAAAGTTTAATTGAAAATAAAAAATTATTTAATTTCGCATGCTGTTAAAAAAACAAATCCCTATTGAAATTGACAAAACCAATTGACATTTAAATTAATAATTGAATGCAACCATAACATGTTAAGATAGAATCCTAATGCCAGCAAAAACAATCGCTCTACTAATTTATTAGTACACAAAATTGCCATCAATGTCTATACCGTCTAGTGTCCTTTATCATATCTATAGCTCCTTGTCGGAAACAATCAATACAAATCAATGGGTATTATAAGCTAAGCATCTCCCGCATGTGTTCGTGTATTTTTATTAATTTAAGATAACTCTCAATATATCATTATATATTTTACTGTAAAATAGAAATGAAGTATTACAGTCATGTAACACGTTCCACATTCATAGATCTACGCCAATTAATGAAAATAGCTCGTTAACTATCACGAACTTATTATATGAACATAATAAGTACACTAAACTATCACTGAATAGCAGCATATATAGAGAGTATGATCAATAAGTCTTTTTAACCTTTAAATGATTAGTATATTTATCCTTTTGTGAGGCGGAAGCCAGTGGTGATGAATGTTTCTGAAGGTCTAAGGAATACGTACAAACATTATTTACTGTAGTACCCCATGTTTTTATAAATTTTAATTTTTGTTCTGTAATTATTTAAGTTGAGTTCTAAAACATTCTGCTCATTAATATATTTTAATAGAATGCAAGCCATTTTTTTGAGTGAGAACAATATAAATATTCATCTAAGGCCAATACCTTGAAGCCTATGAAGTTTTCGCAATCTACAATTCAACTGTTTCTAGAAGTTTAATATTTAAAAGATTAATATTTGAAAGGAAGGCATTTTCTAAAAATTTAACTCATTATTATTTCTGTAGTTTTTATTTTTTTTTTTTTATTAAAATGTTTATTATTATATTTGAGAAGTAAAATTTTTTTTTAAAATTAATATACCATGGTTTTTTATGTACCTACCTATATCTAATATTTATGAAAATGTTAACAATTTTAATCTTCTCTAACTTGAAATTCAGAATGTCTCATTCCATGTCTAGCTAATAAATAAAATCATTGAGAGTGTATTAAGTCATTCAATTTGTTGGTTAAAATGGGTCTCAACTCTCTTTTTAACACTGATTTGTACAAATACGTTCTTCAGAAATAAATGTTATGGTTAGCACAAATCGAAACATTGACTTCATTAAGTTAGCATAAACTCAGAATTTTATTACAATTTGCAGAAATTCGCATGACATTAGTGACAATGCTTCCATCTGTGTTAGTTCTTGAAATCAATGATAAAGCAAATATAAACTGTCGAATTAAACAAAATTCAAACGAATTTAAACCCTCTTATATAAATTTGAATGCACAATTCAATTTGTGCCCTCATTACGATTGGTGCATGAGATTGATGGCAGTTTTTCTAACCGTTTTACTTTTAAGAAAATTATAGCATAAAATACTTCTATTAATAAAAAGTATCAAAACTGATTGTGCCGGATCTTTAACTGAATCTTAAATGTGTTACCGGTTTTCATTTACTCATTTGTATAAATTTTCATAAAATAAAATATAATGTTCAAAATGCAGATATTTTACTCAATCAGAAAGTAATTGATCTCCCAAAGGTAAAATATAAAGCTTGTTAAAATTCATTACCTTTTATATTGTTAAAAGAAAAGTAATGTAAAAATTTCACAAAATGTATCAATTAGTTTTAAAACTAGAAAATACAATTACACATATTGAAAATTATTTTATTCAATACGACTTTATATACGGTAAAAGCGTTGCTACTCTGTATTAGTGGTGTAAGTAAGGTATTATAGCAAAAATAGCATGTATTTATACAGAATTTAACGCACGTTTCAATTCGACGCAAATAAAATCAATATTGAAACAATTTTATTTTCTAATGTAATTTGTTCATTAATACATACATACATTTATGTGCGTGACATTTGTTTTTTATGTCCTTTCGGGAATATTCCTCAAGAATAAATATAATGCTCTGTGATGTTACATGAAATTTTTATGAATGACTTTATTTAAAAAAAAAAAAAAATAATAATAATAAATTTATCTTTTATTGAAGTAGGCTATTCAAACAAATTATTTTTTTTAGAATTATTAAACTCATAAATATGAACACCATTTGAGAATATTTTTAGTTAGAAAAAACTCAAATTCAGTTATTATCTTTTTAAGAGTATTCTAAATAGAGTAAATTATATCGAAAAAGTATTCTATCCAGAAATATCTTGAACGTTCCTAGCAAAAGCAACATTCTCACAAATAAAAAAAAATTAAAACACACATCTTCACACTCAGTCTTTTATGCATAGAAATACTCTAAAATAGTCCTTCTGATACGTAAGTTGTAATTATTCGGTATTGGCATACGCATTTGGAACATAAAAATATACCCACCAATTTTGAGGCGAAGGTTTTATTTTATAACAATAGTATTGTCTAATGATTGTGTTCAAATCTAAAAACTATTGTATTACGTTTCTGTAGGAAAAAATATCTATATCTATAAAAATAAAAATAACTATAATACTGAAAAGGCATATGAAAATTTTAAGCTTACTACTAAAATTAACTAAAACTAGTACAAAAATATAAAGTATATTAATTGTAGCATGTGAAATTTCTTTTAAATTTTCTGATCACACATTTTCAAAAAAACTCTAGCAGAAAAGCAAATCTTTACCAGCTTTTAAATTTTAAAATTGAATTTTTAATTTTTGAAATTATATTCTTAAGTAAAAACTGTTAATATTAAAATATGATGTAAATATTTATTTCAAACAAATGAATAATTTCCTTTTCTAAAAAATTATTGGACTTTTAATTTTATTGATTTGTGTTTTGAAGCAAATGACGCTAAATGATGACTGAATAGTAAAACTCGTGATACTAGACGGTAAGTTGAACTTCATACCTCCCTCCCCAAATGTCCTCAACATAACGAAATTATCACTTTAACAAATAAACTCTCAAAATAACGAAATAATTATAGCTTATGATGTGAATTCTCATTAATTCTCAATACGTAATGAAAAATTTTGTAACAAACATACAATGCTACTTAATTAAGATATATTTCAAGCAAATAAAAGGATATTAAACATGAAAAATAACATTTTATACCTTCTTTGCTAGCGTGGGATTTTCCACTAACACATGTTATCGGGGCAGATAGTATAAGTTAAATTTTATGATAATTAGGAAATTAATAATTTATTAAATACATAGATAATTTTAATTTTTATCTTGAATATTTAATTATTTAATCAGAGTAATTTATATGAATTGAATTATTAAACGTCAATAAATAATTATAAATTTATTATAAATGATCAATATATATATATATATATATATATATATATATATATATATATATATATATATATATATATATATATATATATATATATATATATATATATATATATATATATATAATATATATAATTGGAATCTCGGAATCGGCTCCAACGATTTTCATGAAATTCAGTAGGGGGTTTCGGGGGCGATAAATCGATCTAGCTAGGAATCATTTTTAGAAAATGTCATTTTATTCGTGTTTTATCGATAATTTTTTATAATGTAATGATATATTTGTTTAATATTTATTGTCAGATAGTCATTGGAGTGGGATCTCTTATACAGAGATCCCGCGTTCGAATCCTGAGTGGACCGACGAGTAAAATTAATTTTTTTTACATTTTAAAGCCAACACAACCCTACAAAACAAGATAATAAGGTGAATAATATTTTTCAAATAAGATTTTGTTAGTATAATTGTATAATTTTTTATAATGTAATGATATATTTGTTTAATATTTAAAGTCATTGGAGTGGCTAAGTGTTAGCGTGCTGGACTCATCTTCTGCTTCGACGTAATATAATTTCCAAAAAACACAATTTATAAAAAAATCGGTCATCCAGATATTATGCATGTAAAGAATATATAAACGGGGTAACAAGTTCTCATTTGAATTATATTAATCCTATCAGTATCATTTCCATGGGAACAATAATCTAAATTTGAAATAAAAAAAAAATATATATATATTTATCTCTTCTCTCTTGCCATATATCTAACTGTCAACTTTATCAAGTGTGCATACCCCATCGTTCAGTTATATCTCCGGAACTATTTGCAGAGGCTTGGGAGATCTATTACTTTTGATATGAAGTATATGAATAACACTGCATGAATTTCCTGGTGCTATATGTATGTATTAAAATTTGTCACGAGCATGGAACACTGGGTGTTACACACCAATTACTGGGTCTTATACACCAAATGCTGCGTCACACATCAAGTGCAGTTTAAATACCGGGTGCAAACCAAATTTAGACATCCGATAAGTAAGGATTTTCCGAAATTCTACCATTAAGTAGTTACAACGTGATTCTTTGGTCTAATCTTTGGTCTTTTTTTTCATGCAATCGATGTAATATATGTTGATAAAATGATAAAATTGTCACAGAAACACGTGACCGGGTCTGCTAGTGTGTATATAAATATATTTACCTGTTTAGAAAAATATCGACTTAAATAAATATATTTGTATATTTCAATATCATTTTGAATGGTAAAAATAAAAATTCTGCCTTAAAAACGTCTCTATAAACGACATAGAGGATTGCGATAGTGGTTGTGTGCTATCATCGTCTATGAATTGAATATAAATAAGATATTTATATACAAACGCACAAAAATATTCTCTGTTACTGACAGTTGTGAAACCATTTCCTATGTTAAACAGTTTCAATGATCCTACATCTATACATTTAAACATTTATACTGTGTCCTCCAAAATAAAGAAAAATGCATAATTTTGTTCTTGTGATTGGCAAACAAAATTTATGTAAAGATAAATTTGACTATGGTTAACAAAAAGGGTTTTTGTCACTTATAAGGTGATAGTTTTTGGTTCATGATAGTTCGATATTAAATCTAGGACCTATATCTAGCTTCGATATTTGTTACATATTTTTATCTTAAATTAATATAGACTCCACCCACTCAAAATGTGTGTTTTATATAAAAACTGGATGTCGAAAATTTGACCCAAAAACATGACTTCCTTGTACGATTGTGTGGTAATTAAATCTAACCTCGTACTTTCAATTGGTAATAAAATATTAAGTGTTCGGCTTTTTGATGACAGTGTATTCAGAAATATCTAAAGAAAGCTCAACTTATTTCAGAGAAATGAAGAAGGGTCAGTATTGATTCTTTTTATTTAGTCTGTATCATATACAGAATGTAAAGTTGTAGATATAAGAGAAACTTTTCAGCTTTTGTATCTAAACATTTCAGAGAAGAGTAAAATTTTAGCTTAAAATAACGGAAGCGTATAGTTTCAAGAATAAACGTATAAAAAATGTTTACATATTTAAGAAATGTTTCATATGGTTTAAATAAACAGTAAAAATGAGTATTATTTATTTGCTTCTCAATAAATTTAGGAATTGTTCAAATTATGCTTACTCAATAAAAGGTGTTTTTATTTTTCTAGTTCATCTATTCTATCATTTTCTTTACTTCTAATTCTATAATTTTAATTTTAAAAATTCTATAACTTTAACATGCCAAGTGTTAATAATACTGCCAAAGATTACGATTTTTCAAGATTGATACTGCAATCTTTAGTACTTTTTTGATTAAATGCAATTTTTATAGTCTATATATAAATAATATGCCAGAGAATATTAGTTTTAGTCTTAAGTTTGTAACGCTAGCAAATATTGACCGCAGAAAAAAAAGTTTACGTATTGGATTTTTGGATTTTATTTCGATAATCTGTTACTTAGTTCAGTTTCGACTGTCCACCCGTCATAGTGATCTAAGCAAAATCACAATTGAAAAGAGATTGCAAGTCAAAATTTTGTGGGGTATTCTATATTCAATAAGTGTGTCTTGAATAAGCAGAATCTGTCCATTCGATCCGTAGGTCAAGTATCTATAAAACTAGCTTCGTTAGTTGTTATGGAACTGCAAGATACAGTAATTTAAAAATTCTCGAAGAATTTCAATCAAAAGTGCTACGAAAAATAAGTGAATCCCCGTGGTATGTGCGTAATTACGATTTTCGCAGGAGTCTGATATTGCCCACAATGCATGAAGAAATGGCGCATTTCATTGCCAGATATTGGTCTCGCTTCGAAAGGCATCCAAACATAGAGGTGATAAATTTTTTAAACATTAGTGATAGTGTATAAAGACTACACAGGCAAAATGTTCTAGGCTTAAAATTTAGATTCATTTAAGTATTCCTTAGTTATAGATTAACATAAACTTTTAGTATCATAAAGGTGACTACCAGGGGGTAGATCAAATGGTTCAAACCCGCATATAAATCATTTGATCCATTTATAGTTCTTTTATGAATGCATAATATATACTAGGTATCAAATAAACAAACATAAATTTCTAGCTTCATAGTCACTATTTTTGATTGACTATTTGAATGCCAGTACAAATTTTGAAACCGCTAATTTTGTTCAGTTTTATTTGTGCTCTTGCCACTTTGTTAACTTTTATACAAAATCAAAATAACATAGTCATGCTTATGAAAGTGATGCAACGAAGAAGCTTTTTTGTCCATAAATAAGAAATTATATGTCTACAATTATTATATACTGTGTAGTACGGTCTTATATCAAATAAACTGCGATCGAAATATACACCTGTGAACTTCTATATTTTCATTTCTTATATACATACACACGTACATGTGTAAATATAGTACATACAATTGACAGACGACAGGGTCGATTTTGAGGGATATATGTGGTTTCAGGTGTAGTTTATACTCACTAAAAAAGGTAATTTGTTTCAAAATATCTATGGATATCCTACCTATATGTGTGTTAAATCAACACACACAAATACTCTGTTGTTGAAGTTTTATATAAATGATGTGGGATTGCGGTAATTTCTTCTGATATAATAAACACCATTTTTGTGAACATCAAAATAAAAATCATTTTTATTGTACAATTTAAAAAACACATTTCTATAATACCTACTGTGAGATTGTTATTAATGACATTTAGTTAATAAATTTAAATTATGATTAAATAGACTAATTTTTAAAAAGATAATAACGCGAATAAACGGCGAATTCCTTTTGAATATAACTTTAGGCACTGAATAGAATAGTTTTATTATATATCGGTCATTTGTTTTAAAACTTAACAAAAACTTTATTTATTAAATTATTGATACTACTAATATAGTCCAAATACATTTAAAAAGTAAGTATATGAAATAATATTAATATTTTACAATTATTCAAATGTTTAAGAGATGCGTTTTTCGATAATATTAGATATTTGAAGTCTATAAAGTATAAAGCAATCAAACTCGAAAACCGGTATACTTTAAAAAACTGTTTAGTTTTCTCAGAACATAAAATGTATCGAACGAAAAAAAAAACTAACTTTTAATTAATCATACATATTAATTCTACTTTATGTACATATTTTATTTTCAAAAGGTTTTATACTTAACTGTTACAAACTGTTGATACTTAACTATTACAAACTTTAAATTATTTTTAATTACGCGAAAAAAAATTTGCGTCAATGTAAAAGTTTCTAGTTCAAGATAAAGCTTGACTAACTTCTGAATGACTTAAGAATTTAAATTTGTAACACAATTCACAGTTTAAGGCCAAAACTATATTTGGTCAAAATATAATTATTTGTTCGTATGCCGCTCTGTTTACACTGTTTGTACTTCCGAAAGCTAATACCACATTTAACAAAAGAAAATAATTTATATTCGGCCATAAAATTTGTAATTTAGATTTGCAAATAGAAAAGTGTGATGTGAAACTTTTGATCTACTCATATATTTTTAATATTTATGATCTATAATAATTAGCAAACTAATTTTATTTGTGCATAATAACATGTTATTCGAATGGTCTAGAGTTGATTCCAAATCAAGAATATAAATAATATTATAGGTATGTATACAAATCATACTCTATACGTCTATATAATAATAATAATAATAATAATAATAATAATAATAATAACAATTTATATCCAATTTCAAATATAATTTTATTATTTAATTACATTGTTAATTAGAATATAATATAACATTTGCATTCTATACGCTTATATTTTATAAATGTAATACAATTTTATAAAAGAGTAGATGCAGTTTAATTCAAATAAATTGAAACTGTAGTCGAAATTAAAAAATTAAAATTTAACAAAACTCACAATTATAAAAAAAAAAAAATTTTGTTACACATAAAGTATAACTAAATATTTTAAATCTTAAATGTGGGATAGATATATTTTATTTCGCAATTTTTACCATTTTTCATTTTTGGTACTAACAGACACACACACACACACAAACAAATTAAACGGAAGTACACTATCAAGTTATTAAACTAAATAGAAAATATACAAAATTTAATAGTAGTTTTTCTGTACAAAATTGCATTGAAATTAAAAAACTCCTCTCATACTCTTCGCCTAGATTATAAGACGATATTTAGTTCAATATTTCAAGTTTCTCACTTGACAGTTTAGACTTTTAATCGAAATAAAAAATCATTCGGTCCTGTCCTTCTTTTTGAAATTCAATTTAAAAAAATCACTCTTTGTTCTCGCCTTTTTTTGCATCAGAATCCTTAGGTTTTAATTTCAAGCTTTCTAAGTCGATCTTGGCAGTGCTTACATCGACCGATATATCCCAATTTAAATCTACTGTTCAACCTAGAGAGGACGAATTTAAATGTATCAGTCATTTATCCTTTTGTATATAGAGATACACTCATATGTATACTTTTAAAGTAGTAAGCCTTCATTTTGGCTTTACCGTAGTCGAGATCTTTATTTCAAAGCAAAGGTAATACTTTTTAGTAGTTTTCTTTCCGTAAAAATTTTCTAAACATGAGAAAACTGAACAAATGATTGAAATAGGTAAAGTCGTTCTGGATTTATGTAGTGATCAAATTGATTTATAGGTGTTACCAGAAATAAAAATATAGTTGTAGTCGGGATCTTTATTTTAGAGCATGGACAATAATTTTTTTAATTGTTCTTTCCGTAAAAATATTAGTAAGTATAAGAAAACTGGAAAATTGAATGAAATTTTCCTGAAATAATAATATGGTTATAAGATCGGTTAAACGAAAAAATTTTTCTTCTCAACACGGACCTACACATTTTCGTCTCGTTGCTTTTAATTGCTCGTACTTTTGTATAGGATCTTTGGTGAATTTTCATATAGAGTCTGTGAAGGAAATTTGCCTCATTACATAAATAAATTATTTTCTCCTGGTAGATATGAATTATAATTGAAAGATGAATATAATTGAAAACATAACGCATCTGCCAGGATTCGACTCCGGGACCTATATACGAATTGCTAATTGGATGTACTGCAAACTAAATCACGGATACCTGGTATACATGGTAGTCAGGTCTGGTATGGATTTGACTTACGAATTAACAGCTTCCTCAATCCAATCATGTTTGTACGGATTGTGAGTCTTATACACAAATCTGGTTCTTGATTGTAGTTCAATTATTATAACTTTTATTATAACAGGCGACCTATTTCAGTTGGTTCCCGATGCAATAGTCATTTATCCTTCTTTTAATCGTATATATATTATGCTAATATCACAACCGTTGTTAAAATATCCATGTTGTTGGATCCGTTTATAGCACTCAAATTGATACAGTTTGCTATGTGTTCATAAAAATCATATGAATTATATTGATTTTTCATAAACTAAATAACTTTGTAGTTAATCACAAAGAAAATCACAAAATATTAATGAATTATTGCAAATTATAAGTTGAAATGGTTTAATTTTTTTGTGAATGAAGTGTACCGTAAATAGGCAGTTATAATATGATAATAATAATAATATGAGGTCCATTATATAGGAATGAGAGAGAAATTTGAATTACAAGGTATATAATACAACATTTTGATAATTTATTGTTATAACAATACATAAATATTATACAGAACAATTTTCAATGATGCAATGAATTTTTGAGTGGTAGTTTTATGTTACAATGACTCTTGAATTTTAATAAACAATCATTGATTTTTTTTACTTTTATTCTGGAAAATAAATATATGCGCTTTAATATAAATTTAGAACTCGTTAAATGTTAAATGGATCAGCTCAAGTAATCGGTCAATCAAACATAAAATATAAACTGAAAGTTCAAAGTCAATTTCATAAAGATTTCTTTTTCAAGTGATGCTACAAGGACGTAAATAGACGTTACAAATTAAAAACAAATGTAATTTGGAGATGAATGGGTTTGCAGTTTAGTTGATATTTTTTACCATTTTATAAACCCGCTTTCTTGTATGTCTGCCCGGATGGAATATTGTAATTATTTTTAAACCAACTCACCGATGAGTTACATACATGAAATTTGAATCATAGCACAGAATTGGATGACAATACATAAAAAATTATATTCACATAGCCCTCAAAATCAGAAAACTAAGATAATATTGTACCATGTTTTTAAAACGGTTAAAGCGTAGAAAAGTATTGCTCTAAATTTAAAATAAAAAAATGCAATGAATAGACAAGTAAAAGTTGAGCTATTATTGTTTTAATTACCTGTTGCATTCGCACCTTTTTTTTCCGACTCATATTTAGTCCGTTATAAAAACTAAAAAATTATTTTATTATAGTATAATTTAACTTATCTTATTAAGAGTAGAATTTATTTATTTTAAAAAATACCAATTTTATTTTGTAAAATAAAAATACGACTGTCTGAATCTCATGAAATTTATGAACTGATTTCAATTTTCGCACATGTCATTCCGTAGATTTTAATATTATCTATTAGTTTTATATGTGCTGTTTTCATTTTCAAAACTAAACTAGTTTTGTATATAATTTGAAAAAACCTAAAAGTACATAAAGGCACTGTATTCCAAATTTTGAAAATTTAGCTTCTGTCTATTATTTCGATTAAGGTCATAAAAATCGGGTTAAAATCAATAATGGTATTGTATGGGCTAAAATGCATTTTTCTTAAAAAATAAGTGAGTGGTTTATTACACGAATAATTCTTAACCATAGATAGTAACCGTTGGTTAAATAATTGTAGTGTTACAATTACAAATTAATAGTTGTATTAATGCTATTCACTGTTTTGAATCATGCAATTCCAATTAGTTGTAACAAAATAAAATTTGATTATGTTTATATTATCTAAAATTACAAACTAACAATCGAGCATGTTCATAATAGATATTATTTTTTATTAACATATTTGTTACACACATTGTGTATCTATACCTAGAACATTTTCCATAGATTCTTAACGATGTATTGCATGTGAAATTTGTTTCAGACTTATAGGAATATAGAAATAAAATTTCAAAAATTTGGTGAAATGAAAGGATTTAGTAAATTAAATTGAATTATAAATTAAATTAAATTGAATAGATGTTTCTAATAATAAAGTAAAAAAAGTAAAAAAGTTTCTAATAAAAAAGTATTTCGAAATAATACATAATTTCGAAAATTATTAATTAAAAATGCCATCTTTTAGTCTTTTAGTCCCCATGTTGTTAAAAATCCAACATCATAATTTAAATACGGTGACTGAATGATGATGAACGGTAGTTCAATAATTTAACAATTAATTTAGTAAAACTGCATTAAAACATCAGTCACCTTATCAAATGTTTAACACTTAAAATAATTTAACAAATAGTTTTATAAAATATTTGTCCAATTAATATAAAACTAATATAAAAGTCACCGTCTTTATATTAATCTACTAGATTTTGTTATTCCTTCCTACTCAATGTTTTCCAAAAAAGGAATTCATTTCACCAATAAAGTTACCTTTATAAAAACTTTATTTTGTATATTTTATATGAGTTTTGAAGAATAATTAAAATTTTCTTCAATGTTTTTTTTTTTTTTTTTTTTTTTTTTTTTTTGTGTAATTAAAGTGTTTTATACACAAATATTATTTTACGTCTTGTATAATTCCTGTTTGACTGGAACAATAAAATATTATTTGAATTGGACCAATGAAACATATATTTAAATCGTTTTTATAAAATATTGATATTGATTTGGAGTCGCAAAAAGCTTATGCAACCGATTGACTATCCGTTTTCATACAGATTTCAAAAAAATACAAAAAGCTTCATTTAAACGAATGATTAAAAATCTCCCTTTTTAAGAAAACGAAAAAAGAACTATGTCTTTTAAAGACAATTGTACTTGAAAATTTGACCTGGGAAAATTTTTACATATTATTAATGAAAATAGTCCTATAATAATAAAAATATAAAATATTTGGAAATTTTATCACTTTTTTGACTATCTCAGAAGATATCAAATATAAAAATTATTTTAAAATGTTAGTTTAACAGGTATTTTAACATTTTTTAGATCTTATACACTATTTCAGGAATAAATATTTTTGTCATACTCATATAAAAAAAAAAAAAAAAAATGAAATATAGTACCTACAGCATTCTTTTCTATATGTTGAATTTATTAAGGAATTTATAGGGCATTGCTATTATAAAGATTAACGACTCCAAATAGGATCATATAGATAAATTTATTGTAATTTAACGACACTATCATCGAAAAGTTTGATGAGCCCTTTACCTCGGATACATGTGATTCAGTTCTCCAATTTTATCAAACTTATTAACCATGTTCTAATTCTTTAGAGCTTTTGTTGAGTCTATACTCGTAAGACAAAATTTAATAAATATAAAGTCAATCGATGAAGTATTAAGACTATGTACATTTTTTACTCACTGAAATTTAATTTAAAATTTATCTCTCATTTTTAGATAAATTTTTGTCGGTATATTTTCTTGAAAGTAGGTCAATCACCAAACAAAATGCTTGGTTTAAAAAATGTATTGAATCATTAGTTTAGACTTATAGGCAATGAATCTAAGCTGCTTCAATATTAGTGTCTTGTTGAAAGAGAAGATGGAATATATAAGAGTTGGGGTACAAAAGTACTTGTGTTGAGGAATAAGCTGGACTTATTTCATGAAAATTTTATCAAAATAACAAATATTGGGGAAATTTTATAAGAATGGGAATTTTAATAAATATTTAAAGGCGCTAAAGAAAAGCGGAATCTGAGATATTTTAATCAGCTGGCTCATAATAACCAACCTGGCGTGATAAAGTTAGAAACAGAAATTTTTTTTAATAGAATAGAGTGAAAAAAACATTAGTTAATGAATGCATCGTGCTAACTGAAAGGGCGAATTTATTACATATTTATAAAATCAATACTTGTAAAACGTAGACAAAACAAATGAAACAAATAAGTATTTGATTAATCGCTGTTTTTTTCTTTGAGTAAGCACTTAATTGTTTAATTTTTACAAAGGTTTTTTACAAAATAAAATATGTCATGAGCCTATCTTGAATGGTTTAATGGTATTTCATTTTTCATGATAAATTTTGTCAATTGATACATATATTTTAGAAAATAACAATGTTTGAAAACAAATAATAATAAAACTCTAAAATGTATAAACATTTAATCACATTTGAAATAATACATTTTAAAAACTTTAATCTGTCACTCATTTTACAACACCATCCAAATAAATCACGGACGTATAAAGACGATCAAATCAGATGTGTCACTTTAAGGCGATCAAATTTTTAATATTGCTTTAAAAATTAAAATGGTGTGATTCAATATTTCGTACGAATGCCAATTTTTCATATCAATAGACAGTATTTCTACCCGCAAATATGAAATATATTATAAATTTAATTTATAGTTTGAAACTCCAGGAAATGTTAACGCACTAACAAAATTATGATATAGGTGTTCATGGAATCACCTTATTAGTCCATTTTCATTTGTGTTTATGTCCATCCAGTTACCCGTCATCAAAAAGACTCAAAATCGAAAAAAAAATTAGACAGGAAATTTTGATAAGCTTTTTAAGTATTTAAGTTCGTGAACGGTCAAAACGGGTTTATTAGCTTCAATGGATCCATAGTTCAATTTTTTAACCATAAGAGATGTTAAAAGTACAAAAACAAACAACTTTTCCATAATTAGAATCTCAACAATAATAAATAATTAATTAGATCTCAACAATTTCAGCTCAAATTCATCTAGTAATTTCAACATAAGTAAAATTAAAATACATATTACGATTATTATTATATACAAACTCTTATACCTGAATGTAGTAAATATTTAGTGTATTCTATAATTTTAATGATTCAAAATAGTTCAAACATTGATAATTAACATAATGTGATAATCAACAATATGATATTGAAACGACTTATACTGGTAGTTGTTACTGTACATAGTTTCTATGTCAAGAACTACTGAATGGGTATTTTGCACTATATTAAATTCTGTTAAACATATTTAGAACAACCAATGTATAAGACAAGAAATCTTGACAATATGAAAGCAGAATTTATCTTTGTTCTAAAAAAAGTGATAGTTAAATTTACAGTGTAATGTTTTTATTGCAAAACTAATTTAAAGTAGAAATAAATAAAGTTCTTCAAAAGTATTTTCTTGGAAAACATAAACATAAATGTATTTTGAAAAATATTAATAGTTCAAAAATTTTAAATATTAGCTATAAAAAAAGAATGAAGTTTTAAAATAAATAGTAGAATCTTTATTAAACTTAATATCAATAATTTTATATTAAACACACTGTACATTTAAATGTAAGTATATGGATTAACTTATAAAGTCTGTTATTTGATTGTTTTTGAAATATACAAGTGAAATATAATATATACAATGCATATAATATGATGCATTATGTATACATAATAGCTAGAGTTGATAATCTTATGCAACATATTCAATTACACTTAAAATATAATTTTAGGAGACAGTTTATATAGATTTTGATAAAACTCTTTATTGTTTATACAAATGTTGTTTTATAACTATAACTATATCTAATAGTAATTATATTTATGTACGAACTTTCTACTATAAGTAAATATAAGTTAAGTATGGGAGAATTATAATATTGTTATTATTATTATTATTATTCTGCAAGACTTACTAATGTTAACTTTGTTAAAATGTCAGTTAAGTAACAATAACAACATAATACAAGACAACAATAATATACACAATGGCCAAGAACAATAACATGACTTAATAAACATTATACTACATTAAACGATAACATAATATACGGTATTATTATTAGGATATAAATGGTTGGTATAATATAGAATGCTTTGTACATCCTGCATATGAATAATAGGTGATACATGTTTTACAGTTACAAAAAAATTTAAAACCAATGTAATTTTTATATAGTTGTCACAGAATTCCTGTGTTTTGGCACAGGTAAAATTGTATATGCAATTTTGTCATTGAAGTGAGACTGTAACAATAGTGAGATCTGGAAGGTTATTGCGAAAGTAACGAGATTAAAATTAATTAAATATTCAAAATAAACATAAAATACTTTTATTAATAAAAAAAATAATGGTCTGTGGGCCCAGGAAATTTTAATGACATAATTAACATCAATCTAAAATTTTTATTTCCGTTTTGAATGAGCAAATGATGCTCTTTTTGGAATTCCGAAAAATGTTCGTTGACACCTACAAACTTCAAATGACGGATAATCGTATGTTTATTATTGAAATGGGAAGATAATGCAATTCTTGGGCAAATTCAAAAGTATACTAACATAAATCCTATAAACGTAGGCTCATTTGTTTGCTTATTTACTTAAATAAGCAAGAAAAAATCCAAAGCATTTTGGAATTCTAAAACCAAAGTATGCGAGCAACCACTTTAAGAATTTAATAATACTTAACTAATGCAAAATGCTATTATAACGAAGTATATAAATAATTTTCTCGAGCCTAAATATTACAACTTCATGTGTTTGTTATATGAGTGTGATAAGTATTCCAAATTCTATTTATTCAAGTATTGTAATGTTATTGAGTCTATTTTCTCATTTTGATATGGAATATCAACATATCATGAACTCTATAATCAGCGTGATACCCTTATGTGCTCCAGGAAGTCTTATGTCCAAAAAGTATACATAAAATTGTTGAAACAAACAATTGATTCGATAAGTATTTCTAAGAAAAATAATATATTTATATCCAGTTAAAATATTCAAGCTAATAGTTATTATTTTATCTTACCAAACATATCAATTATACTGAATATTTTTTGTCAATGCATATCATGAAATAGTCAACCATGTTATATCGAAAATAAGTCATACAATTGAAAACTGCTTCCGAAAATAATTGTAGTAAAAATATGTTACAAGAAAAATATGATGAAAGCTTACCAACAAAATACCATCGTCAATGTTAATTGAAAATATGCTTCGAATTGAATGACATTTTCCAAGTAAAGTTTCATTGTTCTATAAGATAGATATTAAATAACTTTATTTCATGTGACACATGTGACTAATGTATTTAACAAAACACATAAATTTATTCAAAGGATACAAGCATATATAGATAGATATACAATTTCTCTGTATAAAATAAACATAAAACCCCTTCGTTTTCTTCTCTTAGTCTATTAAAAATGTCCGCCTTTATGTTTGTGTGACAAATAATACTATTTCATTCAGTTTTGTTCAAAATACTTTTAGTTAGAATCTTACTGTATAAATGTTACTAATTAATTGTCGTGTTCTTAGTGGAATTAGTTTTTAGTATCACAATTAATTTTATTGTGAATAAAATCAATTAGAAATACTACATTTTTACTTTCGTATTTTTAATTCAATAAGGTTTTTTCAAATACTCTCTAAAATACTCGAAGAAAATTCTTAATTACCAAAAGCATTCAGCATTTTATAAAAATGTTCACTTTTAATATTTTGTATTCATTTTTACTTTAATTTTTTTTTACAAAGCCAAATCTATTTCGATACATAATATGCAAATAAATAAATATGTTTATTTGCATATTATGTATCGAAAATATCCTTAAGTAAGAAAATATCCTTATAATGTGTAGTTCCTTTTTTTCTTCGAATTACGTAGTAATTCTCCATATTCATATATAAACATAACTAAAATTAAATGTCTGATTGACGTTTTAAAGGTTATTATTTTTAATTTTTATATTAACTAAAATATTTCCAAAAAATATTTTTTTCAGAAGAGGCATTCCAAAAACTGCAACTCCATAATATAACTACAAAACGCCATAATATAAAAAAAATTTGAAAAGAGATTGTAATATTTTAAAGCACATTTTATATCACATACTTTCAAATTGAAGTTTTAACCGCTTTTTAACGCGGTTTATCCACCGCTGCTAGAAGCACACTCCATTATGTAAAATATTCGCGCAAATAATTCAAAAGATACTTATCCAAAAATTATGAAATTTGATATGCATAATATTGTCATGCAACCGAATGCTGGTCGAAGATTTTCTTTAAAAAAAAAATTCTAAGGTAAAAATCAATATATTATATTTAAAAGTGTTTTTTCGAGTAAATCTTTTCGACAATCCCTACGTTTTCATGTCAACAATAACATTCCAAATCTTTTTTAATTTGCATAAGTATTTTTTTCGTTATTTTTGTGTAAAATTGAAAGATATACAATGTATATTATTAGATGTAATTTACGTCAACAGCTTTATAGAAGCCTACACCATGGTATAGCTGTAAATATGTTAATTCCTCTTAAGGTGTAAATTAAGTTTTTTAATTTTTGATTTTGTCCTATTAACATCTGAATATCTGAGTTAATAAATTTATTCACAGATTTTCATTTTCATTATTATAATATTAAGAAATGAATTAAAATCAAACATTTTAAATGGTAAGCATTTACTAGTTTTGGGAGAGAAAATAAAAATTTGAATTTACAGTTAAAGACAAAAAAAGGTTTTTCGGCAGATAAACAGACATTACGAGCTAGACGAAAGGGAGTAAAAACATTGATGGTTGGCAACGCTACCAATCCAACGCCAGGGCACTGAAAACACACACAAATTTAACTTATTATTTGAATAAAAACAACGCAACAATTAAATGAAATATTTTCTTTCTTCTTCTCCAAACACCCCATTTATGCACTTCTTGACTGATATATCTATTTCCTCTTTGCTACACGACCTAAATAATAACTGTATAAATATTTGTGTATTTTAAATCCATCGCCTGACTTGTTTAAGAAATATTAACCAACATTTTGGGTACACAAATTTATTTTATTGATCATAACGATAGGATATCATTTTTCGTCAACAAATAAAATGACACTATGATCGCACCTAATAAAATATGTATTCGATCTGTATACTCCTAATGAATTACGATGTATCACCAAACCCCATCTATTTCAAACCACATGTGACGTAAACCTTTTATTTTTGTTCATAAAATACAAATTCAAACGAGTATATGGGGGTGAATTCAATACTCTCCAAATCTTTGATTCAATTTTAGAGATATACCAATAATGTATTCATTTAAATAAAGTATTATTCAACTTGTATAATCACACAAATGTAATATATATATGTCGTACCTTTTCTATTATATTCAGTATGTAAATGTTTAAACGTGACTATCATTATTATTCATCACTTGAAGTTAGTTATATTTTTTAAATCAATATCATTTGTTGTAGAACATATAGAATAAAGAGAATGATTCAAAAAATAAAATAAAATAAACAAATAATAATATTACGTGACATTTAAATTCATTGAATGACTGACGACTGCCTACTACCTGCTGTTCAGTGCTATTACGAACATACAAATTTTGATTAGCAACCATTTTTTATTTTTGGCTCAAATTATGAGTATTGTGTATTGATTTAATGCAAATTTTCTATTATGAGTTTCTATTATGTAAAAGTAATTTTTAAAAACAATTATTATTCTTTGTTATTCATGATTTATTGTATTCATTTTAGCGCATACTAAATGTTCTTATTTCAATTTTCCCCCAAACAAACGTCAATTTAAAGAAAATATCTCGTAATCAGTAAATATTGTATTTGCAATGTTTAATTTTTGGTGAAAAATTGTTACTTTATCAATTCGTACGGTTATTTTTAATGTTTTCCGTATGATTGGCCAAAGCAGAGCATAAATATCAAAATATAATTTTTTGTGGATAAATGATATTAATACTAACTGGTATATATCAATTTCTTTATATAATGCAACATTAATTTAATCATAAAGCTAAGTTAATCGTGGCGGATATTATCTATGTTTGGTACAAATCTATGAACAATTTATGTATATTGTGAGTTCGTTTTTATAGCAGCATTTTGTCCGTACATGATGTAAAACATTTTTAAGCGATCTCTATTCAATGAGGTTGTATTTTAAGAGTCTTTCAAGGTGAAATACATAGCTGTTCTTCAAGAGAATATTTTATTATTTCTATATGCTTTTGTTTTTTACAAAATATTTTAATAAATAAATCTTATTTACCAAAGCATATTTTGGAGAAAACTTCATTTTCTATTGACAAAATTCCTGAAATTAGATATACATAAAATTGCAAATGAAAAACAAACTGCTTACTAAATTTGGACCCTTTCATAACTTTTGTTATTTTCGCATAAATTCCCTGAGAAATTTTTATAAATTATCAGTATCGTCGCTAGTCAAAAACTGTTTTATTTTAATATTGGGACTTATTGGACTGATTGCGAAGTTTCTACGTGCGTTTAATATTATTATCCTTTTTGTAAAAGAATGCAATGGGTACTTAATTATAATAAAGTCTTTCTTCAAATAATTTCTATTTTACGAAAGAATCACCTTCATTTAATTGTTTAAAATAATGTATTCAAACTTATAAAATTAATACTATACTATAAATTCATACCAGAAAGAAGTAATCCTTGATGTAAAAAAATGCCATGGGTAGTACATAGAGAATTTTTTATACCCTTGTAATGTCCATACAGTCTATTTGAGAACACACTGGTCTTCTTACATGTATCACATTAACGGTTGCTAAAGATTAGAAAATTTAATAAATGTGTCGGGATGGGAGAAAAAAGTTAAAGCTTTCTTGATATCATATAAGAATCCACTATTTTTATATTTTGATGTTTCTACTTTATTTTGATCTGTGAGAGAATCCGCTATGGATTTAAAAACTTGGTGTTTGCTTTACAAAACGCTTATATACTTTCAATTGATGATCTCCTCCTTTGATACAGTACATTATTTTTAGTGAAGAATGAAGACAATGACATCGGTATCTTATCGCACATTTTATATTATGGTTTCCTTTATGATAATACTTATACTTTCTACAAAATTTACCTGAAATACGCTACTATATATTTTTGACGTGTAAACAAACATGGTATGGCACAATGAGTTCGATTCCAAAAAATCGTACCAAGAACTGCCATATAAAAACATTACTTGGAAAATAAAGTGTATATAACAATTTTTTCAATAATTCGGTTCTCATACATATTATTTGTGTTGCAATAAATTTTAATTAATGAGTTAGTTAACTGTAATTGAGATGGAATCAATTACACAAACACGCACACACGGGCGCACGCAGATTTTTATGCCGCTAAAAAGACTTAGGTGACCACATGACATGAAGGTATGATATAATATCATTTTCCATGTAGAATTTCGTGCGATTACTGCTATTATATGCAAGTGAATAAGTTTATAGTTTATGCGTAATTTACAAAGCGACAAAACATAATGGATTCCAATTTAACTCTCAACATATATTATACGCATACTACAACAAAAAGAAAACAAAAAACAAAAAAATCAAATTGAAATTCTAAGTGTTCACTTGAGATAATTAAAATCAGTCTGTTGTTGAATTTTCCATCCTTCTTACTGACTCACTGTATGAATGAGTGACTGACTAGTCGTCGTTCCCAGTTTCATAGATACATCGTTATGGATGAGAGAAAGTGATGATGGTTCGTTGAACACACCGTCGAACGTTACCGTTGTTAGTCAAGTACCTTTACGTTCTTGTTATTATTATTGTGATATTACCTAGTTAGTTCTATGGTCATGCTGCCTGCTTGCCACGCGTAGTCGTTTTATTTCAATTGTAGATAAGAGAATTCTTCTTCTTCATGAATTTATATATGCGACTACTAAACTGTATTATAAATTGTGCCTCAAAAGAATAATATAAATTTATTATATTATTTCTTATATTTATTTGTTTACTTATCAGTTCTGTTGCATTTGGAATGTTTCTGATCCCACGGTTTAAAGCTATACAGTTTTGATCTAAGTCAAACATCTATGTCAAATGTTAACATGATAAATAGCTATAAAAACGGAGAATAACATACCAATTTTTTGGTTTTTTATAAGCTTTCTATTTTCAGAGATAAATTAACTCTTTGAAAAACCTTTTTAAAAGTTGAAAATAAAAAAAGAAATCAAAAAAATTGTATTTATTTACAAAATCCGTTTTTATTGAAGTGTATCATGTTTTATCTAGATGATGATTTTAGATCCAAACTATTGAAACAATTTATTATAGAAAATATAAGACTATTTTTAAACTTGTTTTAGATATGTTATAAAATTTTGAGATTTGTTGAAAATTTTTTATAAAGTTATACTTCTTTTGGCGCGTTTGGATGTGAGTGAATTTGTAAGGTAATGTAAACTGAATGTAAAATATATATATATATATATATATATATATATATATATATATATATATATATATATATATATATATATATATATATATATATATATATATATGTATATATATATATATATATATATATATATATATATATATATATATATATATATATATGTATATATATATTTATTCAGTTAATTTTTCAAATTTAAATTGAGCTTTATTAACTGCGTTGACTATTCTTCTCCAGTCCTTTTATTATTTTATTGTAATTAATTATTTGTATGCAAATAAAATTTGTTTTATAATGATCCCAAAGAAGTATAACTTCTGACGCTCATACATGTAAACACATCCATTTTTTTAAAAATTGCATTTTAATTATTAATTTCCGGCAAAATATTGCTATGATATTAATCTCGACACATGCTAGTTTTAATAAAATTCAATGACATATTCTCTTAAGATGAGTGCTCTTTCACGGATTCTTGTAAATTCCTTATTTAGTAGAGCTCTGTTTAATCAAGATATGTTCAGTGATAACCATAAATAGTCAGTTAATTAATAAAATCGTTGATTTTACATATTTAATTTAATTCATAAAGTATAAAGGTAGCTTATTAGCTAATTGTAAGTATAAATTATTTTTAATGCAACAAGTTCAGAAAATACAAAAATGTGGCTACTTTTACTGGTCTATTTATACAATACATATTTCTCTTTATATATGACTTAATTTGCTTACTTCTTTCACTAGAGATATCTTGAAACTAGTAAATAAGATGATGTTTTATAGATAATGCTCAGGCTAGATGCTATAGTTTTTAAGCAGATGTGTATAATTTTTTTATGATAAAAAAAGAATTATTAAACAGACAACGACCTGAATCTCCCAAGCTTATTTAAAACTATAAAATATACTAATTTTTTGGTGTATTTGATAAATAAACAAAATGAATTCTGATAAATAACTCAACACTACATAACAATCGAGTAGTTAATAGGTAAAAATAGGAAACTCATTCAATCGCCGGATAAATAAATAATGGATAAACTGTTTTAATCACAGCAATCCAATTTACCGCCATAGGTTCACTTTTACCCGTTTATATAAATTTTAACAATACAGACTTGAGGCTGGATATAGAGGTCAACAATACCGTGGTTTTTAGTTCCGGGCAATGGGCATCTTTTTTAGTCCGAATGTTTCGCAATGGCTTAGTTCGTATGCAATTGAAAGTATATGCAATTGAAATACATTTTTCGGGCTTAATTTTAATTATTCTGAAGAGAGAATTCACATAGTTTATGTAGGTTGTTACGGACAAGACTATTCAGTTAAAAATAATATTAATGACATTATAAGCTTATTACTCTTCTGATTATTTATACTAATTTTGTTTTTTAAATTATTTGCATTTGCCCCTATATTTTAAACTTTCTTAATTTTGTAAACAAGTAACTTAAAAAATAATAATTATTTATATTACTTTGAGTATCAAATTGTATATAAGAAAGAAAAAAGCAAACGAAAAAAAGAGCTTGCAAAGTTCAAAATCTTTACTGTTAATAAGAGTGATTTTCTTAGAAGGGTTTTACAAAAATGATGTTTGTTTTGTGTACAAATTCTAAATAAATTGAATATTAAAGTAGCCAACATTTTGTCAATTTTATTGAATTAAATAGTTTTCATATTACTTTCGAGACAATATTCCAGAAATTTTCATTTCTGTCTTTTGGGTAAAATTATTTAGACGAATTTGCGAAATTATAATTTTGAAACTATAGTGAACGAATTTTAATAAATATTTGGTAAACATAAGTGAAAGTGTTCAGAATGGTCCCATTTTATAAACATCTCACCAACCAATTCCCATTATCTAGAGAAATTGTCGGGCATTAGGTGTTTTTTATTATTATTTAAACGTCGATATTACCTGAACCGCACATTCCATTTCAATAAAATTTAGTATATAGGTATTATGTGTGTTATATAGTATTACATAATTTTCAAAGTTTAATAAAATCAATTAGTTTTAGGATTCAGTTTTAAAGGTTACTGAAATTTATTATTCTAAAAAATTGCTTAAAGAATCTGCTAAAACTGAAGCGGAGCAGAATAAAAAACTAAAAAGAGTACTGGCATAATTAATGCGTAATAATTGTATAATTTCAGTCTAGCGAAATAATTGGCTAACAATAAAAAATTTGAAAATAAATACAGAGGTATGAATTACTTATTTAATTTATTATTTGTTTTACGAAATTAAAAAATTACATAAAAAAACGGGAACATATTTTTATATGAAATTATTTTATCACCCAAAACGGGCTATTATATGATTACAATTAATATGTCAAATGCAATTAATGAACCAAACTTCGCCTTCATCATAAATCCAGAATGCATAGGGCCATCTTTGTCTCAAAGTTTTAACTAGAACTAACTAAAAATTGGAAATATTTAAAGGATTACAATAACATGGCTGATATGCAATTTATAGGATTCATAAATTATGTACAATATTTGGAGCATTATGACTAATGAAACATGAAATCTCGATTGTTGGAATTCTTAATGCAGGGTACTAACCATATATATTAAAAACAAATTATGTAATTATAAATTAAAATTGGATTATTCAAAAAGGGTATATATCTAAAAATAATGGTTAAACAGTTTAGTACAATTTAAAATTGGTTCTTCACCGTGTATTCTCGAATACACTTTTATTTTTTTTTAAGATAGTTTTCTAATGCGGCATTATATCAGCAGCACGTTGTATATAAGTCTCTCCACCTGGTTTCACCGACAAAATAGACCGAAACCCCCACAATACGCAGTAAGTAAGTTACATATTTCTAAATGTGGAAAATAATTATACCACATAATTGTATGCCTTTTATTCGTTTCTTTTTAAACAATTGTTGCGAAAAATCGATGTGGTAATAAAAATTTTTTTGGCCATTTCGGGCATGCACGGAATGTTAAAAAATACAAACTATTATTGTTTTTAGTAAGACAAAACGAACAAGAAAACACAAAACGTAAAGGAACATGTATAATTTTCTTTGTACAATGACTGAATGAAAACCTGAGCAAATCCAATACAAAATCAATATCTTCTCTATTTGTTCTACTGAAGTTTTAAAATGTTACTTACTTGTTCTAACAACATCAAAGAAATATATCAAACTTGCTGACTGGTTCTTTGGCCTTGGTACACATTTGATAAGAAAAAATGTGTTTTCATTTTTGAGGCTATACATCCATATAAATTTTCCAACAAATTCAAACCTCAAATGAAAAATATAAATATATAGAATCGTACATAAGATACCAATCAAATCAAAATCAAGTACAATTAATGGACTGATGATTATTTTATTAATTTTATTTACATAAATAATTACAGTGTTAAAGGTATGGCTTTATATTTCGATTAGACAAAGTGAGTTATTGCAAGTATAATATAACTATTATATTTTTGTTTAAAAACAAATTTTGGCACGTTTCAGTTTTTTTAAGATTTAAAATATAGTATACAATGAGATCTTTATACTACCTATGTAATAATAGATTTTATCTGAAAAATTCTGTCCGATAGGATATAAATAATTCGCCCAACAGTTAAGTAACGCGAATATAAGCCTTTGAATCATACACATAGTTCAACATAGAGCGAGCAAATAATTCAATCAGATACGATAATTTCAGAACGAAATACGAGTTCTTGTAAAAATGAAATAAAATACTAATCAATTTTTGTTGAAATTGAAGGTACTTTTTATATTTCTTAAAAAAAGGTACAATATATAATATGCCACTCAAACTTCTCGCAAGGCTGTGTGTTACATGAACGGAGAATTGACACAATTCTATATATTTTACAGAATTCTATATTCAACTTTGGTGTTGTAATGTCGATAAAAATGTTTTCTCTTTAAAACATTTCAAGCTGTCGCATTACTTTTATGACTTTTAACTTATCAGTCATTCATCATAATTCAATTTTTTGAAAAGGAATGAAATATATAATATCATTTGAAAGCATATGTTTTCATACCAATAAAATCATTTTAAGCATGATAAATTACAAAAACTTCAATTCAGAAAATAAATTTTTGTATTTTTAGAAACGTTGAGTAAATGTTGTGGAAGCAACGTAATACTCTTATGGTCTGTCATAACAAATTTGGGTGAAATAAAATCAGAACTAAAAATAGAGTTGAATTCTATCGTTATTTTATAATTATTTTTATGGCCGCACATTTGACGAAATGGCGTTATTATATGTCTTTCCTACATTGTAAAATTTTCTTGCTCTTCATTTTTACACCCATAATATGTTTTAATTCGTACCTTCATATAAAATATTTAAGCGTGTGTTTTTAACGCTAGAAAATAATGAAAGTACTGATCAAATTTTGTTTAAAGTGTAAGAATAACTTTAGAAGTGCAAGAATCAATTAGTCCTTCGTATGTTTACCACACTGTTGTTTATTTATCCTTCGGAGATCATAAATGATCAAAAGTGATATTCTGGATCCTTTGGATCCATTGTCCCCCCATCTTTCAAACTATAAGATTAAATTGAATAAATATTGTTCAACATAAACAAATTTTGTGAAACATTTTCTCATAAACTGTTTGCCGAAATTAGACTCGCCTCAAATTCAGTCAATAAACAAATAATTATACCTAATACATATTATGTAAAAATATATTATTTTCTTAGTGAATAGTAAATGTGTTGATACTGATTTATTAATGTTAATAATTAAAATTAGTTTAATCTGATTGATTCTCAGCCCGATATTGGGTATTTAATTAATTATTTTACTTGCCATTTTCACTAATTTTATTTTGGTATTCTAATATATTTGTTATTATACATATGTATTATAGACCAGGGTCGATAATTCTTGAAACCTAAAAAATATAATCGTAGGATGAAACCCATTGGAAATGGAATAGAATAACAAAAATGAAAGAAAAAAAATTTGTGGACGATCTGAGATCGATGAGTGGAAGGGAGTGAGTTTTTAAGGGTAATACACGGTTTTACTCTAAGTTCGGCAAAACTACTAAAGTCCTGTGGAAAAAAGTTCACTAGCGAAGTTGTAGGCAATAAAAATATCTTCTTTTTTTTTGTACTTTCACTTTTTTGACATAACCTCAAAATTTATGAAATAAATAGGTTATTTCAATTTTTTACAAAAAATTATTATGTCCTTACCGTTTTATGGTCCAAATACACTGTAATTTTTTTGATTTTAACTATTTAATTTTTTACTTTATTTTGAACAAATGTCGAAAAAGCACCCTAATTTTCAATCGAAAAAATTTTGAGGTAATGTGAAAAAAGTGTCAACAAAAAAGTAGATTTATTAATTACCTACATTTTTGTATTAAAACTGTTTTCCATTGGTCTTCTAGTTTTGCCGGTATTCTAGATACAGCATATTTTACCCTTAAAAACTCACCCCTTCCAGTTCCCGACGTCTTATCGCCAGTAAAATATTTTTCCCTATCTTTTTTGTTATATTCTCTACCGTTTCCAATGGGTTACATTCTACTATAATTTTTTTTTCACCTTTAACCATTTTTAAAGGATTCTACCTTGGTTTATCTATATATATAAAAATCAATGCCACTTTTCGTTGTAATTTTATAACTCATAAACGTGCTCACCTATCCAAACCAAATTTAGGCTTTGTTCGGACTATTTAGTAGATGGTTTATGTGAAGATTGCACAAAATCGGTCAAGTGGTTCTTCATTCATCCCATTTTTGTAAGAAATGAATTCAATACATGGCGGATCATTTTGTTAATGGGGATTTTGCTGTCAAAATTTATTGATTACCTTGGAAATGTACAACAAAGCTTTGATAATAATTGAAGATATGTGTCTAACGATTGCTAATAAAGCATTAGTATAATTGGGTACGACCGCACCAAATCGTGACATGCATGATTTGTTCATCGTGACATCGAGCCAATCGTGACATGCATGACCGAGAATTGCAACGTGAGCAGGAATTCAATTCTAATGATTTGCGTTTATTTGTACAATTGAATATAACTGAACTAAATATTCAGCTCAGCAAAACCATACATATGACATATTCCAATAATGCTGGTGGATTATATTTCTTGGATGCACTTGGTGGTACAGACAAAACGTTCGTTATATCATTGATTTTAGCGACCATTCGATCAGAACAGAAAATTTCATTGACACTTGCATCTTCGGGAATTGCTGCTACATTGTTAGAAGATGGTCGGATCGCACACTCTGCCTTGAATTGCTATTGAATGCACAGGTGATTGAAACTCACCTCACTCCAACCTGCAATATTTTGAGAAATTCTGCTATGGTAAAAGTTCTGAGATAAACGTCAATTATTTTATGGGATGAGTGTACAATGGCGAATAAAAAATCACTAGAAGCATTTAACCGAAAAATACAAGATTTACGTGATAACCAACAGCTTTTTGGTGGTGCTTTGATATCACTGTCAAGGGATTTTTGTCAAAAATTGCCTGTCATTCCTCGATCAACTCCTGCTGATGAAATTAATGCCTGTTTGAAGTCATCAGTTCTTTGGAGATATATACAAAAATTGACCCTGAACAATAATATGCGTATTCACCTACAAAATGATCCACTGGCCATGAGTTTTCAAAACAATTGTTAGAAATTGACAATGACAAAATACAAATCGACAGTACCAACGGATTGATCGCTGTACCGAACAATTTTTGTACAATTGCGCAATCGATAGATGATGGAATGTGTTTTTCCGAATATTCTTCAGAATTACAGTAATCATGATTGGTTGAGAAAACGCGCCATTTTAGCACCGAAGAACATTCATATAAATGCCATTAATTTTCAAATTCAAGCGAAACTGCCAGGTGTAGTCACGACATATAAATCAATTTACAGTGTTATGAATCTAAATGAGGCAATGAATTATCCAATTGAATGGTTTAATTATTTAGAACCGGCTGGTATGACAACGCATTGCTTGAATTTGACAGTTGGTTCATTGATTATATTATTCCGAAATATTAATTCACCAAAACTGTGTAATGGCACCAGATTGGCAGTAAAAAAGTCATTGCCAAATTTCATTGAAGCTACGATCTTAACTGCTAAATCGAAAGAAGGAGTTGGTTCCAACTCCTTATGATTCCAACTGATATGCCATTTGAGTTCAAACGATTACAATATCCTGTGTGTTTATCATTTTCGAGGGCAAACACTTCACGTTTGTGTTTTGATTTTCTAGGTAAAATGTTTTTCACATAGCTAACATTATGTTACCTGTTCCTGATTGGAAAATGGAAAAACAAAATATACTGTTTATCCAAATGTTTTATATTAAGTTTAAAAAAAGATAGCAATCATAAAAATATTTGTTTGTTTGAATAAATGAATTTGATGTTCCAATTAATTTTTTTTATTATTTAGTTTGATATAATTTTAGTGTTTTAATTTAAAATAAAAACATTGATATAGTTTAAATTTTGTGTTTTATTTGAAAGCATTCAAATTTTCTGATACATCAATTTTACAAATCCCAATACCTTAGTTCTTTCTCTATATTTGGCGAAATTTCTAATTGAATGAACTTTTTTTTTTTTTGTTACAGGTGAGTACCGAACAATCCCTTCAATCGATAAGACATGTAATGTATTCAGTAAGATTTATATTTATTTAGTTTTATACTTAGTAAATTATTTATTTGTAATTGTAAATAAATAATACTTTTATATACCTACCTATCCTTTTATATTGAATTGAAACTCCTATTAAGTATATATATATATATATATATATATATATATATATATATATATATATATATATATATATATATATATATATATATATATATATATATATATATATATATATATATATATATATATATATATATATATATTTATAAAGCAGGGCAGTGATCGCCACAGGACCGTGATACAAAACAGATAAAAGTAGAAATGTTCTAAATATTTTTCTTCAAAAATCTTTTAAAGAGAAGAAATACAGTTCTTTTTAAACAAACAACTTTTTGTCGATTCAATATCATTAAATTGACATATCAAATAAGATGTTAACAGATTCTAGTTAGTGGCTGAAAGTAAGAAAATAAAAATTTATTGAATTATATGGTACAAAAATTTGATTGATATTTCAATTTCTTTTGTTTGACTCTCATATTTGATTTTCTACATAAAATGAACCAATAAAACATTGAATATAAGAAGTTGATAATAGCATATTGCGGTTACCATTTTATTCTATATATATAACCTATAGGTTATTCTTTTTGAACTCGGAGCGTAGAAAAATACATATATAAGCAAGTTCCATGAAACTTTTTTCTATAAAAAAAAGAAAATTTATGCTCCTTTAACTTTAGGTTACAATTTACGCTTGAATAAAAAGTTATTAAAGTTGTTAGAACAACTTTTTGGCAAAAGCTAAAACTATACCAACTCGTAAATTGATTCATCTTCCAACACTGTACTGATAAAATGGAGAAAAATCCACATTCGTATTTTAAATATGAATCAAGATTGATTCATATAATTCTCTTAAAGAGGCCCAAGGGCATAATAATAAAAAAAACTTAATAAAAAATTTTTTGTTTGAATAAATGAATTTGATGTCCCAATTAAATTTTTTTATTATTTCACTTAATACGTAGCGAAGCACGTACCGGGCCGCTAGTATATTATAGAAATAGGTTTTAAGTATATTTTGATGTTATATTTTCCATATACAAATAAATATTTAAAACAAAAATATAATGGGAATTTTTAAACAATACCTACACCACGCCACATAATACACAATATATAAAATGGTTAAAATGTGTAAATAAACTTGTATATAAGAGGCTCAAGAGTATTATATTTTTTTTCTAGTTTAAAGTCACAGTTCAAAATATGTCATTAGTTCATCAACTGTGATTAAAGTTCTGCCCACCACTCAACTACCAAAATTATATGTCGGTTGCCTGTAAACCTGAAAATTGTGAAAAATAGCAATAGTAATCGGACAAAGGATACGTTTTGTTACATGCTGGACATAATTCTTTTGTTTTATAAAATTCATCTTATAACAATAACAAAAACATAAATGTCGGGGGCATTAAAACATTTAATGAGCTTCGAAATTGAGAACAGTCTACTAATTTTTTGTCAGGCTAAAGTTGTTACACCAATCATATAATTGAACCATATACAGATTTTTAGAAATATATGTATGATATAAATATATATATATATATATATATATATATATATATATATATATATATATATATATATATATATATATATATATATATATTTTAATATTTGAAATAAATATTGTTCACAAGGTCTTGTAATACCGACTTTGAAATTTTAATGTAATTTTGTAAGTTTTTTGAAAGAATATCTCCTTCGTGTAAATATACCGACATTCAAGTTATAGAGTATATATTTGTAACTTATATTGCTGACTACTCTACCTTATAATTTCAGCTTTGAGAAAATGATGTACGCCTGGAAACTCTGGAATCTAAATCAATTACTTCGGATCATGTTTGTAAAAACTTAAACTTTTTTGCTTCAATTATAAAAATTTGGATGTCGACGTGTTGAAACTTCCTGATCAACTTTCATTTCGCGTTTGTCTGTCGGTCGGATTGTTGGAGCCACTTGTTCAATCGTACGTGCATAGCCGTAAAACTTCTGAATGAATATTTATAATTTTTTGATAAGCAGTTATAAAGATATTCGGGATGATTCCCTTTAAGAATGATCTCACTCATTATTAGCTTTTTGAAGATACAGATCTAAAAATAAACCTTTTATCACTTCCGCTACCTCGTAAACAGTGCATCAAGTGCATCAGTACATTTTGATATTATTATATGTAGATGCAGGGTATCTGTTTACATAAGCCACTTTAAAGAAATAAAACATAGAAACGAAAAACCGTGAACAAATGTAGTCTTACTTTCACAATTTAGAAGGAAATATATTTTTTCATCGCATATTCAAATTAAAATTGATTCGTTGAAGACATTCTGGACATATTACGCAACCATATTCAAACATCGCAAAATAGTTCTGGATAATTATTGGCATTGTAGTTTTGATATAATTATAAAGATTTTCCTCTATACTCTGAACATTTTTTCTTAAGATATGATTGCAAATCAGTTAGTTATTTTTATTCAAAGCTATTATGTAATTATTTGAAAAATTTTGCAATTCATAAACGCTTGATTGAATTTTTGATTTATATGAAGTTTTCATATAACGTTAACGGCTTAACTCAAAAGCAACGAAGCTGGCATGAAGTTAATTAATTTGAAAGTGACGGAATCCTGAAAAATATATTTTTTCGAATTTTATTCTATTGTGACCGTTTATTTGTTAGTATGTGCGTACAATATTTATTGTGTGAACAAGGATAGTTTTTTATTCTTTTTTTATTATTTTTATCCTTGTATACTACTACTATGAGCGCCTACATAATTTTGTTTGAAACGGATGTGCTAAATTGATTGTATGTGACTGTCTGTGGCTGTCCGTCGACTCTAACAAACATAATAAATACTGATACATGATAAAAAATTTTAATAATGTGAATATAAAAAGATTAATAATATAGAAAAGAAAATGAAATATTCTGAACTATTTGGGGTGAACAGATACTATACACATTCCGGATTATATTAGATAAATAAATAATAAATCAGGCATAAATCATTTACAATTAATTTTTTTATTTAATGTTTTTCAGATATTTTATAAAACATTAGATTTAGACTGAAAATAAATTAACATTGTTTGTTTTAAAACGGTTTGTATTAAAAAATTTCAACCTAATTATTTAAATAATGAGTCTAGTGATAGTTCTTATAATAATTGTTTTAATACCCGCATATACATTAGGGTATATTAAATCTCGTGTAAAGTTTGTAATGCTTAAAAATGTTGAAGGATGTTACATAAGTTTGGTATGAGTGTTCATTATATGATTTAATTAAATTCCCTGTCATAATTCTAATCGTTTTTGCCTGTTTTAGTCCCAAAATTCAGTTTAGAATACCCGTAATAATCATATATAATTATTTTAGTACAAACGTATTTAATAATTATAAACAGTTCTAATGTATATTATCTTATTATCTTATTATCTTTATATTTTAATTTATTTTCACAATAATTTTGTCGGTGGTGAGATTAGGAAATATTAATCAAGCATAGACCCGTTTCTTAGGAATCAGATGAATCAGGAAACCTATGGAAATTGAAAATGTGTACAATCTTTAAAATTAATGGATTTTAAAAATGAAGGAAGTTTATAAAAGGACAATTATACTGTATATTTAATATTTTAAGATACATTTAAGATACGAGTGAAAAAGCTTCTATGATATAAATCAACTAAAAAATTATATTCATGCAGCAGTGCCAATGCAATAATGATCTATATACAACGGATGGGCGAACAATTGAAGATTTAAACAGCTGTCGAGCCAACCCAGTTGGTGTATAAGATACCTGAGGCATTCTTTGAGCATAATTAAATTACCACTATGATTTATTTTTTGAATAAAGTAAGCCCATATATTTTAAATCAATCATTTGTTACAAATACCTGCTTCATCATTTATTTTTTATATCTATTGCCTCAAGTGGTTTCACTTGAAGTTTATTTTCAATATAATATATACAATTTAAAACAATCTCGATATTCAAAATGCCAATCTTTTTAGTTCAATATGCTTATACCCTCGAACCCTCCTTAAGCCGTCAAAAAAGTATAAACATGGTAGTTCCTCAAATAAGCATTTATATGTGCGAGAACCTCATCATTTGATGTAAATAGTTGTCCATTGAGTCTTTTTTAAAATTCAAAATAAAAAGTCATTCGGCATTCGACCAAATCTGATGAATACGTCGGATGGTATATGGATTTGAAACTTTAATTTCTCAATTTTAGCCATTGAAACTGCAGTTTCTGCACTCTACCCAATATTTTGTTGTTCCTAATTTATCATATAAAGTTAAAACGATGATATTTTAAAACCCAATCTCCTGTATTGTCTCAACTATTTCGCGGATTTTATTTTTCATAACTAAACAAAATATTGTGGATTATTTCGATTATTTCTTGAGTACTGTTATCTACAACACGCCTTCAACGATGTTCGTCTTTTGTTATTGTACGGTCAAGATTAAATTTTGTTTTTAAGGTTAACACTGTTAACTCACTTTTGTCCATGTTTTTAATCAAACAAAAGCTGTTTACCTAAATGGAAATCCGTTTTTTGCAAAGTCAGAATATCAGGCGAATAAGTACTTTACTTATTTGTCGGCAATAATTAACAAAAAAACAAAAATAATTCAACTTACTTTTTTATTACCTTGTTTTTAAAATGTTTTAACATAACCTCTAAAGCTTTGATATTACACATGTTAGGTGGGAATTGCATTGAGCAACATGAATGGATAATCAATTTCTATATTTGCCTATACGACATACTAATTTTAAAATTATCATGAATAATAATTGGTTTAAACGAATAATTTTATTAGTTAATAATTATGTGCAATTGTTTATTATTGTAAAATCACTACCTATTATATAAAGTATAATTTTCTGCAATTGTATTTTCAATGATAAAACAAACAGACGTGGAATGAGTGGACGGACAAATAGGCGAAGCAATTGAGAATATGTTTGTTTAATGAAAATAATCTCATGAGATATGTGTATGGTGTTAAATTAAAACTATGATTGTAGTACATTCAAAAACAAAAATATGCATAAATTTATACAATTCAAGTAACGTGCATATGCTTTCAAATGGTAAAAATAATTTTTAAAATATAAAATAAATAATTTTTATATTTTTTCTTTTAAAATATTGTTTGCTTTTTAATCATTGCTTAGAACTTTTAGTGTTCATTTGATAAGTTGATAATTACATGGTTATTTTTAAAAATGTAATTTAAATTTGGGTCACAGGCTCCAAATATAATTAATTTATTTTCATTAATTTTTTTATTATTAATTGAATAAAAATAATTATCATATTTTTCAGACTGTAAAAATTTATGTAAGTTACTAAATCACATGCGTAAACCAATTAAATCTATATCCACTGTTAATATTACAGAAGATACTTAAAATTTAAATCAGTAATTACTGATAAAGAAACAAATTTAGATATATGTTTTTATGACATACTTTTTCACGCAGTTAGAATGAACATTACAATGGAACAGGTTTTCTTTATTCCATATATTTAACTTGTGGTTACGTTACGTTATAACAGGATCCACTCTTATAAGAGAAGATCAAGCTTACCTGTCAATTGGACTGTAGCTGAGTCGATTAGGTTATCCACTTTTCCTTCCCTGTAAGAGTTAAAATTATAACAAAACGTTTCGGTTTCGTAGTGTTGAATCTTTGTGAAGGTCTCTAATTTGGATACCTATACAAAATCAAATTTTTATTAATTGGTATTGAATCTCTATGTCTCATTGAAAGTCGATGTTGTTAATTGAGTTATTATTAACTTTATTAATTTAAAGCCAAGTGACCGATTGCGAGAAAGCTCACAATCATCGCAGTGCAGCACAGTAAATAACAAATGTGTTACTATGTGTCAAAATGGAATGCCTTAAAGTCTCTAATCTTTACCGCATGATTTTGACGTATCATTGTCCTTGGGCATAATTGCTTGCCTTTTCTCCAACTACTATTTCCTGGCATAGCAAAGTAAATAACTATTATCACTTTTATGCTTCTAATTTTCAGCAATCTTTCTTTGAGGTTATCAAATGTCTGAGTCTCACATTTACTGAAAACTATATTGATAATTGTTTAGAAAATATTTTTGACTTAGTATTTACGTTCATCATGCATCAACATGCGCTTCTTATAATGTAGTACACGAAAGTGAACATTAGTTGGTAAACTAGAATTTCCTCATAAGCTTTGGTTATCCATAATACTATTATGGATACACACATATATGGATTATATTATATATTTGGATACCAAACTTTATTGCTAAACCTCTGTGGTAAAAAAAATAATTACTTTATTCTAAACGAATATTATACAAAAATCATTCATTTATGTATGGTTAAAAATATTTAAAGACTTGGGTTATATACGTGCATCTATCTTTTAATTAATTTAGAAGAAACAAACAATAAAATTAAATTAATAATAAATTGATAAATAACAACTAACTTATATTAATAACTGTTTATATTACTATGCTAAGTATTATAATCCCGAAATTAAATATTGAAATCGAAACTAACCTAGATTCTGGTATTGATTTGTCAATATTTAAACTTTGTGCATTATTTTTAAATTATTAATATTTAAATATTAAATACTTGAATAAAATTATATCTTTCATCTTTCTTGTTGAGTTCACTAAATCAATAACGCAATAGGAATACTTAATGTCCTCTTTTATGGGGTTATCATGTGTATCGAAGGGCAGAAGGGCTTTGATTAACAAGAACGGATTTAATAGGTTAATTTCTTAAAATTTTGTGTCTCTCAATAATATTTTTAGTTTATTAAGAGGTTTATAAAAACGTTATTATGTGTTTAATTGGATCTAAATATTCATAGTGATGGAAAATTATTAAAAGCTGTATTTTTTTACCCGAATGAGGCATCATATTTAATTTTGATCATATTAACCATTTTAAGATCACCTCAAGATACTGAGTAGAATCCTTGGGACAATTAAGATCTGATATATGAATCATTAACGTAAAATTTTGCATACTCTGCATGGAAACCTTTTGAAATTTTACCAATGATATTTCGATAGATTAAGGCATGTTTAGCAAAGGGCTTCAGAGACTTATTGAGTGTGGACAAATTCTTTGTTTAGCAACGCTGTAATTCCAATCTGATCCCATTAAAATGTAATTTGAGATTTTAATATTATTTTGTTGTAAAGACTGGATAATAATTTTTAATGAATAATAAACTTATAAAAGACAATATATCACAATCAAACTAATCCGGATTTTAAAACCTCACGTACGGACCACAAAAATTGATTAATTTTCCATACAAAAATAAAGACATTTGTGTAAAAACTTTTTTGTGAAAGATAAGGAAAAACATAATAATATTTTATGTGCTTACCACAATACATCACTTTGTGGTTTGATCAATAACAATTAGGATATACTACACAAAATGAAACAACACACAAAGAACCGACATGAATATATTTGCAATGTACGAACTTGTTAGAGAGTGTGTGTTCTACACAGAAGGATGAAATTCTGTGTTTGCAATGGGAAGGGTATCATCCTTTTCAAAGAGAACAAGGGTCATTATAATACATTGTTTTCGGAAAGTTTACACATACAAACATACATATATATATATATAATATACATGTACAACAAATACACCATTTTATGTGTTACAATAACAAATCAATAACCATTTAGTCACATATTCATTTATCATCATATTAAGTACAAAATGATTTGTAAAGGTTCAACATACATGTTCATGGTAAATTGTCATAAATAGTGATTCAGAGTCTTAAATTTGCGATCTTATGATGAAATGCATGGTAAAATTAATCGACAATAATTCATAAGTTATTTGCCCAAGACGTAAAAAGTCTTTTTACAATTTAATTTAGGTAATATACAAAAAATTTTCATAATATCTCATAGTTAATTGATCGTTTTTTACGAATTCGTGTAGGTCTACATGCCGTTTAATCTAGAATTACTTATCCGAAGCCCAGCTACCACAAAATGATTTTAGTCAACTTGTACAAACTCGACTCCTATAATTTGAAATGCAAAGCTTATGATATTTGAAAACCCATGCAACTAAATTTTTTTTCTTATATTTTTCTTAAAAGAGTTTATAAAATGTTGCCGGATATGTAAATCCAAAATTTCGACATGTCATAACATTTCAAAGTTACTTGAACCTAAATCCAACGTTTTTAGACAGATGTGTGCGTGCATATATACGCGTGTATGTAAGTGCGTTCTATATGTATTATAAGTCGTCTCGGTTATATTGAGAACAAAAATAATGATATCGACGTGGAACCATTTTCATGCGTAATAATGTAACTTGCGTAAAACTGAATGACGTTTCGGGTGAACGGGTTTTTTGTTGAGAATAAAAACACCTTAAAAAAAGACAAAAATACCCATATTCGTAATAATAAACAAATTATTCTTCTTCTAGACCACTTGATTATAAAGAATTGATGTTTCTTTCATTAACAATATAAAAAATATATTATTAAGAAAATAGTTTGAGTTTGGATTTACATTATATTGGATATAACTTATTAAATATTCTATAAAAATTGTAATTATTCTATAAAGAATCTTATTTTTTTTAAATGTGTTTTTATAAAGAACTTATTTTTAAAATTGGAAGTATCCAATGAAGCGAATGGGTAAAGACTAATACAAAAGTGAAGAATATTATATAGAAAACACCGTTTTCATTTTAAGGATGTGTGAGAGATTATATTAAAATAAAAAAAGGTTTCAATTCAGTCTTATTAAATCTTCAACTCGTAAATGTTAATAAATTTTTTTTTAAACATTTAATATATTGCTTAAGATTTTTATATTAAATATGTAAACTCCTAAATTACTATGTATGTATTGATTTCAGAATAAAATAATATTCCACAAAGTTTATTTAAACAAATTAAAACGATTTTAAAATGAGTTTAAAGACAGTGTTGCCGGACATTCTTATGCACTAATTAATTTTTCCATTGAAAAGGCATGATTAGGCAGTTTTTAATTTGTTTCTTGAAAACCGTTCAGTAAATTTCAATTTATGCGTAATTAGTTCTTCAGACTACAATTAATTTATTATAGTAGTATTATTTATTATATGAAATTCCTCGTAGTTTTATTCAGTTAACAAAATTAAATTTAATCTGTTTGGCTAACAAATCTCCATAAGGTTACATGCACAATTACAGTTTTTAAAATTAATAACAGTTTTATTTTCATATAGAATTGAATTTATTGAGTTTTTATAATAGGAGAATATACATATAAATGTTACAAAAATATAAATGACATTAAAAATATAATATGATGAAACACATTTCCAAATTTTTATTTAGAAAATAATAAGAGCCACTACCTAAATATTATTATTAAGTTATGTAATTATTAAAGATGTTTGAGTTATGATCCAATTTCGACCATAGGTATTACACTAGTATTAATGAATCTCTCTGTATAAAATGAACATGTACATTATGAAAATTACTGTTTCTGTTATTTCAGACATAAACTATTTTAGTTTGTTCTGAAAACAAATATCTCTCATAATAAACTGAATGTTGATATTACATATTAGACCGGAGACCTTTTTTTATTATAAGATGAACCGGAACTAGTTCATTTGCATGTATGAAAAATGTAAATATAACTTATATTATATTTATTATTTATAAGCCAAATAGAATAAATAATTTTTTTAACAATAAGAAAGTCAATCACGTCAAAAAATAATAATACGTTTCCATTGAAGATTCAAATTAGTGGAATGATAATAGATCAAATGATTTATCCAACTCATTAAGTACCAATCCCACAATATCTCTTTAGCAATAAATAGAATCTTCAAAATCGCACTGATTACGCATTTTATATCAGAAATACATAATAGTAGAGGGGGCTTGTTGATAGTCATTTAGTAACTAATAATATACTCTTAGAAACCAGAATATTTTCGCAAAACAGCTGAATATGAAACAGATTCCATTAATTATTTCATTAGATTTAAATTTTTTTATATGTTTGTGATTAAAAAAAGTGGGGGAAATACTTGCACACAGAAAATAGGATTTAACTATGATATCTGTCTAAACAACTTGACTAAACACTTGACTAAAAGGTTGCGTTACACTCATGTTAAAATCTACTTAGTATGAAGTAAATTACGTTCATGTGGCTCAATAAAGATTTAATGTAATCCATCAAGTGGGGGGAATATAGTGTGTGTTTCAAAACATGATGTTGTTTCTGGGCAGTAAGATATGATACAATCAATATTGTATATAAGCAAAGTTAAATATCATATTTAATATGACATCAATCCAGTATATTATATTTGTAAAATTAAAAACAGTGGCCCCAAAATGGCTGAATTATAATTAATGTGCTTAGCCAATAGAGTGTGGAATTAATAATATGGTCTTTAACCGTCATTTTTTAATTTAGCATCATGTTTATATGGATTTCGCTCGCACCTCATAAAATTATTTATTTGTGAAAGAATGATCAACAAAATGTTATATTTTATATAATAATATTTTTAATGAATTTCGAATGAAATTAGGTTCGTAAAAATAATAGTAACAAGCGAATAAATACAATTAGAAATTCCATTCAATAATTTGGAATGTAATAGATTAAATTCCTTTTCTGTTTAGTGCTTGAATTAATTAAAATATAGAGGAGAGATACAAAAATAACATGACGATACAGTCAGTATAGTTAGTTTTTACTTATTTATCGTTTTTGAAGTGAAACTTCTTTAGGCGCGACTAGGGAGTAACTCAGATTTTTTTTTCTGACGGAAGTAACGTTTCCGCCATTTAAAAATAATAATAATTCTGATTGGTTGTAAGTATGTTTCCGCCATTTAAAAATAATAATTCTGATTGGTTGTAAGTATATGTCATATACTACACGCTTCTTGACTTAATTAAATTTTTTGAAAATCTCTAAATATACTTGTTTATTTATTACTTTTAAAATAAGTAAATTAAAAATAAATTTTCTGACAATTGCGACATTTTATAATATTTAATAACAAGGTTATATTGACATGTGCTGATCTAACCTTCAATTTGCTACTCTCAATTATTTTAAGAAATTATGATGACATTCAATTACCTGTTTCGAATGAATAATATTAATATAACATTTAAATAATCTTTGTAAAGCACATGAATAATAAATATAATTAAATTATAATATAATATTTATTTATTTAAGTTAATATTTAATCATTTCAGTGATATATGTCGTCAACGCCAAAGAAGTTTCACTTCAATCGCGCGTAAAGGTTACACGCACACTTTTTTTTTTTTTTCTTTTGTAATTTGCGATAAAAGGTATTTTTATTTTGAACGATTGTTCTTATTCTTATCGGATAGAACGTCAGTATGACAGATATTTGTTTATAAAGCAACACTAATCAGGCACTTATTAGAATACAAAGCAGTAATTTATAACATCGTAAAACCAAATGCATTACTTACGCATATACTCGTATTATTATTTCAAGTATTAAATGATAAGAAAAATTATTTATTAAATATTTAACTGCAATCTCGATCTTCATGAAAATTCGAGCTTCATCTGTCTTATAAATTTTAGCTTTGTACCAGGCTGTATGAATAATCATTCAATTTTTTTTCTCTCTCTGTAATATTTTTTTCATGATATTTTAACTTTTGTTCTACCCACAATATTATTATAGACAGTTTTATGCCGTATATGTTACTTTTAACCCTCCTCAAATTTTTGGGGCAATAAAAGTTTATACAATATGCTAAATGATGTTTTCTAGTATTACTGTACATAATATCGTTAGTAATCTGACAATTGGTAATTGAATGGAGAATCTCCCAATTTGATAATTTATTTAAAATGTCCATGTTGATCTTAAAATTAAAAAATCTTAAAATTAACAATGTCGAACATTTTAAATCAACAAATTAAATTTAAATGACTTTATTTATATTTACAAACTTATTAACGTTCGTGGAAATATAAGCATTTTTTTTAATCATTTATTTTATATATTCCGGTAATATTTATTTTGATGTTATGATATGTGTTCACGTTTCTCAGATTTTGGACAACGATGTTATTTAAGTGTCAGTATTTTTATTCAGGCTTAATTTTTTCGAAAATATATTTATTTTTAATAGATTTTCATATATTCATTTTGGAATTATAACTGATTATTATTTGTATTTAATGGTATTTTCGTTAAAAATAAACTTTAACTGTAGAAAATACGTTTTATGTAGTAAGAAAGACTCTATTGTCTATTTCCTTTCTTACAGCATTAAAATGAAAATATTTTATTATACACAAATTAATAAACATTTTTCGGTTAGTGTCATTCGATAATGTTATTTTATAAAATAATACATGAGCTTATTAAAGAAGAAAGCTATAATAAGTTCTTGTTAAATCCATTGTATCGATTTAACAAGGTTTTGACATTATTAAAGCTTTTTGCAACAAAAATATACATTTGAAAATAGCATTTTATTTTTAACGCAGTATTTAATATAAAATAATATATAGATCGATATTATTTTATAGTAATAAAAAAAGTTCAATATTTTGTATGTAGCATCACTTGCCTTTACTAGATTCTCTGCTACTTTCTTGGCAGTATAATATATAATTATTGCTCATAAAATGTAAACACAACTGCATCTAAAGCTGTCAATGATGCAACCAAAATAATAATACACTAAAAGGTGTTTTGTATACCCGGTGTGTAAGAAAAAACAATTTAGGAACAACGGCCACTTAAAAAAGATTTATAAATAAGATGCCTGAAGAAAAAGAAAATTAGCATAAAATATTAAACGAAATATGAAAAAACATACTTATCTGAATGACTTATTATATTCAATCATTTTTTCGAATGCAAGCTTTCAAAAATGTAATATCAACAAGTAAAGAAAATTACAGAATTGTTAAGATCCTCGTCATAAAGTTGAGAATCAATGTTTAAATAATTTTTAATAATCAGCTTTCATAAATACTCTAAATATTCACTCTATACAGTTATAACAACTTATAAGTATAATTATATTATGTAATGTGTATAATTGTAATCTAATTATACATGTATATTAGCTAATTTTGAGTTGAAATTGTGGTGAATCATTTAAAGAAAACATGTTTCAAAAAAAGTTTTTTGTTTTGTAAAACGAACAGTTTTTGTAGTGACAATTTTCTTCTCTCGTGTATGGTTCAAAAAACCGTTCAAAAGTTGGGTCATTGATTCATTAGATCCTATTGGTTCCGATTTTATTCATTCCAGAATGTGCCACCAAATTTCGACTCGCCACCTCTTGTTATTTTTTAATAATCTTGACGACGGATAGGTGTACGGGCGGTTGGATTAACGGAAATGGACTAATATGTGGATGCTTTAGGCTAAAAACTAATCTACTTTGACATATTCTATATATGTGTCGAGCATAACTAGTTAACGTATACAAAAACCATTTCGTTTTAATTGTGTTAAAAAATTTCTGTAATTTGTACAGAATTTACTGTACTTAGTAAATATGCTAAGTACATTATATTAAACTTTAAAACTGATATTAGAAATAATATTCTGATTTGATAGATGAGATGTTTCTAAAAAGGGGCCACTCTCTAACATTTCCACTTTTGTTAATCACAAATTTTTAAATATTCGTTCATTAATTGTGTAGATATACGCATTTGCCTGAAAAAGCTTCACAGACCCTTACAATATCGTACCCATTTTACAAAAATTTGCTCAGAAAACTCCAAAATGTTGACAGATATAAACAATTTCAAAATCGATGGTATAAAATTTTTTATTTTTAGTCAGGAAAACAATATTAAATCATGAATACAATTGTGTCTCGGTAGTAATATTAAAATTATTTCTAGATACCTATCCCCAATATTTTGTTTCTTACTAAACTTAAAAGAATTTTAAGAAAAACATTTCATCAGGTGTTTTCACTATTTTAATTTTCCTTACAATCTTATGACATACCATGTACGTTGTATTTTATATAAACCCCCCCTTGAACCTAATATTATTCGTTCACCCTCAAAACTCATATCTAAGCTTTTTGTAGTATTACAACCTTAAAACACCTACCAACACCATTTTAAATATAATAATAACGACTTTTCAATGTAATACACAATAAATTTGACTTCCATACTTATTATTTTGTTTTTATTATAAGTATTTTTATATAAGAAATTGTTGACACGAATGTCGGTTTATTTGAAGTAAAATAATTTTTTAACTAAAACATCTTTGAAACCTCAGATTTGAGAAAACAAACCATTTGATATTCTATTCCAAAAAAAAATTTTTCTAGGCAAAATATTTAGAAAAGTTAATTGTGACATGATGCAGTTTAATATTTGATATTTTAACGCCATGAACTAACTATGTAGTTCGCTGTTTTTTAAAATTCTGGAAAATTTTAATTAATTTGATTATTAAATTGTTCGTTTTTAATATAACAATAAATTTGAGGCTTTCAAGTCTCATTCCGATTACTCAAATCAGACCTGGAAGATCTGTTTTTATTGTGTAGCATATTTATTATAGGAATTATTCATATAAACTCGTCTCCTACTGTTTTTGTACCAGGCATAAATGTAAATATCCCGAACAAAATATTGCAACAGATTCTCGTAGGATCTAATAACTAATTTTCTATGTCCACTCGTCTACCTGTAGCTCAAAATCAGAAAGAGATAGCTAGCTAAAATTCTTGACCGTAAAAGCGGGTTTTAGTTCTTGAGTGAGCAAGTCAGTTGAATTATATAAATCCATTATCCTTAAACTATAGATTGGAAACGAGTGACCTACGTGTCATGTAGTGCATTGAGGGTATTTGGCGTATTTCTGTATGTATATGAACTACAAATGGAAGTTATATTAAAACAGCAACAGTGTAATACAAGTATCTTGTTCATCTCTTTGAAGATAATATTAGTAGCAAACATCTATGATGTTGTTATTGTTGTTTTGTTTTTGTTTATCAACCCTCTTTCCACGACTGGTCCTCTTTGCAATATATGTTCAACATCTATAATTCAACGAAGAATTCTATAGAAAACAAGAAAACACTTAACCACTGTTTTTGTTACTTCATAGTATATATATAAATTTATATTTTGATGAGTAAAAAATGTACGAATCTTTTATTTTATTGACGAATCGTAAATACTCGTTCATTTATAAATTTGACCAGGTCATTAAAATAATAAAAATTCCAAAAATTATTTATGACAGACTTCACTTTAGCTTGCCACGGGATTTCATAATATATTTAAATACTTAGTCAATGACTGTAATGGTGGTGAGTACTTGTAAGCAATAAGAAAAAATCGTGTAGCACTCGGGGACTGCCGCGGTAAAGCTATTGCATAGCATTTTGTATCAACTTATGCAATTATAATTTTTATTTTATTTATTTATTTTATTCATGCAGTATTGCTTTTTCTTACACCTATACACCTATATACTTTCTTATAAACAGCTGCTTATGTATTCGTCCGATTTCGTAGCAGCTCGTTTCCATTCGTCAAGCCACACCTCCTTGCCCGTCGGAGTGGGGAGCGTGAGGTTTTTTTCGTTACGGAATTTCTGGATTCGGTCCCCGCGCTCAAGGCCCGCGATAGAAGCTATGCAATAGCTTAAAAGCACTTGTAAGAAATAAGGCTATCGGTAAGCAAATGGTCAATTATAAATAATTATTGATGTAAGCAAACGTGTGCTAGCCTACAACTATATAGTTAGATTCTCAGCTTTCTTCTGTCAAACACAGCCAATTACATTTCTATACGGATAACCGCATTGTAATTAATAATTGATAATTAAACGTAGATTGACAAAACTAATTTCATGTATAATAATAGGTTATTGCACAGGCGGATGTAGACTATGTGCCGCCTTAGGCCCAATACGCGCCTTTTTTTCTATACGAAAGTGATTTTAAGGTTTATCTGCAGCAATATATTCTGATACGTTTGAGAGACAGATGGATGTAGTCTGATTAAAGTAAAACAACAACTTTGAATCAAACACTATTACTAAAGAATGCTGCTATGGCTATATTTGCTCATGGCTATATTCAATCTGAACTAATAACAAAGCTTATGATTTGAGCCACCAATCAGATTTGAATAATTCTTGTTTTTATTTTATAGCTTATTTACTCGAGAAAGCTATATGCTTCCTAACATATCGTTTCGGTCATTAGGTGCCTGGCTGTAGTAATTTTTAAAATGTGGTTGGTACCTACATCATAAATCCATAATGTTTCATAAAAATCATTTTTACATAAAAATTATAGTCGAATAATGGTTTCCTGATGATAGAGTGAGGAAAAAAGTAAAGCAAACCAGTCAATCTACCTAAATACATATATTTATTGAAAAGTAACAGATTTTATCATATTTATGTAATAAGGATTATATGTAATTGGCTTGAGTTTCCCCTCCATATGATTTAAAATAATACCATTAGTCGACCATTATTTTTATGTAAAAAAATTATTAAAATATATAAATTTATGATATACAACATTTTAAAAATTACTATTATATCCACCTTATGATCGAAGGGATAAGTTGAGAGCCCATACAATAAAATAAAATAATTGTATATTGAATAACAATATTTAATAAAAATATTGAAATATAATATTTTTACATTTTATTATAAATCACTATTTTAATAGTATATATGCATGCATGCTAACTAAATATAACACATAAAACAATAGGTTCTATAGTGTTTGTGCCTACAATTATTAATAAAAACTGATTGAGTGATTATTATGATTATTATTAATAATATAGATTATTACTACCGTTGTATGAATTTTCATTAAAAAAATATTAAATGAAATTTTATTCATTTGTATATTTTATTTTTTGTAGGCGTACAAAAGGATATTTCACAGTATTAATTAAAAAACAAACAAAAAAAAAATAAAATAAAATAAAATAAAAATAAAAACCGGGTGTACTCAAGATAAGATCCGGCAATCTCACCATCATTACAGTTTTTTCAGTCATTACATTTGTCACGAATATAGCTCATTACTCAAAGTCATCGGTTGACTTTATTTTCAATTTTCTTAAACATTTATTTCAATAAATAACAATTTACTTACAGATGATATAAAGTGTTTAAAGGGGTTTTAAGCAATTAGCATCTTAAAAATTCGTAAGTTTTTACAATTTTTTTCCATAGTGGGTCAATTTTTCCTGCTAGAAAAAAAGAAAGTTGGTTTTGTGCCTATGATGAACAAAAATATTTTGCGATCTTATGTAATTACCGGCAATTATTGTCTTATCTTAATGACAATAAGATTAGCTAACGTTAAACATATTTTTAGAGAAACTGACTCACAAATTTGGCAATTTGTCAGTTAATTGCTAACCAAAGTTGATATTTTCCTGACAAGTTTTATATTTTCCTCAATGATTATTTTTTCAACTAACTTCTAACGAAATAAGCTTTCATTATTTATATTTAAAATTTTATACATAACCTAACTTGTAGAATAAATTTCGACTTCTAGATCAAATTTTTTTGTATTTTTATAAATACGTATTTCAACTACAAAGTTGTCATCATCAGTATGAATTAGCGAATTGTAATGATTCTCTGAGGAGATATTACTCGTTGCTTATTTGGTGTCGGTCTGCACATATGAATGTTGGTGTATGCGCAATTTATACTTTCCAAGTATCGGCCAGATTTTCATGTAATAGTTTTTTTAATGAATTTCAGTATCGTTGGCCATAGTTGACGGTATATTTATCTTACTTAATTGTAAAAATATTTTATTTTGTTCCTACGTAAGAAATTCAAAAGATGGGACGCTCTGTGCGAGACTTAAAATTTTACGAACCTTGTAAATTGCACTCCTACTTGATATTTACTGCCAGAAGAAGTTCAGTGTTAAAAGCTGGAGTACAAGAAAATATAATTGAAAACTGTACAGTGTAAATGGGATGTTTTCATAAGCAAAAAATTTTAACTATGATTCGTAAAGCCGGTTAGTACAAAAACTCCTAATATCTGGTACGTTAAATATGTACTGTGTACCGAATCAATATATAGTGTCAGAAGCCCAACGAAAAAATCTAGTCCTATTTACTAACAGCCGATTTTTAATTCACTATAATGTTCTTGCAACACAACTCAAATTCGACTTCTATTCGATTTTGGGTGCTTGTGCATCTATCTGAAACATATAACATGATAAAATTTAAACAAAACGTGAAGTTTCCAATTGTGCCTGTATACATAAAACCGAATGTAATAGAAGCTTTTTTCATATAATAATATAATTTTACAAAAAATGAGCACTATAAACAAAACAAAAAATTATTTATGTTTGCCTACTATAAATAATATGAATTTGTTTTATGTGAACATTATTTAATTCTGCGAATTTCATTGTATATGTTTGTGTTATATATTTTGTTCACAGATGAGTTTAAAATATCATGATTAAACTTTTTCATATCTGCATTTCGTCTATTCAGTTTTTTTATTTTTATTTTATTTTTTATTTTAAGTCACTTTTTAACTTTTTCAACTACTAAAGTCATATAGTGACTACAGTGGTTATATGTTGAATCTATACAACAACAGTACACAACACTCTTTGATGATCACCCATTCATGTTCTGACTGGTGGTCGGTTGAGAACGGTAATAACGTTACGTCAGCGGCGAAAAAATGAAACACAAAAATAAACCTAACTGTCGATTTTTTGCGCAATAAGAGTGTTTTTAATGTGGTTTAGTGCGTTAGATTCTTGAGAATCTCTAGAAACGTTGTGACTAATCTTATTATGAAGAAATCTCAAATTACTTCTTGACATAAGAAAAATTGCATTTTTTAGGGTCGCTAATGGATACAGTAAGATCCTGCGGAGTGTTCCAAACGTTTTCCATTGTAGTATTATACGAGTTTATCATATAATTGGCCAAAACTTGTAACTCGGAGTTTTTTGAGATCCTGCGCTTAGAGCCTGCGGTGTACGTGGTTCCTGCATGTTCTAAACGTCAATCTCTAGAGTATTATGTCTAGTTTATCATGTATGGTCTAAGCTGGTTACTCGTATGTTTTGGTTATCCACAGGATTTTTCTGAGATCGTAAGCGTGTTCAGTGGCCTCAAAAAAACCAGTGTAACGAGTTTAAGTCGTTTATATGATAAACTGTCATTATACTACAGAGGTAGACGTTTAGAACATGCGGAAACCATGCACTCCACAGCCAAGGTTTCTAGAGATTCTCACAAATTCAAATCACCAAATCGAATTAAACTCCATCTTACTGAGCAAAACATCTTACTGGGCAAAACGTCGAGATTATCCAGATTGGCACAACATAGATCTAAATGGTCTCAAATGGGAGGGAAGCAATGGGACAAAATTAGGCTTTGTTATATTATTTAGTTGAACTACTTTTTTAATAGGCATTTTCCCTACAAACTGCTTAAATTATTTAAAATATCACTTTTATTATTTGTTTTTTACCCAAACGTGATGTTTCGGCTACTATTTTACGTAAAAAAAAAATCAATAAAATACACACTGTATATTAAAATACATATTTGTAAAGTTACAGTTATCTACAACACTGTAATCTACATAGTTTTTCATAAATAATTAACATTTCTGAGTAATTAAATTTGCATATGACGTAAACATACATATGTAAACTTTGATTATAAACTTGCAAAATAGATATTAACTCATATATTAATTCCGAGAAATAATAAAGTCACCCTATTATAAATAACTATCTAATAATAATAATACCACTCAATCTACACATGTTAAAAGAAAGAATCAATGTCATGATGCTCTAGGAAACTAAAATCACTGAAAATAAAAACATCATGTATTTACTTGGCTATCCATGTCATTCAAGGATAAGTAAATTTAAGTCAATAGTCTTCATGAGTGGCACATATAATAATATAAGAATTATATTCTATACAAGTTCTATTAAATAAATTTCCACGAAAAGTTTGTTTCTTCACACAAATTTAGTATTATTTAATATAAGTACGACTTCCTGTACGAAAATGATCACCTATAAACATAACAGTAATTTTGAAAATATTTCTGATTCGATGGAAGATAAACGAAACTGAAAAAATTAATTTACTAATTCATTAGGAAACAATCCCAACTGACAATATCAAAATTAAACCCATAATTTTTGTTTTTTAATATCTAATTATTTAAACTAGAGTTCCGTAGTTAAATCTAGAGACACTGAATATTTTAACCTTTCATTTATTTTGACTGCTCAGCTCAACTATTTAACATTTGTTATAATAACTAGAATTCCATTACAGCGGTAGAAATTCGATCGTAATCACTCATAAGTGAATCTCAATGCCATTAAAAAAAAACAGTATATTTGCGTGCCTTTAAACAAAAAAGTATATTTGCGTGTGAATAGTATTGTGTGTAATGTAAGCCACTTCTCTTATATATGCGTGTGTCATTTTTTATGCATAATTTGAAGAAAATATTAGCACTCTCCAGTCCTTCTCTATATAAACTATAAGTGTGCCAAATTTCATACTTGTCCAGCCCACCAATCTTTGTAAGAAAGGATACAAAGTTTATGCTTCACGTATTAATATACAGATTAATTATACCATATGTGATTATTGATAGCAAAAATATATTGCTACTCCTCACAGAAGTTTGTTTTACTACTACACTTTTACTCGGAATATTTGAGTCATTTTTATTTTGTAAACAAACAAAATGAGAATTAATCTATAAATAGTATAAAAAACTACTAAATTAATGCGTTAATGAAAATATACGTGGTATAGAACCTATGTATGTATTTTTCCAGAGAAATATATATCAAACAAAAGTCGTAGAGCTTGAAGTTCTAGAGTTGTACAGATTTGAAGAAAAACGTAAAAACCTGAATATCACTAGAATAAAGTAGGATACCTGGTAAGTCAATTTTGACAAAATGCTCCTTGGACCATTAGAAGCTTTAATATACAATTTGGCGATTTTCTTTTTGTTCGAAATACCATGACGATCAGATCGTTTAAATATATTATTAATATCCCAAAATAAAATAATAATTAATGGTTATAACTTTAAACTGAATAAATTATATTATAATATATGTCTATTCAATTTTTTTAATTTGAAAAATTTTAAATTGAATATCATTATTGAAGATGGACAAAAATAAGAACGGATATCAAAGAATGGATAAAACAGTGATATTTATAATTTGTACTAAATAAAAAAGTAGTTTTTACATTTTTTCACCATACATTATAAAAAAAATATTTTTAGAGCTGCCTGTCCGACTGATATCACTTTTTTATCCATGTGTTCTTATTTAGTTTTGGCCGTCTTCAATAATGGTATTCAATTTAAAATTTTTCAAATAAAAAAAATTGAATGGACGAATATTATAATTTTTTTCAGTTGTAAGTTATAACCATTAATTATTATTTTATTTTGGTATATTAATAATATATTTAAACGTTCCAATCGGGAAGTATGGGTATAGATTTTTTACAATAATTGATGAGAATCAATGTGGAATAGACAAAAACAATTAAAAATTCAACGAGTGATACTTAAAGACAAACGATCTCTGTATACTATTATAGGTACAAATGGGCATCGTCTTCCACAATGTAATATAGTGGTAAGTATTTAAATAACAAACTGAAATGATAAAAAGATTTGGCTCTAGAGAAGGTTGGAATAACCCCAAGGCTATTGGTATTAAGTACAAACATTTTTCTTAGTATCAAGGATGTCATTGTTGTTGTTGCATAAGATCAAGAAATTTACATTCAAACTTATTACAGTCAAACGTAATCATAAATTAACAATCAGATTCCAAAATACCTTATTTTGTAATGATTGCATTTTTATTATAGTTCCTCTCAAATATACAAAACTGCCACAAAAAGTATTTTTATAATATTTCTTTACTTCATGAGTCTTCACTTGATGAGTAATCGATTAACATTCTTTAAGCAAAATAGTTATAGTTTATCAATAATTTTAAGTAATTCACGTTTTTCTACAAAAGTTTCTACTAAGTTTCTAAAATAAATAAACATTCATAAAGATATTTGTTTACACTCGTATTCTAGTTTGAAAGTTATGTTTTAGTAAATAATTTATATTGAAAGTAAGTTTCCAATAATACCAAACTCAGATGCTTACTTTAAATACACATAAACTCTAAATAGACCAATAAAACGAGGGTTCTATTTGTAATTATTTTGTGGAAAGCTAGAGAGCTAGTTTTATTATCTTTTAATGGTCTTAAATGCATGGGATCTGATTTTACACTACCATGGGTGTTCAGTTTAAAGTTTAGATGCCAAAAAACCGCGAAATTTTAGCAATTTTCTTGGTTTTTCGCCTAAAGCTCGAAAATGATGCAACCTACGAAAAAATTGACATTATGTCAAATGATTCATTAAAAGTTAACGTCGGTTCAACTGTTTATTTAGATACTATTGATTTACAAATTTGACAAAAATGAAGCTCACCACCCAGGATGGTCCGGGCTCGGATTCTATGTATTTGGTCCATGGATTTTCAAGTCTAAACATTGAAATAAAAGAGTATTTAAAGATAAACAATACGGCTTAGAATACGATCAACATTTGAGATAAATAGCTATTGATTATTTTTACTGGAAGTAGGTCAATATGTCTGATCGACCTCAAATAAAGAACAAAAAGTTTTTAGACCTGTGCAGTTATTATTATTTTTAAAAAAGAAGGTTTTATTGAAATAAAACGTTAAATAGATATTAAAAAGGATTTTTTCTTGAATTTTTAGTATAAGAATACTAAGCGTATTTACTTTCAAAAAAAGTGAAATGTCATAATGATGTGCATCAATCTGATTTAAATTTGTGTGCTCAATCGAAAACCTTAAAGGGGGTTAAATTTAACTTGCAAGACCTAATTACAAACAGTCGCTGGAAAAATGTAAACAAAAGTTTGTAAGCAAATATTATCGTGGTATTTATTTGTGAATGTATTTATTTTTTATTTTTTACAGTGTGATATTTACTATAAAATTTATTTTCATATTATTGGTGATTAGAAGAAAATATATTGTCTATAATTTCATCACTGAATTCTATTTCTATTTTTATTGTTATTTGCTTTAAAGTGAATAATTTAATATTTAAAAAAATTATAGTACAAACTATTTTCAATAAAAGTTAATTCAAAAATGTACTGTGGAATATCCAATCATACTTCAGTGTTGAGATTTTGCGTATTATAGCAAGAAATATCTAATGTCTCTATTAATTTTTTTATCATCAAAAAGATGCATTTAGAAAGTTAAAATTAACAGTAATAATTTCTCTTTTCTGTTATTGGCTCATATTGTACGTAAATGTGGCAATATCTGAAACAAACATTCGAAGTAGAACGTAAAACTTACTTCTTGATACTGTAACGCTTACAAATAACTTTTAGAAAATGCTGCGTTCAATGTATATTTTGTTGAAACTTGTATTTATGTGTACAAAAATACTTGAGAAATTGACTATCTTTATCTACCGTATTATTTATCCTTATCAAATAGTAATAAATTGGATATTGATTTATCAATATTTTTAAAATAAATATCGCTGTTTAAATAATTTGTTTTACATTATATTTGTTTTCACAGTAATAATTTCATCTTCTAAGAAACTATTTAAAAAAGTCGTGACATACATTCTCAAAAAAAATTAATGTTAATCAAATTGGAATTCGATCTGAATCGACGTGGCAATTTTACGAAAAAGAAACAGCCCCAAATTGTAAACTAGAAATTGCTCAAACTATGACTCACTAGAATTGAAAAACGAAAACTCGCAAATTTGTTATTATTATTATTACATTGTACAAATACGAGAATAGTCTTCATGTTGTAAGCGATTTTCCTTGTTTTTTTATTGTTCAATTTACAAATGGTGCTAAAGTGAAAGTTTGATGTGTCTTTCTTAAACATTTTATTAAATTGTTAAATTGAACAGAAAATCTTTTCAAAAGACCCACGCATTAAAAAAAGTTATAAAAACCAATAATAATGCACTAGTATGGTAGCGTGTTGTAGATACGTGTATGGTAGAATGCAATAGAATTCTAGTATTTCTACGAAATATTGAAATACGGTGCCTAAATTAATGGTAAGGAGTACGGGATAAGGAGTATATTTATTTTGTATGTAGGGTAGTATTTTTTTAAATTTATATGAATGGTTGGTTAAGAAAAACGTAAAACATAATTTTTAATTTTATTTAAAGTTTCAACTACTAATAAGCAGTACGATACGCCACGGGGTGGTCAATACATGAATTTATACCAAACCGAACTACAATGTAACACAAGTTAAAAAAGATTACAGTACAGTAAAATTTAAAATTTAGTTTGTTAAATATTTTGTATTTATAATTTTTTTTCGTAAATTTTTTTTTTCGTTTTTATAGATATAAAATTTTTTTAACTAAGCAATTTTATCTTGAAATAGTCAACGAATAAAATTTTACACAAGCATAATGCTAACTTACTTCTTTTAAAACAATATATCTTTACAAATTAAAAAAAATTTTATTTTCAGTCCAATTTTAGCACTCTTTTACATATTTACCATTAATTTCCCGAAGTCTGTTGAATTTTTGAATAAAAGAAATGTCATTCAATAATGAATCGTTCAAAAATATTGTTATCTTATATTCTCAGGGCAAATTCGAGAATATTAAGTGACTCACAAATTAATCTTAACGTTTCGTAATCTTAATATTTACAACGTTTGGGACAATTATTGAAAAAATTATTCCTACTACTTTTATATCTTAGCTGACATATGGCAAACACTTGTACAGTATCATTTGATAAATATTTATTAGACCATCAAATATTTTCAAACGAAAACCTGCAACACTGAAGTACAACTTTTCTAGCGTTGCTTTTTGTGAGATTGCTATTATAATAATGAAACGGTTAAGTAATGACGTTGCTATTAAATGTGATGAGTATCACTATTCTGTAAAATTAAATCTTTTGAATTGTTTTTTATCTTTAAATTTTGCCATTTAAAATTATAACTTTAAATGCAATTTTTAAAATAATATAAGCTTCCATCGTTTTTTATCTGCATTGTAGTTTTCTTCGTAATACTAATCATGAGGCGAACTAATCCAAGCTTGTCTTTTTGGATTTTCTTGTCTAAAAGCAAATAACAATTGAATTTTTTAAATATTTTATATTTTGAAATATGTTTATAATTGTTTTGTGAATTGTGAATATCCAAAGGGTAGATTTTTATTCCTATTGTGACTGTTTGTTTACATGTAAGTATTAGATGTGTCATCTCCTTTTTCACCAATTCGCCATCACATGTGAAACAAAGATGAGTAACTGTGGTGTGTACGGATACACAATGCTGTGTTTTTTAAGCTATATAAATTTCCCAAAAGAATTTGTTCAACGCTTTAACATAAATCGAGAAACGTGTTACTCATTGTAATTTGTTGTTTATGCGTTGAACTAGGTGGGAAGCGTATATGATTACGACTTCGTATCATTTATTACAGAGTGATCAAAGATTTCTAAGAAAACGATTAAAATGTTTTTTTACTAATATTTCATTTGAAAAACCACCCATATTTAATGGTTTCATAGAAAGGCATAGTATTAACTAGAATATATTGGCATTCTTCTTTTTTTGTATGGGAAAAAACTTAATTATTTTCATTAAAAGAGCCCACTTTTAATTTGAAGATAGCATATTGTCTTTTTGAATGAAATTATGATTCAAGATTTATGGATTTCAAACAGTTTTGAGACTAAGTAATTGACGATTTTGACGATCGGCGTTCAAAATACATTTATAGTCCAAATACGATTCGTTATTTGATTATAACATCTAAAAGCCTCAAAATCTATTTGCCGAAATAATTCAACAATTAAGTACAACCTTAATATAACGAACCTCAATACAACGATGTCCTCGATTTAACAAATTCTTTGTAATACCCTTGAATTGCCCATAAGAGTCAATGAAAAATATACCTTAACATTGCGAAGATTTCTTGCGACTAACCTCTTTATCACGAATTTTCAACTATAAAAAATAATATAATACCTCTAATTAACGAATTTTGTAAAACCAAAACCCTTATATAACGTTCCCACCAATATGACCCTTAATCCCATAGTCAGTGCTTTGTTTGATGAGACGTAATTTAACAGTGCTGCTCGTCACTATTGTTAACTATTCTAGTTGTAATGGCTCAAAAACGGAAAATGTATTCCTTATCAGTCGCAGAAAAGCGAAACATCATGAATTATGCTGACAAAAATCCAACGACGAAAAGATTAGACATAGACGTTAATAAATTTTGTACTCCCGCTACTACATTGGCTACAATTTTAAAATTTTAAGATAAGTTTTCAGAAGAAAGTGGTTTGCCTGTAAACAGTAGACGATTAAAATCAATTACAAAGACATGGTTAAAGAAGTGGATAAAACAATGGTGGTAGGCAAACAACAATTTATGACTTTTTTTTTCTAATCACGATGAACAAAATTAAGATTAAGCTACCATAGGTACATTGTTGATTTTATACTATAAATTCGTGAGTTTTTGTTGTGCGAATCTTTGTAATTAACATTAAATTAACTACATAATATGAACCCACCTTAATAATTACTTTTACAGACTTTACAGGTTTGAATTTTGAATATTAATCTTCAAAAATTTGTTATCTAACTAATTCTTTTTAAGTTGAAAATACATATAGTAAGTAATTTGATAAAAATCTGTTCTCATTTAGTAGTAGGAGTTATTGACTATAACAAGATGAGTACGTAATGTTGAGGTGAATAAAACTATTTTTTTTACCTTGTTATAACAAATGGTAGACCAAACTAACCTTACTATAACCTTAATTCACGATATATGTCTCAATATTGATACAATTTTATTTCAATTTGGCTTTATGATTGTTTATCCTAATACATACTGTAAATTTTAGATATAGAGAAATAAAATGCAAAGGTAAAATTGTATATAGCCATGGAATTTATTATTTTGTGTGTTTTTCACACCAACTTATTTTTCGACGTATATATACGTAGAAAACGCGAAATGAACCTTTTTATGTGTATTTCCTTCTATGTACCTACACATATAGATATATGAATTGGCTGTACAAATGTAGACTGTAGAATTTGGTTGGTCTCTGGTGATGAGTCAGGTCATAAACTAAACTGTCTCAAGAGCAATACACAAAAAATAAGTAGTAGTAGCAAGCATACTACTTAAGGTATAACACAAACAAACATCACTTTGTTAGGTTTTTTTTTGTTATTATTTTTAAGGCTATTAATTTTTACATTAGCTTTCTTGTATTTAATGCTTTGAACATAAATTTCTTATTCTTATAAGAATCCTATATTTTACCATTTTAGTAGGTATGCTCACTTTAAAATTCATTAGTTAAGAAAGTAAAATAGTATTAGAAAACAAAAGATTCAAGATGGCTACTGGATACTAAATTAATTAAAATTTAATTTGTTTCAAAAAAAAAATAATAGTAAAATAATAATAATAACAATTACAAAAGTGTAATTGTATGACAATGTTCTATGACAATCGTGTCATGTATGATGTCATTGGAAATCTATGTGTATGGGTATTGTAGACCTAAAAAAGGAAATTTATTTATGATCGCCATAACATAATTTTTTAAGAAAACTATTATATGCCGTTAATTGAACTTAACATACCATAAAAATAGTTTATTTTTTTTTTTTAAATAACAATATAATTTTTTCACGATTTGATGCCTGGTATTACATTAATTTTTATTCAAAGCAACAGAGAAATACATAAATAATAGTAGATAACATTTTTCCATAAACATTTTTATTTGCTCCCTTTTAAATTTTACAACCCTTTTAAATTATAAACCAATAAATTAAATAATTTCATATTCTATTCTCCTTCAATGCTTAGCTCCCAGCACAAGGTGAATGAGAAAAAAAATATTTTCTTAACTGATGTTCATAATCTACGTTTTGCAAGAAAAATTCTTCTTTACAATTTATATTTCTTTAAAAAAACTGTTGTCTCATAGATTGGCGCAAAAGTAATAATCCCTTTGTACTAATAAAAAATGATTTAAACAAAAAACCTTAACTTAAACGTAAAAAATAATTTTAAATTTTTCTTGTGACCAATTACGTTTCTGAGTCGACGTCTACCAATCGGTTAAGCAAACTATAATTGGTCACAAATAAAAATTTAAAATTATTTTTTAATTTATAACTAATTTTTGGTTGTGTACCCACGAAAAATTTTTCCTTTCGATGAAATTTTATCATAATAATTATTTTTGCCTCTTAGGGATGACCGATCCTAGTCTCCTTATTATGTAGACATCCATTATAGATCTCTTTTCCTACCAAAAAATAATTATCAAAATCGGTTCATAAATTTCGAAGTAATCCACGAACACACGTATCGTAAAAATAGTTTTTGGTCCTTCTCATCTTAGGGACATCATACCAAATTCAAGTGGGAGTACACGGGAAACACCTGCTTTCAAATAGTAAATAATCATCAAAATCGGCCTACTCAGTCAAAAGTTCTGAGGTATAAACAAATTAAAATAAAAAAATACGAAATACAATCGAATGAAGAAGCTACTCCTTTTTTAAGTAGGTTAAAAATGGTGCGCCTGATTAGCTTTTTTGTTATTTTTAGTCCTTTTTTAAATTATTTGTGAATATTCCGCAGTAGTATGATGTGATTGTATTCTGAAAGTCGGTTATTTGTTATATATTCTGTAATAAATATATCTGTTTACCCTTTTTTTTTTACGAATGGGAGTCATTTTCGTGTATTTATGCAAACGACGGTGCCTCGAAATGAAAGTGGCTTTATTGGTACAAAATATTTTATTTTAAAATTCGATGTATATCTAATTAAATGCATCACTTTAATTTTTTTAAATAGAGAAAATGAAAAATAAAATGTAAAAAATAAAAATCATTACACAATTTTGAAAATCAGAAAATTTAAAATAATAATTTTGTTAAAGAAAATTTAAAATGGTTTTTCAATTGTTCAAATATAGAAACATTTTAAACAGGCATACTATACATACGAATGTAAAATATAATTCGTAAGTATTTTATGAGGAAAATAATTGCTCCAATTAAGAAGTTGATGAGAGAGTTATATAATACAATTAAACAAATGAATTGAAAAGAATATAGAATAGATAATGTAATGGTAATAACAAAGATAGCTATATGAATAAAATAAATTTAACTTAAGATATAAATTTCCAATTCGACTAATTTAACACGCCCGATATCGCCGCCCATATAATATAATAACTTTTAGGTACAGAACGATTATGAAAAAAATTATCGGCTTAAAAGTTCCATGGCAGTTGTTTTGTGTAAAATATTTGGAAACAACTTTAACAAGCGTCAAAATTGAAGAAAATTTACCCGTTGAACGCCAACTTCATTTAATGCTTAATTCACTTCTATTAACGCAGGCTACTGTCAGCCCGTGCAAAATGATATTGAAATTAAATCGAAAATTAAGTAAACATCGGTAAATAGATTTTCTAAAGGGCGAAGTATTTTTATGTGTATAATTCTGGTTTTACGGAGATAAAATTTGTTCAGAAATTTCTGATTTAATTTATTAAAGATTTGGTCTGGTGAAGATAGACACAATATAGTATGCTTTCCTAAGCAGGCCGATAGAAACAGCATCTTAACCCACTTTATGTCAAAGCTCAGGAACAGTTTCATTTTAATCCGAGACTATGGCTATTGTAGTATCTTATATAGTCAAAGATTAGTTAGATATTGCTTTACCTTCTCATAGCATAAAGCCAAAGAACGGCAAAAAACAATATAATGAATAAAATTAAGCTACTGGACTGATTTGAAACATCTTTCACCGTCGGGTAGCTACATTATCTACGAGTGATGTATATTTATCTCTATATTCGCAAGGGAACGGCAATTATGCACGTAAAACTGCGTGACGTCCGCTAGTAATAATAATATTAAAATAAATTTATTTCATAAAACACTAAAAAGAGTTTGGAAATATATACATCAGTGAAATGGTATAAAAACTAAATTAATTTTTTGTTTCTCTAGTTAGGCATGAATATCGGGGAAGATTTTTTTCTTCATTCGTATTCTTTAGATCGGATTTCTGTAATTTTACACAAAGTATTTTCTTAGCTCCAATTAAAAAAACAAAAGGAATTAAAAAATAAATAATAAATATATAATCACACATCGACATATTAAACATATTTAATATAATCACACTGTATAATGTTAATGTTTGAAGAAAAGTTTCTCATATTTTAATAATTGTTCAAATTCTGCAATTGCTCACAAAACAATAACTTATTATTATAGTAAGTAATAATGAATTCAAGAGTAATTTACAAAATTCGAAAAAGTTTTATTCGAGAAAAAAAAAGATATATATATATAGAAAATGGTAAAAAATTATAATTAGAATAAACTCCCACTACCACAGCTAGGAAAAATAAAAAATATATATTCTTCGAATCGAATGATCAGAAATTTCACCCTGAGATTAATAATTCTTTTTTTAATTGAATGTCTAGATTTTCATTATTAATTATGCTATATCTAGGACAGATAGGCATTATTTCGTTAACTTTAACAGGCTCAAAAAATCTAACCTTTTTCATTTTCATATGAGCCATCATTAGATTTTTGAAAATCACTCATTTATTCCATAAAAGAAGAAAATTCATTTTCAATAGAATAAATATATCTGAACTGCGTATGCGCTAGAAGGAACAGATACGAATATTTGATAAATTATATTTGAAATTTAATACTTTTACACCGACCTATTATTATGATAGTTTTGATAACATAAATAATCTTAATATTATAATAATCTCCTATTCAGTAGCTTAGGTTCTCAATTTTAAAAATACTCAAGCGAATGTGCTGCAGTATATATTTGTCCTATTTAAAATTAATTTTCATCGTTTATGAAATGAATAAGTAAATTTTCAAAAATCTAAAACTGGTTCAATTATAAATAGAAAAGAATTCAATTTTTTAAGACTATTAATTTATCAAAATAATGCCTATTAGTCTAAATATAGCGTAATAAATAATGTTCAAGTACTCTTAATTTTTCATAGAAATATAGAGTTTCAATTAAAAATAGAAGATATAATTGAAGTTTACAATTCTTGATCTTTCGACGTTTATATATTTCTTTTTTTTTTTACTTTTTGAATATTTTTGTTTATGTCCTTTCATTCGATTCCTATATTCCCATATGCAAGCATTATAAAGTTAGTTCGCCATATTGGATTTAGAGTCACTTTATTATTCGACTTGTTTTGAACAATCTCTTTCATTTGTAAGACAATTAGCCATGTATTATCATCGAAACTAAATGTGTATACAAAATTCAAGCTCAATCCGTTGAATATTGAGTTACAAGATTCAAACCGAACATATTACATACAGTGCAAGTTAAATAAAAGCTCTAAAAAATGAATTATTGTAGACAGTTTGTTATTATGTAACATATCATTTTACAAAATGCAACAAAAAAAATGATGTGGTGTCGTGGGACACCAGGTAGGAACGAAGTTCCTTCGGCTAATGTAGAATCGACACAAATTGCAAAAAAAATCGTGCTCAATTTTATGTAGGTTTTCTTGATTTTTCTCTTAAATTTTGCTGATTAATTTTTATTTAAGTACAAGAAAGTATTTAGAAGAAAGATAACCTAGAAAACCTTACTTAACCAATGTAAAATATTTTATATTTATAAATATATATTTATTAATATATTTATTAATAAAGAATAAACTAATACTTACGTATTTAATTCTTTTGCACTGAATAATTTCCCACTATTATCACTGTCAATTGCATTCAAGTCACTTGTTGGTTCACTTGACATTGTTACTATATTTATTATATTTATTATATTTATTACTATATTTATTACATTGTTACTATAGTTACGTCTCATTTAACGGTTTTATTCCACGCATTTTTTCTTACGGTTTTACTATCACATTTTTTTCAGCAAAATCCCTATCCCCTCCAAGCCTGCCGTAAGGAACTTCGTTTCAATAATGTAGCCTACGATTCGATATGTAGGAATTGCATTATATTAGTACAGGCTACTTCTAAACAATTGTGCCAAATTTCATATGAGTATTTGTATGTGTGACTGTTTGTATGTATGATTGCAAGAATGTTTGTCCATGTATGTGTTTAGAAACTATAGCAATCGGATTGAAATATTTTGGTGGATGTTTTATCAAGATTGGTTCAATTATTTTCGAGAAATATGGATTGTTAAGTGTTATCAAACACAAGATTATAAATATTTTTATGACTTTCGGAGCTACAACTAAACTACTACTAAATCTCTCGTAAAAACTATTCGAAGTGAGAACAGCTTTACGAATATCTCGCCAAGGAGAGCTTATATTCTCCGAGTTTTTCTATATAAAACAACAATTAATCATAATTGTAAAGTATAAATATTGATTATCGCTAAGGCTATGCAGAAGAGAAGGAATGCATTCACAATGATTTGAAAATAAATGTACAAAAAATGATATAAGGATAAGGAAGTCTATTAAAAAAAAAAAAAAAAAAAAACAACTACGATCAAAACTATTACTTTTACTGCTATTCTATAAAAGATTATTTTGTGATTTTTGATAATACGTTAACGATCACTACCTATTTTATTTGTTATTACATACCTGATTGAAATAATAATTAAAAAATAATAAAATTTTATAAATTCAATTACTTCACACATAAGAAAAGCAAAAGTTTTAGATACGTTTTTCGTATTTATTATTTAAAATTAGTGAATTTGTGAATTTATTATTTAAAGTTATGCTGTGCAAATTTCAGAATTTAAAAATAATGTAATTCTTGGTAACTTGGTATAAATATTTTTACGTTTACATTTTTTTCAAAATTGAAATTGGAAAAACTCATACTAAATAAATATATATTTTATATTTGCTATTGCAATGATTTGAAAATTTATTAGGAAACCATGGTCAAACTGTTGTATTTAAATTATATATTACGTAGCCCGTAAGCTCTATGGAGCTTACAGTGAGTGAAAAAACTAACTAACTAAAATTCACGAATAAAATCAATCGGAATCTTCAAAATAACTCTCCCAACCACACTTTTTACTACTCTCACTTTCTCGCAACAGATTTATGACAACATAATAACAACATAAACAAACTCAATAAACTAATTTGAAAAATTAAAATAAAATAGGTTTTTGAAAAGAATGCTGAAAGAAATCGAATTTATTTGTTAAAAATAAAACATCACGAATTAACTGTTAATGATATTTTCAATGTTTTCAGAATATCAATTTTGACAATCCAATAAACGGCTTAATGTTTGTTTATTTTTTTGTGATTATTATAAAAAATGTTTTGAAGTCGCACGCTGTAACATTATTATTACTTGTAAAAGTTAGAAAATTGTATAAAAGTAACGCCCCATCTACTTCAATTCACATACTCTAAAGTTGAGTTTATTTTCTGTATAAACGTGTTATATAGAAGAAGATTTCACTCTCAGCAAAATTCAAGCATAAAATACGAGAGAACTAAGGGTGCAAAAATTATAGTGAAGATAGATTTTACTATTTTGATAACAAACAAGTTGTTGTAAACACGATGAACATTTATTGCTGAACTGTTCTACTGCCTCGTACTTATACAACAATATAAATCTTTCTTATAAACAAAACATTCTTATATTTAATATAATATGTCTATAATAAAATATGTATCTTCATTATATAGTGTGTTTCATAATTAATTATTCTCAATTTATAGCACTAAATTCCATTATTTTCTCTAATTATTTTTTACTAAAAAATGTGAGATTCATTACATAATTTAATTTACAAGCGGATGTTCCGCTGTTTCAACCGCGTAGTTCACCCGATGATAGTTTAGCTTCCCAACGGTAAAATTTTTCAAATCGTTCCAGTAGTTTTTAAGTTTATTTAGAATGTATTTATTTGGAATAACCAAAAAAAAATTTTTACTGCATAATCAAGTTTATATGAATGCAGCTTAATATTTTTTAACCAGTATAAATGACAGTTTCTCGAGTTAAATTCTATTTCTTTACATACGCAATACAAAACAGTTCACTTCGAATTTTAACTTTGATTTTTTTTATTTATTTATTCAATCCGAATTAAAAATAAATGAAAAATTTAGTTTTTAGGCATGTTTTTTATCATTGCGTAAGAGATGGTTTTGTATAACGCTATGGCAGCCCAAGCGAAGATTTTTAGATTGGTTCAAGCATTTCAGATTAAGATATGGTAGATACCTTACCCCTTGTTGAGTACCTTCAGCAATTCTTATCTCTCTGTATGGTACGTATAGGGTAGCCGATTAGAATAGCAAAAAAATGGATTTTTGGATTTCATCGGATTAACGTATGGCTACCGATCTAAATAATGTTAAAAATTTCAAGAAGATAGTTTAAAACCAATTACTAAATTATACTTAGACAACTGATTCATAAAAAAATTAATGGAAAAACGTTTTAAAAGGTGAACTTAATCATTGATTGATAGCGAACCTTAAATATGATGTGACATTTATTTTTGATTAAAGGATTCTGGTTTTTACAACTGCAGACCGTATTAACTGATTTTTTTTTTGTTACAATATAAATTTTAATGTCGTTTTTAATCAACACACATGACTGATTAATAACCTTATCATGCATACAACTGCTACACGCTTTCAAAATCATACAAAAGCGTTATTGAAAGACAAGACACAGTAGATAATGAAGTGAACGATGTGCGTACATTTATATTATATAGAAGAAAAACTGAATAATAATGAAAATAATGAAAATTATGATGATTATTATTCTTATAGTAAATTTGGAATGAGAAATATATGAGCTGTGTTATATACAGAGATTCATCTAGAATCTCAACATGTTTGATTTATCAAATTTATTAAATTTTATATCTTATTCCAATATTTTTGTACGTATGTTTTGCTGAATATACAAATTGGCAACACATTTTTACAAACATGACCCGGATTGCGATAATTAAAAAATTTTATATATTATTAATATTCCCTAAGGTATAACACAAATGAAAAAGCATTATTTGTAAATTAATAAAAATGAAAATAATAATTAACGTTAGTTCAAGTTTATAAATTCATACTTGAAACAAAAACTTTGTACCTCTTTTTACGTAAATTGGGCGGACGGAGGTGTATGAAATTTAGCACACTTATAATTTGTGTAGAGGACTCGATAATGCTAATCAAACTTATGCATAAAAAATATATTTAAAAACACTTATTATAAACACTACCATACACACGCATATTTACTCTTTTGATTAATATACTGTTTTGTTTATAGGTACGCATATATATCGACCGCTGTAACGGGACTAGTTTATTTAAATAGGCCCATCGTTTTATATATTATATATCATGGATAATGAGCTATGATATATTCAAGATTTTGAAATAACACGGCACTATTTCTATTATACAAAATAAATAAAAAACTACGACTATAAGACTATTAAAATAAATTAAGACTATTTGTCTTAATTTAGTTTATGACGATGATGCAGACGGCTGAAGCATTATTAAATGATCACCAACATCTTCCTATCTAACGTTGAAAGTATGTTTTTATGTCGCTGCATTAAGTTATTGATTTATTCTACATCTTTTGACATACGCGAAGAGCTTACGAATCGGAAAATAATGACAACTGACTGTTACAGATAATTTTATGTTATATAAATGTATTTATGTTATGAAAATATATTTTGAACCTCATATCCAAATTGCAACACAATCAGTCAAACTGTTCGAGACATACAGCTATTTAAGTAAATATAAAACCGGTATAACGTGAACCATTCATCAAATTTTGATGAAATTTTATATGTCGATATAGTTTTACATGAGGGTCTTAATTATAATTTTGTTTAAGCTTAATGGTATAGAAAATTTTATAAAATTGAAATGAAGAAAATGAAAAAAGCGTGTCAGTCATAAAACTATTTAAATATACATCTCGGGTTTTGTATCCATTATTGGCACTATTAAAGTGAATTGAAGGCGTTTTGAACTAAATACATTCATGGTTTGTTATCATTATCTTTGTTAGTAAATTATTCAGTTATTTATTTTTCTCGTATGGTATACTGGATTTGATTAAATATCGCGCAAATATAGTTATATTTTTCATATCTAGGTATTTCATATTTAAATGAAAAAATATATTGGTTCTATGGAAATGTTCTCCTTTTATCATCTGCTTTTCTGACATTTCTGTTTTCTCATTACAAAGAGTGATGGTTTTTATAGCCGACAATGGTCTGTCTTTTCCACACGTCATATTTTTTTAATATATTTTCTATTAAACATGAAAACGGAGTTAAATTTCATATCTGAATGAAATTAAGGTTACACATAGAGCATAATATTTTCAGTATTTACTCCTGTACATGTATTTTATGATGTAAAAGAAATAATTTTTACTTTATTATTGTTGCCAGTTTTCTTGAACAAAAATGTTAATGTTCTTGTAGTATTTAAAATAAGTGTTTAAAAAATGGAAAAAATATTTATCCAGTGACTCAAAATAGTTTTTACTTCCAACGTATATCTATCAGTGCGATGCGACATGTTACAGAATGATCTTTTGTAACATACACAAATGAATGGGTTAGCATTGATGACACGAAACTACGCGTCGCACGTAGCACGTAGTCACAGTCTACTTATAGTGCAAGTGGTTTTTATATTTAAGACAAATTGTATATTGTGTTCAAAGATTCATTACTAAATGTTTTGGAATCATAAAGATGTTTTAAAATTATCAATAATTTAATTAAGAAAATTAAATTATTATCATCCGCCAGGATGTGAACCATTTGTTAATGTCAGGACTTTAAACGCACTCATAGCAGCGCTATGCATTAGAATACATAGGATTAGAATACAATTAATATATTATCTTATACTGGACGAGAGAACTGTGAGGCAATATGCGCTCCCCAATACGACGCGTGTTGCGCAATCGCGTCATGTCACTAGCGTTAAATCTCGTCGCACTGTGCCACACGCAATATGCGTCATTCCTAAAAGTAATTCTTACAAATGTGTGTTTTTTTTTTTAATCAATCCATTTTGGCCTATTAATTAATTAAAACTGATAATGTAAACCCATACCATGATATCAAAATCGGATGAATTGGTAGATGAGAGGATTTGAAAATGGGACCATTCTGAACATCGCCAATGATGGAGCTATATACGTTCTTGTAAATAACAAACTTCCACAAACAGATCGACGGATACGAACGATAATTCCTCAGTAACTTCTAAAACGTCAACATATATACAAACGTATTTAAATCATGAGCACAATACTTCTGAAATCGGAAGTAATATAAAAATTTTTTTTATTTCTGAGTTTTTTTAAACTGTATTCCATGCCTATAAAAACTCATATTATATTTTCAACAACGAATCATTCGTCTATTTTATGTTATTAACTTTCTATATTAAAAAAATAAAATGAGCCTGAATATGGATTATAAATACGGAAAAAAACGAAAACAAGGGAATAAATTAAAATGAATAATATATTTTTATGTTTTCTATTTATTTAACTTTTTATTTCGTTAATAAATAAATTAAAATGAATGATTTATTTTCGTATATATATATACTCTCATAAACAAACAACATATATGATTGCGTTTATATAATATGTTAATTAATTAAATGTGACATGTCAATGAATTTTATATAAAATTTATTTAATTATCTCCCAACGCATAATAATTGATAATAACAAGAAAGTTTTATTAAGTCCCTTAACGACACGCCAAACTTAATAAGAAACTTCATCATTTTCAGATAGAAATTAAATAGATCCATAACATGGGTAGTAATTAAAATAAAATACGTGTATAATACGTAGACGAATAAAATTTTCTTTGGATATGGGTGTTATCTACAGTTAATTATTTATATAAATTATATAGAATGAAGTATCTACTGTCCAAAAAAATTTCAAGTATTTGAGAAAGTAGAATTTCACTTTTCCTACTTGCTACAATAGTAACTTTAGAATTTTAATAAGGAGTATTAGCTTTAGAAATATTTTGTTTTGGTAGGAACTAGTAAATTTATTGATGATATTTGTTTATTTTTGTCACTCGACTATCAAAACTTCTTTTAATTTTTTTAGAAAAATGGTCTTTTATTACATGTTTGTAAATCATTATTGATTTTCGTTCTAAAAATGGATAAGAGATAGAGAGCTGAAATTTTGGTGAGATATTCTAGGACTAATAAGGAAGATAAAGTTCCTGAATGACCAAAGTCGGTCCAGTGTGCCTAATGTATCCATAAACCGACTCTTCAATCATAAAATAAAGAAAAATCTAAGGACAAAAAATGATACTCTTTAAAACAATCAACTTTATTTCATCCGATAAATTTTTTTTTTAACCGTATAGATTCACTACAATTTCAGCTCAAATTAAGCTGCTAATTATACATATTAATTATGTCTTTGTAAGTGCATGGATTGCATATTTAGAATACTTTATGAATGCAAATGAATAAAAGTAACTGAAACATCAGGTAACTGAAATGTCGAGTACCTAAATAATAAAAATCGTTACAAATTTAAATAGTTGTTTTGAATGACTTTAAAGTTTTAAGGCTTATAAGTAATCCTATTCATTACATGAAAACAATTGGTGTTAATTAATGAAGCTCATTCTTCTCGGCAAGGTTTTTTTTACCTAGCTTCGTGTATAATTTGGTACAAATTACACAATAATTCTATTTATTAGTCCATGTGGCCAGTATGTTTGTATGGTAGTGTAAGTTAGAGTATTTCGATTTCTACGATTCCTATTTTCTTAGAGAAGAACTACTCATGAGATAGCTTCATATGCAGTTTAGCAAAAAAACCTTAAATATACAAAATTAGGTGCTTTTATGGTGTGTCTCCAATAAATTAAAACTTTTAAAACATTTTGTGCGATATGAATCAGTGGTGAAACTACTGTCAAGCTAGTATGTTGAATGGCTTGTTTTTAAATTTTGATAAAATTGATTTATTGCAGGCATAGCATAAAATCACCAGAAAAGCGCCTAGTTTTTGCACTAAAAATATATTTTTAAAGTTTTTATTTCAGAATTGCTCTGCCAGCATAATAACTCAATTTTCTTAATTTTTTTCTTAAAAATTTGATATTTTTAATTAAGACAAAGCACCTAATTCAATTAATGTATCACCTAATTTTAAGCATATTTAAAATAAATTTGGAATATTTTGCTCTGTTAACTTGACGGAGATGGAAGAAATGATTTTGCAGCGATTGTATATCACGCAAATGTCAAATGGATTGCCTAGGAAAATATGTTTATAGCAAAGTTTAATTTGTATAACAAAGGTAAATCGATTGTTTATTTAAGTATAAATTTTTGAGGGTGTATTATAATTTCAAAGCTTCGAAACTTCGAAACGGTTACTTATGTATATTTTTTCACAAATTTCTTACCAAAAGTTGATTTTTTTTAAATAAATAAGTTATAAAATTAAAAATTGCTTGTTTGGTAGTTTTAAAAACGCTTAAAAAAACAAACTGTTTAACTTTGTTATAATAGTATATGACCATCTTATTTATACTTTTCTTTAGTCAGAGCATTTGACATAAATACTTTTTAAATGGTCAGATGGATCTCAAATGTTTCTAATACATAGCTAAAACTATATTTCTATGATTTTTCTGAAGCCAATCGTATGTGCTTGATACTTATCTGGAACATACTTCTATGGAACACTGTTGAATTATATAGTTGCCTATAAAACACACGGTACTAATTAAAATATTTATATATATTTTGATAAAGAATATTTCGAAAATTTTCTTTACATATCTTTCAAGCAACAACAACAGAACCCACCACCTTATAGCATTATGACATTATATAATATTTTGAAAGGTATATAATTAACCTTTAGCTTCCTAACATAGGGAAAGCTATGACTGACTACTAACTCAAGCTCATAGCAGAAACATGGTACAATATCTTTTTGTATGCGTATAAAATATTATTGTGATTCGATTTACTGTATAGAGAACAAGATTACTGTGAATAAAGAACATTAGGAAAATAAAAGATACGAGATACGAGATTTCATTTGGATGATACGGTTTGGGTATCAAAGCATGATGCAATAGTACAAATATACACATACTATTACGTTTTTGGTATACATATGTATATCAATATACATAATGTTCTATTAATACTTCGTTCTTAAGTTTATTATTTTCATTAAATATAAGGTAGCGTTCATATGTTCAATATTCGTAAGTAACGTAACATCATATCATAAATTTGTACTGTTACGTGTTACGTGTTTTTATTATTTAACTATGTTGCTGCATAGCGTTCCATTTGTTTACCAAACACAGTTACTACACTTAAATTATTTGTTTACGTTGATAAATTTTAATAAATTGTATTATATTTTGTTCGTTCTACTCCATATCGAAATATTTAAATACAATAATTATGGCTACAATAATTAAATACAAAATAAAAATGAACACTGTTAACGTCTTGTCTTTGCAAATATTACGTTATTCACTCCACACTATTCGTCCACCTGGCAATATCTATTGATGCAATTCAAAATTTACCGGCAATTTGTGGGACGCGATGTAACATTGTCGGGAATCAGCTTTTATTACACGATGGTGTTATGAGTTTACATAAACACAAAGGTTGCGCGCGAATTTAAAAGTACAATTTAAAACTGTTCGTTTGTCTCTTTTAATAATTTATTTAATTCAGAAAATATATTTGGATCGATTTTGCTCATAATTTAATTAGTTTTAAGATATGTTATTACGGATGGAATGAAATTCTCTTCGTTATTTTTCCCTTACGTTGACTCTTGCGTTTATTAGAATATCGAGATGAAAAATCAAGGACTCAACAATAGTGACGGTGAAATGTGGACTTAAGCCACAAAGTTTACTTTCACACAATAATATCCTCTCAACAAAAATTGTAGCAAAAAACAAAAAAATTGTTATTCATCAAGTTTTTTGTTTAAAATAATTTTTAATAATTTTAAACTCGAATCGATCAGTACGACATTTAAAATGTAATATTAAAAAACTCTTATGCAATTTTGATTCCACTCAATAAGTCAAATATGTAGTTTTAGTAATATTAAAGCAATATTTTAATTGCAAAATCAATAGGTATATTAATTTCTATCTGGAAAATAATGTATTCCATAAAGATTCGAAAATATATTTAAAAAAAAGACAGAAGTGAATTAAATAAATTAAAATCATTAACTGCACTGAATCACCATGTATTTATATAGTATACATTCTTTAACAAAATAAAATGTACCAAAGCGAGAATACGTGGCAGACTTGCCCTCATTAGGCATTCCCTAAGGCAATATCCTGACTTTCTCTTCTTCTTATATTATATAAAACACTCGCACAACTAAACACAGAGTCAGTGTTACAAGGAGATACCATCATCATGACTACATTCATATACCATTCCATCAGTCCACCATTTGGTAGAACACATCGTTACTTAAATACCTACCTACATGTTTATACGACCATCTAAAGCTATTGTTGAGGACAATGAAGTGTCTGTTAGTTTAATTTACTTACGTCAGTTTATTAATGAAGGATTTCATTTTAATTTCATTTATATTATAACACAGTGGGAATCAGTTTTCACTGAAAACGAAAGATGTATATATTTAAACTATGAATATTATTAAAGACTCTAGGATTTTTAGAATAATTTTCGATGTTTTGCTCAAATTTCCTTGATCATTTTATTTAAATTTTATAAATACGTATTTCGACTACAAATCTAGATCAAACAATTTTTGTATGGTATTTTTGTACAAAAAAGTTTTTGATCTAGGAAATTGGTGCAAAACAGAAAATTTATTTTTAAAATAATTTTAAAAAATATTCATACTACAGCTTCTTGTGTTTCTTTTATCTTTCTGTACTTTTTATCTGATCGAGAATAAGTTGTTCCACGTATGCTGGAGAAAGATTCAAGCTCAAAAAAAAAAAAAAAAACTCAAGAGTAATATATTCGCAATAAAAATAAATATCAGCACTACGAAGTAAGGATAAAGTAGGTTTTATCGATTACATAAGTTATTCATACGTGTCGAAAATTGAAATTGCTTATACATTTTAATCTTTCAAAGTTATTTAGCTTTTGTTACAAACCGAACCTGTTTCTTTTAATGACTTCGATTAAATTTTTCACTTAATGATTGAGAACCACCTTTGTAAACAAGATGCATAAAAAATACTTTGTAATGATACGCTATGCAAATTAAGGTAACTAAAATTTTTTGAAATCTAACAACAGTACACTCGACAGAAATTTGTATTTTGTTTTCATAATAAAGAGTCATTAAAAAATGCTTATCTAACCGTGCAATTGCTTTCTTATAAAGTTGACCATAAGCTTTTGTGTATATGTGCATTAATTCTAAATTAATACCAATTTTACAACTTAATAAAATATATTAAAATAGTCTTGTACATATATTATTATTTTAACTGTATACTTATGTTTTTTTCTCGTTTGTATTTTTATTATACTTTTCCATAAAGTAATCTACGTGTATTTTTCATGCCCCCAAGGCCTTAAGTTACGCTGCATCGTAATTTATTTAAACTTTTATTGGCGAAGTTAACAAAGTACATACACACACACACACATATGTATATATATAAATATATATATATATATATACATATATATATATATATATATATATATATATATATATATATATATATATATATATATATGTATATATTTTCCATTTCTAGTACCAAAAAAAATTGGGAAAATTTAATTCCAAATAAATGATGTCTCATTAGGGAACATGATAATAATGTTCATGAACAAACTAAATAAAATGTTTAAACAAATTAAAACAATTCCGGACGGAATTTAAAAAAAAAATCATTTAATACTTTGAAGTAGTATTTACTTTAAAGCAATTATTTTATAAATACTGAACTTTCATCAAGTTAAATTCACCGTAGCATTCATTCCATTGTGCAATTCTTCAAATCTATTAAACTACATAAAATAATTAAATATTGTTTATTTTTATTAATTTTCAGCTGTAAATGATGACAACGGCGGTACAGCAACAGTACTAGACCTTTTTGATTCATCCAGTGGAGGTCACGACTTGACATTATCACCACAGACGTTCACATCCTCCACAGAGGCCTTCATCAATGACAACAGTGACAGTCTTGGAGTACCTCCTGATACAGATACAGGTTAGTAAATAAAGTAACTTATATTATTTATAAACAAATGTAGTTCGAATCAACACAAATAAATCGATTTTTTTTAATGGTTGGTATAGAATATACTAAGCAACATTTACATTCTCAAATCGTCTTTTAAATTAAAACTATGAATTTTTTAGATTTTCAAATTAATAAAATTAAAATGAAAAACTGAAATTTTTTCAAATGTTCTTATGCAAGTAATTTACAGATAGAAGACCGAATTTTGTTTAAGTACCTCCAAGGCATGTGAAATAGGTGATCTTTTATACAAGTGTTATTTTTGCGTTTCGAAGATATGTGTTAATAGTTGTCTAAGCATTTTTTGAATCAAATCAATTAGTGGTTTAAAAAGGGAAATGCAAATTTTAAGTTTTTACACTATTTATCTTTTGTTATTTCGAATCAAGTATTCTATTATATAATTCTTTATTTGTCAATTTTTCTCAAATATTTTTGATTTTTATCTCGGATTTGAAGGAAATATCTTGCATTGAGAGGATAAAGTATTTTTAATTTAATTTAATTTAAGTAAATGGAAATGTTTGGCAGTTATAACATTTCATATTCTATAGATATTATAAATTTATTGTTAGGTATTTATATTTTGTTTACATAATTTTCTTCCTGCTAGGAAATTATTATCTTCACTCCGAAAAAAGAAATCAAAAATTATATATTTTTAGGTTTTGTATGTACACTGGGCAAAAAAAAAATGCGATGACCTGAAACTTTCATTCACTTATTTAATATTATTACTCGAATTATATGATGTTTTTTAGAATTTATTCAGCTAAAAATGAATTTCTTACTTAAACTAAATTAAATCTGTTAAACAACTTAACATAACATAAAAATCATTGAATTGTTTTGTTTAAAGAAGTAGAAAAACAATTTGAGTAGAATTGGAAATAGTAACTTTAAACATTTACTAACGAAGTTTAAGATAAAATTTTACATCTATAATAACGACATTATTTTCGCGAATAAATTATTCTTTACCTTAAGATTAGCAGAGGTTCCGACAAGCTTTCGCTAAAAACATATCTACAAAAAATAAAGTGTTATGTGTTTTCATTAATTTAAAAAAAATTTGCTGGCGTAAGTTTGAAGAAAATATACATACAAATGATTGCATTCTTATTAGAAAATATTATTTTACATTCCATCTAAATAGTTAAATAAATTTTATAATTATTAATGAGAACTATAGGATTTTTCGAATAAATTTCGATTTTTTGCCGAATTTCCTAGAACAAATTATTTTGTATTATCATAAATACGTATTTCGACTACAAAGCAGTCATCAGCAGTATGAATTAGCTAGTATGCATACCGTCACCAAATAAGCAAGTAGTAACATCATGATGATGACTACTTTGTAGTCGAAATACGTATAAAAAATAATTTGACCTAGAAAATTGGGGCAAAAAATCGAAATTTAATAAAATAAATGTCTACAATTGCTAATTAGAATATGAATGTGGTCGATTATGAATTGTACGATTTCATATTTATAAGTGATGTTCATGAAATCGATTTTTCAAATCTTATCTATGAAGATTATACATTTTTATCCAACAGATGCCTAAACAGTCGCACTTATCAATATATAAGAGGAGTGAAAAAAATAGACATTTCATAAAATTACACTATTTTTGTAACAAATAACAAGCCGAAACCAGTGGGAATCTACGAAGTCGCGCCAAGAACTACCCAGTAAGAAAGTCATCTTCGTTTCTCGGAAATAATATATCTAAGGTTTTATTGAAAAAAATTATCAAAACAACAAAGTGTGTTTTTAAAAAGTTAACATTTTTTATTTATACTTTTATCTCTTATGATTCAAGTGTTTGGTAATGGAACCATGGAAAAATGGAACTCAATTCACCAAATCCATGTGATTGAATCCATGCAACTGAATTACCCACTCCCTTATCCAAGTTTTATGCAATTAAGCTTGCAGAATCTAACATTTCTTTGTCTCTCAAATTTTATCAGATCATTATTTTTAGTTATATTTATTCAATGAAAATGACCAAAATATGGAAATTAGATTATTAAAATTGTTCTTAAATAAATATAATTATCAAATTTATCTGAATGTTGTAATCCGAAACCGTATAGGTCATATTTATTTATAAAGACACAGATAAAGCATACCGTGTTTAAAATTTTATTGTTACAAATACATTCGTTTAATGTGTATTCTTTTTGCCTGTAATGTTTAATGTTCGAGGATATAGAACATGCATACTGAAAACAATTATAGTTAAAATTTTCCGTCTTGTTTGTATATAATTTTGGTATTTATCTATTTGTCTATTTATTATAAATATCTATATACTGCAAGTTTCGTCAAAATTAAAAGCATTATCAACGAAGTAAAATAACATATAAACCCACTCCTATTAAAATGATATATTTTGTAAACTTATGGGATGATTAATTTTGGAATTAAAGTCTCCAAGATATTAGAAGGAAAACATATTGAGCAACGAAAAATCAAGTAATTGGTCTCACTAAGCGGAACTATATTGTAAATTTTAAATGAATATTAAACATTTTCAAATATTTCTCTCGGTACGCTCTTTTTGAGTTGGAATTAGGTGTTGAGCTCGCATAGCCAATTATTAATGGAGTACTTAAAATTAAACCATTACGAATTACTTACGTAAAGAAGATTATTTTCTTTAAACTTAATTTGGGATTAAGTACATATTATTCAAAATAATTCGATTCAAATCAGCGTTAATTTCGTATCATCAATATATAAGTCAACATAACGTTTTTGAATCTTTTGTACATGGCGTAGATAGATGAATACGTAGGTTAGTACTTACATATAACAAATAAATATAGTTTTATCACGACTCACAAAACCGTTGAAAAATTCGGAAATCTATTTAATATAAATTCCATTATCAAACGATCAATAAGTTTCTATTGTTTGAATTATCATGTTGATATTGTGGCGGTTAAAATAGTGAATTTAGCGAAAAACTTTTATTCTTCTAATTTCGGCGTTAAAATCATCACTTGGAGATCTATTTATGAGGTAGGAGAATGGATTAATATGAGAACTGCCAGAATGTTATCACGGTAGCTGTGCATCTTAATGCCTCCATTAATTTTTGAACACCTCATTTAATTTTTTGCAACTAACAAGCACTTTAAAAGCACCTAATTTTGAGCATATTTAAATTCAATTTAACATTCTTTTTTCTGTTATTTCAAAATGTCACTAATAGCTGTGATTCATGTTTCTGAATCAATGCAGTAATTTATATTGCAATTTTCATCAAATTTATTTATTTAATGCGCACTATGGACGTATCTAAAAAGCAACTAATTGTGATACATTTTACTATAAATATTATTTTTTCACATTGCTTTACCAGCGAAATTTCATGGCAGCAGTGAATCATAATGACTCAATTTTCTTTGCTAAAAATTTGAGCACCTAATTTAATTTCATACCACCTAAATAATAGCATCAAAAAAGTAACTATGTTGGAGCATATTTATAGAAAAATTTTTATTTGTTTTGTCCGCTATTTTTTTATTTGTGGTATATTAGGTGCTAGTTTAGAATAGACAGTCCAGAATACATCGGATCTTCATTATATAAATGATACTTCAGGAAGAAGAGAATTTCAGCAATTTGTTCATTTCTATTACTGATAGTAGGTAGGTATTTCTCTAGTATAACAACGACAAGTAATGCTTACAATAGGTACACTAGACGACACAATTCAACTCCTTTTCCTTGCTTACAAATAAACATAAAATACAACAATTTTGTGTATAACAAATTGTACCGGAATGTTTAATGACGGTATGAATGTTTTGTGGAATTGTCTTCGTCTATATATTCTGTTGTTGTTATTTGTCGTATAACTCTGACAAATACTCTTAAACAATCAGTACAGTACAGATAGATGAGATATACACAGTATAAGAAGACAGTAAATATTCAATCAAAGTCAATTTTGTGTAACTTACTAATTAAAGAGTATTCAATCATGTAAAAATTTATGATAAATTTATTATGACTAAAGCAGAATGTAACCTACAAACTTCCGATAACAAATTTCAGTTTGATATGCATAGAGTAGTAACAAAAAAATAAAAGGTACATCGGAGTACTCAAACTTAGGGCTTGACACCAAAGTTTTATTAATTCTCTTCCTCATTAAAGAACTAAAGTCATAATAAATGTAAAATGAAAACACAAATTTTTATGAAGTTTGTCTCGTAGGCACAATAGTTTTCAAACAAGTTTTTAATGTTTCATCAACTACTAACATTATTTAGAAATTTGAAAATAGACGATGAGAAGTGTATTTTAGGTGCTGGTGGAGTATTTATTTGTGAGGAATTTATAATTATTAATATTAATAAAATACACTAAAAACATGGTTATTAAAGCATGAGCTATAAAATAATAAGATGAATATAGGAAAAAAACTTCATAAAAATATACCATTGTGAAAAACATGCAAAATTAAGGACATTTTCATAAAGTTATATTTCCCCAAGAACGGAATTAATAGAGGCCATAATACAAATATATACGCATTCATTGAAATTGGTTTTGATAGAAACTGGAACGACCGTACGAAAATTGACAATTTCTAATTAATTCTAATGTAATTGATCTAGTTAAATACAGCATAAAATGTAGAATAAAAAAAGGAAATTTTTAAAATAGGATAACAAATTCCAAATTTGACTGACGTCACCTTTTATGATGCGAATAACCCTACTACGGAATGATCTCTAAAAATATGAAAGTCTTTTCAGAACATTACATTGGAGATTTTTAGTCGTTTTATTTATTAAGAAATAACCTTTTTTCAATTTTTCTTCTTTTCAATCTCTTATAGTTGAAAAGACTAAACTAAAAGAAGGAACTATAACACCTATTAATCGATCATACGCTATTTGGGCCCAAGCTGTTCGATTATCATTTTACATCGCCCTTTCTTTTCGCATTTGAGTAATATAAATAACGGGTTGAAAGTCGTATAAATGGACAGACAAAAGAAAATGTACCAATTAGGCGATTCTTTGAATACCTATTGGCAACTTTTGTTAGTGTCCTCAATATATTTAAGCAAAATAATTTTTTAACAAAGTATAATACACTTTCATACATTCTATTCCGGTATATTAACCAACAAATGCTAGAAATTGCATTTATATTTTTTGTATATTTTCTAAGAGATTGCCACACCTCCAATCTGCTCAATAGTTGAGTAATTGATCCAAGAACCAAACATTTAATAAATTCGAATTATGACTATACAAGAAAATTTTGAACGGCAAGTATATTGGAAACAGATAGATTGGGTATAGATGATAGATATTGTATTTGAACTAAAATCCATAATAAATAAAAACTCACAATTGAAAAAAATCATTGTTAAATATTGTTGATATTGTTGTTTATTATCTCAGACATCTAATCCATTCATCCATTTGTCTGAGTCCATATTTTATCTCCATACACGTTCATACAAGGTGGACTATGAATAATTTTGATCTTACACACTTATAAAAGTTTGAAGGCCATGGGTCATTTTGATTATCTTGAAATGTTTCCTAGCGGAATTTTGTTAACGCCCAATCAAATAATTAACAACAACCAATTTTTTCTAAAGCTTTAAGTTCAGTGAAGTAACTGTAACGTATGGATTAAGTTTTTTTGAAATGAACTAAGTTTTTTAGTTGTTTCGCCAAACGACGGAGCTAATTCGGGAAAAATCCATCTCACTATTGAAAGAACGATATTATATGTGTGTGTAATAATTAATGTCATCTATCATCTTTTTGCACACTCCGGAAAAATGTTTTAAGCATTACTATAGCCATGATAAATATTTAATTTTTATATTAATTCTTAAATTGAGCAATTTAATGTCAGACGTAAAATTTTTCGGGGGTTCGTTGTATTTAAATTTACTATGTGTATATTCCTTCTCTGTTAATTAAATGGGTTTTAAATTATACTCTAGTGTTTATTGTTGACTTATTTTAGTGTCATTAAATGTGTAAATATTGATAGATCGATTTATCAAATAAAAATTTTGTGATTTCACTGTTTAATTTTAGTCGTATTAATAATTATCTTTTCTAACTACTAAGACTAAACAAGATCATATTATTGAACAATTTCTTAGCATAAAATTTACAAATAAAAGTATCTTATAAAAATATAATTAAAAAATTTGTAATCTAACTAAATCCTAACCTTTCATAATTTACCTTGGATCCAAACCTTTTTTTAAATAGATATAAAATAAAAGAATGATATTTGGTAGAGGGAAGAGTTGCCAATTTTTTTTAGTTTATTATTATTATCTATGCATGTAAAAAAAACTATTAAAGCCATCCGGTATTTATTTATATATAATGTATATGACTTGCTTTGATTCGCTCTTGTTTTGTAGTTGTTGTTGATGTTCAATGGTCAAAAGTTTTTCTATATTTTCTATAATAAATAATGTATTGTCAACAATTTTCTAATGCTTTTCGAGTTTTGTTGAAATGTTGTGAAAAACAAATCAATAAATAACAAATATATACGTATATTATAAATAATATGTCGATACCAACATTCAGTGAAAATGGATTTCAATGGACATATACACTCATGGATACAACTATATTGTCATTATATTTAAAAACGAATCTTTTTTGTTTGTTAATATCTTATACTCACTAGGAATGTCTCGAAACTCAGAAATGAAAATTAAATAACATTACACTTCTATACATTAAATAAAGAAACACTTCGAGCAATTCGATCTTTGTTTATTGTAAGTGTATCTGGGTAACCGACTTTTATAATATAATATTACCCTGTATATATTAATTAAAATTCTTAATAATAATAATATATTATTTACCTAAGGTACGATGATCACAATATCCATCGAATGTAAGCCGCATTCACTATCCACCGATGAGTCACGAATATTATTATTTTACGATTCGTTATTAGTATACATATCCAGTTTTGTATTCACCATCAACAATTGTGAATATACGAATTTTTTACGTTAGTTTTTTAGTCAAAATCAGCATTTCATGACGCATGTCTGCAATGGCTTATTGGTCATCCATTTGTTACGTCATTTCATTGTGCAAAATTACTTCAGAAGTGTCGATGGGTTTATTTAAAATTTACCGATTTATGTTATGTGTTTCGTAAAACAATAAAATTTTCATAATATTGTTAATTAATAAAGGACAGTGGCTAAGAAAAACATATTTGGACCAAAAATTTGCCCGGAAACATCTGGATTTTAATATTTAAGGAATTCTTAACATAACTATATTGCCAGAATGCGATGTAATTTTGCAAACTAATGCCCATTCAAATCCTGTTGTACATACAAATAACTTCAGATTTCATATTAGATATTCATCGAAATGGATTCTAGAATATGCAAGTTTTAATGTCAGAAATATATAAACAAAGACTTAAATTTGATAAATGCATTTTAAAATTTCAACTTATATTGCTAAACATTTACTATATAATTAATTTAAAACAATGTGCAAGCAGTTAATCATAGTTTCAAAATAAATTTTTAATAATAAATACATATTTGATTTGAAAGTATAAAAAAAAAACATAGGAAACATTATAGAAAACGCAAATACTCGATGAACCTCATTCATAGATTGTAATGTGCCAAAAATTACCAAATCCAAATTACTCACTAATATAGTTATCTAGCTCAAACAATGCTTTCCATTTAGGTCCGGATTATAACTCTATGTTGACCACAATACAATAAAATTTCACCGCTTCTGTATTGGAAAACATAAGACAATTACCTTAACTAATTTAATCAAAGAAATTCTAAATGATATACTAATAAGTTCCCAGACATTGTTTTTACCGCATGCGATGCCAATGAATTATACCAATGTCATATTCGAATAATTCGATATTACGAATTATTAATATACGAATTATTGATATTCTAAGTAATTCTGAATTATTATTTTGAATTCATTTTGATTTCTTGAGGTTAATGTATTACCGATATTGTTGAAGAATGATAATTTTTATCACTTGTCGCCCATACGTCATATCATATGCAGTAATGCGGCCTTGTTTTCAGTTCCATTTACGTTCAGTGTCAAACAATTGAAAATTAACTTAAACTTTTTGAATAATTTCAAACGAATTAATTTTGGTTTCTTGAGGTTAATGTATTACCAATATTGTTGAAGAATGATAATTTTTATCACTTGTCGTCCATACGTTATATCATATGCAGTAATGCGGCCTTGTTTTCAGTTCCATTTACGTTCAGTGTCAAACAATTGAAAATTAACTTAAACTTTTTGGATAATTTCAAACGAACTAGAAAACTTTTTTTTTTACTTTTTGTAGATTCGAATGATTTTTTCGTCAAGATTTCAAATGAATATGATGTTTGAAGTACAGAAAATAATAAACTGTTGGTGCGCAGTTTCATTAACAAAAATAAAAAAGTAAAGAAAAAGTAATTAATTCTATGAATAAAATGGAAAAAATACACAGTTTTTTATTTTTATTTTCGAATTATTGAAAATTATTTATGTTTTTATAATAAATAATAAATAAGTACATTAAACTGAAATACAATCAAAGTTCATTATAAATGTAATATCAGAAACTTTGTTGATGGATTTGTTGTCATCACGTTTAACTTCCATTCAAATACGAACATTTTCTATGATATGAAAGCTCTTCTTGGAATAATATAACCATTAGGGTGAATTTAAAATTGTATTTCAAATATCTAGAAATCTCATTAATTGTCTTTGATCATCATATTCTATGTTTACCGAATTATGGTTGAGTTTTATTGAGTTGAATAAATTCGTTTGATTGGGTATGACACGATTTTTTACCGTTTATATATTATGTTTATAACTTTTTCTCTTACCTCGTATTTTCCAAACGGTTGAATGATTTTCGACAATTAAGGTATCGTCACATTCGTCGTAAAAACCCAATTGTCATTATAAACTAAAGTGTGGCTAAAAAATTGTTGCGTTTTTGGAGTGAAATAGCAATAACAATAGCAATAAAAAAATTTGACAAAACTTATGTTAATAGAGAAAATTAAAACAATATTACAAAAATATATATCTTTGTATATAAAATAGACCTGTTACATTCATATCATTGATAGACTCTGATAATACTCATCCAATATTAGCAAAATTTTTATCAATATGTGTTTCTGGTTTAAACAAAGAATAGCTTTTATATATATTATTACTATCATGCTATTATTGTTCCTATGATTGTGCGGGTGAAGTTTAAATTATAAACATCGTTCGAAATTAGTTTATTAATTAGGAGTATTAAGAGTACATCTTTTCAGCCTGAAGTTTGGAAACGTTTGACAAGTAGCATTTATCAGATCAGACACACAATATTGATATCAATATATCATCCATTACGAAAATTTGCCTTAAAAACGAAATCTGATATCCAGAATAAAGTCTTTTGCTGGAATGTGAATTTAATATAAAGTGATTTACATCCTAAAGAAAAAACAATACAAATATTAACCTTGATAATTAATATTATGTTACGCTATTTTTCTCATAAAATAATTAAGATCCCTCACAAATTCTCAACATCTGAAAAATTTGCTTAATATTTAATATTAATATTTTCCATAGCTATGAAAAATACTCGTAAAATTTAAAATCTAAAAACGCACATGGATTGAACTTTGTAATAGTTTTCTCAATGATTACTATTACTTACACTCCTATCTGTTTTTATTTTAATATATAACTCTTTTTTTTTATGTATATTTTATAGTAACTATAATAATTCTTCTGAAAGCCGTATTGAAGAAAATACCTGTATAAATAATCAATCATTGATTATAATCAATTCATTTAATCAAAAGTTTCTTACATTTAGTAATATCAACGCTAAATATTCAAACACAAGGAATAAATAACAAGCCGTAACGAGTGCGAGTCTACAGAGTTGTACCAAGAATTTTCTGATAAAAAGTCGTATAAAAATAAAGTGAATTATGACTTCTATTGAATAATTAACGTTTTTGAGCTGGAATTGTGCCGAACAAAGAATTTTCAAAAACAATTTACCAGTATTGGTCCCAATTTACTAGTTTTTCGATACTCTCATAGTCGCGATTCAGCATATAAATATAGCTATTTTAAAAAATGCAGATTGGTCTACTTACGAATTTCGACATCCACACCCACACACACACACACACACTCACACACACACTCACACACACACACACAAATAAACCACACACACACACACACATACACATGCACCGGCATTTTTGTGTCATGTCGCGAAACAGACTTGAGTAATCTCGAAACAGGAAAATACAATAGTCATTCCCGATTTTGATTTTCGAGACGATTTCAATATATTCCCTTATAAGGAAGTTAATAAAAAACTTCTTTTTGAGATTACGTGAATAAATATCTATAAAGAAAATAAGGTGAATACAAAAATACACATGGAAGTGAAAGATAAAGAAAAATATTAAAACAGTAGGAGCGAGCGTCAAGAAGAAAACTTCTGTTGCAAAGAGTATAAAAAAAATTATTTTACATTTTATTTAATTTCTTAACACATTTATTTTCCTCATTCAAATCGATTCTGTAAATACAAGACGAATGAATTTACATTATTTTGAATAGAAAACACGAACAACGTTTTTACATAAATACACTACTATGGAAAAGTTTTCTATCATTATCGTATATAGCTCGTTTAATACTACTTAATTGTTAGGAAGGTCCTGAGTATCTTGAATGTACTATTTAATATTCGAATTATAAAAACTAATTGACTATTAATAATTTCGTTGAAAATAATTATCTTAAATATATCCACCAAAATGGCCGGCAACACCGTATATACAACATGGTGATGGGGAACAAACAGTAACCATTTGTGATTTTAAAATCTTGAATACAATTGAAGATAATAATGAACAGTGTTAATTTTTTAGATACTCGATAAATAGTAAAACAACATGTATTATAATATTAAAATTTGTTATTTTTAAACAAAATATCTGAAATTGTAGCGAATTGTAATTGCTTACGAGAAGATGTTTCTAACAAGAGTTCTTTGTTTCAAGCAAGCTTTTGTTTTGAAATTTTGGTTCTTATGGTTTTTAAGTCATTGAAGAACTTAAACTCTTTTTATTGCTCTAGAATACTCTACCAAAATATATAATGTTTTATAAACAAATAACAACGGGTAAATAAATGAAACAATATGAAAATTACATTAAAACAATAACAACAAAAGCGTAGTTGTAGATCAAACGTTTGTCAAATGTATATTTGCGTTCAACAAAAACAATTTGATGTGAGAAAAAAGACCGACAACAGCCCAGTTTTTCATTAATATTGGGCACATGATGTTTGGCACATGTAGGTCGTGTATTTACTACACGATGCATACAACCATCAAGTGTGGGCCCATCGTTGAAACGTGTTGGGTCCATCGTGGCAACATCTTAATCCTAATAAATTTAATAGAGTGAAACATGTTTTTTATAATTTGATTTCGTATTTCATTAATTTTGTTTATTTGCAAAATATCACAAATTTACAGTGGATGTTGAGAGGCAAAACTAACAACATTATGTTGGTTTGAAAACAGTTGACGATTTATTTTGGCTTAAAATTTAAAATGCCTCTACAAAGTTCTAAGAAAATGTCATAATCATTGTGAATCCAAAAAGAACATATCCAAAGCCGGACTACTAGTTCAAAATAGACATTGAAATAATTTGAAAAACTATTAAGCAATACAAAGAGTAAGTAATTTGCTTTAAATTATCGCCAGTGCCTGGATTTTTGTTTTTAAATACTCGGCATGTAAATTAACATTTGAAAATTAATGAAGCTATAATACCTTTAATTACAGTAAACATCATTAACACCTCTAGTATAATACAATTAATTAACCAGTAATACCCTTTAATAACAGTAAATACTATAAAAACCGTATACCGACCGGCGTTTTATATATACCATCATTTCTAGGATAATGATATATTTATATTTTTCATTGTACTCTTCATCAGTTCAGTTTTACGCAACAATTTAAAACAATTATTACATTAAATGATTTTTAAAACTCACATTGTGCGTGTACGTACAATTACGTGTGGCAGAATTCAATCAATCTCAATTTTTTTGTCATAAATAGCATGAGCTGTTGTCATAAATTCCATGAGCTGTTTTGTTAGAAATCTTAACTTTGAATTGTTCTACTTACGTGTTTTTAATTTTATTTTTATATTTTTGTAACTAAGTGTACATTTTACGGGTATTTCTATAACAAATACATATGTCTAATACTAACTTCATCATATTCATTGTTCACACAACTCTGAATATAGTAATACATAGTACCAACAAAGTATATACTTATAAAGCATATAGAATATTTGAATAGTTAGAACTTTCTGAAAAGCTTTTATCATAATTGTTCGATCAATAGTAATAATAATGTATTGCTTGAAATAAATTTATTACTTTATTGATTATTCATGTTCCAAACCACAGATATATAGAATATAACACTCACTACTTCACTAATTCATATTCATAGGGGATGATCCAAAATAAATAATTAAGCATTTAATGAGTGTTCATAGTCGATTTTTATATTTTTAAAACAAATGATACAAACTATTTTGTTTGTTTATTAAAATAATATAAAAAATTAAAAAAATTTATCGGTTGTGTATTCTAGATTCAAAATGCAAGATCATGTTCGTGGATAAGCAAATGACAGATAGAAGAAAAATTCAAATATAAAAATTGTGTGTATTTTTTACAACTGCCAACTTCAGTTTGAAACTATTTCGTAAAATTTTTGGATTCGCTACAATTTTAGCTCAAATTTTGCTATTAAACACAAAATATTTAATTATAAAACATTGTATTATTATATATGTATTTATAACTGTATAAACTCGATATTTTATAGATTCTAATGATTAAAAATAGCTCAAACAATGATATTATATTCAGGTCGAGTATCTAAACAATTCACTCGGTTAGTTGTAATTATTATTCGATTATTTCTGATTTATCTTGTCTTGATAAAACTTACAGAAAACTGACTCTTTATCGCGTGCGTTTATACAATTTCATAAAAATCGCATTATGAAGTAAAAAGTTCTTTTTGGATTTTCCATTTCCTTTCGATAATGGTAGATAAAAATTTTAAATTATATTACAAATACTTCATGCAACTATGTTGTGTAAAATTTACCATGGTACTGTTATTAAAAATACAATTCGTTGATTTAGATCAAAGTACTTATAGATTGATATAAAAGACACTTTTCAAAAAAATGTATATACAAATTTTTTTTAAATTTTATTTTATTCACACAAATTGTTTTCTGAAGAAAAAATGTTTGATATTATTTAGTATTATGGGGAATAGCTATGTGTACGATCATTTCTATATATTTTGTAGATATTTTATAGTGTTCAAAAAGACAAAAATTTTCATATAAAGGTTCACTTTACAAATTTTTCAGAAACTTCATAATTTACGATAATGTTATTCAAGCGTAGCTGAAAAGTACAATGTTTTTCAAACAACGAGAAGAAAATTTAATTTAAGACTGAACTTATTATTAATTAATGACAATTCTGTACGATTGTAATATAAATATATGTTGTCTAAGCCCGACCACGTTTTGCTGTTGCTTTTTCAGCTTTTTCATGGCTCTGATAATTCTTATAAGTTGAGCATAATAAATAATCAAGCAAATGTAAGATTATCGTATTTATTTACTTCTTCGTATTATATATATCAAACGAAATGGATTTCCATCCAGACCAAACTAAGATACGGGTGAGTACTTAGACGAAAGGCCGCAACCTAGATTGGAAACTGACAGTGAAAACAATTTGTTTCCAATTTCCTAGTTTCCATTCTAGGCTTCCGTCTCAGTACTCATTTTATCCGCATGTAAGTTTGGTCAACCCATTTCGCTTGAAAGACTTAATTCACACATATCTAAGAACGCAATGTAAATAAAAGCGTGTAAGAAAAGAAATATACTTTCCACCGTAATAGTAAATTTGAATTACTTTCTACATCATTGGTTAAAAATTTTGTGTAAATGTCATCACCGGAATCGTATTCTGACAAGTTTATTCTGACACATACTATAAAAATTATAAACACTAATATAATAACGATATATAATAACGATCATTTTCACAACCTCAAATTCTACTGATTTTCAATTATGATCAGAAGTGGTGGTGGTTTTGGGATACAAAATGTGTGTTTTAAATGAGTGTGTATCTATCGACTTATTTATTAAAATCGTTTTCTAGACTATTTACTTGATTTCATTTATAGCAAAATAAATTTTGTTAAATACCTACTGGCTGTTATTCATTTGTTACGTTAATGAGAAAGTATTATCATCCAAAACTAGTTCAGAAACATAATATTTTATTGTTCTCACAAATGAACTAATATAGTTTTAGAAATCCGATAATGTTCTACTTTGGAACAAATATCAAATACATGAAATGTTGCTATTTTTCTAATTATTCAAAATTATATACCTTTGTCAACTGAAAACAATTTATTATTTGTCTAATCAATACCGGATTAACCACGTGACATTAGTATCAATTGCTGCGGGCCTTGCAAAAAAGTTTTCCCACATATTTAAAGCCACTCATTTCTGTATGAGCGTAATTTTATGAAAGAAACTCATTAAGATGTGATATATTGAATTTGTTAAGAAAGAAACACTTGGTAAGCAGTATGAAATTTAGTTTGTTGTCATTATTGATAACTTCTATGTACTTTAATTAAACGCATGAACGCATATCAAAAACGAGCTAGTGTTTTTGAAATACCTATTTCGACAGTTCAAATATATTACAGCAGAAAATATGTTATATTCTGAATAAAACACCATTTACAGTTAGTGATTTTGAAAATGATTTAGAAGACTGCCAAGACAATGAATTAGCTATTCCGATAAATAAATTATATTTTATATTAAATATAGACTTCTATTATATCTATTGACAAACATAATTTGTGTAATATCAGTTTTTAATTGTTGGATAATTACCAATACATAATAACTAACAAAATTATATCCAATTAATGGCAGCTGATTTGTAAAATGTTCCGTTTATGTTATTATATGTTATTGACATCCTAAATGTTAATACATAATGCCCTTCAAGGGCTCCGCTGTTCACATTTGCTACGAGCCCCCCTGTAGCTTAACCCACACTGATTTAGCCTCCAGCATAATATCATATGATTTTGTTGATTTTTATTTTATTGAAATGTGATGCATACACATTTTACTGTTTTTTTTTCGAAAAATTTTTATTTTAAGTTTTGCTTTTCGAAAAAAAAAAGTATAGACATAAAAACAAAGCAAAATGAGAAGTAAAAATAATTTCTAATTAAATATGTTTATAAATAATTTTCCAGTGAAGAATTAACTTTCGAATTTTACCACCAATAAATTTTTTAATTAAAGTTAAATTTGCTTTGGGGGCTTCAAAGGGTATTAATACAAGTATTTGATTAAATATTTTATTTTACTTTGTATTTCATTTTTTAAATACTGTATTTTACTTTTAACCTTATTTCTTTTCGCTGCAATTTTTCGAAAAATAAATGTATTATTTATCAATATAATGCAATATCAATATAATATTGCATCTTTCCAATCGATACGGTACACTAATAAAACTCATTTAAAACCATTGTAAAAATAAACCTATTCGATTTCAATAATAAAAACTGTTTATCAATACGATTATAACACCAAAAATATAGACGACAAAATATCAAAAACATAATGATGTCTTCTTCTATATAGAAACATATACATATACTGATAAACGAAATACAAAATCGTCTAGTTATGCCATAGATCGGTCAATAAAAACAACATCTCACGTAGATCGGTTAATAAGAACAACAATTAAAATTACTATACAAAGCGTTTTTAAAACGCACTTAAAGGTACAAAATAATTTGTATTAGCCTCATAAAGATTTATTATAATTATTTAATCTTATAATAATAAATTTAAATGATTTACACACATCGCCATCTATTAATAACTTTGGCTATTGTTAATAGATTAAAAGACTTTCATTTCATTTCATTCATTTAATCAAAAGTAAAGGATGTTTCGAAATAAATTTTATTTTTTGCAACAATTTCACTGATAAAAAATTTTAATTTGTGTTTTATGAATACTTATTTCGACTAAAAATGTCTACTTTTAGCAGAAAATTTGAAATTAAATTTAAATGGGACTTATAAATGCATTCCAACCCTTTGTACAATCATTAGAATCATGTTTCTCAAAGTTAAATTAACGAGATAAGAAGTATCGTATAGCTCAAGTAACACTAAGCAATATCCATTTAAAAATTTCATTTCAATCGCTTGTGCTGTTTTGAAAATTAACGTCAGGAAACATACATGATTACACGATATATTTTTATGTATAAATGACAAAGATGCCTTTACTCACAATATTTTTTTCATTCGATATTTCAGTCTAACCTGTTGTTTATTTACAGGATAATACAATATTTTTATTTTACGTTTAACCGCTATTACAGGATAATACAATATTTTTAAAACAATGATTTGACCACCATTTGACGTTACAATTCAAGAAAGACCTGCGGTACAATTTTTCGAGACAGCTAGTATACTAAATAAGTCCAAGTATTGCGTAAAAACTAAAATAAAATAAACTTATAAAAATGTGTCAAATATTTTTAGTAGTATTGATTATTAGATGTTGTTGTTATTGTTATTGTTGTGTGAACACCAGACACTATGAATATGATATTTACTAAAAAGTTCGATTGTTATTTTGGAAATTTGCCCAACTTTTATATATCAGTGTTCTAGTTTGTTCATTCCTTGTCGCTGTTTTTTATTCTTTTTTTATTACATTTAGTTAATGTTCCTAACAAATAATTTCATAATATTTATTAGTTTGAAAATATATCTGGTATCATTGTAGTTAGTAGTTTTCACATTAATCGATAAATGTGGATGTATTTGATACTGAAAGTTTCACAATAAAAAATATTCTTTATTTAAGATGAAGGTACGTACGGTCTTTTAATCGTCGTATAATTGTATAAATTTTTGAGACGTTAAAAATCCATCTATCAAATTTATCTATTAAAACAAAAATTGTAACTAAGAATAATTATAAGAGTAATATTAAACTCAAAATATATTGTAAAAGGTACTAAATTTTTCTCCAAGTTGAATTTTTGTTTGTAAGCACAGTTGTCTGCAATAACTTTTTTTAAAACCTGAAAATTTTTTCGATTACGTCAGTTTTGAGAAAAATTATTTGATACAAATTATTTTCCACTAAATAGGAAATATATAAAACTTAAATCATCTCTTAATTAGTAGATGTTTTTTTCGACTAATACAACTATAATAAAGAATTTGAAGTGTTTTTTTTTCTTTTTCTTTTTTCATTCGATCTATAACATCAATATTTTTTATTGGAGAGATTATACATAAATATTATTTTCAAACCTACTGTACTAATGTAATATAAAAAGCGACGTTTTAAGTGTATTTAAGTATATACTATGAATACGTACGTAAACTTTGAATACGTTTTCTGATCTTTATGAAGTTGGCTTTTGCCTTTATTCCATTCAGAAAATTTGCTGCATTATTTCTGCGCCCCATTGTCAGAGGCAAATTTTCAAAAATTATTGTGAATCTGACTCACTTACAAAGACACCAAAGTTAATAAATTGGTGTTGCATATATTCGACTCATTTATATGATTAGTGTCTTACCGTGAGTGAGATCTACTATTTCACTGGAGCTACTAATAATTTTTACTTTAAACTAAAAGTACGAATTCGGCTATCAATCGAATTTACCATAATTTTTTATTAAAAATGGCAAAACCTTCTGATTCTCCAATTAATTAGCTTATAAAAAATATCCAAATTACGCCCGTGTAGACACAAGAGAAAGATAGTTATTGAAAAACGGGTAAAATGTAAATAACAAATGTTTAAATTATTCTTATAAACTCAATTGTTTCGAGAAAATTTTCCTGTATATAAATATTTATTATTATAATTTTACTACAAAAAAGACCATGTTATCGAAATAACTTACGTATAATATTAAAAATTATTCGAAAAATCAAAAAATCATTTTTATGGTTATTTTTCATGTAATCATTTTCATAAACATATTTTAAATTATTTTGTAAGATTTGCAATGAATAATTGAAAATTGTAAAAGTTTTCAAATATCATTTAGTTAAAAAAAAAGCCATGATCACTAAGAATTATTAGATAAAAAATATATGTGTGATAAATTATTGTTAAATTGTATTTATATAAAAATAAAAAAATAAAATAAATGCGTTGTTGAATTGATATAGACTGTTTAGCAACAGTGTCCAGTATGTGAGTACTATAATAGCCATAGCAGTAAATATAATAGATTTTTTTTTCCAAGTTGTATATAATAAATTTTAATATGTTAATAAAAACAATGTTACCTTTATAGGGTAATAATAATGAAATATCTATAACGGAGCTGATCACCATTATATAATATAAATGTACCCATTTACAACATACATGGATTTATATAAATTTAGAAAGTAATTTACGTTTTAGACTTTCATATATATATATAGCCAAGAATGGTTGAGAATAGTTTGGTTTCTATACCTATATCATAGATAGCATCACAAAAGTAACTGTCTTACGTAAAAATAATGTGATAGTTACTGTGGAACAACATACACATCTTCTAACATAAGAGATGCCATAATCCTTAGTCTCAGTCGTCGGTCTGTAGAATTATACTTCTTAAACGGATATCTTTAACAAAGATGGGGTAGTTCTAAGTATGAATAATGAAAATTAAAGTTAAATGTATTCAAAGACAGTACTTTTCCATTTTGTGAAGGGATGTCTTTAAAAACTCAACATTAAAACTTAAAAGTGTGAAAATATTTTCTAGTAATTCAAAACAGTTATTTTCGAAAACATTCAATTATATTGTGTTCAAAATCATATCTAAAGGAAATTCCCTCGGCAGTAATAAAAAAAAACTTAGTAGATAATGATACGAATTTATAGTATGTAATAGTTAACGACATATATTGTTATATAAAACAAAAATTTGGGTAACTTGCCGATCAATTGAGTAATTATTAATAAAAAATACACTAAATACCCTTAATTAACACAATTGATCGGCAAGGTACCCAAATTTTTGTTTTATACAATAATATGTTTCATTTACTATACACACTAAAAATTCGGATTCTTATCTATCTACTAATTTATTTTTTCTATTATTATCGAGTGAACTTCCTTACTCTGTTAAGCTTTTATACTACAACATTTTTTAGCCAAAAATGCTACAAATTTCTCAGGGTAGTGACTAAAGCCGACTATGTATACTTTTTTTTATAACTAAAAACTCTCAGTTTGAAGCGCTAAAACAAATTGAATGCACTTAGAAAATATCAAATGTTTTGTTCTTGAAAAATAAAAAGAATAAATGACTGTATTTTTAGTTTATTAAACCAAAAATGAACTTATATAAAATTTCTCATAGTGTCATTAATGTATAAATTAATATTAGCTTTAGCTCCACTAGACTTACGTTTGCATACGAAAGTCACCTGAATTTTTACTTTTTTTTTATATTTGGTACAGAACATAGTTTAACAATTTTTATAGTTTTTAATGTTTATTTTTTTTATTTTTATGTATAGCTGTAATGTTTTCAAATAAAATGTCTATGTGCTAATAATATATCCAACAATTTAAGTGAATCAGTTTAATTCAATTCAGTGACTAATTATTATTAGCTCTAAAAAATTACTAATTTTATTATTTATTTGTAATAATTTTTATCTATTTTCATACGATTAATAAGTATAAATAGAAAATTATTTAATTATCATTGAATTAAAAATTTTAATATTTACAAGTTTAATAGTTATAACACTTCCATCTTGTTTGAATAAAACTCCATTTTTTACTGGCCTTCAAAATTGGATAAACTTTTTTGAAGTGAAACTTCTTTAGGCGCGACTAGGGAGTAACTCAGATTTTTTTTTCTGACGGAAGTAACGTTTCCGCCATTTAAAAATAATAATAATTCTGATTGGTTGTAAGTATGTTTCCGCCATTTAAAAATAATAATTCTGATTGGTTGTAAGTATATGTCATATACTACACGCTTCTTGACTTAATTAAATTTTTTGAAAATCTCTAAATATACTTGTTTATTTATTACTTTTAAAATAAGTAAATTAAAAATAAATTTTCTGACAATTGCGACATTTTATAATATTTAATAACAAGGTTATATTGACATGTGCTGATCTAACCTTCAATTTGCTACTCTCAATTATTTTAAGAAATTATGATGACATTCAATTACCTGTTTCGAATGAATAATATTAATATAACATTTAAATAATCTTTGTAAAGCACATGAATAATAAATATAATTAAATTATAATATAATATTTATTTATTTAAGTTAATATTTAATCATTTCAGTGATATATGTCGTCAACGCCAAAGAAGTTTCACTTCAATCGCGCGTAAAGGTTACACGCACACTTTTTTTATGATGATGTTGAAAATGAAAATTATTTTCCTTCAATTTTTATTATTAAATTTATTTATTTATTTTTTCAACAATATCTCTATGAATGAATTTTATTTTGTTGAAGCAGGATACCAAATTGCCGAAATCGAGTTAATTATACATAGTCATTTCTAATGAGATTGAATATTTATTTTGGATTACGTCTACATTCCAGATCATAATGAACGAATCTTGTGATTTTGTGACACATGATTAAACGAGATGTTGTCCTACAACTTGAAAATTATTAGAATAATAAAAATTTTTCTTGCTTTCCAATTGGATAATTACTTTTCATATCAAAATAGTAATACGCTAATTTTAAGACTGTAAGTGCATTTGAACAGTTTTTTGAATCCCGAGAACGAGAACGCTCTACTTGAAGAATCAATATCTGGAATTTATATACAAATTTCTTGATGCATCTTAAAACGACATCATGTATATTTTGATAATTTAAAAGCATAGTTATTTTTCAGTTTCATTGAAAGTGTATATTTTGAAAATTTTGAAAAGATGTTATGAAAAGAAAAAACCCAATTCAATGAAAACCTATGTTTCTGTACACTAATGAATAATAAAATTGTCCCTTTTAAAAATTTATATAAATTTATATTCATTATTTTTGTTAGAATAACAGAAAAAAATGAAATGTTATATAATTTTTAATGTACTTGTTTGAAGTTATTTTAAGAATGAAATCATCAAAGTTATAAATGTTCATCTCTCTACATATGATATCATGATTTATGTTTTGAATATTAATGATTTTACCCATTTTTAATTACACAACGAAATTAATAATAAAAAAGAAAAAAAAATTATGTTTTGTTTGTAAGTCCATGATGTATAATAATTTGTATTTGAACTGCAACACATTACCTCAGTTTCAAAATACAAACCTCATACAATAGTATCTATAACAGCGAAGTATTTGCAGGTAAAAGATTCTTCAAATTCGAATTGAAATTTTTTCTATATATTACAAATAAGCTTTTTCTTTAATAATTTTAAATAATAAAAATCAATTTTACTTCTACTCGTATTTAAGCTTTAATAGAACACATTTTGAATGCATTTGTTTACCGCAATAGATCATGGTTTTGAACTTTTTTCTACATTCATGAGAGTATTAAACTTAAAATTCATGTAATGTTAGAGCCATAAAGAAGTCGTTGTGTAGAAATAGGTATGGGTTTAACAATTTTTTCCTTCCTGTACTTTACAGAACTTAATTTTGCTTTTAATCACAAAAATGTAATTGCAAAAGAATAAAATCCATATTGATTTTGCTATCTGCTTATTTTCATTGAATACAAATTTGTAATAATTATTTGACCATACATAATGATTTTGATAATTTTTTTAATATTTATAATTTTCTGAGTGTTTTTCAGCTATAACGTTTATAATTTTAAATTTGATAACGTATAGTAAACAATTGTATCATATTAATTGACAAAATTCATTCAGTCGTTTTATCTACTGATAACAAATACTTGAATCGTATGGACATTCTTAATTTTCGTTTACACAAGTACCAATTTTCCAGGAGCCTAGATAAATCAAATATGAAACTGGTCTTCCATTGGTCGGTTAATCCGTTAAGAGGTTGATAGCTTTCTTAATTATCGATTATAGAACTAGCGACTTTATGGCTAAGTATAGGTTTTGCAGACCAATTAAAACTTTTTCGATCACTAGAATCAGTTTATCGTTTAGAAAATTTTTTTTAAACAATGAAACAAACTTTCGTTATCCAATATGATGAATAATGATAGCCTATATAAACTCACACAAAATTTAAACTCATGTTATAAATATTCGCTTCATAAATTTTATTTTAAAAGTTACTTTACTAAACATTTATGTGTGCACAAAACATCACACCACAAAGCTGGACATAAAACCAAACAAAACAAAAACAACATAAACAAACAAATAACAAATAAAATCAATTTTATTCATCGTTAACTACTACAACAATGGCCATGTATAAATGACATGATATTTATGGTATATTTGTGTTTTTAACGTTATAGTAGTCAAAATATCATTTATTATAAAAGCTCTAAACTAGTCAGAACGAAAAACTGGAATTGTCAAAAAAATCTACAATCAGATAATTTAAAAAAAACATAATATACAATTTAGCTTATATTTCAATCTATATAAATAAAATAGTAGAGATATTCGTTGTGGGCGGGCGCATCGCTGAAAAAAAAATTATTTTGTTTAGCTCCGATTTCAATATTTTTTTATACATGTCGAGGTTATGGAACTTACTGAGAATTTTTGGTTTTGCGTTCGTCGGTCTGTAGCACACATTCAGACGAACAAATTTATAACGAATTTTAATAAATTTGTGTTAAACAAAGATATAGATATTCTGGATGGTCCTATTTCAGAAACATCTCACCTTCGATTACCGCTTCGAGGATAAAACATTCGAACTAATGCTTTGAAGACGTACTGAACATTTAGTTATTTAATTGAGAAGATTACACGTACATCAGAGGGAAGATTTGTGTTCATTATTGGCAGTGTATTTAAACCTTAATACATAAACCGAGCGACTTAAAATAATATTTTATTTCCTAAATAAAAAAATAATAGATTAATAAACCATTACATTTTTTTCATCGACAACATCATAAAAACATACAACCTATTACTATTCTCCATTTCTGCCATTTATCAAATGGACAAATTTTCAACAAACATATCCTAATGTCGTTTTCTAGTACTGCTACATCAGATAATGTTGATGACCGTCCTTTGGAACTAAAATTTCTAATCACTGCTCAAAATAGCTCTATATATGTAATACGTCAACTATAGTGATTGGTTTCTTATTACACATCGTTCTAGTTTTGATTATTATAGTGATTGGTGATTGGCTTATATTCATTAAAACTTGTACGATGTATAATAAGCTAAAATGTTCAGATTTTTTAAATGTGTTTTTATTCGAGCGCAGTGGCCAGCGTAAACTTTTGTTAGCATATATCATTATAAACCGATGGCTTTGTATATAACCGTAACATTATTTATATACAAATGTTCATAGGATGGCCTTAAACTAGTAAAATAAATCAAAAAGATATAAATATTTCAATTTTTTATGCATAATTTGTAATTTATTACTGGTTTTTTTTTCTACTAAATGATATATCGTTTGCAGTTTTTTAATTGAAAATTAAATTTTGTAAAAATTTTCATCAGTATATATGAGTAAAAATAATAAATGGAAATAGTTTACAAATTAAATCGTACATTTAAAATTGAATATTTGCAAAAAACAATTTAATTCATCGACTGGAAAACTTGATTATGTTTATTGAAAAATATGATTTTTAGAAAGAACTTTACTTTGTGGAATTTCACTATGTTATATAAAAGTTTTCAATCTGTATTTAGTTTATTTTCCCTTAAAGTTATAGTCATATCTTTAAATACTTCGATCTGTATGATCATTTTGAAAATTTAGTTAATGGAGAAAACTCTTACTCGTGAATTTAAGTGTCAGGTTAATAATGTCATATTTACAACCTAGTTTTCCATTCAAAGTAATCTATTTAACTCAAAGCGATTTTTCAAAAGTCATAATTGTGTTTGTAGTTTATTTTTACTGTTATTTGTATATCCACGACTTATAAGTGACTTTTTAAAGCAGGGATGACTTGAAGCTCCGTATCCATAACCGAAACTACCGGATATCCGTAATCTGTAACCGTCACCAAATCCGAATAAAAGTTTCGGATAATTTCCGATAGGGGCGAAATCTAAAGTTAATTGATATGATGCATTTTTAAGTATTGGATAAAATTTATAAATTATTACGTATAATAATTACCTATATGATTGATTGTCTTCGATGCTAAATAATTACCCTGGAAATAGAAATAAAACGAAATCCTTGTTAATAATTTATATTTTATTTCCACACATTTTCTTAAAAATTTAATAAGTTAACTAAACTATCCGAAATAAATGTATATTGCGAAATAGTTCCATATCCGTAACCGTACCCAAAATTTTATAACCATCACATCACTGACTGAAACGAGAACAACAAATTTTATGAAAGGGCGTTATTCTGTTGCCGGATACAGATAAATTCTGAATATTTCGAATCAATTGAAAAACTTTCATAATTTGTTTCAAAACAATGTTTACGTATGTATGTTATATAATCAATCTATATCATGGTTGTTGTATAAATATTTCTGTATCGGATTCATTCAATTCAATTTATTTCACTAATATTATTGCACGCAAAAAAGCTCTATTTGTTATTACAAGTGATTTATTGTTTCCCTCAACAAAAATTCTCCATCTCTATTTTTTTTACATCCATGAAAAAAAAAATTGATATAAAGTTGTTTAATTCACATAGAAAATCTGAAACTAAAAGTTTAATATCTTTAGACTTTTTAAGATAGCTTTTAAAAATTGTGGAAGTTTTTTCCTTTTGGTAAAATCATAGTCGAATGAGTTCATGTATATGTTTTTGAATTTTAGATTATTCTGAAGCAGAATAAGTATGTTAAAATTAATTTTGGTTAGTTTTATTATGAATGAATTGAATAATCGAAATCAGGTTTTATTCATTCAACAATTATTTTTATCATATGATTTATCTCAATGAAAATTTTTATCACAATTAAAGTTGAAGAACATATGTTACGTTCTGGTCATGTGTCCACTCAATCTAATATTCACATTAGCATTTAATTTCATAATAAGTTAATACGTAATATGGAAATGATATTCGTAAAATAAAATTATTTATACATTAATTGGGCATTAAATACCATATCGAAATGGTTCTTACACTTTTGAAAATATTTGTTGTACATATAAAAACATTGAATATTTCAATTTAAGACCAAATAAATCGCTAGTAAACTTCCTTAGTAGAACGAATTCTTGTAATAATCTTGTAATAAAGTTTCCATCCATAATAATTATAATATATAGAAGATTTCCATTACTCTCTAATTTTAAAATAAATACAATTATATACACTCAAGGCCGAAGTGTTTTTTATAATTTATTGAGTTTAAAATTGGAGTTTTAGTTAAATAAACAAAATTAAAATTGAGAAAGATTTTAAAAGATGATGAAAATCGTGTATTTTAATTTATATTAAGATTCTGGTCGATGCGTTTTTTTTAAATAATATAATAATAAACTTAATCAGAAAGTTACTGGATTAATATTTAACAGTTTTTTCCTTTGAAGCTATATTGTGCTCACATACAAAAATTCGTTATTCGTTACTGAATTCTGCACAAACTAATCGAATTATCTTTACAGAATAATTAAAATGAAAAGTAATTGGTCAATTTCATAGTAATAAATATGTAAGTGAAATTTGCAAAATTTACAAAATCTTCTATAAAAAATATATAATGCACTATTTTGTTGTTGTGAACATCTTAGATTTGAAATTTGCCATAGTGTGTAGTATTCTACTAGCCAAGCCCATTCGATACCCATAATGTGAAAAAATATGTAATCAATCATTTAAAGGCGGCCAATTTATGATTTTCATTAAACATAGCTAAAAACACTCCCGACAAATTCGCCATTCAAAATAAAACCCTTGCGTCGGGGGTTAAAAAAACTTGTTTAATGTACACTTGTTTATCCAATTCATTCGAAAAATTTGTTTTTCATAAGGCATTTAAGACATCGATTTATCCCTATACGGTTTTGTCATGCCCCTATTTTTAATCGATGCCATTTTCATAATTAATGTCTTTAATATAACCATACTCACTTCAATATAACTTGAAATTTTTAAGGTAATTCAGTAATTTATAAAACATTTTGATAATAAATCAATAAAAAAATATTACACACACTATGATACACACATATATACAATGTATTATAGTGTGTGTAATGTTATTTTATTGATTTAATGTATTTTTTTTTTGCATAATTAAAAAAAAATATTATCATTCCTTCTCTATATAAACAATAAGTGTGTCAAATTGTATACTCCTTCGACCACCAAATTATCGTAAAAAGGGTTACAAAGATTTTGCTTCACGTATTAATATAAAGATTTGTGTCGAGGCCCCTCAACCAACTGAGCCATTGAAGTCAATATCTTGTTTTTTATCATTTATATTTTATGCATATAGGAAGACAAATTATAGATACCAAATAAATTCCAAATTATAGATACCAAATCAAAAGCTCATTTTCTTTTAAGAGGAATTCTCTAAAAGTATAATGTGGGTGAATAATAATACCCGTATAACTCAACCCATTACCAATAGGTAGAAAAATGTCTGTATTGTATATTGACATCAAACTTTTTATATGCTTAATGGTAGGGAAATTATACTGGTTTAACACAATAAATGGCTATAGAAGCAATAAAAAAAATATGATAAATTAATATACACTTTGTTTTGAACTATAAAAAAGACAATTTTTTTTTTTTGATTGTAGTATATTTACGAATTGTTGTTTTTGTTTTAATGGTTAAATTTCCAAATTCAGTTTAGTAGATTTACACTATATTTATGCATTTTTGAGCAGATAAATTGGACCCTCCCTTAGAATTGGTTTACTATTCGTAACGTGTGTGATACGTGGAATAATGAACTTCTTGATCGATTAATGCACCACGAGCATCTAAAATTTGTAAAAAAACATTAAAATTCTAGAAAATTATTTGTTCAATGGTTTGATATATAGCAAATATAAAAAAATTTATTGATACAGTATAATTTATTGATACAGTAGTTGTTCGTAGCCCCAGAAACGAGTGAAAACATTTTAATGGACGGTGGCCTTATTTACGTGAATAATTTTTTTTGTCGTTTTTGCTGCAATTGCTGTCGACTATATGTACATTTGCAACATGCGTACTCTTTTAAAATTTGCGGTAATGGATGACAAAAATACCAAGCACCTAATTTGAAAACTACACATAACTTTCCAACCAGTTGAAAGTCCAATTTGATTATTATTTCGAAGTTGTAACTTACTGAAATTTCTTTGTTTTGTACTTTTAGCTGCATAATTTAATAATTTTTTTCTGATACAATGAAATTAAATATTACTACGTGTAATATACAATTGCGCAATTTAACAAATAAATAAACAAACGTGGTATAAAAATATAAAAATATAGAAAATAAAAAATCTACAAAAAATATGTGGATAATACATTAAAACTATGCATCAATAAGATTATTACTTGAAAGCTTTAAAAAGGCTTGTTTAAGTAGTATATACCTATTTTATTTTGATTACCTTTAATTTACAGATGAATCATTTATGTATGTTTACACATTAATATTGCAGGACGATGATGGTTGAATAATATTAATAATGTATGAATTATTCTTTGACCAGTATATAAATATAGAAGACTTTGTGTTGTAGTTAAAGTCTGTAATATTTAAGACATACTTTAACCATTCTGATTATGTGGTTTTAGCCTTTTAGGTTAATGATAAATTTATATTATATATCTACCATATGTTAATTGAAATTAAAATCCTAAACAATTTGATGGTTGTATACGATTTAATGTGTTCTGAAGTGTGAAAGTTTTGAAAAATTTAGTAAGCTGAATGAATTTTATATATACCATACCGGGTGTCGCATTTTAAGATCAATCAGGTTGAGGTAATTTCAGTGTGAAAACATAAACACTTCTCATAAAGTCAAATTGTTCAACCAAGCAATTCTGATTTAGCGCAAACGGAAACTTTAAACAACATATTGTTACATAAACTACAAATTTATATCGTTTTTAATCAAATCAATAATACAACTCAATAATATATTTTAAATATTTTGTATTATGTAATATTCATTTCAAAACTGTTTATTATACCTTTAAGATCTAAATGTATAATTTTTAATACCTAATAATTTTATTTTGAATACTAGAGTTTTTTATTTGTTTAATATATGATTAATTTTATTATATCATGATATTATTTAATTTTACATTACAAAGTGTAAAAGAATTTTTAAAAATTTTTAGCTTTTATCAAAAATGGTAGTATTTCCATCACCTCGGCCTATTAATGGAGTGGGTAGATTATTTAAAAAAAAAATCATACTACAAAAAAGGAAGCTTACAAATAAGGGAAAATTAAAATTTCCTCACTCACAGGTTATTACATTTTTTTAGTATGATGTAAAACAGATTTATTTTGCACTGTTTCAAGAATTTTGAATAGTTTTTTAAGCTTATTAATTTCAAAGTTTGCTTTTATTAATCGGTAAGTATTTGATTATTCATCTCAAAAGATAGCCCCGTTTTTTTAATATAATTCGAATATTGTTTTTATATACAATAGAAAAGTTGCAACATTATATACAACAGATGTTATCGATGCTTTTGAGCATATCAAATATTGATAAACATTCTTCTAAAAAGTTGAATACCTATTCTTAACTTTGTGTACCAACTATTTTCTCAGGGAAATTCTGAAAATTAGTTGCTTTTCTTTTTTGAAACCCTTAAAAATCGATAGCCCATACAAGATGGATATTGACAGCGCATGTTATTTTTGTAATTTTTATAGATAGATCATTCGAAAAAAAAAACTATTTTTCTCAATTTTTAGGTTGTTGGATAACTTACATCTCGTTTAATCACGTGAGAGACAAAGTGGTGTTTGCATTTGATATCGAATGATTTTCTCACTTACAATCTCATACAAATGAAAGTCCGCCTGGCAAATAGAAATACCCATTTCTCAGAATCTTTGTAAAGAAAACAATAAGTACCCTACCCATGTCTAAACCATATAAAAATTTTATAGGTGCATTTATAAATGATATGATATGCTTATGGGTGCCAGCCTATAATACATTTCTAAAAATATTTTTGAAGTGAAACGTACGATAGATTGAGATAGATGCATCTATAAGATTAAACGTGGGAGAGTGAGAAAGAAGGCATTATGCAGTGTTTATGACAGATTCCGATCTATGTTCATGTGTAAGTATGTTTATGTGTGCGACTGCGTAAAGGCATCATAACAATCTTGCGGTGCCTACGTATTCGTAAATGCTTCATTGATGTATTGTACATATGTATTGTTTATTTAAATATTTCATTATTTTAAGAAAAACATTTTTAACTCGGTTACTGGATAAGTCTAATATGTGTAATATATTTGTTATTTAAAAGTATATCACTTTTAAAATTTGGTATCATTATGATCAGATTTAAACCATACAGTTATCCTACAATTATATTTCAATTCCATTTTTGCCTTTTTAGCTTAAAGTAAACATTTTAAAAAGTTTGTTTTCTATCGCGTGTTAACTGCGCTCATCCTTTTTATAGAAAAAGATTGTCTTTTTTTAAGAACCAACCGTTATAAATTCTATATATACAACACAAATGTCAACAAATTGTAAGTGAGTAGTATTTAACAAGTCCACCAAAATTAAATAGTTTCATATTAATTAACATTTTGTGTACACAATATTACAAAACCTGCTACTTACATTTCAATGATTTCATTGTTTAGGATCCATACTATGGTACGTATAGGTAATTTGTGCCTCTGTTGATTCATAATGTTTAGAATATACATAGTTAATGAGTTAAATAATACCTATACTAAGTAAATAGTAAATGTACTAATTAAAAGTTCATTTAAGGGAGTCAAGTTGACAAAATAACATTTTTCAACGATGAACCTTTGTGTCAACTTAGTTTAATTTTTAAATTTTAGTTATGGTAATAAGTTAAAACTGTTACAGATAGTGTAAAATAAATACTATAGTATAGAGTATTTTCTATTAGATAATTTATAGACTAATTAAATACTTTATGTAAAGTTTCATTTGAAATGAGATATGTACACGCAAAAAATTATTCAATAAATATAATCCACTATTGAGAATTAAATAACTCAATTCGTTTTCAAGAAAACAAAAATATTTATAAATATCTACAAAGTATGTTTTTTCTTCTTTGAACTTTTTATTATATTTTGTGTTTTACTGTTTTGTGTGTTGAATATAACAATTCTGTTGCTGGATTTGTTACAGCTAAGCTAATTGAACCTATAATAGTCATTCGTAATACAACAAATTGCAATTTTTAAACATGCCTAGATACGACATGCAAGGGCTGGACCGATTTTTATGGAATTTGTACCCCTAAGTGAAAAAGGCTTTCCACCCCAAAAATTTCTTTGATTGTAAATACTCACTTAAAGTATGTTACAAATCCTATTAGTATCATTTCCATGGAAAGCAGAATCTAAATTTGAAATTCAAAATAAAATTTTTTTATCTCTTTTTTTCTATAAAAAGTGTGCATATCGCATCATTCAAGTATAACCGGAGCCATTCGTGGCTCTGGAGTTCCATATATTATTTTTCATCAAGTATATGAGAAACACAATCTGCACGAAGGACGTGTTCACGAAGAACCGGGTGGCCCTCATCAAGTATGAGTGTAAATTTAAATTTTTCGTTTTACGGGTGTCCCACACCAAATAGTGGGTTGCACACAAAATACCGGGCATCCTATAAGAAAAGATTTTCTGAAATTCTACCCCTAAGGGAATGAAAAGCGGAGGCAAAGATTGTATAAGACAATGGGATTTCTTTGTCCAATCTGCTTCAAATTTTGCATGCAATCGATGTTATATCAACGGTCACCGCAACGTATGCTTTAAAATAAAAGTTAATATCATTATTTATTCTGATTTGCCTTAGCTTTCAGTATTAAGAAATAGAGGAAAGTTGTAAAAAATATGTTATTATACTAAGAAAATGTTGATATTGATTAGAAATATATGGGAAAATGACGTTTGCCGGGCCAGCTAGTAATAAAATAAATGAGAGTATGTTAATTTTTATTTTAAGTTTCTAAGAAATATCGAAAGAACTAACAATATTTTGGTATTGAGTTCATAGACTTATTTTATTATAGTTTCTTACCATTTGTCCACCCCTTCATGATTTCATTCGCCCGTTGTTACCTGTGATCAAGATAACTAAAAAAAGAAAAGATGGCAACCTGAATGTTTGATGACGTATTCTTGGCCTTAAAATTGAGTCAATGCATGAACTATTGATAACCTATAAGAGAAAGAACTTCAATATATTATTATTTTTGAATAACTATTTGTTTATTCAAAATGAATAACTATTGTTTGAATTATTTTTTAAATTTGTTTAGATTCACCACAATTTTCGATTAAATTCAGCCCCTAAACGCATATATAATGTATATACAGACATTTGCACTTGTATGGGATACATATTTAGTGTATTTAATTAATACTAATGATTATAGTTCAAACATTGATACTTAACCATAGTTATGTTAGGTGTTCCCTTACTTTGTTTTTATTAACTTTAAACATATTTCATTAATTACCTATACTGATTCATTCTGAATGTCTTATACACTGCTATTTCAGATTATACATTAACTGTTTGATTTGCATTTTTTTACCGATATTAATAATTTAAAATATTATTCACATTTTAATATTTTTGAATCATATACGTGTATCTTTCTATGTTTGTCTGTTTGGTCATTTTTTTTCAGATAATATATTATCTGAATGTTTCACTAAAATATCTTTCGAAAAACTTTGTAACATTCAAACAGAAATCAGATATGCTTGAAGATCTATAAATGTATATTTACGTATGTGTGTATGTATGTGTGTATGCATGTGTATGTAACCCACAATTACTGGTTATCAGTCATTATTCTAGTCAGGACATACATGATGATAATGATTATTATTATGATGATGACACATCAACCAATGAAATGACCAGGATACTGTATGAATAGATATAGAAGATAATATACCTGCAGATAAATTTAAATGTAATATACGGTATGTTCCATTAAAAAAATTCATGTTCAATGGTTTGAAACGCGTTTACACATACCGGACATCACGCTAGTGAGGTTCAAATTAACTTAAATATATAGTAACTACGATGTAGTCCAATTTAGATAAAATAATTAAGAACATCTGCTTTAACAAATTTTACACTTAAGAAGGTCTTAACATATAAATTTTTCGAAATTTCCTATTATCATCCAAAATTGCATATTAATTTTTGAATGTAACTCATTTGTCTTTTGTGAAGCAACATGAAGTAACATTAAAAGTTGGCATAAAAGTAATTCACCTTAAATATTATATTTGGTTTCGTATATATGTGAACAGTGTTTGTCTACACTTGATATATGAAGGATTGAATATATGAGCTGAGTTAATTGTTTAAATCATGGGCGGATCTACAAAGGACACAAAGTGTCACAATCATTTTATGAAAATATCTTTATGCTTCAAGGTTTGGGTCATAGGTCCATGACACTCTGTGAACCACTTTTTCTCATTTACGAACTTGATCTTACTATTTAGGCCTTGAATATTCTACCAAAATTCTAACTTACTTATATTTTCATTTTTGAACTATCTTGACAGACGGGAAGGCTACAATATTTTCTAGCATTACAAACTTTAAACTAAAATTAATATATTCTGGCGTATAATATTATGTTGGGTATAAAAATCTAAAAAACAAAATATATTAAAATGTCTTATTATTATTGTTACTATTATTAACTATTCGTTAGGCAACCTTTATAAATAACATTAATAGTGAGATTGTAACACATTTCTGTTATTGAAATTATTGTCCTTTGTGTAGAAAATCTATGTATCAATATCTGTATGTATAAATTTGGAAATAATTTCTGAAATATTGAATGTGTTATAAATTGCCACTTAGTGTCAGTGTTATATAAATTATTACAAGAATCTCTTTTTGGATTACCATGGCAATAAGTAACCTTTACTATTACTAAGGCGACAAACTGAGCCCTTAAGATCAATTCAATGCATAATGAAGAAAATTGTTATTTCAAAATTTTTTGTTTGTCGGCAATTTCGGAATATAAAATACAATAATGTTTATTACCGGACGATGAAAAGATTTCAATTGTATTTATAGTTTATTCAAATTAAAAAAATTTCATTTTTGACCGTCTTTAAAAAAATATTTCTTTATTCGACTGAGTTTATATATTTTTTTAAATCTTGGTTCGTTTTTATATGTGTTCGCGTATTACTTTGCCGTGTATGAACCAATTTTGATGATTCTTCAATTGTTAAAATATACCAAGGCTGGCTCTATGGTCATTAAATTGTGTTCGTGAAAAGCTTCGTCGTTTCTGAATGAATTTTGTTACATAAGATTCAAAAGTTTGTATTTTTTACAAAATTTAAAAATTAAAAATATTTAAAAAAATGATCCGTTTTCAAAAAAAAAAATTATTTGGTGTTGTGGGACACCAGGTAGGAACGAAGTTCCTTCGGCTAATGTAGAATCGAATCATCAAGAAAGATAACCTAGAAAACCTTACTTAACCAATGTAAAATATTTTATATTTATAAATATATATTTATTAATATATTTATTAATAAAGAATAAACTAATACTTACGTATTTAATTCTTTTGCACTGAATAATTTCCCACTATTATCACTGTCAATTGCATTCAAGTCACTTGTTGGTTCATTTGACATTGTTACTATAGTTACGTCTCATTTAACGGTTTTATTCCACGCATTTTTTCTTACGGTTTAACTATCACATTTTTTTCAGTTCGGTCGCGCAGCAAAATCCCTATCCCCTCCAAGCCTGCCGTAAGGTACTTCGTTCCAAAAATAAAGTAAACTAAAAAGTAAAAACTAAAAAATAATTTTAACTTTTTTTTTGCGGGCAATTACCTTTTGAAGTCGGTGCCAATCATATCGTTAGCTAAAAATTTATTGGTTGGTGTCGACTGAGAAAAGTTCATTTTTTTGAAAGCGATTCTATTTTTAAAATTTATTTTTTAGTGAAATTATTATTTTGATAAAGCATGCTACTCTACATTCAATATTTTCCAAATTCACTACACAGCACTTGTAATTAATACATGAATGTAGTAGATACAACTCCCATTGTCCATTTAATATATATCGTTAGAATAATTTATTTAAATTACATGTCAATCAATGCACACCCAACAACATCATAAATTATTGCGTATGTATTGCACAGTATTGGTACGTCTCTATTAAAAATCCATTATATCATAGATAGATACAAATTGTTTATTTACCAAGAGGTTTTGCTATAATCAACATGCATAAATAAGTCAACTGGCTACATACAATATACAAAAAAATATTAGAATATTGTATACATGGTTCTATTTAAGGTTTTAAGAAGGTCTCAAGTAGCTACTATTAAATGTGAAAAGAACTATCACCTTTCTAAAAATTTAACAAGGATTAAGAAATAATGAAAATATGTCGAAATTTTTGTGATGAAAAAGTTATAATTTGTTCTTTACTCTTGAGGCCGTTAATAACTAACTAATTTTAATCATAATAAATTGTTTAATAGAGAGAGATGGATAGAGATTTGTGACTGCAGTAAAAAAGCGTTTATTAAATATTTGCCCGTACTCATTAGAAAAAGTTTTGCTGTGAGGCTTTGACACGATTTCCCATTTCTTGAAAATTAATTATAGACAAGCACTCTTTGTTTGCTGGATGCACATCTGTCTCAGTGATATTCAGGAGATATTTGATCATTAGTATCGGGTTCCGGCTATCCTTACCGATGGTTTTCTATGGTTTCCCATTTGGTTTGTAGAAAGTGAGTACTGGGATAGTTCCTCATAAAGTCAGTCATAGCTGCATACCTTCCCCTTCTAATCATATGCCCCATCCTATTTATTGACTTAATCTGTACAATTATGTATTGTTTAAAAAAAAGAATAAATAATTTAATTTAATTTAATTATAACTACATTAATAACTCATTATAACTCGGCAGATATTTATTCTGCCGAGACATGACACAAGACTTTCTTTTACTATGATACTCGTATTATGTGAAGTATTATTTGTAGCTAAATAGGATTAGTTGTATTTTTGAACCTTATTTCAATTTTCCTAATGATATGTTCAAATCAAATTTGAAATTTTCTTTGAAATTACTAAGTAAGTAAATTGTTGAAGCTATTTTCGAGAACAACGTAAAATACCTGAAAATCATTAGAATGTCAAATCATACGTATTTTTTCATCTCACTAAATAACACAGAATTTAAATAATTTTAAATTATATTTTCACAATAAAAATATGTTTATCCTAATAATATTATTTTTATTTTTATTAATATTTAAATACGAATTGAGGGACGTCTGGTATAAAAAGAAAAAAACAAAAACAAAAAAACAAAAAAACAATTCCTTTAATTCATTCAACAATAACACCATTGTGTCTCAGCTATGTACAAGAATGCTATGTAGAAAATAAAAAGATAAAAAAAAAGAAAATTACTTTTGTAAAAGAATAGCATCAGCTGGAAATTTTGTTATTTTCTGAATTTGTATTTGTATGTATATGAATATGATGAAATAAAAACACTATTTTCAATAATATAAAGTTCTGCATTAAATTAAAAAGTTTCTGTTTAATATAAAAGTCACTATGTTGTCATCATTTCCTCTATACCCGCTCAATGTTTTCTGGTATGCTGTGTTATGATTGCAAAAGACAGTTTTATATACTACTGCACTAAAAGTTTAGACAACTGTATGTGTTACTCAGAAAGTTTCCAATATCCCACATGGAATTTAAACTGCTTATATAGCCAGTAATCTATATATGAAAAAAATTGTAGAAAAGATAAATGTCCACGCCTCGCTGTCCTCCATCTCATCCAGTTTGATTATTTAATAGATCAAATGAAATGACTTGAGTTATTAAACTGGAGATATTTGGATAAAAAACTAACACAACAATTCTAGAAAGCAGTGCCTCATAACAAATGCATAATGTATAATTTGGCCTTCGAACACTCAGTGACTCAATGCCTATCATTTGAGGTATGAAAGACTCGAATTGGATGGGTTGGGAAGTGTTTAGAGCACAACATACACTTGCTTTTTTTGGTACAGGATCCCTTGGACCAGGATCTATCAAACTATAAAAGATATAATAAAAATTCACAAACATAGAAATGTTATATATATATTTCTTGAATTTTTTTAAAATATCATATCATTAAAATTTTATCACCTTTCGTGTATTTAAATAATGAACTCTGTTAGCTGTTATATTGATTTGTTAATTAATACTTGAAGATCGGTTTCTTGAATCTAGCCACTAGTAAAAAACCAAAGAAATCAATCAACTGTATATATCTTAAAACTATAACAATCGGCTATAGAGATAATTGGATATGAAGTTGTTCCGCGTTTCCAAATCTAATGAGCATTATTTATATATTTATTTCAACTATAACAATATCATGGTATTGGATATTTTTAAACAGTAGTGTATAAATTATTCAATTGAAAATTTTAATATTTTCAGTAGGGAATACGTATATACCCACACATTCTCTATGACAAGTAAGCTAGAATATATAATCATTTTTCATTGAAATGCAATAAAAAGGGAAGGAATAACAAACTTTTATAAAATTTAATAAAAATGTACCTGGTTAGTAATATATGTAGTAAGTATACATAAAAAATGTATAAGAAAATATCACACAAATCTACAAAATGGAAGTGTAGTACCTAAAAAACCAATATAGAAATAGTAAATCAAATATTGGCCGTCATCTATAAATGACATTATACGTAATAAATCTCACCAAAGGAGTTCGTTTTATGGGTTCCTAATAAATATTTCTGTAATACAGGATTGCACTCAAGTAAATTTTATGTACCGACTAAAAGAAAAAAAATTTTCTGAGTAGTCTAGATCAGATTTGAAATATTGTTGTTTTCTGATGATTCTCTGTGTTTATTTTGTTGTTAGGTGTATAATGGCAGTTTTCCAGGAACATTAGATCCCTGAAATATGAATTTCAAACAGAAGTTATGTTTACTACTTTTATAATAATTTGAATAAAAAAATTTTTAAGTAGTTTTTGAAGGTGGTGTTATTAATCGATAAAAATGTTATTTAAGATATAACTAGTGTTTTATATTTAATATTAATTTGATTTTTATGTTTCATTTAAGAAATTATTTTTTATTTTAAACTGTTATATTAAACTTTGGAGGAATTTATAAAAATAAAAAATAAGGTTGTCTTTTTAAATATTATACTAAAAGGTTTCGGTTCGTTTGCAACATAAAAATTTACTTTTTATTCGGTATAGTAATTAAACATTATAAGCTAGTAGCTAAACAGTGTTCGATGATTTTTTGTGAATGGTGATAATTACAACGTAAATCGGGTTTTTCTTTTTTGTAATAAATATTTACTTATGGAGTGCATTGAAAAAATTTAATGCTGGATCTTTTACCTCTTTACTGTACCTTCTGTACTGTACCTACTCTTGGGATAAAAGAGACAACCATTATCATTGATTATTTTGGCAAGTATCGCAATTCTAAGGGTCGCACTCCATATAATAATTAAAATTATTGTAAACTTATTAAACTGTTAGAAGATTTTATTTACGTTGAGTTTAAAAATTACACCCTCTAGAGAAGGTGCTTATCTTATGCGTGGAAATGAAATAAGGAGTAAGTAGCACCAAACACACAACACATATAACATATAACAATAGTTATTTGCTACGACCATTGGAGTGGTAAAGCTTTTTATATATGGATTTAGCATTTTAGATACAAGTAAGCTAGCCGTGTGAAGAATAACAGATTTTCAATTTTATTGTTTCCTTTTACCGAATCAATGATTGTTTTTATATAAAACGAGCTCATAAATTTATGATCTCATAAACTACAAAAAAATATTAACTTACATACATAATTCGTATGTAACCTTGACAATTATTGTGAAAAATAACATCATTAAACCAGTCGTTTTTTCTCAAACGTTTATCTTTAAACTCTATACATATAAGTGTTTATCTTTAAATTCTATATATAATTTCTGACACTATTTGGGGTTGAAACAATCTTTAGTTGCTTGAAAACCTTGAATCAGTTTGAATTTAAAATGTGCATTATCTTTGTAACTTCAAGGGAGTTTTAATGGGGTGAAAGCCATCCTCCGTTGCTTTTTGACCTCGGATTTATGTTCAGCGACCTCGAAACCCCCCGAAAGATAATTGAATAATTGACATGGTTAAATTTAGAATCAGAATTTATCACTGTTGCTACTTGTGGTAGGAAAACTACGCAAATTTCTCAATTTACATAATGAGGTATAGGGTTGTGGTGATGCTTATTTTTGAATATATAAGGAACACTTTTAAATCGGAGCTGTTTCACCACTTTTCCAGATTTTAAAGTTTTTTCCAGTTTATTTACTTTGTTATTATACACAAAGTTTCTTGATTGTAATACATGGACTGAAAAGTCCCGGGCCTAACACATAGATGGTGCTAGTTTTATTGCCTTTTTTTCAGTTAATACTAACTTTCAAAAGACAGCTGTTAAAATTTCATGATATTCTATTCATTAGTTTGTGAGTTATTGTGATAAGAGTGACGTTACTTTAGTTATTTTCAAAACAATGGATCAAGAACAATTTACTGTTTTAATTTTACACTGCTTATTGATAGGAAAAAACACCGTTCAAGCGAAGCAATGGCTTAAAAAGTGTTATGGGGACAAAGAAACAACAAAAAAACGTTTGTTGACTTCAAACGTGGTCGTAGAGACACCGATGATGCAGAACACAGTGGACTTGAATGATTGCGTTGCTCTTGATGGAGATTACGTTGATGAATAAAGCTAATTTTGAACCAAAAAAACTGTGTTTTCTTTGTTAGGCCCGGGACTTTTCAGTCCATGTGTTATTACCACATATACATTTTAGTATAGTTATGACATTTACACTTCTATTTTGAAATACTCAGAACCACAATTAACCTAGAAAAGGAAATGAAAAAACTAACAGTACCTTATTTACATTACGTATACTTAAATTACGAAATGAACTTTAATTTTAAAACGAATTTTCAAAATAGCAAATATTTGAATTAAAAACTCGTAAAAAAACTTATATCAAATTTTTCTTTGCTTGTTATATAAAAAATATTGTATATAATATTTACATTTGAAAAAATCATCTACAGTAAATATTTATTCCGTAAACATTTTGAACATTATTTTCTCTATATACACATATTAAATGACTTTGTGTTTACCTCATTGCATTACTATTTTATAAACATAACAACCAACACTTACAATATGTTGAATATAACATGATTACATAAATATAGTCAGTCCTATGGGCATATAATAATTGTGAGAGTCGTTGAATGTTGGCAAATATTACTTATAAATTGAATGAAACTGTATGTAATTTTTATAACAACTTGTGTTTACCATAATTTCTTTCGAAAAACGTTTGGCTATCCTTGATATCCCTTTTATGTTCTTAGATTCGCACTAGATAAGCGTCAAATGAATTAACCCCTACATTTTATCAAAAACGTAAGTAATATAACAACACCAAGATTACTCTTGTTTACTAGATATTCTCAAACATATAGAATGGAAAATATTGATAGTTGTACTTTTACAGATTGCATTCGGAAATCGCATTGATTAACAATCCTATTGACACCTGGGCCTGGTTACTTGAAAGTTTTCAATAATACTAAGCCCGATATAAATAGTTTCTGCTGATTTATCGGAATATCCAAATAGTGCTATATAAAAAATATATTAGATAATTTTCGAGATTGTATGCATAAATCACATTGATAAATAATTGTATTGATCGACAGCTGAGCCTGGTTACGTGAAAGTTTCCAATAGTACTAACCCCGATACAAATAGCGCCATTCTAAATAAAAACCATCTTTTAACATGCCCAATTTAATGAAAATAATTCTGTTAAATTACCGAAATATCGAAACAATGCTATATAAAAAAAGTATTTTTTGTTTGATTTTCAAGAAATAATGATCATAAAGAAATTAAGTTTTGCTTCTTTGAATAAGGTAGTAATAAAGTGAGGTAAAATATTACGTTCGTTTTTCGAAACAGTTATGTGGCTACAAGAGTATATACTGCTACCATAAATTAGATATTAATTCATAATTTCATTAATTTCTTATCATAAAATGTTATTTATATAATTGGAAAGCTTCTTTTTTGCTTTTTTTTGCTTCCGCTGTGATACCAAGATTAATTTCAATGATGAGAGGATCATCGATAAAGAAAAGAGATTCTTGGAATTTCATGATTTAAATTGATAGATCTTCTGCATTGATGTCTGATTTGAACTAAAATACTAAAGTTCTCCAAAAACTTGATAGCAAGGATTGTCATATGCATGTTATCAGAGGACTGTAGGCAAGTTAAGGGTATGGAAATGTTAGTATGGGTTTGTAAGTTGCTATCACACCGATCGACAACCAATAGCCTTAAAAGAGATAATTTCATTCAATTATCTTATTGTAATAATTTAGTAAAGTTAATCAGTAAGTAACCAATTAAAATACATAAATAGTTCACTGACTTCGAAATATAATTGGTTAAGGAATATATTTACAGAAGTTTTTAATGTAAAATTATTTTTAACTTTTAACTTTATTTTTTGAAGGAGGTTCTATTCTTTAGAAAATGTATATTTTTTACTTTTACTTTTACTTTTAATCACAAAAATCGTTTTTGTCTATTTTCTCCCCTTAGGGACACCGGATCCTGGTGTCCTTTTCAGTTTCCTTATTGCATGTATCATCCTTGGGATGTCTCCTTTCCAACAAACACAAAATCACCAGGCAGGCTCAAATTTATCCGCGAAAGAAAAATCTACTTTTTCTGTTTAACCAACGTTAAAACTAGAATTTCTTAATAAATATGTTATTTATATGCCCACCTCTCTGGGTGATATATATATATATATATATATATATATATATATATATATATATATATATATATATATATATATATATATATATATATATATATATATATATATATATATATATATATATATATATATATATATATATATATATATATATATATATATATATATATATATATTTAATGCTTATATTTATTTAGTATGTAGTAGTTATAAGAGGAAACATGTCATAGAGAAAAATATATCAACAGTCTTCTTCTATACTGTAATACTTAACTTGTTATCCAATAAATATTTAATTAAACTAATATTTGTGTTACACAACAAGTTTATTTATGAAATGGGTGAATTGTTTATATAAAGGTATATTTTTTTAAAACTAGAATGTCACTTCTACAACATTAATTCTAGACGAAACTTCTTACATTTCTAAAACAAATAACATTAAAATTATTTTTTGTTTTATCTATACTAATCGTGATTCCCTTAAAAGAACACAGAAAGGCTTGTAAGAACTTAATTTATGAATACCTTTTTCTACAATTTTTTAGTACAATTAATTAAGTTGGCGGATGAGAATAAACTTTAAATATAACCTTTGCTATTAGAAAATTCGATAATTAATAACAGCGGTAAGTATACAAATTCAAATAAAGAGGCAAGTTTAAATATTTTCATTACGTATGAATGTATGTTTGCATATTTGTATGTATGCTTTTTTTATGATACGCTGTTCTGTTGTCTTAACGGTTTGATAGATTTAACTGATTGACAAAAATCATAAAATTTTCATATACGTTGAAGTGACTTTTAAACACTTACTGTTCAATATTCATAACTGCTTGTTTAATTTTTAAATTTATTTGTTTTTTGCTTTTTAATAGCTATATGATTATTGTTTATATTGAGATTAATAATGTATTACCGGATTACCCATTTTTGGCCTACGTAACCAAACTTAGGACCAATTCATTGGTTTTTGTCTCTAATGTCCACCATTACTAAATTACACAGATAATATTTGAGGTAACGATAGTACTGAATTTTTTGGCTTGAGTGAGCAAAGATCTATGGGTTTTCAAATCCCGCACATAATGTGCTTAAGCTTTTACTGAAATATTTTATTAAGCACAGACCAGAGTATATGGGATGACATGACACAAAAAATTAAAAAATAAATTAATATGATAGAACGTAAGTTTAGAAACGACAAATTGCACTTGTACTGTCAAAATTCTAATAAAAGAACAATCAATTCAAAACGATACATTTTCATAGTCGAATATCTGACATGAAGTAAACTATTATTCTACATTCAGCTTGAAATTGTCAACAATAATAAGTAATACGAACTCAACTAGTATAAAACATTTTTATATTCTCTCTAAATACAGTATGTCTCTTTCTATTCCATCTGTTTTTATGTATAATAACAATCAGACGTGAGAAAAAATAATAGCTACGTGTTGTCGCTAAGCCACAAATAATTTATCTGCAATACGTGCCAAATATTTTTGATAGACCTCGACTGAGACTCAATGTCGTGTTTATCTCATACCGACTTACTATAGTGGTCGTAGAATTGTGAATTGTATAGAACGACACAAAATAACAAACCAACCAACCTGAAAAAATCGATGATACGACATTGATAATTCTATACTTCCATCAAGTAAATATCAAATATATATTTCAGACAAATATTGATATTGATAATGAGTCAAATCATGTATCAATTATTATTAGTTCTACGAAAACATTTTCAATTATAATAGAATTAACAATTTTCGATTATGTCTTGAATACTTTAGAGAACTTGATACTAATAAGTTTATTAATTATTCAAGCATAACCGTCTTTGACAAAGCCATTATTAGATCCCGACGCAAAAAGTTTAACCCCTACATCTGTATGACATGTGTATGTGTTGCAGTCTCCCAATGATATATTATTTCTCAAAAGGATGAACCAGTTCATAAACGGTATTTTAATAGAAAGGTAGCTGAAATGAAATGATTTTTTGACCAATGTGACGAATATCAGATCAGCCGGTAAGATTTATGCTCTATGCAAATTTACCTCTTTCACTTGTCAAAACTTTCAAATCCAATGTTAGAAAACATCTACTCACAATAAAATTAAATTGAAAATAGTTTTTAGCTTTTCTTACAATTATCAATGTAGGTCTATTTTACAATTAAGTTTTTTTTATACCTCTCTCTAAAAATCATTGAATGCTTCATGATATCAGTGGATAACAACTGTTAATCCTATCATAATGTCTCAAACTGTTAGTTTTTTATCACTGGAACTATCACTCTTAATTTTCTACATCAAATTTGAAACTCGTAATGCATTTCATATTCAGTTTAAAGCTCTGATCGCTCTCTTTCCAAAACAAGAGAGAAACTTTACCATATCGGTGGATGGCAACTGATCAGCATGCCATACTGTCTCAAGGTGTTATTTATTTCATTATTACAGCTATCACTAATAATTTATTAAAAATTTTTGGAACTCATAATATGTTTTGGCTTCAAAAAAAAGATCTATGATGAAAAACGCAACAAATAAAGATGGATTTGAAAGACCAATATCAAGACAGAAAATATTTAATTTTGCATCGGAATTTGTAAAAAAATGATGAAAAAAAGAATGCTTTAAAATGACATTCAGGATGAAATTTATTGTGATTCAGGGTGAAAAATAATATTGATTTGTAAAAGTTTTTATTGTTTCCGTTATCCTCAGCATTGCCCTCTATGATTGCCGAGGAATAATGCTTTAAACTAATAAAGCAATTCTAATTATAAAATGATCATAACCTTCTTTGATCTACTTGAAGTATACCAAAACAAATTCAAGTAGAGATACTAAAAAAAGCCGCAAGACAGATAAAACAAAAATTATGGCGTACAATTTATATTACTTCAAAGTGGCAAAATTTCATGGGAAAAATTGCACATTGATCTATTATTAGAATTATGGATGGAAATATGAAATCAAATCTTACAATATGTTTTGGTGTGAAGATGATTCAAGTCTTTTAAATACACAAGGAATTCTTCAAGAAAATTATTTCATATTATATAAAAAAAGAGAACGAAAATTAGACATTTATTAATCCAATTCTCTCTCATGGAATACAATTAATCAAACTTTAAAATCCTTGAATAATTTTTGTTTTTTATTTGATGAGAATTCAGACATTTGGCTACTATGGTAAAAAATAAATGTATTTTTGAAGAAGTTAGTTAAAGTTCTAACTTTTAAACAATATAAATTCCACAAGATTTTTGCCTTAACGTACTAAGTTTTAATAATTTTAATAGGTTTTAATAGAAACAGTTTTCTGTTTTGCCGCCATTGTGAAAAACCGCCATTGTGAGATTTCATAAGTATTACAGAATTTTTATCATGAAATCTCGTTGATAAGTTCAAAGGGGCAAACTTTTCATTAATTACGAGTAGAAGAACATTGAAAGAAAAAATTTTGTTAAGAAACTGTAGTCATTGGTAAGTTGGATTTCAGAAGTGATATACGAGTTTAATATTGTATTACCATTGATATATGCAAAATATCAAAATTTATTATAAAATGAGCTAAAATTACTGTTAATATATTGAAATTTCAAATTGAAGAAAAAATATTGATCGAAAACTAACAGTGATATGTTGGATTTCATGCACACAATTTGTATAATATACACTTATTGATCATAGATATCAAACTTTATTTAAGCAATTTTATAAAATTCGGATTACGTTACCGTTAAGATCATAGGATTATTAAAACTATAGAAGTTACAATGATGTACTCTAATACAATTACATTGAATTCTTTTATATAGGTACTATTATTATAACTATTTGTTCCGTATAATATTCTATCAGAAAAATGTCGTTCGATTCGATTCAATACGTTATATAGGTAGGTATACGTTATATACTTTGTAGTTTGTAGTGTATAGATACAATATTGTATAGAAAATCTGTCTGTCTAAGAAACCATAACTAACCAAGCAATCTGTATTAGTTTTCATTTTACAAAATATTGTTTTCTATTATTATATTATCTTCAATTGAGTTCATTATCAGTTTTATTTTTATTTATTTATTTTTATATTTACTTATCTTTCACAATAAAAAAAAAGTATGCCAATTAAATATCCAAGAATAATTGACCAAATACCAAAAATATATATTATGTTCACATGTGGATTGAAAGCACTATTTTTTAATCACAAAAACGAAAATAGTAATCTAAAAAAAAAAAAGAAAATGTATACGAAATAAACATGTATACCAAAAAAAGCTAAATATAATTTCCGAATTACATATCACTTACTTCCCTGTAAATTCTCAGCTTGAAAAGAATAATAGGTTATTTTAAAGAAATTCGGCTTTTTTGTATTTTTTAAGTGATTTGATTCAGCGCAAAGTATGGTTACACCAATTTTGACGAAGTTATAAAATAAGCCTTTTTTCTCGGAAAGCCTTAAAATTAATTCACCAGAGAGCACATCGTTGGAGGGAAGGGTACAAGTGTTTTAAATTACCAATTGACAGCAATTTTGTATAAAAGTATTAAGCAATTAAATTAAATTTGAGTAGTTTATGTCAAAAAAGAACTCTTCAAGAGCTGAATGGATATTTCAAAATAAAAATCGGACCACCAAAAATGGGAAATTTTGGATTATGGATAGTTTTTATTTAAAAACTATCGAATTTCTCAGAAACTATTTATTTCCAAAAATCAAGTTTTTGGCGATCCATTGAGCTTATTAAAAAGCATCTTTTTGAAACTATTAAAACTTTTTATAAATGATTATAAAAATTATTACACTCGGAAAAATCTCATATTTAAAGGTTTTTTATTATTCAGGAGAAAATTTAAGAACTGATTTTTATTTTGCGTATGTCATTTTGCAGGCTTTTCTTCCAACTAAAAGTTTTGTATGAAGTTTATCATCAAGTACTATAATTCTATGGAAAAATTTGTTGGATGGCAATTGAAAAGTGTGATCAATGAGATATTATTTATTTATACTTAACATTTAACTTTCGTTTAATTTAAGTTCATACTAAAATAGAAAGAATTGTTGATATCTGGGATTTAAATTATTTAAAGTTTTTTACATCGATTTTTAGAAAATAAATATATAACTTTCTATAGACTTAATAGTAAATAAATACAAGTTTTAATGCTATAAATAATTCATGCACATGGGACGAATATAATTATTATAACAGTAATATAAAAATATGAAAACTTATTTACAGCTTTTTTTAACATAAATTACTTTTATGTCAATTTTTATCTTCATCTCTATGTGAAAAGCATCAAATATATATTATCTATATTTGGTATATATAGGAAAAAAGTACATAAAAAGATTAAAATCAACGGTAACAAGATTATACTTCTAGTATTATAAACTGAAAGGAAAATGTTACGATATTCCATATCAAAGGATAACTAGATTTGTAATGATGGTAGGATAGTCGGATTTTATATATTTCGTTCAGTTTAAAGACTTCTTTTTTTGTGTCATTCGTCATACCAAATATTTATCTCCATTGGTATGGATGGATTATAAATATTACGACAGACAGATTTTTTTTAAAGTAGTTATTAGAAGTTAATGTTATCAAAATTAAATGCACGATCTTTTATTAGACTGACAGAAATTAATAATTTTACTTTAAACGATAATTGATTATTTTTCTCCAGTGCGTGTTTCAATCAAATTATTTATGTAATAAACTGCAATTCAATCTTCCTTTGAAATTAAATATCGATCGTATGTATTGTGACTATGATATTATATATCTTAGTATGCTTAGAATAAATGAAGTAAAAAAGTCAACATAGTAAATAGCAATAAATCTGCGCACTTATAATATGTCACCACCTGTAATCCGTCATATCAATTTTATGTGTACTTAAGTACACGAAAATATCGCCAATATTTATTGGAACCGATTGTATTTTATTTTTCTGTCTCAAGAATTTCCTAGATTATAAATCGTTTCCCCTGAACAATGTAACAAATTCAGTAATCCGACTTCTACATGAAAAGAACTTAAATCAATGCACAACATTTTGGTTATGTTTTTACATATTTTAGATAGAGGTTAAGTATATTGATGAATATACTAGCAAATAGTAAGCACAAATGATTGAAATGTATTATAATTAAAACGCGATTAATATAATGCTTCTCATATACAAACAATTATTAGATGTAAATGGTTATACAATTCAAGTTTGCGTTGGATTGGTGTAAGTGTAAAAGAAATACATTGTTTTCAGTAAAAAACTCGTTATAGTGTTCATAAAAAAAACTGTGTGTGTCAGCTTCAAGAGCTTTCCTTAAGAGCTACAGCATACCTTATGTACGTTGACTGCATACAAATATACAAGTTATATACACACACGATTAAAAACTGAGATATATGTACAATTGCTTGTGTACAAAAAAAATAACAAGGCCATTCGATCACTAAATTTTACACTTCATATTTATTCATATTGGACACCTTATACATAAATCATTTCGAAAGGAGTGTAAACTCCAATAAAAATTGGTGAATTTCAAATTCACATTAATTACACATTTCTCCTTAGTCCCTATATTCTTCAAATATGTTTCTGTCGTTAATGTTATAAAAGTCCATGTTTATGATACAAAACTTGATAACAATTTAAGGACAAGTGACTATCGCATACACTAAGTTTCAACCGCTTAAGTTGCTTCATATAAATAGCGATTATAGATTTTAAAACTTATTTTAAATATTCTTATTTTCACAAGTAAAAGTGAAATACTATCAGAGTAGCCCAAACATTCGAATTATATGATAGTCAACTGGTTATTTTACACCAAAAAAAAGTTTGTTTGCTTGTATAGACGTTTTTTATATATGTTTATAATGGAAGATATGATAGCGGTATGGAGACAATAAACATCGAAAGTAGCTATTTATACTCGGTCAATCGAAAATTGCGACGATCTAAATTTATCATATCCATAGGACATTTAAAAAAAAAACTCATTTGTGAATTAAAGTGTATTTTAGCAATAAATAGTTCTGATATAATAACACATATGTCGGTTTGTGTTCTTCTGTTTCAGTCAAAATTAAATAGTGAATTTTTCGTACGTAGGTACTTACTTAAAAATAAAATAAACTTTAATAAAATAATAAATCAAAATGTTTGTTATATACGTTTGTGGTATAAAGAGTAAGGTAGAAAGAGAAAAACATACCGAATATCTTGGAATCATATTCGAATTAACTGAATAAATTAGCTTACAAATTTCACACGATCAAACTTCGATAAATCAGCGTCCTTCTTATATGGAATTCTCCATCTGTTATCCGGCATGTCAATTTTATGTGTACTTACGTACAACAAAAGGTCGGCAATATTTATTGGAAACAGGCATTCTCTAAGGCATTCCCTTTAAAAAACTTTCGGGTAATAAATGTTGGTGGTCGGTGACCTGAATAATACAACAAATTCAATAATACGACTTCTCCATGCATCTGATTGCATGCTTGATTGCATTTCAATATTAATAACAACAATATTGTTTACAATATGACTTTATCCGACATAATTATATTAAATGTATACCGGACATTAAATTAATGTTATGCTTGTAATGCTTGTAAATATTGAAGACACTAGCAAAATACTGGTATGGATGCTCTTAGAATCTGTTTTTGCCAATCATTGTATTCATCATCGCTAGAACAAAAAGAGATAATGTGCCGAAATAGGTCTAAGATGACAGTTTAATCAGCAAAATCAGTCTTTTGGATTCTGTGGCCTATCACCCATTTGCAAGCGATACAAGAGAATTAATCATATAGTAAACTCTTTATAGCTGTATGGACTACGTATTTATATTAATATTATTTATATTAATTTCAACCAAAGGTCTGTTAATCAAACGATCAACACTGAGCCGATACTTCATTTATCAAAAATATGCTTGAAGTTAATTTTTTTGGTATTTCTCATTATAAAAGTTAATTAAAATAAAAGACAACACTTAAATCGAGACAATTAGTATGTTCAAAATATTTACAAAGTAAGGATTTGCAGGACTCAAAAATTTAGCTAGAAAATCTTTCAGCTTATTTTTCCCAAAAAGTCAATTTGACTATTGATTCTCACTATTGATTCTCACCTGCCAAAGATTACATTCGATTCATAAAATGACACAGCGTTTCGCCATCAAAATAAATGAATCAAGAAGAAAAAGTGAAACAAAATCTTAAAAATTTGTTAGGTATTTGAATCTAGTTAATATATAACAAATTAAGGCTAAGCACCCGGTATATCCTTATTTTTATTCGGTCGACTGAATCAAATGACATCGGTGAATGACTGTACCCAATCTTTTACACAGATTGACGTAAAAGAGACGTTATCTGAATTTGTATTTTTTTATACCTACTAAAATGAAACTAAACTTTTATATATTTTTTTATTTGTTTGACTTCGTTTAGTTTTTCATGCTTTTTTTTTTTTTTTTTTGTAAAGCAAAGAAAAATAAAATTTTTCATAATAATAAGAAAAGAAAAAAATAAGATTTTTTTTTCTTTTACTTAATATAATGAATGAAAAATACTTTGCAATATTACATCTTATGAATTAATATATGTAATATGATTTCGTGATAATTTCTCCAACAGAATAATATCAAATAAGTAGTCGTTTTATTTTTATCTAATAAATTCTTTTGATATTGTAGACATGCAAACTTGTTTTATTATTTTCATTAGTATATATAAGATGAAAATCAATAATTTGTATATAACGTGAATATTGTATTTTGTAATACGTGGTGTAACGTTGGTTACTCTGAAATTTAACGTTTATACTTATATTTAATTTATCTATACTTTGTTTTATTTTTCAGTTTAAAATATTTTTCATTATCTATTTTATTTTATTTGTACTCTTATTTAAAATTTACCGCGAATATGAGAAAAATTCATCCAGAAATTATCTCACTAGAATATTTTAGTGTGTCGTGTATTTAAGTGAAACAGAAACATGAGCATTCATGAAAAATATTGTGAATTTATAGTGGGTTTCACAAGTATTGATTTTTTATCTTCATTTAATAGAAGAATCGAGAACTAACGTATGGTGGAATGATTGAATGATCTCATAGCTTACAAATTAAAAAAAATATTTCAAAACTTACCAAAAATAAATTTTACACTTTTTATTAATTCTATGACGTGAATTATATGCAATTTCTCCTTGATTAATGATTATAATAAAATAAATATTGACTCGTATAATGTATGTGTACAAAATTTAATTTGAATGAAAAAATAGGAAAAAAAGTAAGATTTTAATAAAGTTGATATTTTCAGAATTACTGACATTTTAAAATATTTACTTTGTAATAATGTAATTGAAAAAAATATTTCTAACAATCAATTAATTAGAAAAATTTTTGTTGGGTTTTTTCATGACAAAATTTTTGGGATTATAACGAAAAAATTATAAACATCTTAAATCAATTCAATAAAATGTTTATGGATGACTAGACAAAATACTTAGAATAAAACACTTTTTTTAAATATAGGTTATAAATAAATCAATTGCTAACGTGTTGCAAATTGTATGAATAGTTATTCCGTTGAACAGTAGACCCCACTTACGGAAAATCCCTATTCTTAGAAATATTTAAATTTATACCACAGCTCTTTATCGTAAGTAGTTAATAAGTCTTTGTAGGTACAAAGCATCACTTTCCGATTCGGTCTCTTTAGTATGTTGTAAGTATCTAAGCTAAATTTTATTTTATTCTACATTTAGGTAAAACTAATTTAGAAATGTTGGCAATAAATTGATAAATTAATTCAAAATATAAAATCATCCTAAGTGTGTCCATAGGAGCTTCAAAATACAACCCAATTCAAATTATAAAATTGTTTCTCTTTCACTTTGTATAAATCTTAAGTAGTTTCTTCAACAAAACCATTAAAAAACAAAAACCTCTCAGTGAAGTAATGAGTTCCAGAATTTTATTTCTTTAAAGGTATTTGGGTAGAATATTTCGTCATCTATTATATTCTATTAAGGTAACAATTAATTTATGTATATAGAGAGTAGGCAGGTAGGTATAAGGTATGTTGTATTAGGTGGAATCCTACTACATTAGGTTTATGTATTTTGTTTACTACAAGGGTTGTGTTTGTTTTGTGTTTATATATTAATGGTTAACAGCATTAAGTAAATAAATTTGATATGTTTAGTCTTGTGTGTTGTAAAATGTTGTAACCTTATATATTATTATCATATTATATCAATCAGTCTATCAAATACTCACCTCACCTATAGTTATTTTAATGCTTACCTACCTTATTATTATAAAATAAGATAATGTTCAATATTAATTGATTTTCTTATTATTCAATCAATTGGATTATTATATTTCTATATGTATTGGAGGTTTTATTTATTATATATATTGATTTGTTTTATTTATAACAGGTTTTCATTAGAGTGGTTTTTATTTATCTTAACAAATTTTATGAAACTATACATGTTTTTATTACTCGTTTTGTGTATATTAGCTTGACTTATATCATTATCAATATAACGAAGTCTAATAAGATTTCTACTTCATGAAAAAGAAATATTTTTGTAAACGATGGAAATACAAAATTACGGCGACATCGACAAGATACTATAGCGGAATTCGCAAAAATAATTCACATTAGAATTACTTCAAGTGTCTATACTTCACAAATATGAAGATATTTTTCTAAATTTAAAAAAATAGCCAAGTCACATTTTGATGGGTAAAATAGCAAATTTTTTTTATGGCATGTTGCCTATTATGCTGAGGGCAAGAAGATATATGTTTGATATGTGTGAATCGTGAATCAAACCTGGAATTATTTAACTCTTTTTGACAGTTTGCGTCGTTTTTTGCAAATAAAAATTATATTGATATTTGTCAAATTTATGTTTTTTATAGTAACTAATTTACTAAGTTTTAGTTAAAAATATATATATATTTTTTTTAAATGTAAATAATCATGTACTTAAAATAAGCAAACATAAGTTACTAAACAACAAGTCACTATGATTTTGACATAATAAATCGTTATTTACGATGCGTACTGTCAATATGTCATGTGTGCCTTAGATTCACAATATATTCAGAATCCAAATCACGTGTGAAAATTATCCATTAAATTTTCATTAAGTAATTTAAAATAATAATAATTTTTGGTACCATCGTATGGTAAAAGAAAATAAAAATTGTTTCCAAATAATCCTAATCATGTACGTTACTTAGATTCGGCATTTAAACTGTTGAAATAATAAAGTCATGTATTTCAACATATAAAACGACAATTTTTCATGTAAATCACTCAATCAGCTTCATATAATCATTCATCATACCATTCATACAACCTTCATCTAGTTAGAAATTCACTCATGTTTAATCACTTGTGTATAAAATTGATTCAAGCCAAACATATAATAAATAATAAATTAAATACAATTTAATGGAAATATTAATGAGGTATAATTATTATGTTAATATAACAACACACATCATTCATTTCAAATACTCTTGATGGAAATAATCTGTCCCATCTATCTGAAATAATACCTAATTTTTTAGTGTTCGTTCTCACAAAAGGAGGAAACGACCATAAGTTGTTTATTTTGGGATGAGATTAAGTTTAATTATTGTACGCCTCTAGAATGTTCCTCTCTTTCAATAATAATATGCAACACTCAATCATTTCTGATAAAATGGCATGCGACAATTTTTTGTTTCAGCATTATATACTTTAAATACTTGTATGGTATTTAATATTAAGAGGCGAGAAAGCCTAGTTGGTAAAGCTACTGCATTCAAAATGGGCCGTAGAGACTCGTTTCTCTGCCTGAAATTTTTTATTTATTTATTTTTATTTTTTAAATAATTTTGGATCATATGTATAATAAATTTATTTATTGTTAACTATTAATCCAAAAAATATATAAGAAAATTCGTGACCAGGCTCCTGTACCAACTAGACTACCTCGCCTTATATAAAAAATATCTGGATGACTGAGCTTTGCTCGTTATTATTATTTTTTTTTTTTTTTTATAAATTGTGTTTTTTGGAAATTATATGAAATCGAGGCGGAAGACGAGTCCAGCACGCTAACACTTAGCCACTCCGATGACTTTAAATATTAAACAAATATATCATTACATTATAAAAAATTATACAATTATAATAACAAAATCTTATTTGAAAAATATTATTCAGTTTATTTCTATTCGTGGAACCAGGAATAGACCAGTTTTAGTCTATTCGTGGAATGTTCTGTGAATTTATTCTGATCATTTTTTCTGTACCGTTATTTTCCTTTAAATATATATTATATATACTGATATATGGATGTATATAATAATTACTTAAAAAACATTAATAATCGATTTTAATCACCATTCAATTTACTGAACTCAATAATTTACATACATTATATTTATTAAAATATAATTATTATTGATTTGTTCCACACACCTCGACAATTATGACGTACAATTTTATTGAATTTAACCTAAAGAATATTGAAAAAAACGTGCAAGTATAGAGCACGTTATATAAAAAAATTTTACTAGCTGGGAATTAAACTTTATTGTATAAACAATTTATTAAAGCTTTACTATATAAAAATTTTATTGAAGCTTTATTGTATATAAAGTTTTGATCTACTTACATCTAAATTTTGGATACAAACAAGTATTTCAGAACTTACACTTTGTGAATAAATGAGCATAAATTGGTTTTGGGGTATAAATATATGAAAAATTTATTTCGTAATTTTAATTGACTTCAATTTAGTTTAAAATCATAAAACTTTCGATCTATTTTCTCAAAAACTTTCCTTATATTTTATTCCTTATTTTTGAATTTTTTCTTTGCCAAATATGCGTAGCTAAAAGAACATTTCAGTATTCCGTTTTGCCGATTTAAGTTAGCAAGTGACGTAGCCATTTAACCGATATTATTTTCTCAACCTTAAAAATTTTAGTGAAAATAGAAGTAAAAATTATTTCATTTTTAGAAGTTTAATACATTGTTACTCCATCCGTTAATTTCAAATAGAAACCTTCGTCGATTATATTGTATTTAATTTAAAATCAATTTATTAAGTATTGTATTTTTTGTTGCAGGTACGTTTATCTGAATTACACAAGGTGATAAGTTTCGCTTAGTTGGTAAGCTCTTAAATATTAAAATTTATCTGTATTCATAGTTATAAGAAATTTTTGGGAAAGACGATGTTTTCAAACATACAAAGATACTAGTTTTAAAGATTACAATATCAAGCATTTTCAATGCGGAGTCAGGAATGATTTTGAAATGAATGAAAAATTTTGTTGGAAATGGAAGTAAAAAGTATATATTGTTGACAATTAATTATTGCTAATTTTCAAACCCTCCAACGAAAACAAAAATTGTTTTCGGTAATAACTTTTTAATGCTCGTAAGCTTTATGAATATTTATTCATATGTAGAAACAAACTAAGACACAAGAATGAGAATAACAACTTCAATTTAGATTCTAAAAATTGTACCTTATTTAGCTCGTTTAACAAACCCTAATTTCAAAAATACTTAAATTATTTTTTTGCTATTTTATTAGCTGTAGCTTCAAAACAATAGGACCTTAGAAAAATGGAACTTCTAAATTTTCCGTACTTAAATGGTTTTATTTTTCAAGATATTTTAAATCGAGTGTCTGACCATGTTTCAATGGACAATTTTAGATACATAAAAATTCGATACCAAATACACTCCCATCTGCCAATAATGAACACAGAACTTCCACGATCTGCCTGAATATATATACATAATAGCCTTATACTGAAAAAAAGTTACGATTAAAAATGTGAAAAATATCAGTATGGGTATTCGCCTGAATGATTCAACAGACCTACTAAAAATCCATTAGGAAGACAGACGCGTAATTGAAGTTTTTCAAAGGATTCGAAAATGTTGATATTTATTAAAAAAATTAATTTGGGGTGTAAAATAACACAATACTTCTATAAGTATAACTCGGAAGTAATACCACATAGTATTTTACCATCGTTTTTACGTTGATTTCAACATTTATTAACGAAATTGAATTAGATTCAGTCGCTAGATACGAAATTTTTTATGATACAAAATAATATAATTGATAGCTTTTTAATAATATCACTATTGAATCATGTGTTTGACTTAGTGTATACGGAACGTAGCACATAATTAATATCATAAAATAATGTAGATCAAATCTATATATCAACTAAAAAAAGAATAATATACTCGAATTAATATGGAAACATCTATGTACCACTATTTTGCCTAAAGAAGAACTATTAATATACGAAAATACATATTCAAAGCTATTATAATGTTTAAATTGTAGGAAATAAATTCATTCATATACCTTAATTGGTGTACGAATAAGTGTGAAATATGAAGTAATATAATACAAATTTTAATACTACGACCATATTCAATGGGTAAACTATATACAAAGAGTTTGTAATTTTTTGTTGAACAAAAGAAATAATCCAATGAAATATTCAAAATCGACAGTTTAGACATTCATCCATATCTTATAAGAAACTTATTTTACATATGTTAAGCATCTCATGCTTTAACATTACAATTACAATATTTCTAATTGCATTTTTTGCATCCATCCGTAATGGGATCGAGTAAAATATACCTAATAGTAATACTCTTTGGTACTATGGAACTATTAATGTGTTAATAAACTGTATTTGAGCTGGAATTGTGAAAGTTTTTTGTTTGAAATAAGAAAATTTTTTTTATTATTTGAACTTTTATTTTTCTTATACGGTTCAAAATTTGGGTCATGCATCCGTGAAAGACGATCTACAGATGTTTCCTAAATCTAATGGAAGCGATTCAGCATAGCACATATACGTACGTACGGACACACACACGTTCACACAGAGATTTTTAAAAATAAAGATTTCGTAGCAATTACAATAACTTCTCTTATGAGGAAGTTAACGTACCTTTTATTTTACCTACTTTTGACGGAACCACAGCATATTCCTTGATGAAAGGTGAGAAATAAAATGGCTTGCTTTTTATTTGTGAAATATTTATAGCAAATTTGACTACAAACTAGTTAATTAATGCAGCTGTAAAATATTTTTTTTTTAATTTTTCTATGTAAACTAGTTATTGGATGGAAGAAATAACGGTTCTATCACATTTAGACTGATTTAGATTTCAATCTTAGAAAAAAATCAGAAAATTTAATTTTCAACAAATTTGCCATGAATTTTTTCTAAGCACTCTGTAAGTGATTTAAATACATTCTACATACATATTAACTAACTAAGCACAGACTTTAACACGAGTTGGTAATTGTTCTTCTTTCGTTCTTAGGAAAACTTTACTAATTATGCTATAGCAGTTCTTACACTTTTGTTATGATTGTTCGAAATTGTTCACGAATAATAATGAGTTTCTTTTATCATACAGACATATACTGCATATAGATAACAGATATAATTCGGTAGATATAAAAGATATTTTCAAACAACACATTGTAATAAAACGAAAGTCCATCCATCTATATTTATTAAATAGCCAGTTTCGCATAGATAAGTATAAAACTTATCCTTTACATAACTAACTCAAACCACGAGTACATTTTGTTTAGTTAATAAAGAAAATTATCATTAAATAAATTGAAGGGTATAAAAAAGTTAGGATAAAGATATAAAAATGTACACGATAAACAATGCTTGTCAGAGTCTGTATACTTATACTCAAATAAGCAAAAAACGTGTCGACTTGAATCTTTCACCCGTACCATAAAATACAATTATTTATAGTCATTTTATAATTTTTTCGGTTTTTTCGGTCAAAACCCTATGCGTTTACCCTCGATCCGTGCAAAGTATCTTCAATAAACTCCAATACACCATAACCAGAACAAGTATCAGACCAAACCAGAACTCAAAAGATATAAAGCAAATGGATGTAAAAAGATATAAAGCATTTTACGAACTAAAAAGTATTAAATCAACTGGCATCGTATATCCTAAAATGTCTACAAGAATTCCGCAAAACAATTAACAAAATGTTATTATTTATAAGAATTCAGAAAATGATTTTAGAAAGTATTTTTTTTTTTATATAAAGACAGTGAAACAATTTATACCAAGAAATAAAAACAGACATCTTTCAAATTCGTAATAAAACGTTATTTACCCAACTGAAATCTCTTAACTTTTGTTTGAAAAACTTATCTCGTAAACTTTAAAATATATTTTTTTGAATGATTTGAAATACATTACAAAATATTTACTACATTTAAGAGTAATTTGATTTTATCCCTGTTTCTATACAAACAAATAAGGTAATTTTCAATATGTAATGTTTATTGAAGTCATTGAAAACATTATTTTTATTACTATTCATCTTTATTATCTTGTTTTCTTGTTTGGCGTTCTATGCAAAAAAGGTTAAAAGTTAAGATTGGTCCGAAAATTAGTTCTCGATATTTTTATTAGATATATATATATATATATATATATATATATATATAAATTCTGGTTAGAATTCAAAAAAAAGCAACCCGTTATGGGCTGAAATTTTCGCATTCAATAGTTTTTAAAAATTAATGCATTATTTAAATGATTATATGTGTTTAATATTGAATAACGGTTTAATGTCGAAAAAGATACATAATTACGGGGCATAATTATATTTCCTCAAATGAATGTTTGAATTAAACAGCCTGTATGGCATCATATGTGATCCCAGCTTATTCTTCAGTCCCAGAGATTTAGTATACTTCGAAGGATTAATATGAAGTGTATTCAATATCATGTTTTTATGTCAAGAAAATATAAAACATAAAGTAAATGTATTTTCTCAGATATGTTAGCATTGGGCAAATTCTATATTAATATAAAACTAGTTCTGATCACGATGATGACCTTTAAAACGTTTTACAGAGGACTTACTTATCTTAACTCCCTCCCTGCCCTTCATCGATAATACAAACTAAATATCCGAACAACGAAATGGTTAATTAAGATGTTCAAATAAAAGTTATTAACAAATTCATTCACAGTTACTCCAAAAATATTAAGAAAATTATCTTATCCATCATACATATGAATAACTGAAAGATTATCTTACTAAATACTCCAGCTCTTGCCAAAAAAACGCACGATTTTACAAAAGAATGAATATTCTCACATTTTAATTTGCAACCTCTTAAATGTTACTTTTAAGAATTTTTATTTCTATATAAGGTTCTTTATTATAAAAATAAACATTATCTGAAAAGTAGATTTGTCGTATATAAACAACGTAATGTAAAAGTTTAATCATTATTTTTAATTTGATTCAATTTGTTTTAGTTTCTTATAATAATAAAAATTTTTATAGAAAAAGTCAGATACGTAATTATCGATCAAACGGTGTGTTAGGTACACGTCAAATTTTCACATAAAAAACAAAAACCCATGCCTCACCGTCAAGAATTATAACATCGATGTTAAAATTCTTCAGAATAACATCGATATAAAAAATCTTCTAACAATAAAACAATAAACTAAATTAAAGAAAAAGTTTTCGATTAAAGATATATTAACGTCGTAGAAATATTAATGGATTTTAAAATTTCGAAGTAATTCTTATATTATAAAAACTAACAATTTAGAAAGCTCTTGAATGAAAAAATGTAGCAGTAATTTATAGTTTTTAAAATGAATATATGAGAGATTTTGTTCAAACAGCACAAAACAACATGCCTCATAAAAAGATAGACCTAGTAAACATGCTAAATGCAATAGAAAAATAGTTCAATTTCCATATTATTTTGTTTGGAAGATTCAAAATACATAAAAGAATAGTATAATATTGTAAGTAAAATTAAAACTGCAAATCGCAAACATTTTTTCAAAATGAAGTAAAAGTTTGTTAGACGTTGACAATAATATTCGAAAATTATTTTGATCTAAATTCTTAAATGACAAATTCCTACGACTTACTGTTTAAAATACCCCAATTATGATTTTTTTTAAAGATTATTTTACTCAAAGATTTTATGTTTTTTTTTTATTTTTTTAAGTCTATTTATGATGATTATATTTCCCGTTACCATTTTCACAAGGCAATTATATGCCGTACGGTCGATTAGAGAGACCTCTTATTTTTGAAGTCGGTTAAAAATAGTAAGAAGTAAACACAATTTATTTTCAATAAAAATTAATTAGATGTAATACGGGAAGATGCAATAAAATAAATTTGCTATTTTACCCACCAAAATGTGGTACTTGGCTCAATACCAAACAACATTCGAAAATTAAATTAAAATTGATTGAAAACGAATAAGTTAAAATCTCTTCAAGATCTTTTTTCTCCTCTCTCTTGCAAAAAAAGGTTTTTGGGTGATTCTACGATAAGCGGTCACAACAAAATTTTTTAATATTAATGTAATTTATGTAACATTTTTATTCACAATCAACTCATTTGTGCATACTAACACTATTTATCTTAAATTTTAAAAGAAAGTGTATGCAAGTGGCATGAATATTGATAGGACCTCTTACAGTAGAATGAGCCATATATATAATCACTATGGATGTGACCATATATGACGCCAATTTTGAACATCGACAAGAATTTTTAACGTCAATATTTTGGCTATTTTTTTTAATTTTTAAACAATAACTTCAAATTCATGTTCGTGAAGTAAAGACGCTTCAATTGAAGTAACAAAAATTATGTATCTTTATTTGACTATTTGACTATTTGACCATCGATCCATTGTTTAATCACTTTCAAAGCTATCTACCAGTTTTGGTACAGTTACCATGGTTATTTGTTTCATTGCTAGCATATATAGATGTACAATGGTATTATGATTTATGATAGTACAAATACTATGAATCATTCTGTGTTATTTGATTAAAAATTCATTAATCAATGTTAATTAGAAGAGTAAAAACAACATGTAACATGATTTATAATCCAGTAGAAATTGGAATGAAATTGATTTTGTATTTTTGTAAATGTATTTACTGCAATAAAATTAAATTAGATGAAATTAAGAAATTTTATTTTTCTGAATATTTATAAGTAACACAGTAAATTTTTTTTATTATATTCAATTTTCCAAAAGTATTCATTATTGTTTTTTTTTTTTTTTTGTAACTTTTCTAAAATTTTCAAGTTTAGTAACACTATTTTCTTATATTATCGTTTTCTCCAAATTGTAAATTCCTATATTGTATATGCCAAATAATCACGGTGGTTCAATAATCAGGTAACAGAATTGTATAAGAAGACTATAACGAAAGTATACACTTGAAATTGTAAAGGCTTGAAATGTATTGAAATTAAGAATTTTTTTGTTTGCATCTTTCAATGCAGTTTCTTTGATTAAGATCAATTTCATATAATCTAAAATGGTATAAACATAAGTCATATTTGTAGTAGGTACAACCTATCTGAAACCAAACAGAGAACAAAAGAAAACACACCACATAGTAAATAAAATGAATAAAGCACGCGCACAAATAAACAAAAACGCACACATATATACAGACGTCACCATCAAACAATACAAGTTTGTTATTTCCATTGGGAATTGTCAACAACAGCAGGAATCTTTCAGTTCAACGCCGCCATCATCTCTTATAACTCAATTTACTAATATCAAACAAATGTCATATATGTTATATCGTTAAATATCCGATGTCCTTTGTCCTCTAAATGTTTTGAAGAGTAATTATTTCTATGTTATTTTCAATATGAAAGAAATTACTTATTAATATCCCATAACATACAAGTTTTCGTTAAATATCCAAACAAAAACTAATATATTTAATGATAATGGTCGCTTTATAATTATGGCAATATTACGTATTTAAATTAAATAACTGTTGGATTTAATTCTTCAAATAATGGTACTAATCACAAAAGTAGTGCGTAAAAACATCAAAATTAAAATTTATGATATAATACAAGTTTTCCTTATTTGTAACGCTGTAAATAATAAACTGTGCTACAATTTGTTATGTCTTCCTTTTTTTTCGTAAGTTTCATCTAATTGAAAAAAAAATGTTTTTAAATGATTTTTTGCCAGATTTCCCAACATTTTATTCATGCTTCATCTAGACCACGTGACAAAAATGCGCTTACATCAATAATATATTAATAAAGCCATCGATTAAATTCAGTTATGGCCACAGATTGAGCGTTTATTTGAATAGGAGGAAATTATTATCTAATGATCGAAACTATCGAACATGAAGTTTGAAAGTACATTAAAAAACTTTGTTCTTTGGAAATTAAAAATAGTGGATATAAAACATAAAATTATGATAGATAGATCCAGCATACGTGGCGTAATTTTACTAATAGTAACTATATCCTAGAAGCAGTTGGGTGTTAAATGTAATGAAAATAAATAAAATAAATAAAGAAAGTATAAATACATACGGATTATTTACAGAAAAACCGGACTTCGTTAACGAAATTATAGCTATAGCTCCTATTGTCACGTATGTGCTTAAAGACAAAGGGTGCAGTTTTACTAAAACCTTGTTTTTATTATTTTGTGTTAGCTTTAATTAAATTATTTTATATTTTTGTTTACTAAAAATAGTACACCATTGATTTTCATTGTTAAAACGTATTTTTATACAAAAAATTTTTTATAAAAAATTTGGATCAATCTTCAAAATTTTGTGGTTTAATTATTATAAAACTTAGTACTAGCCATGCTATAGCTAGTACTAAGTTTTCAAAAATGAATTTAACTATACTCAAAATTAGATGCTATTTACGTATTGCAAATTTAAATTCGGTGCTTACATTTTTAATAAAGAAAATTGATTTATTCATTCATTGATATACTGCTACCGTGAAATTACACTGGCAGAGCAATGTAAAAAAATAATATTTATAATATAACTGAAGTACCAGAATTTTTCAGGTGCTTTTATGGTGTGCCTTCAATTTAGCCAAAGTTACTAAAAAAAAAAATCTCTCCAGCTAAATAAAAATGTCAAGTACTAATTATTATATTAAAAACTAATTATTCTAGTATTAAAATTACTCTAGTATTAAAATTATATTATAATAATTTTTATTTGAGAATTGCTCTGCCAGCGTACTATCACGGCAGCAGTGTAACTTAATGACTCCATTTTTTAAATTTAAAATTTGTGCAGCCCATTTAATTTGCAGCACCTAACAAGCACCTAAAAAGCAATAATGTTGAGCATATTTAAATTCAATTTTGAATACTTTTTCCTGTTATTTCAAGTTGTCACTGATAGCTTGACACTTTTTTAAGCAGGTATTCATGTTAGTGAATCAGTGCAATAATTTTTATTGTAATTTCAAATTCACTTATTTAATGCACACCATAAAAGGTTATAAAGAATATTTTTCACATTGCTCTGCCAGGATGATTTCACGGCAGCAGTGTATCATAATGACTCAATTTTCTTAATTAAAAATTTGAGCACTAATTTTAAGTTACTAGCACCTAAAAAGCACCTTATTTTGAGCATATTTAAACTCGATTTTGAATTATTAACTGTACTTGCTTGACTTGTATCAAAACTTTATGTAGTACGACACTTCACACAATTGTAAATTAGAACTAATATCATAAGAAAAGTTTAATTTGCTCAGGATTTGTATACGATATTTTCTTGGAATTTAGATGTAGTTTTTGCACTTCGGATATAAGAAAGAATACTGTTAAGAAAGATGAAACTTAGGCATCAATAAATGTTATACTTATCTACATTGACATATTTAAATTAAACAGAGATGAAATTTAGCAAACTAAGCAAAGTTGGGGCTTTAATTATCCAACTATTACTATCCAAATATAACAAAATTTGAAACGCAACCATCAATTTCGAGTAAAATTAAAAATTTGCTTATTTCTCGAAATATTTTTTATTTTATTTGTCCCACAAAGCGCAATGACAGTCTAATTTTATTTTCGGACTTTATATTCCAATTTTTGTGTGTTATTTTTCTATTCCAGTGATACGCCGCTACTCTGAAATTTTATATAGTAAAAAAAGATTAAAGATTAAAGATTAACGTTACCTAATAAGAAATAAGTTTTACAACGCTACCATAATATGGTTGTATTATGCTATTGAGTTACAAAGGTATGCTATGTCCAGCTCAATCCAACACTGAGAAATGGCTAACCCTAGGTGGGAGCGGATGGAGTAAAACTTATTTTTATTGATTTTATATCACTTAAATACAAGTAAATTTACTTTAATTAAAAAGCAAAAACATAATTATGAATTGCCTACAAAATTATAACTTTGAAAATTGTTGTCTTCTCTAGAGCTTTAATCTAGTTGCCATCAAATGTATGAAAGTCCGCTAACCATAGTCTCAGCTTAAAATAAATTTATAATTTGAAAATTTTAAATCGTTTCACATCAATTAGTCATTTTATTTAGCGCTCCGTTATTTATTTTATAGAAGATAAACTTGTACTTTGGACTTCAACTTTTTCAGAGCTAAATTTTTCTTAGACTTAGATAAGACTCGCTTATCGTTAAGTAATGATTTTAAAACTACATTATAAATAGAAAATGTAATATACATTTTTTACACATACTTTAAAAAATGTGTATTACAAATATTTTTCATATATAATATGAATTGGTCTGTTGTACTATTTTTTCAAAGGGTTTTTAATCAAATTGTAAGGTAACAAGCTATCGTCAGCAGCCTCATCCTGTAAAAGTAGTAGTTGTAGTAGCACTAGCAGTAGGTACAACAAACAACATTACAATAAAACCACACCAAACAAATAATCCTATAAAGTTCGTCACTCTACCGTAGGTTCATTTAATAAGTTCTTTATGACACATCGTTATTTTAACCATGATTATAATACAAGTTATTATTATTGTTTGGTTTTATTATCAACCCACTACTGAATACCGTGTTTAGCCAATACCAACAAAAATCAAACCTGTAATACTAATCAATAAATTTACTCTAGTACATATACAAAGTGTTTTAAATGGACTCGAAATATACGACGTTCTTAATGAGAATAATCAAAAACCAATAATTTGTTTCATTATAACAAATATTAGTATTTTTGTCTCTTTTTTTATGTCACAACACGGCTGGATTAATTTCGTTGAAAAGTCATTCTTATTTAAGTTAAATGGTTACGCGCCGAATGAAAGTTTCATGTAAATATCAATATTTGATATTGACATAATCGAGAGGGGAAAAAACGTACGCACACCGACCGATAAAAAGATATGTATGCTCCTCAAAGTTTAGTATTCACAAAGTCCTATTACCAAGAATTTCTTACGTGGAAATTAATAATAATCTATTTAAGCTAAAATTGTGAAAAAATTTAAAGTAGATGCTGAATGCACTTAACTTTTATTGCTTCTATCAATATTTTAAAGATTTTAAATGATGTGTGAATTGTTAATTTTGTATGATTCAAATGTAAACAATAGTTGTTTAAATTTCAAACGGAATCGATCAAACTGTTGCAAAAAATAGCTAGATGAGTCTAATCTATTATTGTAATAGTAATCTATTATTTTTAAAGATCGATAAATAGGAAAATGCAAAAATTAGAAATTCACAAAGAACGTGGTTTGCTGACCCGAAAAATTTGGGGTTCAAATATTAAAATGTGTGTTTGCACCTTATATTTCCAAGTCAAATTACCAACCACTTCCGCTCAAATGAGCAATGTCTTAAATAGTAAAATCGTATATATAAATCTAAATTCGAAAAATTCGTATTCCTCGAAATAAACATTTTCGAATTATGTTTAAAAATAAGGTGTTTGAGAATCGAAGCCGCTTTTTTTTGGTGTGATTTTTTCATCGAATGAAATATTTTGCGGAAGACTGAAAGGTTTCATTAATAATTCTACAAATAATTTATTGATTTTAATAATCAATAATAACCATTCATTTATAAATCAAATTTTTTTTTTTTTTTTTTTTGCAATATTGTTTATTAATTATTCTATAAAAACTTATAGATTATTTTTCAAAAAATTCGCATCTAATTCATATTATGGTTAAAAATTATTTTCCATCATTTTCAAAAATAAAAATTTCTTCAAATTTTATTATTAGCTATATAATGAAAATTAGCTATAAGAAAAAATAAAAACTATAAAATGAAATAAAAACTATAAATGACAAACGCATTCTCAGAGATTTACGTTTTTTTTTTTAAAAACTTATTTCGTACAGTACGCAAAAACAATCATAGAAAAGTTTGCTGAATGAGAAATTTGTATTGATTTATTTAGACCAGTTGAAATATTTGTGTAAAGAATGTATCAATAATAGACCCAGAACTTCCTTGTGGTGTAGAATATGCATAAATTACAAAATGTTCGTAACGGCTTGATAGATTGATTATAATGGAATACAAAATGAAAAAATTCATTAACCATTAATTCTGGGTCTTAATGATAAGTTTGACTTTTGTACAATTTTCATGATTTTAATCATATAAAAATTACACACAAGCAGAAATATAAAACTATACGCAGATTGAAACAAAATTCCACCAAATTTAAATAGAAAGAATAGATCCCTTTCGAGCGCTATATCTCCGGAAGAGTAATTTATAGTAAAACAGTTGGACAATCTCTTACACTTCCACTACTTTTTCCTAAAAGTTTTCGTCCAGTAAATATAAAGTTTTGCAAATGATTTTGGCAGACATACAAGAAACAGACAGACATTAAGTTAAAGTTTCTCAAAAACAATACATTTTTTTCGCACAAACGCACAATACTTGAAAAATAAAAACGTTAAAAAATAAACACTTGACATCTTTCAAAACATATATAGCCTGTAGTTAAAAGATCCTTTCATTTTATTTTAGTATGAAAAAACACTTTTTTCTAATTATAAGCTTATGTTTTCTGTTTTTTTATTCAAAATAATAAAAATTAATGGCAATGAAGCCAAAAAATGTAGTTCATAACGTTAATGTGTTAAACGAAATTTTGTAAATCGACTCTGATATCAAAAATTCTTAGCTCTAACTTAAGCGATAACAAGAACTATTGTTGCAGATTCAGACGGATGTATGATTCACTTCACTAATGGTTCTTAAGTTTCCTTAGATGTTCAATTTTTAATAGCTTACGCTTTATAAATCTGTATTAGAGTTATCTGTATTTACACATCCGTAGTTCCTAATTTGGGCTAAACTAAGGCTAGCCAAAATATATTTACCAAACAAACCTGCATATTTATTAACTCTGTTGTATTCTCCTCTTTATATCTAGACTTTATAACAAATCATTTTATAATTATATTGAATAATTTTTTTTTTTTAATTTAAAAAACAATTATTAACATGAAATAAATGCCATTGTTTCTATATTCATTTTACCATTTTAATAATTTTTTCCTATTGTGTAAAAACTTTTATAATAAAATAAATGATATAAAAAAATACAACATTTAAAATTTTTTTATCTATTTATGGAAAAAATGAATGAATACAAAATTTTATTACTATAAATTTAACAACAAATAAATAATTAAATTCGTTAGTACAGAAATAAATTAATATTTTATAATTTTTTTTTAACCATAGGCTGGGAGATTCAAAAATGTGGATATACAATACCAAAACTAAAAATAAAATTGGCTTGTTTCAGGTATATGTTAAGGAGCTATAATTTTAAATCTGAAGTATATTAATATTAAATAAATGGTTATTAACATATGAAATCAACAAACCGATTTGAAAAATTATTTACCTTTGGAATGCTACACAATCCCCGTGTGACATTAGTCTTCTTTTTATTTCTGTATTATCTTGGGAATGCTAACTCCACGGGTAAAACCACAGGACGTCCGCTAATATTAAAATAATTCCATATTAACAAATGGTGCCTTAGTCGTTTGTTTAAATTGTCCATCCAATATTTAGAGTCAGCACATCGTTGCTTTAGTTTTTAATTCGTTACGTTCAACCTGCAATAAAAAAACCCCCGTAGTAATTCATGGTGATATTTGGGGTAGAATTACCGCCTTCACTGCTATTCAGGTCAATTTATTGTACAATAGGTTCACTCTTGCTATTATCTTCATTGTGTTATTTCAACAAAATGTAAGCGAGGTGTTTTTGAAATATTATCTGCAAAAAAAAATTAAACATTCTGTTGACCTCTTCAATCCCTACTAAAATTTCACTAAGCGTGGATAGGTTAATTCAGATAATGTATTTAATTGGCCATGTGGAAACTATTATTGGATCATATTTGCTTACGAGCTACCTATTTAAGCGGCAAATACATATTCTGTTCACAAAAATAAGAATATTTTTTATTTTTAAGTTATTAAATTAGCATCCTTACAATGCTTTCAGTTTTTGAAGTAACGTTAAAGAAACAAACACATAAACGTATAGGATTAAGTCGGCGAGAGGATGAGATGTAGCTCGATCGTGCTCCACATTTTATATTTTCAGTCTCCTTTTGGTGCGATGCTTTGTAGCGTCAACACTGTCGTCTACTAAGCATGGCCCATATATATTCGTCTTGTGTAGTGGTATATACTATTTACAATATATGTAATATATTTTACATTAAAATATTAAATAAATTTTAAGCTTGGTAAAAAAAATAATAAACCTCAATTTTAAACTGTAACTCCTGATATTATATATTCATCTCAATCTCCCGTTTCACTTCTGCCGTGAAAGTAATTATACACGAGTCCAATTAGTTTTGAAATGAAGAAGAACAAAGTAAAATTCGTATTTTTGATTTACGTTATTTCCAATTAAAACACACTATTTACACCATTCCAATTCCTTACTTATTGCTAGTAACTAGCAAGTTTACTATTAAACTATCACTATCCATCTCTACTGGTATATTTTGGGAACGTGCAAGCCAAGCATTACGAAAAAAATTTTAACCAGACAATAGCTTTTTTGATGAACTATAATATATCTTTTTGTTTCTGTCATCAATTTTAGCCTTTCAAATTTTTGGAAAAAATGTGAATATATACAGTTCTAATATTACATATTTAAACTATAATTGTTATTCTAGACGAAAAGGAGTATTTTGTTGTTAAAAATAACTAATTATTCGTTTATTAAATAAATCGATTAGTTCTACCCGTTCAAATATTCCATAAAATAATACACAAAGCTACACCTAATAATAATAATCATGATAAGTACTTCAAAAGAATAATTTTATTAAATAGAGTAAAAATTAGTGAATAAAAGTGTTCATTAAAGTTGAAAAACAAATTTAATACAACTTTTAAAAATTTTTATTGAACAATTGCCAGTGGTCAGATCTTTTATAATACCTTCTTTTTAAGTAGCTTAACGTCATTCGCGGTTCTCTGTTTATTGGAAATAAAATAAAACTGAGTACAAAAAACGGAAGATAAAAATTTTTACAACAATAACTAAACTTGAATTCTGATGTGACTGTTTTCATAAGATGTTGCAAGCGTATTGCAAACAGCAAAATTTTAAAAATAAACTATACTCATTGGGAATATTCCAATAAACGTATTATCAAAGTGATCTGAATCAAGTCATTAAATATATTAAATTAGGACCAGGCCCATGAAAATTCTTTCACGTAATCGGTCAATAGTCAAATATTCCAATTTCATTTCATGTTTGTTGAATTTCCAGGTTTTTTGAAATAATTAAAATATTAAAGATCCGTATGTTCATTAAAACCAATTTTAAGTCCAACTTTTTTACGCCCACCCCCATTTTCGATAAGCTTTAAGGATTAGAATGATTAAATGATTGTTTTTAATGATTTTCGGAAAAGCTTCGTTTTTATAATATAAGCGATTTTCGTATTATAGGTTCGAAAACCAGTCACCTAATCCTACAATTTTATGGTAAAACACACTTCGCGGGGTATGAAATAAATAACATGGAAATATAACTTTTTATGAGTATTTTCATTAAGGAAGCTTTTTTATTTTATGAAAAAAATAAATATAAACCTTCAGTAGAAAAAACAAATTTGAAACTCAGTAAAATACGTTTAAAAAGTGTTTATATTATCCAATTTACATAAAAGGCACTATAAGTCCATCGTAAAAGGTGGAAGATTCTTAGAAATCCGGATCCTTAATATTTGATCTTACTTTCAATTGCAATTGTAATTAAACTGTTATTGTTATTTGTCAACAATAAAAATTAGGACAGGGAGCTAAAAATGCTTATGTTGTATGAACTTATAATAATTTCTATTGCAATTTAAACCATTAATTGATAATGCTTGTAACCTATTGATAAACATGCAGTTTTGAATTCTTTTGCAATTTACTCAATATTATTACTGTCACGAATTACATTTATATAATGCTATTTTATAACAATACCATTAACCGTGTCAAGCATTAAATTTTTAGAAAGTTTTCGAAGCATTCTGAAATTAAATTTTCTGGATTTTAGATGTATCTTATAACTAGAGTTATTAGAATAAAGTGAATTTTATGACTAGCTTATACATGGATGTGTATAGTAGTGGACAACATTCACTTAGTCATGCTTGCTTGGTTCACGTATATATAGCCCGTGGACAGTAATGAATAATGGATTAATTTGAACTCATCCTTGTGGATACATTATTTATAACTATAAAAATTTCAAAAACCTAGAGCTACGAGACTGATGAATATTTATCATTTAATGCCAGCTCTGTAACTAAAAATATAGTAGCTAGTGGTGATAATTGCCTTTTGGATGGCAGTATAAAAAGACTGTATTCTTCGAAATAAAAGATGTTATTTTATTTCCCAAAAAATGAGTGTTTAACGATACATGTTACAAGATTGAGGCTTGTATGATCTAAGGGTAGCTTGGCTGCAAAAACTCGATACATGTAATCAACTTGCTATTGAGCTAGTCCATGCCCAGCTACTGGAGCATGAATAGACATGGTCCGTGAGAAGCGTATACCAAAATATGATTAGAGAATGTCGTGGTTGATAATCTCGGGTACGATTTGATAAGTTCAAAACAGTCTATTGAACTTCGAAATGAACAAAAGTTTTACCACGATTAGCCCTTGTGGAAAAGGACTTCTCAATTACTGAATGACATGTTCAATTGACCCATAACAACAGCTGATATTTAACATGAAAGCGGACAATGATTTAACCATGGTCAGCCATTGTGAGCAACGATTCCAATATTGATTGAGCCATATCAACCTCATTATGCGACAAAATTAATTGTTCTAAAAATTATATAAAATGATAAAAATTATAGAATCGCTATGATTTTAAGCACTTGAAATTATTCTCTATTTTTAACTTGTAACTCTATTTTTATTATTTATTTATTTACTTATTTTAAATGTATAACTTTAACCTATTTCTATTTAAATTCCTGGTATAATCAACCCTATTCTCAAAAATCGTTTGAAATTTTCGTATAGTGACCCTTTCCGAAAACCGTGAAAATACTAATAATTATTCAAAACAGTTTAACTTATCTTATTCCTTGAAAATCGATGTTCCATCATTATTGTAATAAAAAAAAATTTTATAGCCATTTTTACAAACCGGAAGAAACAACAAATTTGTCCACGAAACGCGAAAAAATTCTTAAATATTGAATATTATTTAGAAAACAAACCCCATATCTAGTTGAGTGCAGAATTTTTGATACATTTTATAGCCAGCCGTTATTTATTAATTTGTATAGGCAAATAATTATCCTAATCGTCTAAATAATATTTAACTTATTAACGTTTTGGAACCTCGAACAATACGGTTCTATTCGCATTCGCATAATTGAACTTTGTAATGATGTGACAAAAATATATACTGAACATGCGTAGAAAACTTTTCGAAAGTAAATGCATACTTAAAATTAAAAAAAAATTGCATGTATATTTAGTCGTCAAAGCATTCTAATTATTTTAAACTATAATTATGTGCTTATCTCGAGCACTATAGTGGGAATTCTCAAAATCATTTAAATCAAAATAATGCATTCCTATAGAAAATAAGATCTACAAGTTTTATATTTACCGCTTTTGCATGCAGTATAGATTTTACACACTACAATATGGAAATACTGCAGAAATTCGTGACTACAGTGCGTTTAAACTTAAAATGCAATACATTCGTTTTTTTAACGCTGTTAAGTAGCGAAACATTGGAAATTGGAAAATTTTGTAAAGAAACATATAGATTGGAAACGAATTTTTTCTACAAAATGTTTATCAGAAACTATTCAAAAAACCGAAAAATAGCCATAATTGACCAAAAACTACCTATATTTATAAAACATTCTTTTTATTTCTGCGTATAGTGTGACTTTATTAAGAATGCTAATAGCTATCGATTCCACCAGGTCGTTTAGCTGTAGCCGAAATTTGTACCATATTTGTCAATTCAAGTTGACTAAAATGGTTCGATTCATTTTAATTACAATTCATTTAGATTTAATCAAAACTTCATCCATTGAAAACGTTGAAAACGTTTTTCAATTTTATTTTCATTTTAAATCTATATTTTTCTAATGAAGCTTTGATGAATACATAAATAGCTTTAGGCAATAAATACTAATAATTTTTCAATTTTTATATTTATTTTTTTTCATAGAAACTTGAATTTTAATAACTTTATTGACACTTTTTATTATTAATTTTAATAACATAAATTTGATATTCTCCGTAACACCATTTCCTAGAAAATATATTTTATAGTTAAACAGTTCATTTAACAAAAGCTTATACAGGAAAAATGAATAACTTTTAAAGAGAAAAACCCCTATCCCTATTACTAAGCTAATTTATTTCAGAATAATTTCAAGGATGAAAAGCATCGTGAATAGATATACACTATTTACAATATGTGGTTTATAACCACAAAATATTATAAAATACAATTCTGTTATTCATATTTCAAGTATTATTTCGCATTCCGCTTTATTTCTGGACAATACCATATATCCTTGATGTTCTACTATGACATATATGGTTGAAACTTATTGACTCGTCTCAGAAGTTTTTTATTTGACACTATATCTTTTAATGAAATTGACATGGAGTAGTTGTGATTCTCATTTCTATAGATGAAAATGTATACTAGTGTTAGTATCAATAATCATTTCATCTGTTTTATAGACTTTTAGATCGCTACTACCTGCCTTATGTAAACGGGCTCAACAATATTTATATCTACTGTTGTAGATATAAATATTGTTGAGCCCGTTTACATAAGGCAGGACAATAAAGGTACAAACCTACAAAAACATTAGATGCTGTTATTTTCATTTTTTCACAAGTATACTAGTCCAGGAGGTTATGGGTAATTTGAGTAATGGCTTTAATTTTTGTCAGTGATAAATCAAAGTTTGCGATGTACGGACGCAAAATTTACATATTTTAAAGATTTAATTTAGGTAAAAAAAAGTAAGAATTTTTCAATGTTTTCTGTATAACATCTATATTAATGTGAAGCAAAAACTTTGTACTCAATTTTTACGAAATATTGAGCACGGAGGGGTATTTGGTACACTTAAAGTTTATATAACATAAAGAAGGATTGGATAATGCTAATATTTGTTTAAAATTATGCACAAAAAATACATTCAATCGATAAAAACAACATTACACACACATATAGAATATGTGTGTCTTATATAACACACACTACCATACACACACATAGACACTCTTTTCTTTAATATATTGTTTCTCCAGAAAGTTATTTTACCGGGTCGCAAATTCAATTTTCATCACGATTTAATAATTTTTTCAGCTATTTTGCATTGAAATAGTAGAATAAACCGGTAAAGCATATTATTAAAACTATATGGCAAATTCACAAATAAAATATTGAAAATACATATCTTTCTAAAATAAATGTATAATTAATAACCATTTTATCTGTAAACCTACAACTAACTCTACTATATAATCATTTCTAAACGTAAAGGTATATTATATGTAGTTAGCTCTCAAATGGTTCCATCGTACTGTAAACTGGTTGTGTGTTTGATAATTTAATTATAAAGCTGTGGTGTATAATATTTAAATTTTGGCTTTTCAACGTTGTTTAATTCATTCAACCATTTTGTGAATTTATTGAAAGTAATTTTAAGTTCGTTGAATAAAATATTAGGTGTATTTAGTGTAGATAATTTTTAGTAATACTAGCAGACCCGGTCACACTTTATTGTAATAATGTTCACAGAAAAAATCTTGAAAACCAATATTCTCATTTTATCATATTTACATTGATTACAACCGCATCTTTCTAGCTTGAATAATTGTGTCTCTCATAAAACTTGATAGTTTTAGCACTAATACTTACAGGAAAGAAGTGTAATATAAAAAAATACAAAATGTTCCCATTTTATCAAACCATTTCATATCGATCAGAAAAACCGTCTAAAAAAAATTAGTTGAAAATAAGAAACTAGTTTCTCATTTTCCACGATCACATCGAATGTAAAAAAAAATGCATCTAGGATGACGAAAATATTTAATTCCCATTTATTTAGTCATTAAATTAATTCCATTGTATAATCTTCATAAGAGAAAGTTTTTGCTCATTTCTCCACGAAAAGCTCGTGTGTACAAAAAGTGTTTGTATTAAAGACGACGAGTAAGTATGATGATACTTACTGATTTACGATTGAGTTTATTAATCGACTTAGCGGATACGTATAGCTTCATTCCTTAATAATAATTATCCTCGAAATATGAATTATTTCAAATTTCATATACCTGTTCGAATAATTATTATCTATCTATTAAGAGCATATAAAATAACTATATCAATTAATGAATAATGTGTACTTTCATATTTAACAAATTGTAAATGCAGTTAAAATTATTATTTTTAATGTACATTTTTAAATCGTAAATTTTATTATAATCAATCGTAAATTTATTAATACAAGGAAAGCAATAATAATGTTATGTTGCCATGGAAATTTATTAAACAACTAGTTATCCGATCAATAGATAATTAACAACATGTTTAATTTAAACAATAAAAACTATCTTTTTTTTAACCTGGAACAAATCACACATTATTTAAAATAAATTATTAAAAAAATCTGTTAAGTAGTTTCGGAGTTCATCGCCGTTCAGAACATGACACGGGAATTAAAACTCGTTCTTTGTTATTAATTCGTTTGTATGATTTATAGAGTTATTAAATACGTATATTGCTTAGATGTGAAATTCTTTACAGAATAATAACGCTTTTCAATTTTGAATATGTGAACCAAAAAAAAAAGAAAAACTTTTAAATTATTATTATTATTTTATTTCAAATAGCCAATCATTTGCCCCTGCCTGGATTCGAGCCCACAACCTCCAATCTAAGTAGTCAATTGGGTAAATACAATAATACGACCTTTACTCACTTGGCCATTGAGCCAATTCTGTCAGTTTATAACGTAAGTGATAGAATCTAATCACCGAATGGAGGCGTTTCTGAATGGCATACCAAAATGCTTTCGATATATCAATTCCCCCTTGACTATTGTCTATAATTCAAAAACACTATGTAGAAACCTAACCATTAATTTATTAAATCCTACAATGATGGATGCATTTACAATTTTCAACATGTTACAAATTATACTGTCTATGGTACTTGAACAAAACCGACCACTTTATAGACGTACACTTAAATTCAAAAAAGTAATTCAGGTAATACACGATAATATTGGTAAATCAACACTTCCATATCAATTGGCCTCTTCTTTTTTTTCAGTTGGAACTTCGAGTTGATATTGTTAAGATTGACACTATAAAGTAGAGTAATGGGAATGGGATGGACATTTGCCGAGCAAGAAAGCTTTTCCATCCGACCACTAATTTCATTGCAAGAATTAAATTAAGTGTGCCGCCGAAAATCTATGAGTTTGATTCCTGTCAAATAAAAGGGGGCCCTTGTTAATCTCGGTTAATAATATACTTTTCAGTTAACGAAAGAACTAACTCAGATATCAGCTAAGCTATGGTGATAGTTTTATTCAAAATTTCAATCTTTGAGCTGTTTTAAGCTTTAGTAGTATACTGAAGAGCAAAAATAGAATAATTATAAAAATTAAATTCAGTATTTTTTAATCGAGTATTTTCTTCTATAATAAACTGATCACATCACAAAATCTGTCGAAATAATACGTAATTAATTCAATTACAATATCTGTCGATGGCAGAAGAGTTATGCAAATCTGATCTTTAGTAAGTTATGGAACTGAAAAATAAAATATAACAATTAAATACAAACTACTCAAATATTAATAAATTTTAAAACGAGAAGAATTTAAGTGTTAAGAAGATACAACTGCTTCCTGGGGCCAAACTGTTGACCATCTCCCAAAAATTTTTAACAATTTACTAAAATATTTATTTTATAATAATAATAATATAACTTGGCAATCATATTATTTACTTATGTTTCCTTATTATTAATATTAAACCTCATTCAAGAAATATTTATTAATTTAAAAATAATGAATTCCTATTTTCAATAACAGAGAAGAAGAAAGAAACAAGTCAAAGACTGCTTTATTTACATATTAAAAAAAAAAAAGAAAGACAATAAGTGAAATTTTCGTTCAGCTCACTTTCGTTTTTCTGTTTTAACCTTACTGAAGACTTTTTTCACTCTTTATATGAATTAAGTTTTCATGCTACCTTATATTCTTTTTAACCAAAAGTTATAGAAAATTTAAAATTAATGACAATTACAAACGATCATATATAATTATTAATAAATTATGTTTCCCTTAAACCACCAAGTTTGAAAAATAAAGGATAAAAATTAATTTTTACACTTAATCATGTTAGCGAGAATAATGACACACAACATTTCAATAATCTGCAGCCTTTTGGCACCGTACTTTTTGAATGACATTACTTTCATTTACTTTTTTTTCCGTTCCAAGGCAGATTGCGTTTTTTTTATAGAATTCAACAAGATGATAAAATTAATTAAGATTTATCGTTTTCTAAAATTGAGTTTGAATCCATTTGATTGAACAGTAGATGGAGATATTTTATTGTTATATTAAAGTAAAATACAAATATTTCTGTAGAAATGCATCCATCATCAGTATCTGTACACGCTTACTCTTATTTAATATGATGTGTTAGTTGGTTGTAACAAAAGCCTAGCTCCCCACATTTGCAAAAGCTTTTCCTCTTCCTGCATATATATTTATACATTCACAAATATAACATTATAATACATATGAATAGAAATGCATCTCATAATATATGTACATTTGTCGTATTTCAACTCAACACATATAATACAAACGAACAGAAACTAAAGTAACCACTCAAGTTATAATGGCGCATAAGTAAACACTTAAGTGCATTAACAGATAGATGTGTGTGGTAAATCAATGTTTCTTATGATGTGAATAAAAGGAGTACTTATTATGTAAATTTTATAGTATCATCTGTAGATGGTAAGAGCGTGCTGCACATACACGTACTGGATGTTCAATCCTCCTGTACATCTGCTTGAAAATTCGATATATTTCGTTAATTGGAGCATTGCACGTGAAGTAGACAATGGAAAATATGTGAAGATTGGGAATTGTGGGAGGACACAATTATACTTCTAGCGCATGAAAGTGACAACTTTTTGTTCGTATGAAATTAATTTCCAAATTATCCGGGATTTTTCTATATATTCTTTTCTTATGAAGCAAATTTACGTGGTGTATGTAGAAAATCCATTTTTATACCAGATCCGAAAATAAAATTTGTTTTTCTATTTAAAACAGGAAGTAAAATTTTAAATCATAATTTTACAAACTTACGCCACTTTTGTAGTTTTTTAATTGAAATGATTAAAAGTTTAAAATAATTAATTCGCCATTTTTTTGTGGCCGCCATCTCGGATTTAAAATTTATCATCGTGTATATATTATAGTCAAGCCCTTTCATCTGAGACCTATATTGAGGAAGTTGTGCAAAATTCTTAATCATAACACTCTGTTTTTGCCAAATAACTCAGAAACAAAATGTTATTGATTTATTGATTGACCTTTTTGAAAGAATCAAGAAAATTCAAAGCAAATTTTCATTTGAGATTTCGAAACTTAGTTTATGAGTTAACTTTGATCCATGAATATAAAAAAATCATATTTTTACGGTGTCATGTTGTTTTTCTGAGATATCGCTTGAAATTCTATTTGCATGGCAATAATATCTCGGACAGATTTGTATTAATTTCTCGGAAACTAGACATCTTATTGAAAATCAGTGTTATTTCTTTGTTTTAATGCCTAATTTCACAAAGATTTTGATTTACTAGATGTACGAATGTATTTGCAAACCACCTAATATATTGTGTAAACACGTAGTGTAACGTTTACGGTGTTTAAAAATATTTGACTCTAGCATCAATAATACTTAGTTTCTCAAGTATTTGGCCCAAACAGAGTGTTATGATTAAGAATTGCATAAATAACATCCAATTTCTGATAAGCCCGTTCACTAATTGGCCATTTATAATTTGTTATTATAAAGTTTATTCAATTACTTAATCATCTTGTACATTTAAAGTTCGTTATTATTTTTAGTGAAACAATACTCTATCGTCCATAAAACCATTTGCATACTAAAGATTATCATTTTATTTGAATATAGGATTGGTGACAGAATCATATGTGCGATAATTAAAATAATTCACGTTTTTTAATAAATTGAAAATTAGAATTAGTTTTAAAATTGTATACACTAAACTTTTGAGAGTTTTAACAAAATCGCTCGAAGATCCAACAGTCTTTAGCGGAATGATAAGCATCAAGCTAAAAATTTGACCTAGTAAATTTGTTCTCTTGGAAGTGTACAGTTTGTTTTTACGGAATCAGTAAAATTTATGATTGCGATCACAAACTTCAATTTGACGGTAATTATTTTTACTTATTTTTTTTTTCTGATCAAATATAAAAATCATTTTGTATGATACAAGATAAAACTCTGTGTTCAATGCTCGACAACCAGAAAATTGTTTTTTTTTTTTGAGATCGTGGGATAGCAGACATATTTGCTACGTATCGGATAAAATTTGAAATTGATTTTGAATGATGTTCCCATTATATGAATATAAAAATGAATATCTGCATTTTCTAATTACTAAATTATTAATGTTGTTCATTAGACTTGACGTTCTACTAGATGTTCAAAAAATCATACAAAAACTTACCTCTGAAAAACAAATACTACAACTATTGATGATTTTTCAGCGTTATTCATAATAGGCGCTACATAAAAAATACTGCATTTCCATTTTTGAACAGTATTCTAAAAAGAATACAATATGTGGCAGAAAGTTTTTAAGAAGCTGCGGTTCTAGTTCGTATTATACGGAAATTTGAATACACCTGAAGAAAAAATTAATATTTTGCTAAAATTTGTTGTTCAAACAATGTTATTATATCGTTTTAATTGATAGTTTAGAGACTTTTAAGTATGAAATACAAAATAGGTGTATACATTTGAGAATATTATATAAAATTCATATTTTACAGGTATATTCATAGCTTCGGAAATCGTTCTTGTGAAAGAATATAATGAAATCAAATCTTTTGATATTTTTGAATTTGTAGTTACGTGTAATTAAAAATTACGTTACGGATAATTAAATACGAATTTGACACAACTTTTTAAATTTGTAGAGTTTTTAAAAGGTTAAAAAATTTTCCAATTTAAGTTAGATAGTAAATCGCTTAGTAAATTATTTATGTTAATTTGTTGCAAAACTTTTTTTTAACAAAAAAATTTTAAATTCTTTACAATCGTATCTACAAACCAAAAAATTGTATTTGTTAAAAAAAAAAACAAATTTTTATTTTTATACGTTTGCATACACATATCACTTTGTTTGGTAATTAAAATACACTGCTACAAATACTACATTAAGTACAAAGACACGGGTTATATACATTAAAATTGAAAAATCATTGAAACGTTGTTAATTTCCGGTTTAGAATGTAGAAATGTTGTTGTGCCATTATTAAAAACTTTGCTGTGTAATATACTTTTCACTTTTAGACGAAGCACATGCAATTATGACAAAAAAAAAAAAAAAAACAAAAAAATAAAAAACACAAAAAAAAGACAGAAAAAATACATTTTTTAAATGTTATATGTTTTTGAAATTTGACTCATATAACCTATATTATTTTTTAACATTATGGTGATCAATACACCAATGGCGTTCGTATTTCTTGTGATTGATATATCATATCCCGCGACTTATTATCAAATACCATCCAATTTTTTGAATGGATTCATATTTTTCATTATGAAAATAAATTTTACATAGTGCCAAAACGAATTTTCAAATTTCTATATAAAGCAAAAAGTCAAAAGCAAAATATGCATCGTGTTAGAATTTTCAATAATCGGGTTTCTAGGCATAAACATTAAACTAATACCTATAAATTATCTTCTAACACGTTCGAATAGTAAAAATATCTTCGAGTACGTATTTTGTGTATTTTATTAATGGCTACAGTTGAAACATTTAAAACTTTTAACATAAATTCAATACACATGTTAGTTGGTTGCTATCATCACGTCTATTTTGCTTAAAATTCCATTTCAACTAGAACCAAAAGTTAAAAACAATAGGCCTAATGAAAGTTATGTGGATTATCGGTAGTTTGTATTTTGCGAGTATTTATTGCACTTTGTTTTTGTTTATTTGGTCAATATTTACTACCAAACAAATTTTTTTAACGGTAAACTTAATAATTAATTTTTGTTAACAATCAATAGTAATAATAATTCATATATTACAAGCATCACCTCACTTATAGCTCCGTTAACGGGTAAACCTGAATTTTATAGATGATGATGCCAATATTTTAAAAAAGGTAATTTAAACCAAACTTACTTATTGTAATTGGTTTATAGTCTTTGTAACTCTGAGAATAACAATATTTGGAAATTTGATATTCCGAAGCTCTTGATGGTCCAATAGGGCCATTGTTATTATGAAACATCTGAATATCATTAACTTGTATATCAAATTTCAAAAATACCGGAAACCCCATTCGAAAGTTTCAGCGAATATAGATAGGTGGACAGATTCAAAACAACTCTTATTAATTACCGCTCCATTTATTATAATTGACCAGCAGATCACTAACGGAATTCGAATCTTTACCTCCCATTGTAAGTATTCAAGCGTAAAAATAGATAACGAGTAGAAATGTTGGTGATGTATTCCAGACCTAAAAAGTAAGATTAAGAACATGAAGAAGATAATAGAAAAATCAGAGATAGGAGAAAAATGTACACGAAAAATGATTGTTTTTTTTAAACAAACACCTTCTTTTTGTTTTCACCTTCTTTCTATTTTCTCATAAAATGTTTGAATTCAACAAAATTTTATTACTTAATAGCTATTATTACACTTATAGGTAATTACAATACATGTTATTATTACACATATATTTATATCAACATAGACTGTATATTTATAGTATTTAATGCTAATTCAAAATAATCTAAACAATGATATCCAATCGTGTGTCGAGTATCTAAACACTCAACCCTGCTAGTTGTTACCTTCACTTGTTTCTTATATATTTCGAATTTACAAGATGTTGAAACAAAACAGATTGAGACATAAAGGATACAATGAACATATTGTTTTAATTTTAGTTTCTCGTACATTTTATAATCATCGCATCAGTTGAAAAATAACTAGATATTCGGAAAAGGTATAATCTTTGAACAATGTAAATCATAAACAAAATACCCATTTTCTAACATAATAACAATAATGGCGTCAACGGTATTATTATTTGTACTAAAGAAACTTTCATTCGAATTTTGATAACAGCCTCTTAGGGAATATTTATTTGGAATAACGCCAAACTATGATCGTATACACCAATATTGTATAATATACTAGAACTAGTGTTTTCCACTAAACTGACTCGCATACAACAACTTGCTTCTATCGTTATTGAATAGGACTGTAGTATCTACATGCACTATGGATAGTAAGTAAGTAAGTGCTACTAGTATATAGTACTGTTGACTGTAACTGTAAATGACGGAAACTCTTATGTTTGAATAAATATCTTATATGGCAAATATTGTTTTTATTGATATTTTAATATAATCTTTTATAGTATACAGTGGCTTCAATGACTATATTTTCAATTCGTAAAATTAACTGCTTTTTATATCATAGCAGGATTATTGTATTCATACCTATCTGCCTTCCACAAACTATTCTTTAAATCTTTACTAAAATATGATACACATAAAAAGTTAAATAACCAATGGCAAATATATAGAACAAATAAATACATTATGATGTACTGCATGATGCTAATAAACAACTTACGGTTGATTTTGATAAGTAAATAAAAAATCTTTAAAACATTTACTTAAAAGAATATTTTAAAAATAAATTTATACAATTATAACTCACGACTTGCCTAATTTGTCGCTTCATTGGAAGATTTCACACTTAACTCAACCTTTATTCATGATTATCGCTTACATTTTTGAATCATTTTCGTAAGTCCATTGTTTGTAAACAAAAGTTACACGTGAACCTTTGCATTCTACAATTTTATTGGTTATTTGAAGGTATGCTAATTTATAGTAATTTATAGTATGCAATACAGCATAGCACAAATCATGTATTTATAATATAATATGTATTAACGAAAAATAGAATCAATAAAACAAGCCTTCACTGTGTGATCAGTGGACTAACGAAAACAATCATGAATTATTAATTCTGATATGTTATTGTACAACGTGCAACGTCAGCAGTGTTAAATATTCGTTTATGATGGCATTTAAAGTTATATTGAATTTTTACATAGCCTTAAAAACGCATTTTATGAATGCTTACAAAAAAATGTATTTATATTCAATTCGAGTTCCAATTAAGAATTGTCGCAACAAAAAAAAAATGCACTTGTGCAAAACATCACTTGAACTTCTATTAATGTTAAGAAAATGTCCGTGATGTATGTAACTAGTCTAATCTCAAATTTTATAATTAAAAAAAAAAAAAAAAAAATTCTCTTGCCTCGCTGATTAATTAAATAACTAATAACAGAATCAATATACTTTAACGTTTTGGAGACATTTATACTATTATATGAAGGGCTAAAACACCAACATTTTGATTATGACCATTTTGACAAACAAATATGAAGAAAAAGTTTTGTAATTCAGAGATAGAAAACTTAAATTTCCATATTGCTTAAAACTAGCTTCCACAATTTTCATGATTTGATTTACCATTTTGGTGTACGAATGAAATAAAATTGGTGCAGATTTTGATTTCATACAAGATTATATTGATTTTATACAAGAGTATAAATTCTACTTAATTTCTGCTACTATAAACTATTTTACATTTCTTTTAAAATATACCCAAAGCATCATACTTGTTTAGCTTTGTATATAAATATTATGTAAAACACTGTACCATATTATAAACGGCATACAAACAAAATTATCAAATTTTTTTACACGTATTTAATACAATACCATTTTTATTCTTCCATACTTACTTTTTCCTAAATTATTATTATAGTATTCTTTGAAATAAGACTTTCAAAATATTTAGCAATTTCCTCAAATTACATTTAAAAAAATAGATAATTTAGATTACTTATTTTTCTTATTTTGCAAACTACGTATGCCGCTAAGAAACGTCGGATAACAAAATCCAATTTGTATTCAAATTGTTTTTCTAATTACGGGACAAATCTTTCGTTTATTTGTATTATATATTGGAGTTGCATTTAATTTAACATTCTGATTTACGAAGACTAGTTGGTCTTCTTAATTCTATATGTTTTATGGCACCGTGAATGCTTAAAAGTTGACTTAGCTTGTTGAAAAATAAACATTATAAGCGTTTTTAAAAAAATATTTTCCTAAACAAAAAATTTATACAATGTCTTTATTTTATTGTTTTAGTGAATGGAACGGAAGAAGCAAGAAAAACCGTTAGCATCACAACGAATGAGGTAACAAAATTAACCGTAAAACGTGCACGTCCAAAGGCTGCATCTCCAAATCGACAAGGTCCACAACAATGTCAAGTAAGTCAGAAAATACTTATTGTCATTTAATGACACCTTAAATTTCACAATATTTTTTAATGCAGGTATGTTCGAAAGTTTTCGGTAACGCCTCAGCTTTAGCAAAACATAAATTAACACATAGTGATGAACGAAAGTATGTATGCTCAATGTGCGGCAAAGCATTCAAAAGACAAGATCATTTAAATGGTCATATGCTCACACATCGCAACAAAAAACCGTATGAATGTAAGGCAGAAGGTTGTGGTAAATCATATTGTGATGCACGATCTTTACGCAGACATACAGAAAATCATCACAGTTCATTATCTTCAGCGCCAACGGGGGCAGCAGCATTAATAAGTGGCAATGCTTCTGTCAGTACATCAACTCTATCACCAGCTCAAGGTAAAATTCTGCTATATTTCACTGTGTTTATAAGGGTTTCTAATTGTATTAAGTGGGATTCGAATGAATCCTAGAATGAGGATAGTTAAATTACATACTAAATTTGTATCTATGAATAATTATGTTTAAGAAATTTTTTATTATATTTGGTAATTGTTTAATTCAAAATTGTTAAAGTACTTCTTCTTGCTAGTTTCATAAAGTATAAAATAGTTCCCGTGACTGTTTAAGATTCATATTTATGAATTTTAAGGAGCTGCATCTGGAGACGCAGCTTCACCTCATGGTGCAGCATCATCTACGTGTATACAATATGCACCACCACCAAATGGTAATGGTGCAAATAATGGAGGTGGAGACACAAAAAATACCGATGGTAAAGGAAATAAAAATAATTCAAGTGGAAACCACCATACTGCTGGCGGTAATGGTTCTTCCACCACGACTAGTATAAAGTCTGGAAAAAGTCAACTGCAACAACTATTAGCTAGTGAACCTACTAATAAGGTATTATTTATCAGAATTTTATTGCTTGTGTAATTACAAAAAAAAAAAAAAAAAAAAAATGAACACCAAAATAAATATGAATGTTTTTTACTATTTATGCACTTTTTTATGATATCAGAACTAGCAAACGGATGAGCTGATTTTATTTTCGTTATGCTTGGAAGATATAAATTTGAATTACTTATTATTTTAAATTTGAAAAGATATTTTTTCAGGCGTTTTCTATATTAAAAACTAGCTGACCCGGCAAACGTTGTTTTTCCATAAGAATTATTTTAAATTAAATCCAACATTATAATAGCATATTCTCAACAACAATAAATTTCTTAAGATTGAATCTGAAACAAATCAGAATAAATAATTAGAGTAATTTATATTTTAAAGTAGACAAGGGTGCGCGTTACTGTTACATTTTTTACATAAGAAAGTTTGAAAAAACAATTTTCCCATTTTATCAAACGATATTACATCGACTGTATGCTAAATTCATATTGGACAAAGTAATCACGTTGTATCATTCAATCCTCTTCCCTATTTTTCAACACTCTAGAGGTATAATGTCGAAAAATATTGTGCACCCGGTAAATGCATGCTATAGTACTTATATAATTGATGGATCTCCAGAACCACAAATGGTTCCGGCGATATTTTTACGATGCACTCTTTATATAGTTGACCGTTCTAAATACTACTAGTGAGAAATGATAAATAAATTTTAATTTGATTTTCGAAATTAGATTTTGGTTGCCGTGGAAATAGTGATAATACCATTTGTAACATAGTAATAAAAAATAGTAATAATAATAATAAAAAAATTTCCCCGTTTTTCAACCTCTTTAGGGTAGAAAATGGACCTCAAACCTATACTACGTACAATTCCGTACGAAGATAAACACTTAAACACTAAAATCATACAAATTGGTTCAGCAGTAGTGTAACTAACACGACTTCATTTTAAATATAAAGCAAAAAAAATTTTTGGTTTCCTGCTTTTCTGCAAGAAAATTGTTATTTTATTAATTAATTAATTGATAACCATTTTCACAGAATGGAAGTAATACACCAAATAATGATGGATTAACAAAACAACAGTTGGATTTAATACATCAAATAATGGAACAAACGCAAAGACAATCTCAACAAATCACAGCGGCTGCGAATGCAAAATCGACGAATACAAAAAATTCAAATCATTCAAAACAAAAAGTGTCCAGAACATGGAGTTCACCGGTAAGTTTAGTTATAACAATATATAGTTAAAAAATTATTTTTGGACGGTATACCTATTTATAAAGCATATCATTATACTGAAATACTATATATATATATATATATATATATATATATATATATATATATATATATATATATATATATATATATATATATATATATATATATATATATATATATATATATATATATATATATATATATATATATATACAGTTTTTCAGTAGAGAACGTTGCTCGTACATTCTTTTTATTCTGCACAAAAACTTATGAATTTACCCCGATAACTCAAATTATAGGCTGCTCTTTTATAATTTACTTTATGTGGGTACTGACAACATCTTCTAAAAGTTTTAAAGGCTTAGGAATCACATTTTTGAAAAAATTGCAATTTGAATGCAAAATTTTTCCAAATTTCCACAAAAAAGCTTTTGATGAAAAATAATTTGTTTCGTATTTTTCAAGTTATTTACAAAATGCAATTGTTATCGTTTACACTCCAGTGACATATGTTTCCACATATATATTATATATTTTTAGAAAAACGAAAAAATTTATTCAGATACAATAAAATTATTAAATAGAAATAATAAACAAATAAAATATAAGAAAACAGAAAGGTTTTCTTATATTTCTAGAAGATTTCTGAGTAAAATTGGGGAATTGAAGTTTAATTTATAGAGGCAATCTATCGTCTTCACCAGATCTGGCCACTGGTGATTTTTGTTAAAGGCTCCGTGGGCATCGGTTTACATCAAATGAGCAGGCCCTTGCAAACGCGAATGATTATTTTGAAGAATTAGCACAAATATACTTTTCTGAAGGCTTAAAAAAGATGGAGAGACATCTATGAATTGATTATGTTGAATAATAGTATGTTGAAAAATAAAAAAAACATTTAGCTCAAACAAATAAGTTTTTCTAAAATATTATATGACCTGCGATAAATACGAGGGCATACTTATATACGTTAATTTCGTTTCAAATCTTTATAAATAAAATAACCTAAATATATAGAACATTCAATTTAAATACCATAATCTTTGATGTAAAAATAAAAGCCAGCAAACACAAAAACATCATTTCAAAGTAATTTTATTTTATCGTATCTTCTAAATAGAATAGATAGGTACTGGCATCGTTATCAATACCATTTAAATGATTAAAGTAGCAATTAGCAATGAAATATATTTATTTAATCGCCTTAATATTATTGATTTTAGACTTATACCTAGTATTCTAGGTACTATTCACGTTACCGTCTGTAGACTTATATCTGTATATTAAATTTAAAAGATTTATATCATTTTATAATAATTAATTATTTATATAGAAATATAATCATCGAATACCAAAAGTGATTCTATTGTGTACCTACTTTAAAAATATTTAGGCAATAATGAGGTTGTCTACAAAATATTTTTTTATATCCGAAATAATATATGATATATATGAGAGTATATTCAATTGACTTTGAAGTTTACAACGCTAGCCAATAATAATATTGACGATACAAGTAAACACTTAATTAGCGTATTTTTGGTCGATTGGGTCAATTGGAACCCATAACCCACCTCATAAATAATAAAAGATAGGAGAAACAAAAAGATAAAATTCCTTATTTCTTATAAACGAACGACTTTTATTTGATTTTTTCTTAATCTATGCGCGATTTAATTTCAGTTTTTATTGTTTTTCTTATCATTTAACTGAATAAAATGAAACTAATTTAATATAATGCATTTTTAAATCATAATTTCATCACCTACTTGTAGTGTTCAATTATTTTATACATGTTTTATTTTCGAAGTTTCGTATGAGAAAATTCGTATGAAATTGACAATCAAAATATATGCATGTAAAATTGATAATATATAAACAATATATCATATATGGCGTTTATATTGTTGTATTTTTTCAATTTAATATATAATTTATATCATTTTATTTTTATACTACCAATTTCATTAAATAATAAATTTTCCGTTTTATACGAATTTTTACAAAGAAAACTTAATATAATTAAAAAATAATATTTACATAAAATAATTGAATACTACAAGCAGAAGTCGAACTCATGATTTTTCCACTTCTTATTGAATTTCAAAAACCAACATTTTGTTCATTGAAAGTTGAAAGATATTTTCAGAAATTTACTGTAGACTTGAAAATATATGTTAGATTTTAAAACAAAAGCATGCGGTGAAAATATTGCAGAAACGTTAGTGTAAAAAATAGCTACCACTGTGTGAAAAACTTCAGATCAATTCATGAATTCTCCCTAAGTATTCTCTGAAATCTTAAAACAAAGTTTGCTTGGTCTTAGGTGTGAATTATTTTGCTTCAGTTTTGTCCAACCTATGTGGTTTTAAAAAAAATCATTATACTCGATAGGAAAGCTAAGTCCTTTATTTCAATTACAACATTAAAAAAGGTTTTTTTGCCCTATATTGCCTACAATTTATACATTAAAAAGGAAAAACCAATAATTATTTTCCATGTATCGCTTACAATATAAAAATCAGTTCTCCAACATCAAATTTATCATTAATTTTGTGTGTATCATACAGAAGTATTTTTTTGTTACAATTTCTATATCCTATAAATGGTAGAATTTTTCTGTTTGTTAAAAATCTCGTACATACAATCATATGTTTGTATGTATGTATATATGAACGTATATATTGTAAAAGCTTAGGTAAAATAAAGTTTCTCTCAATTCCTCTTTATCGAAAAGTTTTCTGTTAGTTTTACTAACACGTACATATTTAACAGTTTCCACACTTAAATATTCTTCCGTGTTAGTCTTTCGTGAATAGATTTGCCTGAGTGTGTGTACTTCTAAAGACCAATATACATTTGCCCACCACATACTAGTAGCGATTGGTAGCGAAAATAACTAAAAATATGTTACTTGATTGCTCAAAATTCGTATATTGTCGTGATCATTTCGTTTTCATTTTACATCGATTGGAAAAATCTCCGGCTTCATTGCATGCATAGAAAAAACGTTGGTATTTTTAAGAATTTTTGAATTTGGATAGGTTGATCAAATTACAAATTACAATTACAGTTTTCCAATTCACATCAATTTAAAAAACCGCATATTCCGCTTGAAGTTTTTCAATTTTTCCTAATTTTTTCAAATAAAATGCCAAAAACTGCATCTTCTTACCGATCATTAAAAAAACAGGTATTTTTGAAGATTTTCCTTAACAGAGAGGGAGTGCAAATGACAAATTATAGAGACTTATTTTTTTTACTAATTTTTTTCACGTCAATAAGGCTTTCGATAAAAAAAATTTTTTTGGTATAATTGGAAAGATTCAATTTTATAATAAAACAATTTTTATTTATATTTTTTCGTTATAATTCAATAGTTATATCAAATTAAAAATATTTAAGCTACAGTATGGAGCACACACCGATATTATGACATTTTAATTGCAAACTTTGATAATATTCGTGTTTCGAAAACATAAAATAATAGATGGCATCCACATATGATGTCATCAATATTGTAAATTAGCATACTTTGATGACGTCATATGTGGATGCTCATTCACGATGTTATACTTTCAAAAGCAAGTAATATTATTTGTATGAAAATCATAGAAACACTGAAATTATTTAAGGTCATGTGTGTGTTTTAATTTGTAATTTTTTTTTATTTTATCACATTTATCAAGTGTTTTCTGTTTGTTTAAGAAAATTTGTTTAAAGTTTTTCGTACACTCAATCTATATTATTTATTATAAAGTATTTAAATTCAAAAAAAAAATGTTCGTTTTTTTTTTCAAAAGCCTGATAACAAAATACCGCATATCTCTTATATTTATAAAAATAACAAGGAATTTTTGGATATGTTTCTCAAAGGGAGAAGATTTCCCGGAAGTTATATACATTAAAATTCCTGAATGTGATAAACTTGCTTACCATATTTTTGAGTACTCATATTATGTTTCAGTCCAAGAAGTCATTCATAACTACACGCTTCACATGTGAAAAAATAAACAATATATAAAAATATTAACACAGAAAGTGTATTTTCAACTTAATACATACATCAATTCGTAGGTAGTAATGGTACAAATAAACCTTCCATGCTACAGTATTTAATATACGACGTTTTAGATAATCGTTCACAAAACCTAAAATAGCCCTCACTCTGAAACTCTAAAACTATATACCCTATCTCCATACATGTAGTATATATGTGTATGAAAATGTGTATGTTAGTATATAGGTAGGAAGGTACTCTAAAAGTTTAACTAACATGTCAGCCTTTGATCCTAACTAAATTCAATTAAATATGCAAATCTCGCACATACAAATAGTTATCTGTATACACACGTTTTACTACAAGATGATGATGAACACCACGGTGCATCATTAACTCGGACTTATGCAGTACTTTTCGTGCATAATCGTATAAACTTTATTTATTTATAATCTTTTGAAAAACCAATGTGTCTAGAGCACTTGTTCTTCTACCCTCAATACCAAATTATTGGAATTTGAAGAAACAAAAACAATAGGCTTTTTGCCTCTATAAATTTTTTCTTTATTGATCTAAATTCCAATGTCTAATTGAACATAGCTACAATTAAACTTTCTAGTACTCTACTTGGTTAAATCTCGGACTAGAAATTTTTGTTCAGATATTGACAATATTGCTATTATCTGCACAATTTTTTGATATACTTACACGCTATTCCAGCCATTTCATAATATATTTGGAAGAAACTGAAACGACTTCTTATGTTAACTTAGCCTGTCAAAGTTCTGCGATTAATAAAAAATTCAAGGAGAAAAAAATTTGAATCCTGTATTTTCCCTTTATTTAGAAAAATTACAATAAAAACTGCCTGAGCAAATGAAATTATTCGCAATTAAAATCCAAGGTACATGTCAGCACTGCACATATAGGAAAATCTAGGTACGTTAGCACTAGATATCAGTCACTTTGGTTATATTGCAAATATGTAAATGAGGTCTGAACATCGGCTAGTATATATAGTATATAGTATATTTTCCTTTGCTAAAAATATTATATCAAAATTAAATTTCATAGTTTTTATCTCCCTTTGGATCAATTATACAAAATTATCAATCAATGCAGAGGTTTGATTGTCGCATCTTAATCTTTATTAATAATCTCTAATTCTCTTCTTATCCAAAAGAATATTCAAATAATTCTAAAATTTCTTGCATATATGACGTATCATACCTATAATTCTCCAAAGTAAACAAAAAAAAAGAAAAAGTTATTATGCCTGCCTGTACTGAAAAAGGAACTTTTCTACACTTAAAACAAAAAATTATGACGATTATAACTATTATGATTTTTATGAGAACCTCAAATGTATAAATTTAAACGAAACACACGAAAAGTTTAAGATTAAATAACAAATGCTTTTAAGTAACTTGCGTGAAATATTTCTAATATTGTAATAATTATTACGCAATTAAATGTTTAGCGTCTATTACTTCAATTGGTTACAACGATCACTCGGTTTCAACCGATTTCAATAAAATTCTTAACTATTATATCGTGCTTAACTTTGTACAATAATAATGGATGTTACATCTTGTACAATCATATTTTTGGTCAAAACTTAGGACCGCTTATGTAATGTATGTAATAATTTTGGTCAAAACTTACGACCATTTATATAATACATTATATAGTTCATATGACGTTATAAATATTTAGTCAAGTAGGCTTTAGCTCTAAATTCTCACTCCTACATTGTAAATTTTAAAAGTGGTTACTTAACAGAAAACACTATTTACTACGCCACACATTATAGATCCCATCTACATTTAATGGGTAATAATTACTTTGATTCAATTCTGAATATATTTATTTACAATTATGTCTATTGCTATAATATATTAAATAATACTATTATGATAATGATTATTATTATTATTATTAAATCTATTGTTTTGTTGTTAATGGATGTACCTATAATTTGATTATTTCAAAATGATGATTATGGTAGGGGAGCCTACGATGCTACATGGGTATTAACTCGTGCGCCATTGGAAACAAAAAAACTAAGAAAAAAAGGGAGGAAATTGTGTGTTACAATGCTGGTTTTCAAGGTGGAGATGGTTGTTCTTAATCTGACAATTATTTTAGGAAATTTTGTTATTCTGGAGGTTTTAAATTTTTTTTCAATAGACACTTTTTATCAGCATGCTAGCTGATAAAACCAGCTCACCTCCTTACGCCTCGCTTAGAATCGTCTCTTATTATATTTTTTCCGTTATACATGTATTATTTCTTTCAAAATAAATAAATATTCGAACACGCTCGAGAATATCCAAGTGGTTTTTATTTTTTGTGACTCTCCCACACCTTTGCGTTATGCATACATTATCAAATGACTAAAATACACCCTTTTCAGTACATAAACAACTGACCATATCTTTATATAACGCACTCGATTAGACCCAACTATTGAATTTTGGTTAAAATTATGATCTAGGAAAGCCGATACGCTAGGCATCATATAGAGGACTAAGATTTAGTGAATGTACTCATCAAGGGGTAAAGTATCTCCCACATCTGAATGAAGCACTTCAGTAAATTCGAAATCCCCGCACGAGCTTCTCCTACCATTAATAGTTTTATTTATTAATGTTATTTATTATAGAATTAATTTAACAAATAATAATATGGTAGATTATAATCAACATAAAGACGTTCAACTGTTTGCTATAGTAAAGAGAATATTAAAACCTGAAGATATTGTGAAAGCCATCCATCTGCATTATTATTTATCATTTACATAAACAATAAGACAGGCTATATGAATGAAATAAATAATTCTACCTCCTTTAATTGGCCCAAATGAATTTGAGACACTTATATATACGAACAATCTACTCATTCTATCCTGCTCAATAGGAGATTTGAATAGAGCGCTACAGCGCTTAGAACTTTACTCAGTCGACAGTAAACTAAAGATATAATTTTGTAAAATCCAGCATTCTAGATTGTGAGAAGCGGCGACAAGCTAAAATGTTACAAAACATATTAAATGAATAACCAAATAATCGAAAATTTACGATCGTTTGAATACCTATCGCATATAACGGCTAATAGAACGGACATATATAAAAATAAAGATTAATATCAAAAGTATAAGCAGTATGAGCGAAGGTAAGAAAAGTAGTCAAATAAATAAATACTAAAATAGAAGGGAAATCAAATAAATAAATACTTAAATACTGAAAATTATCAAACACCGAACTGTACTACTAACTGCTACACCGAACTGTTAAATAGAATTAAGAATAATGTGTCTCGAATACTGTAAGCTTTACTAACAAAATTATAGAGAGCATAAATCATTGCGAATGCTAAGCCTGAGTGAGGTACAGTTGAAAAATTAAGATTACATTATTATTACAGTAAATGTTCAGATTAACTTGAAAATGATATCAAAGAAAAAAGAAAATCGAGAAAGCTTCCTTGGTGAATTGTTTGAATCAAATGAAAAATCCACTTAAGTGTCATACTACAAACTAGACGATTAACAAGGGGAGGAATATTCTCATTTTATTCATACCGATACCAAAGAACAACGCCAAATAATTGCAAATTTTAGATTAAATAGGTTTACTTGTGAAAACAAAAACGATCAAACAAAGAGTGTACTGTGTGGGGGATATGGAAACGTAAAGCATTATGTGTAGAATTTCCGGGGACTTGATGGCCCACGAAAGATAAATCCTAAAGCGGAGGACCACATGGATAGTAAACGATTTTTGTTACATCCTGGCAACTGCTTATACTGGTTGACTTCTTAGCTTAAAGACTACAGCAAAAAAGGCTCTAGCATTTCAGACTAAAATAAATACTGAATTACAATTAAGGATTAACAAAATCGAGAAAGAGACATCTGTATTCAAATATGTTGAATTAATATTGAAACGTAATGCTTTTAAACTTGAATAGAAAATAAAAAAGTAATTTAATATACTTATAGACCCCGGACTGACGTAACGAAATGACATGCATAGACCAATCAATGAACTTAAGCAACAGCACTCACAATCTATATTTGGATGGGTGACCACCTAACAGAACTGTGTACTGTTTATAAAAAAAAAAATAATAATCCCCTTTAGTTAATGGCTGTATAGCTGAAAAGTAGCTGAAGCCAGAAATTAAAAAAAAAAAAAAAAAAAATATATATATATACTTATAGTTTCGTAAATTGAAATATAGTCACAAATTTTACGACAAATTATATATTTTATTGCTAAGATCAAGGCGTCTTCGATATTGACATAAATGAAGACTTGTCAAAAAATTCTCATATCAAGATTGTGTATGCCAATTTGTTTAATAGTAGAATTTAAGCAATTTTTTACATTAAAAGATAAAAAAATATGCATCGTAATAAACTTAGTTTTGTGTTATTATAAAATTGTACAAGGTATAGTATAATATTTTGGATAATTATTAAATTTTAATTTTAAATACTGCGAATTTTCACTTACTCTAGATTCCAAACTATGTGAGTTTTCGAAAACACAATCAACTATATATTCCCACATTCGTTTGCAATAAGTACAAAAATATTACAGAACTGAATTTAAAATTTGATATAAATATGATAAAACACTTCAAATAATTCGACATAAGCTTACCATTATATCAAATTATTTAAATCACAAAAAATAATAATTTTAAAACTAAAATTTATGTATTTAATATACGAAATTTACTAAAAATAGTACTTTTTTAGTTTAAAAAAATGGCTATTTGTTACTCAAAAATTTTTCAATCACATAGATTTTTTAAATCATATTCTATCAATTTTTTTTTAACGTTTTTATCAGGGTTTCTCCTTTCTCTTACTTTACACTTTAATTAAAAGTCAGTTCTTAAGTTTCGTGAAAGGATTCTATAAACTTAAATTTACAAATTATCACGGGCAGAAAAATTGATTTAAGTCCTTTTCAATAATTGCCATCCCTTTCATTCAATTGCAAAAACAAATGAGCCAAATGTTCATTATATTCATTATAAAATGAAACAATAAACAAATATTCTATAAATTAGATTTATATCATGCTACGGCGTACGCTAAACGAAAATTACCCGCGATAGCACTGTTTTAACATTAATATTTTTTATTAATAAATGTGAAATCGACGCAAAAAAAACTATGTTAATGGAATAGATTCACTGTAAATTTTTTTTTATAATATTTTTGTTATGAGATGCATACGCTATATGTTATGTGAGATAAATGCAAAAACAAACTTTAAATACATTTATCCATGTCTGGCTATACGCCAGGATTAGTTTCTCTGTATCTTAGGATGATTTTTATGTCAAACACATATGTGCTCTTGCAGAAATAAAAAATACGTGATAGTTTCTTGTTAAAATTTAATATTTGTTTTTTATTTCCATTTAAAATCCATCCCAAATATGACATTTTGTTGCAGTATGTTGTTCATTGTAAAAATCTAGAATATATGGTTTTCCTATTAAATAAAATATGATTAAAGACTCGTTTATTTACATTGAAATTAGGACTAATTTTTCAAAATATAAAAACAAAATGAACAAAGAACGCTAAAAGGTTAAGCATCATAGAAAAAATTGGGATTGATAGGACAGTTGTGCTATAGTTTTGAATCTCACCCTCAGGAATGTTTGGAAAATGGCACAGTTGTATAGAATTTAAGATTCAAATTAAAGCTATTAAATTATTATCAACAATTATTACTGTGGAACTTTTCGCCAGTAAAATTTTTATCTAAAAATAAAACGGTTAATCTTCCAACGATAACGTTATTTATGCGAAACATACTTTTATAACTCACAAATTGTTAAATACCTATAACAAATTATCACAACAGTTAACTGTCCCAGCAATATTATATATGAAAGTAAAGCCCTTTTTATGTGCTCTCTAGCGGCGTATTGGTCAGTATTCCAACAATGCGTAATTTACCAAAATTTATGAAATTTTGTATTGTTTAGTTTTGTATTGAATGAATTTGTCGAAAAAATGCTTCCTATCTTCGATATAGACCTATTATATTGCATCAATAAATATTTTATTAATTTATTGTAATATTTGGTATGACAACCGAACTATTTCTATGGAATTCGGTAGTATCCGAAGAAATTCTTTAGCATTATTTATTTCGTTTATTTCGATAGATTTGTAATTCGGCTTCGATCTTTCGTCCTGTCTTTTAAATTCAATACAAACGCGTTAAACTCCAGAACCACTAAACGGGAATTTATAAATTATTGGTTAGCATTAGTGTTGGTGTTCGAGATGGTTGCATTTGACCAATATCCACGTATCATCATCACTATTTTTACATTTAAATTGACCAACTGAATTTTGACGTATTTCCGTATATGAGGGATGTACTTTTACATAAGCCATGTATATTCCGTAAAATTCGGTTATGATCGCAAATCGATATTTTTGTGGAATAAATAAAATTAAAAAAATTAGAAACAGAATACTTAAAATACTTAAAAAAGTTAAAATCAGTTTACTACCACAGAAAATTAATTTAAATTACATGATTAAAATGTAAAAAAAGTATTTTCACTTACTATCTAAATTTCAAGTCAAATAAAATTCGTCAAGCCCTTCCGAAGATGTTGCGCGTGTAACTGACAATTTATTTTTATCTTCTTTAAGAGGGATTATTCACAGCTGTTAGAAGCATATTCCATTGTGTAATATCTTTCAATTTTCACGTACAAATAACTCAAAAAATCCAAATGTTATCATATTTGTATGCACAATATTGACATGAAAATCAAGTGTTGATCTCGAATAAAAATTTCTAATTATAATTCTCTTATTATAAAACTCTTCGACAAGCGCTCCATTTTCATGTCAATATTATACATGCAAAATTTCATAACATTTAGATAAGTATTTTTTGAGTTACTTTTCGCAAAAATTGTAACAAATATATTTCATTTCATTTAAGTCAATTGCTTGTTAGGAGTACACTCCTTACATAAAGGTCTGTGCTTCTAACAGTGACTAATCCATCTTAAAAACTAAACGATACAAGAAGAGTTTACATTAGAACGCTCCTCTAATTGTATTTTATTTTAAATTATTTAAAATTATTAATTTCTATCAAATAATCGGAAATATCATAAAAAACAGAAACACTCCACTTTCAACAATATTATTTTATACAAATTTTGGATAAAACATAGGTTTTTTGTAACTTTGGATAATATTTTTTCCACTTTCTGAAGGTTATTTATTTATTTTATTATTATTATTAGTTTTTTATTTTGTAGTCATAAGTACATGGAAAGGCATATAAGAATAATTATACAATGTTTTACTCATTTCAATCGTACATATTCTTGATAATCGCATCAAATAACATAATTAAATCATTTTACTTTCTTCTTTTACATAAGGTAATAATATCCCCTCCATTCATACACTCATTCTTTAACGTGTAAACATTCAACCAACATACTTGAACACCCTTTTTTTTTAAATATTTTGTAACCCTTTTACTTCTTATCTCGTTTCGACAAAATATTATTAAATTAATTCAAAATATAATTGAAGTATGCAAAGAATATCAAAATGTAACGTTGTTTACCTATAGAGCAGTTTATAGCGGACATTGTATATTATCGCAGAAAAACTAAACGCCTTTGAGAAAAAACATTCTCCTAAATAGTTTCTATTAAACGAACACTGTGTATTGCGCTTGGAAATTATTAACCAGAAAGGATAAACAATAGTTAAATTTTCCATATAATCGCCCCCACAATTTTTGCAAAGTGTGAGACTACGAACATAAATTTTATTTGAAAAAAGAAAACAAGTTCTTATTAATCGCTGTCTGAGGTAAATTCTTGGAATCCGATTACCTGAAATTATTTCTATAGGAGAAAAAACAAGGGTAGCCTAGAACAACTTGATGTTGATCTATAGAATGAAAAGCACACACCAAGCTGCTCTTTTCTGGAGGCAGATAAGCAGAGATAAGAGAGATAAACAGAGTTCGTTGTAAACATTTAATGGGTGGCCTTTACTTCCCCCCCCCCTCCCCCCCTCTCCCTCGCTCCCCCCTCTCACTCACTCTCTCTCTCTATATATATATATATATATATATATATATATATATATATATATATATATATATATATATATATATATATATATATATATATATATATATATATATATATATATATATATATATATCTATATATATATATATATATTTATATATTTATAAATCAATATTCAGCTATTTGGAACAAATTTTTGGACTTTAACTTTCCTAAAAAAACGAATTTTCCTAAAGTTATAACATTTTTGTGGGAACAGTTTACTACTACTATAAAGTCTACTACATTTAGTCTACTACTATACAGTTGTAACGGTGTATTTAGATCATTGTATATAAATATATTTAGTACAATGTGAATTGTTAGTCAGAGAATAGATGACCATTAATAGTTTATACAATAATGTACATACATATACGAAAAGTAAAGGGTATTTTACATAGGATGATGCCTGGGAACCACACGACCTGTGACCTCACTTCTTTCTGAAGGGTTGTTTTAAGTTCGCTATTACAATCATCTATCTAAATAAGACACTATAGATCAACATTCGTTTTATTTACGTTGTACAAAATATTTTTAATTTTATCTATACAAGAAAAGGTTACTTTAAAAAAATTTATATTTTTACATTTATTGATAAATGAAATATTGTTGTTTAGAATAGAATCTGGATTGACTTACGTGTGTACAAATTCCATCAATAGGATTGGATAAGAATAGCTTAAATATTAAATATTAAGGATTCGAATGTACTCTATGCTTTTAAATGCAGGGTTCGGAACGATAAATGAATATTTAATTATAATTGGCAAAAGATAAACACCTAGAACTGTTGGAATTTTTTTTAAAAAAGGTTTCTTTTTCGAATTATTATCGGTTAAAGATCGATAAAAGCCAAAACACACAATTGTACATTTTCGTTATATTTTCATGTATGTGGTTTTCTCGTAAATATTTTAAAGAAATGAAAATAGAAAAATTTACAATAAAATCTTAAATTATTTATAGCAAGAAAACGAAAGTTTTTTTGAAAACACGTACAAACATAACATCGATTTCTATGTTTTTATTAGTGAAATATTGGTTCAATTATTGTTTTCTTATTATAACAAAATTTATATAAATCCAAAAATAAAATAAAAATATAAACTTGATAATTTATATGCCCCAACGCTTCCACCATATTTAAACAAACAAGCCAATTCAGTTTTAAATAAAATAATTGAAATCAAAATACAATATTTAATATAAAATCTTTTTAAAACGAACTTACAAAATTATTCATATTCGCCTCATAAGGATTAAAAATATTATTTACATTCCGTAGTTTTTACATATAGTGGTAAAAATTTGTTATTATTAATTTTAAATAAACAGTAGGAAAATTTTTTTTTTAAGATTTAGAGCGAAAAACAATAGGCGCACTATATAACAATAAGAATGAAAAAAAAAAATCAATATCATTTACAATTAATTCAATGAAAATATTTGGAGAACTATTATGCATAAACTATCTTGTTTATCCAGCCCACGTAATGTTTGTTAATCTTCCAATCATTTCCATTGACATTTAAAATTTACAATCACAAAAAAATCGAGACAAGATTAGAAATCTCTATGAAATATTGAATTTTTCATGGGTGAATTTTGAATTTTTATGTCAACTGTTTTCATGATCTATCATCGCTATTTCGTGTTTTGAACCACATTATTGAATCGTTGTAGAGTTATACGAATATTATATTATAGTACATGCACCGACTTGTTATACAGGGAAACTGATGTCCATTCGTCTTTCCTCGGGTTATAATCACAGTACTAAAACTAATGTGCCTATCATTAATCAGCCTTAGTTTCAAAGTAAATGCGCTCATTCCTATAGCTGGTCCTTTTAAATGAATCAACATCATCATCAAAACATCTCTACCCAACATAAACACGCCACCGGTTTCACCCACACTTAGACTGACATCGTTTCCTTTATCCGTACTCTACTTCTACTTTGTTGATGGTGATCATTATAATTATTACGTTATGGCCATTATACAAATTATTTCTTACTTTTTTCTGTTTAATTGTCAGATTAATTTCATTAATTAAACCATTCTGTAAAGTTTATACCTTTTAATTAAAGTTTTCTTCAGAATTGAATACGACATATATAAAATTTATGGGGTCGTACATTGGATAACTTGATAATATCTCGATATTATCTCATTGTAATATCTCGAGATAATGCTCATACCAAATTATTTTTCATATTATACAATTAAAATACAATTTTTAATAAATGAATGTTATTTTTTTAAATTAAAGACCTTAAAAATAGAAATTAATATTCCAAGATGTTAAATATCGTTAATCATTTATGTTTTTCTGACAATGGATGTTAAAAATGCTTTTGTTCTAGAAATTTTTTAGGATCTGTTAGAATTCATCATAGATAAAGTTTTGGTATTTTTCATAGTAAAATTTACACCTCTATTAACGTCGGGGATACCAAAGTACTTGATTTAATGTGTCCTTTATTAGAAAATTTATCGAATTACAACAAATTTACTAAATCGATTTTAGTTTAATCCTAACGAGTATTTCTCTCCAAAAATGTAACTTTTTCTAACAGATTTCCCAATTCGTAAATAGGGGTGAACTTATAATAACAAGTTTTAATTTCACTTTCTATAATTTTCTATGTTTTTGCCCCAATTTCCTAGATCAAATTATTTTGTATTTTATACATACGTATGTCGACTACAAAGTAGTCATCATCAGTAAGAATTAGCTAGTTGTAATGATTCTCTGAGGAGATGTTAATCGTTGCTAATTTAAACCGTCACCAAATTAGCAACGAGTAACATCTCCTCAGAGAATCATTACAACTAGCTAATTCTTACTGATGATGACTACTTTGTAGTCGAAATACGTATTTATAAAATACAAAATAATTTGATCTAGGAAATTGGGGCAAAAAAATCGAAATTTATTCGAAAAAAAAATCCTAGAGTTCTCTAATATTATAATTATAATAATTAAAAAATTAACTTTCTATGTTAGTACATTATGGGTTCAGTCTTGCAACTATATTGAAACCAGTTATCCATCCACAACCAATTGACTTGAAATTTTGCATACTTGTTTTTGGATAACATGGCATCATCAAAATTAAATATAGTGGAATCCGAAATATGACTGATCAAATATTTCTGATGAATCCCCATAATACGAGTATCAAAAGAAAAAATTTGCTGGCAACCAAGATTTTATTCAATAGTGCTTACACGAAAATAAAAAATTTAGTATAAATAATGAATCTATACTTTTTTTAAATAATTTTTTTTTTTTAAGTAAATTTATTTCGTTTGCCAAACTTTGCAAATAAATTAGATATGTAAACATATAATTACTGAAAACTATATATGAATATATAAATTTTAAAATAATTTCATCCCTTAAATTATAACGGAGGTACAAACACTATAAATACACATACATATTATAGTAAAATATTTTGTATGTAAATGGACCAATTCATAACTAACTGACTGGACTTTAATTCCAGTTTCACAAGTTGATTCCCTCACCCTCATTTTTATAATATGATCACCATCAAATGATATCAAAATATTCATCTTAAATTCAGCATAATCACGGACACACATATATAAATTAAAACGTTATAGTTTATGTGTCGTTATAAACTATTCTCAAAAAAATTATTAAAATCAACTTAAATGATTTTTATTCTAAATAAAAGTGATAATTAATTTTTAATTTCAATTGCGGCAGTGAGATTTTTTTTTTTAAAAGTATACCTTCGTAACATCTATAAAATAAAGTACAAAAAACAATTTTGAGTGTAATAAAAATGGATTTGGTTTATATTAAATTACTGTTTTTATATAGTTTTGTTTTGTTTGAAGATAGAAAGATCGATTGATTACGATCAATTAATTTAAGTGCATAGTAGATACATTATTGAAGGATATTCCACACTAAACATGGATAATTGGATACCACAACATCATTATTACTATTATATGGTATAAACTAATGAACCAATCCATTATTTAGTTTTTTATATTATTATTTGTATATTACTGAGTTATTTAACTTATTAGTTTTTTAACATATATCAATTTTTAAGATATTAGTTATCACTTATGTTTTTGTAGTTCAAAGTGCATATATGGAATTTCATATTCGTTTTGTTAATAATAAACACTAATAGATACTGGGGATTTTCAGCCTCAAGTTTGAGTATTTAGACCACAAAATAAAAATAATAATCAAAATATAGGTGAAAAATGCCAAATATCATATGAAACTCCCAAACTGAAGTCTCCAGGACATTGCTATGGGGCAACTAGCACTTTACGCAATTATATGACCGGCGGGTATGCAGCTGCGGGTATTAACATAATCTTTTCGTTAGTGCTAATTTTAAGAGTTTTCTAGCATTACTAAGATTATCTTATTGTAGTAGAGATACACACTGATAGTTTATTTAATTTTAAATATCTTTTGTTTCAGGCACAAAGCAATGTATTTAAATCCAATACATCAAATTCAACACCTACAACGGTAAGTGGAAACCAAGTGATCCCAACAAGTAATGGAACAGCAGGAACAAATACGACAGGCAATCATAGTAACAATAATAATAATACGAACACAAATAATAATTCAACACAACCTATGCAAATTATACCAAAACCAGTGGAGTGTAATTTATGTCATCGAAAGTTTAAAAATATTCCGGCTTTAAATGGTCACATGAGATTACATGGTGGTTACTTTAAAAAGGTATGTGATTATTAAGCTTTAGCCGAATAAGGACCAATGCTGATTTACATACTTGTATGATAAAATTACTTATAGGGTAAAATAGCTCTACCAATTTCTAATTATTATTAAATACCTTTTAGAAAGTCAAATATATTTTTTTATTAACACGAATAAAATTTGCTATCGAATTCAGTATTTTGAGAGATTAGATAAAACTGATTCCTTAAATCCTACTTTTATTTTATATGAGATTCCAAGAACCTTCTTAACCCCTTAACTACTTAACAACGATCGTAAAATATACATATATAATTTTGTGTTTATAAAGTTTAAAGTTTCCACGTCTAACGACAGTATCCAATGACTGCCTATGTTTTTCTGTAATACATTTGCAATAAATTATGTGCTTTAATCTACTGCTGAAAATCCAAAAGAAATATTCTAATATTCGTATGTTTAACATTTTTAATAATTTTAACTTTTTTTAATAATAAGCATATTTTTTTATTTTTAAGTTACAATATTTTTTATTATAAAAATCTAAATTATGTAGACGACAGTCACGAGTTATTATTAAGTAGTACTTTTAGCTAATTTTAACGAATACCCACTATAGAAATTAGTTACGTTATAAAAACGTAGTTATTTTATTTTCAAAATTTGGTGCAGGATGATTGACAATGCAATAGGTTTTTTACGGAATGGTGAATTTTAAAATCTGATATTATATACGCTAATTTACCCTTACAGATGACTAAAATTTTATAGTTGATGTAGAAAAGTTATTAAACATTTTGATGTTTTAACTGTTTTTACCTGTACAATTTTTCGAAATTAAGAGAAAATTATCTTTAAATACAGTTTCATTTTTAAGAGCTTTTGATTCGTAAAATAGGTTTTTATATATAATTATTAGTTCTACTGTTTATAATGATTATCAAATTCATAATTAAAATTATTAAAATTAGCTTTAAGAAATTCACATTTGCACTCTGTTTATGACAACTGCTAATCATTTATAATTTAGCATAAATGTAAGATATCCATTCAAATGCTTCCTATACTTAAGTAAAGGTATCATTTATAACACAATAACACATTCATTCTTGTTTTATCCGTAAGACCTAAAAATTATCATGCATAACGTAAAAACTTTTGTTTTTCGTTAATAATAACGTTATGAAACATATATTAATTATTATACTTACTCATTAATATCCACCATAATTATTATGATATTCGTCAGAAACAGAATATGGTATTTAATTTACTTAATTTGGATATTGCTTTTATCCATTTACAGGATGCAGAAAATAAAAAATGTGAAAAGAAAGAAGCAGTTGGTCCACCATTACAAACTGCTAGTGTAAGCGTTAGAGCACTAATTGAAGAAAAAATTATAAACAAACGCAGCATTAATCCTCAAAATATTGTTATATCAAACAATTCATCAACAGTTTCTACTTGCAATGCATCAACTACTACTCCGAACAGCTCATCAACAGATTCCATAATTCGTACATCAGCCACTACAGCAAGAACTGCAGTAACAAGTACAAATGCCCCACCATTATTTCCACTCACAAATAATAACCATTCGAATGAATTAAAAGTGACGTCATTTGTTATCCCAGCTCCTCCACAAAATACTTCAACAACGCTGCCAATTGATAAAAATCGGCGGCATAGTGATACAGAAAAGTTTACAATACCTCGCGTTCCATCAGTAAATAGTACAGCCCAGCAAGAAGCTGAAGCTTTAGCGGATTTGATACTTAAACGTGGTGCAAAAGTTGTAAAACGTACAGTCTCTGATCCAGGACAGTTACCACAATCCACAACTCAACAACAACAATTGCAGTTACAGTTCGAGCAAGCAAATGAAGCATTCTCATTGGCGGGCGTAACATTTCAACATGATGATTCAACAAATGAATATTTCTCGTCGTCACTTCAAGAAGATGTGTTCCATCATGTACAAGAAACAATGTTATTACAAGGTGTAGATGCTGCTCAACTAGCTGAAAGTATTCAGCTACAAGCATCGTCGTTATTACAAGGACAATCAACAGAAGAACATTTACAAGATATTGCCTCGTTGGAGGAATATGCAAATGTTACGGCAAGCTTACAAGACACGTCAAATACACAAAATCATACTGTTGTAAATCAAGAGTTACAAGCGGTGTTAGATTCACCATTACCAGAAAGTTTAGCTGAATTTAGTACGTATCATTCCACTGGAATTAACTCACCAAAAGATGTTCTTTCAAATTATACATCAACTCCATCACCAATGCCCTCATATTCAACATCACCTCACTTATCATTGGCTACACAAAGCCCTCTACAATCACCTTTAATACGCCATCAAGATTCTCCTGGTTTTGCATATCCTACACCACCAGCCAGCCATGAAGGTCAATCGCCTGGATTATCCAATTCACATTTATTACCGTTGCTGTCTCCACAAACAAATGATGGTTTTTCTAATCCGCAGCATCGTGAATTAGATGAGCCTCCGCAAGCATCAAGTCCTTTGTCTGCTGCATTTTATACTTCAACAATGTCAAGTGCCGCAGCAGTGGAAGAAGCCTTGGAAGAAGTTTTACCCGGGGAAAATATTGTACCCGATGATGTATATACAACGTTAACAAATTCTCCACCTCCTACACAAGATGATTCCACAAATGAACCATCGCAGGCTTTATCCGGAAATCATCGAAATACTATACAAACTTCAAGTGTACCAGTGGTTTCTTCACCACAAATTATTTATCCCATGTCACCACATTATACATTGCAATCGCAAATGATGCCAAATTCTGATGATCCGCTACTCTCAAGTAGTCCGAAAGATTTTTCTTCTAGGAAAAAATTTGAATTTGGTAGTTTTCAATCATTTAAAATTGTTTCTGGCAACAGTATTGTCGATTTAACTAACCCAGCATTAACTGGTATTTTAGTTGACAGTAATGGTGAGTTGAAATTTATACAAACTTCGAGTCCATTTACCACAAAAAATATCGTTGTTACTTCGACTGGAAATTTAAATGCTGTAACATCCCAAGCCCAAGGGCCTACTACTGTTCAAATAATTCAACAACCGGCAAGTACAACGCAGCAAGCACAAATTATTGCAACATCGAATCGAAAAATTGAAGATAGTAAAATTATAATTGGGCAACAAAATAGTTTTATACAGCAGCAATTTCAACAACAACAACAACAACAGCAGCAGAATTTACAACAACAAATATTACAACAGCAACAACTGCAGCAACAAAATACACAAACAAAATTGGGAAAAATATGTAAAACAACACAGTATATAACACCTGGTAGACTAAGTATTGCATCTCGTCCAAAGTTGCATATTGCTGTTGATAATTTGAAACAAGAAGAACCTGATGATGTATTTTTGAGTCCTACTACGTAAGTATGACAACTGTGACGTACATATTATTATATAATTTCGCACAATAATAAACTCTTATATTAAATTAAATAGTTAAAATCTCTTTAAGAAACGTTCTCTGCATGCCGTGTTGCTTATTCCGATTGAGATCATTTTGACACAATTTACATGCATAAACCAAAATGAATATTTTATAAACACAACAGGTGGAACTATGATTTATTAGATTGACTTATGTAGTTATAGTGAATGTATTTCTATCGTCTTAGGTTAGTCATCGAATGAGAAATACGCGTGCTAGCGCAACCAATGTTAGATAAACCCAACTACCGAATTTATTTATAAATAACAAACAGTTTGATAATAGCACAAAGAAAAGGGTGGAGCCATACTTAAATATTCCAATAATTTCTAGAAGTGTATTTATCATTATCATATTTTGATTCCTTTTAAAATATAACTATTTGTAATTTAGTGTATATATATTTAGGATACCTGCAAGTCCAATCCGTGCATCAAGAAAACGACCACGCTCAGAGCCTCCATTAATCGTTCCCATAGTGCATCAGTCACGCCTTCGTGCATCACGTGGTAGACCTCCAGGCGCAGCCCCTTATACACCTGCACCGATGTTAAATCCATCACGAATGGGGCCTGGTTTGTATGCCCATGCTAAATTAAAAGCTTCAACCACTAATTTACATCAATCTAATAGTCGACTTAATATAAGTTTAAATCATATATTAAATAGAAACAATTCAAAAACGAATAGTATGGTTTGTGAAAAATTATTATCGAACCAATTATTTAATGACACAATACCAGAAAGTGATTCAACGCCACATATTAATGTTGGTCCACAATACCAATGTACAATTCCACCACGTATCAAAATGACTGGAAAAGACAATCGTGAACCTAATTATGAACATTTGTTATGGGATCCAGGTATTAATGCCATATGTACTGAGACTGAACGTATGTATTTAATTCAACTTAAAATTTGTTCTCATTAAATAATTATTTAAAACTTTTTTCTTTCCAGTGAATATGTACCTTGAATTGGCGTGTTGTGCAGCTGTTCCTGGAGGAGGTCGAAACAAGGAATATGCTCTTCATTTATTGTATTTATGCGGGGGAAATATACAAGTAAATAATAAAACTACTAGTGACTTTGAGTTCAAAATATTATTACCTTATACGAAACTATGCATATATATTGTTTGAAGAAAGTACAATAAAATAATAGAGTAATTTCGTAGATTGAGACAAATTTTTAAAATCTTCAAATAAGTTGCAAAAGATGATATCTACAATTAAGTTGCAAAAGTTTATTATGTTGTATTTTTGCACCTTTTGATTTTCTATTCAGTCCGGTATAAAAATTTGCCGATATACGCTACTATCATTCTTTGGGTCTTAAGAATCGTCGAAATTTAAGTCTCTTAATCAACTTTTCTTTACTTCTACACAGTAATATAGGTCTAAAATTTTAAATTTTACAAAGTAGTACAAAAAATAGAATGCAAAATTACTCCAGATGATTTTATTGAACATTGTATCAGTATTTTAAATTCAAATTTTAAGTATGGACAATTTTTTACTGTAGTATCAGATAAACAAGAGGATATTCTTTTTTTAACAGGAAGCGATGTTACGGTTAATGCATCCATCCCCAGGTCTGCCCAAAGATCACAGTCTGTTATCGTATCAATATTGTGAAGGCGATTGTTGGAGCCAAACAGAAACAGAGGTATTCCATAGAGCATTATTAAAACATAACAAAGATTTTTATCAAGTGGCCAAAGAGGTATATAATATTTCATTTGCATTAATTTATATGCTAATTGGTAACCGACGTTTTTACTTTGATTTCTAATATCTAGGTCCAAACCAAAACTACAAAACAATGTGTACAATTCTATTACCTTTGGAAAAAAATATGTTCTGATGAATATAAACGAATACGCTTAAGTAATGGTCGGTGTCGTGATACACCACCTATTAGTAGCAGTGATGGTAGTAACGATAAAGTATTGGGAATGATGGATTGTGACACATCACCGAGTCAAACGCCACCTGAGTTACATAGAACTTTTACTTGTGAATATGCTGATTGTACTGCAGTAAGTATTCCAAATTATTTTAGTTAATTATATTATTTTATTTCTTATATAAATCCATAAACTGAAATTTAGCTGTAATAAGTGGTCAATATTATAATTGCGATTATATAGTAAAAGAACAGAAAAGATATACCATAGACTTGCTTCGATTGAACTTACTTGATAAATGAGTAGATTATCAAAAACAATTGATGAAACGTAGTTAGATTACAATAATAAGATAATTTACATTATTTTACGGAGAGAAACGCTTCACAAAGCTAATTAAGCAGCTTATTCATACCGATAATTACCAATTTAATTAAAGCCTGCAGCCCATTTTCTCCGTTATACAGTATTGCCAGACCTCCACAAAAATATTTTATTAAAACTTCCGAATAAATATACTTTTGGCAAACTGATACTTTAATCACGTATTTATTAACGATTTTGAATATTACCTGAAAATCGTCACAAATTTAGCAGCTCTAAACAATTCCCAAGCGTGAATAAAATTTACAATCGAGTTCGGCAAAAAGTAATACGCGCTGCCGTAGGTTTTTGCCAAAAGACCTTCCCAAAATTCATCGCCAGCTCTTGGACTACTCGTTTTATTTAAAGGTGAAAAGAATTGAAAATCGGGAATCTTGTATTTCAGCATAACATATTTTTGAGTTTGGTATAGTTTGAGAATTTAGAGTGACGTTGGATTTTGCGTCATGGAATAATATTATAAATTATATTCGCTAAGAATTATAAACTTTATCATAAAATCGACCACAGTAAATAAAACTAAAAACAATTCATTGGACAAAAGCTTTAAATGTTTTAAATGAGCTTGTTCTTTCCTTTTATGAATTCAAAATTTTATCAATTTCAGAGCTTTAACTCAAGAGCTGCATTAAATGGACATATACGTATACATGGAGGCACCGTACGTCGATCACCAACACCGAATCTCAATAATTTCAATCAGGCATCACTACTAATTCAACAACAACAACAACTGAATGCTTTAACATCGAATTTATTAATCGATAAACGTACCCAATTACATATTTCATCATCGCAAGCTGCAGTAACATCATCAACATCAAATTCCTTACTAAATTCAAATGATGTAACATCTCGAAATTTACAACAGTCACAACAACATGATCATCACCAACACTCTGAGGAATTTCCTTGTAAAGTGTGTGGGAAGTAAGTTCACTCTGTACCTCCTCTACAACGTTCGTTATCAACGACCACTACTACTGCGAGCGTGTGTTATCACGCAGCAGGTAAATTTACTGTGCTGCCAATCTATAGTCTGTCTAGAAACTTGTGTTTTTTTATAAATCTGTTTCTACTTACTAACTACCTACTATTTTTTTTACAAATCATACTCGAGACCTATTTTAACTAATTATTTTTCCAATTTATTCCAAAATGTAAATAGAATTTTTCAACCTTTAAAAACCACGCAAGCAAACATATATCGAGAATATCAAACTGTAAAGATATTTTCCTTATAAAATAAGAATAAGATATGGGCGCGGTTTTACTACAGTTAACTATGTTGTCTTAGTTTAGACTAGCAGAATAAAACATGGAACTATCATAGTTCGTGGGCCCGTAATAAGAAATTGTATATTATTTAATTTTGACTAAATAAAAACTTTCTTTCTCTAAGAAAATTAACAAGTGGGTCGTTTTCATTCTCGGATTTCGTAAAATCTTCGATGGCATACAAAGCTTAAAATGGGTGAATTAATGTTTTGAATGTGAGAAAATAGTTTATCTGACACGCAACAAAGTGAAGCGTTCCGCCAAAGAGAACGGCATACTTGTTAGAATATTTTTTGGGTAAAGCGGTTATATACCATAATAAATTTCATACAAATTTTTCGAAATAAGTTTAGTATCCCATAAAATAATTGTGTGTCCACGTTCTATTACATTTTTACAGGTGAACTTGATTTAATTTAAAGAACCTTTCAAAAAACTAACTAATTAAACATAGATCGTTTTTTTATGGATCATTTTTAGATTAGGTTAGGATTAAGAATTTGGTTTACAATTAAACATAGATCGTTTTTTTATGGATCATTTTTAGATTAGGTTAGGATTAAGAATTTGGTTTACAATTCTAATCGAGGAAGCCCATTGCTCCAAAATTATTTAAAAACTATAAACCTCTCATTTGCTTTGAAATGTTTCCAGCTTTTATTCCTATTAATTCTAAATCACAAGCATCAATTGTGACGAGTCACATCAAGTTCTCCGTATTATCTGCTGTTCAGATAATGAAAAATTTCATTGTAAAATGTTTTCATTTCGAATTGAAAACAAATTCCTCCAATAAATAAAGAAAAGTTTGATAGAATTTGTTTTGAAACAAATAAACAAAATGTGGGCGAAATTGACATAATTAGGGTTTACAATTTACGATTATTTTCAATAGAAGGGGTACATAATCGAAAAAATTCTGAGATCATTTCTGTAGAAGTATATGTTTTTTTTTTTATAAGAAAACTTAAAATCTGTTTCCAAAAACTAATAGAACATTTTCCCGTACCTATTAAGTTACAAAATTCGTCTTGCTTAAGCTTAAAACATTATTTTTAAAATTTGTTATCGTTTGCACAGTTTATAACAATAACATTAATCCAAACAAGAACAAAAGCGCTTAGATATCAGCGTGAAGTTTTTATTTCAATTTGCAAATTTTGCACTAAGAAACACACGATCAGTTTTTGTTAATACAATCTATTTTAATGCAAAAAATGTTGATGATTGCATGAGACTGACTGTTTTAGTCCCATACAAAAAAAAACCGAATACAAAAAAAAAAATCTAAGAAGATGTTAGAACCAAACACAAAAACGCAGCACAATTAATACAAAGTTTTTTTTCTTAAAAGTTTTTGAGACAATACGAAATAACTGCATGTGAAACAAACTAGAAATTTATTTTTGTGATTAACGAAATTTCGTATTTTACTCTCTATTTTTTCTTAGAGACACATCTGAAAACATTGTTATTTTATAATGTTTCCATCAAATATTAATAAATATACAAAAATACAAAGTATTTAAAAACTGAGTTTTACACTCACTTTTTGAAAACTATGTACCAACTCGGTTTTAATTTAATTATTTTTCAAGTTTTGATAATAAATAGTAAAGCATTTTTTTTATACAAATTCATACAAATAAAAACCAAAACTACTTTTTAATTGAAGTCAGTATTAAAAATTTCACCACAAGCATTCATTGCGGCATCAAAATAAACTGTAAGAATTATTGTCAAAGCAAAAAGGGTATTTAATAAAAAAACAAATATCTTGGTAAAAGTTATTAAAAGGATAATTTATCCAACAAATCTATAGATGTAGTGGTTGAATTATAAATAATATACGAAACTAACCAAGCTAAACTTTAACTAAATTTTTAGATTGGCATTGTAAACATTTACTTATTAAAATTTTTATATTTAAAACATAATGGTTGCGAATTATAAAAGTAAAACAATCGCCGAGGATTATACTTACTTGATCTTCCAAGTAGGTACCTGAATAACTTACGACGATTTATGAGTATAAATCGACCGCGATTTATAAATAGAAACCTTTCATGTAATAATATACGGCGTAACATTATCGATGTTCTGACAGAACTCATCCCAACTATAGAAATATTGTTACTATATTTTATAAACCATAATTTTTATTCTGAAAATATTTCACCTTGTTATGGATTTGTGTTAGTTTGTTTGCTTATAGGTAACAAGCTTTATTTGTCATTAATACCTAAATATGTAAGAAATGAGACCCATGCGCTTGCTTACGACTAAACGAAAAACGTTTAACCGATTATGTAGAACGTTTCTAATCAAACAATAAAAGTTTGTGATAAATAAAAAATTAAGTCAATATTTAATGGGTTTGGAGTAAATGGTTTACCTAAAATCCATAGTATATGCATATTTACTCTTGACTTTATTCAAAAATAAACTTTAGACTGAAAATATTATTTTTCAAGTTTACAGTATCAGTAACAGTTTATTTAATATTAAAGTCATTTTGATGCCGCATGGAAAACTTGTGCTAAAAATTACATAGGAGATAATTTTCCTGAAAAAAAAAATCGTAAATTTAAAAATTTTTAATATAATGAAAAGTAGTTAAATAAAACCTTTTGTTTCTGCCATATTGAACCAAATTTATTAACTGAAATAAATATTTTTTTAGAGTATTTTCGAAAATAAAAAGTCGAAGTGCTCATATGAAATCACATCGACCACCAGATGCTGAACCTCGACGCCAATCAAAAAATCAACAATCATCATCGTCTACAAATAATAATAACAATCATAATGAAATGATTTCATCATCATCTTCGTCATGTTCGTCATCTTCATCCAATATGTCCACAACATCTACAATATCATCAGTTTATGATGCTTTTTCACCAATGACGCCTACAAATGTGACCGTTAGTTCACCTCTTGTTACCTCATCGCAATAGAAAAAAAACAAAAACAAAAAACTTCGAAAAAAGAAAAATGATAATGAATTTTACATTATACAAAATGTCGATAAGTTCATAAAAATTATTGCCATAAATAAAATAAAAAATTTTTAATTAATTTTAAATAGTATTTCGTACGTATCTTTCTCAATTTTTCATAAGTGTAGGTAGAGTTTTAACTAATTTTCGAAAACACAAAACTAAAATTCTTTATATTTCTTTCATTTGTAAGAAAATGTGGCGATTTGAAAATAAAAAGCTAAAGCATTTGAAAACATAAATAATGAAAATATGAACTCGATATTTTAGTCTTCTAATAGTTAAAAGAAGCCAAACTACCTGAAACGGAAAAGCTTCAGTAAATCAATAGAAAAAAAAATACAAATTTTAACTATCACTCTAAAATATCTTCTATATAAGACTTTGTACCTACTATTTTCAGTAGGAAAACGAATTGATTTTAATGGTTTAACGATGTATTATTATTGCTTAAATAATTTAATAAAAAATTCTTTTTAAAAAAATATGGTAAATTCTGAAAATAACGTAATATGGTCGAAAACATTTAATGCTCAAGATGTATAATGATAAATTTTTGAAACAAACATATTAAATGGTAAGTACAAATTTAGTGTAATTCCTTTCGTTATTTCACACAAGTCATGCTAACAACTTTTAATTTTTAAATATTACATTTTTGATATTACTTTACCTTTTGATATACTTAATTCAAACTTTTACTATTTTATATCTTAAATCTAAATCAATTTCGATTAAAGGTATCTTAAAATGAATTTTTAATCTTATTTTTAAGAAAAGAATTTCACAATGCTTTTTGCCGAATGAATGATGATACACCATGTACGTATAAACGGAAAAACTTGTTTAAGGTAGATGCCTCGGCAGTAATAGAAAAAATAGATTAGTAGATTATGATCAGAATTTTTAGTATGTTATAGTTAATTTTTAGTATGTTTAGTATGTTATAGTTGTAACGAACCATATTATTATATAAAACAAAAATTTAGATACCTTACCGATCAATTTATAAATAATAACTCTCTGATTTGATCGTCAAGGAACCAAAAGTTTTGTTTTATATAATCATGTTTCGTTAGCTATAAAGTTCTAAAAATTCGGATCATTATCTACTAATTTATCTTTTCTCTTACACCCGAAGGACGTTCCGTTCCATAACACTTAGCATTGTTTTGAGAAAATTTACATTTATAATTCAGTATAAATTTAATTGACTTGAAAAATTAATTCTTTGTTTGAAACGTTTTGTAGTTATAAGTAAGTTTAATCCATTTGAAATCTAAATTGAATAAATGTTTTCAATGATCAATAATCACAGATGAAAAACAAACTTTTGTAAATATTTTTAAGAAACCATTTTTGTAACCTCATTTTTAACTAATATTTAGTGTATAATAAATAATATAAACAAATAAAATAATTAAATAAAAACTAAATGTGATATTAAAAAAAGAAAGGAATATTGCAATATTTTATGAACAATATCGACCTCTTTATTCTATTAATTTGTTTTAATTATAATTAGCTGTTATATTAAGTAATTAATTAATATTTAAATGTATAAAATATTTATATGTAATTTATATTTAACAAAAAAAAAAAAAAAAAAAAAATTACTTGACTTCCAAAAACAAAAACTTATTTAATCAGTGAGTACATTTTTGTACAATTGTGTGTTGTTACGCTTTTTTTAAAAAAGATGTCTTGAAATGACTCAAAATAAAATAAATGTTTCTCTCTCCTTAATGCTCAATTTTTAAAACAATAAGGCATTTTTTGTAACGTTGATTTTTTTAACTTTTCTTTGTTTTTATTTTTCTTGAGAATAAAAAAGACTACTTCGAGCTCAATATATACCCAGTAGGTGTTTACATTTTACATATCTCGACATGGCAATAACATTATTAAAAAATATATAAAAATAAAAAAAAAATAAATACATTATTTATATTCAAAAAAAGAAAAAAAAATGAATTAAAAAATATACAATATTTTTTAATTATTTTTAAAGTATTTAAAAAGTAATTACTTTAATATATATATTATATGAAATAATTATTTTAGTTTAATGTAAAACGGGAGAAGTTTTTATATGTCTTCTCAATACATTCAGACTACGACATTTAGATATCTGTCAGGAGAAACGTTGAATTTATCTAACGAAGTTATCAAAAACTTACCTTTCTTTTGAGTAGTTTGATATGAATTTACCGATATTGATCAAAGTATTAATTCTCTTTTCAATGTCAAATAGTAAAAGAGTACTATAACTGTGCCAGCTATCACTTAAAAACTTGAATATGTACCCAGTATATAAAAATCTAATAAAACAGAAAAATAAGTGTTTTTTTATTTTAAATTTTTTTTATTTCTAAAATATTTTTTTCCATGAATTAATAATTTAACAAAAATTTGGAACATATAATTGAGTATTTTTTTTTAATAATTCAATTTTTTAAATAACTCTATTTTCAAAAGTTATAATACCTTTTATTTATATTAATAAATAAACCATTGAAAATGAATTGCCGAATCCCAAACTTCCCAATTGAAAGGCTCCAAAGTCATTTATTAACTTTATTAATTCATTGTTTTGTGTTTTATTTGAATTGATTGTAAGTACGGTCTTATTTTTGAATTGCTTCACCCTAAAATGCTCAAATTTTTATTGAGACTAAATAATAAACTTACCAGAAATAATTCTTGTTTATCTTTTTTCGAACATATTTAACTTTTTTCATTTTATTCAATTTATATATTTTTTAAATTACTATAAAATTATTATATAAATTATACATCGACAAATTCTATACTCAACAAGCTACTCCCGTTTTCCATAACATTGTTATTTAAAAGATTGTCGTTGGAAATACAGATTTTTGAGTTGCAAAAAATAATGACAATCCATTTCTATAAGAGATGATTTGTAAATTAATAACAAACATTAAACTTTTTAAACAATAAAACTACCAAGAACTATGTGTTTTTCATGAAATATTTATTTAGGTTCTAACTAATGTGCGACCAAATATGATTTCACCACAGAAAATTAATCATTTACTAAGGCAAATAAATACCAATAGTAATATGTTAAATTACATTTACGTTCTTCTAATTCCGTTATTTTCTGCTTTACACCAAAAGTTCAAGTTACTTTAAGGAGACAGTCTTTGGATTTCTCTTTTAGAGGGTAAATTAGAGATGAAGAGTTCGGATACCAGTGACATAAACATTTCATAAATGTTTTATGACTAAATAAAAATTTTATACATGATACTTATTAGTTTATTTCTTTCTATTAAATAAGTTATCAAAGATACTTAGGCTTGGATTAAGAATTGATTTGGCACTGTATTTGGTATGTATTAAAAGGTCAATGAGACTATTTTCGACTTTTAAAGCAATCATAAAACATCAAGTGTTAATTTTTAGAAATTACCAGTTGCCAAACACGCGACTCTTAAGTAACAAAACATGCGGCTTATTAAAATTTTTAATTTTTTATTCTTTTGTAAATATTAGAATTTAAGTACTTATTTTTTGAAAAACAATTGCATTGTAATTTTCATTGGTTTCAAACTCATGGTGTACTTGTTTGAATTGATATAAATCATTTTTAAACTTATTTGTATTGTTAAATTCTTGAATAAAAGTTTGTTTTGTTTTTCGCACAATCTTAAAGAACTTTTATATAATTCTTCATCCCTTTCAAAATAAATATAGTATGTAGTAAAAATTTTCAAAACTTGATAAAATAAAATTACAAAAAAAAAAAAGTTTATTGTTAAATGTTAAAACGTTTTTATATGTAATATATTTATGTAATACTGTTTGTACAATGTTCTTACATGTAATGTAATTTTAAACAAAATATTTACAAAATAAAAATATTATTAAAAAAAAATGTAAATAAAAAATATGGTAGGTTAGAATCAGAAATATTATTTAAAAAAAATTATACTTTCACTGATAAATAAAACTCACACAGCGACATAAAATGACAACATTTTTGAGAAAAAACAACTTGTCAATTTTCCAAAATTATTTTTTCTAAATTATATACCTTTATATGAGAAAAAAAAAATAAAAACCTGTTGTAAGCCTAAAAATGAATTTGTCAATTTCTTTTCATCTCGGCCTAAGTTTTTAAAAAAGAATATTATTAATTAATAAATATAGCCTACAATAAGTGTAAACTCCATACAGAGAATACGACTCAAAGAGTAAATCGTAATTTAAAAGAAAAAAAAAGGGGGAAGACAAAATGTGATAAATTATCCCTGTTGTATTAAATATATTTAGAACGATTTTAGACACAATGTAGAAATATTTTAATAGAAAATCTAAAGCCAAAAGATTTATCGACAAACAAACAAATATTGTTTGAGATTTAGTGGAGTGAATGTAAAAAAGTATCATGTTTATTCAAAGAAAAAATTATTGTTTTTTAACAATGGTTTTAGGTACCTACGAAATAATTTATTAAGTTTGTTTATATTAATTTAAAAGAAAAAAAAAAAAAAAGTAAAATAATGTCTCTACGTAAAGCTCAAAACAAAAATCTATAATCTCACCTACTTTAAAAAAATTTCATATGTGATTTTGTATTTAGAATATGTAAAAAAAAAAAAAATAATAATAATTAAAAAATAGTTAATATTAAAACAACAATCATTCTTATATTTAAAAAAATAAATAAATTATGTATTTCATAAGTAAATAGTAAAAAGAATAAATAATTGTTATATTTACTGTGGTCTTTCAACAAGAAACAAAAATTAAACTATTTGATATTTAAATAAAATATTTAAAATAAATATTAGTTCTCTATCTTTTCTCTGTTTTATGTTCAATTAAAATAGTGTAAATTGACTTGAAATAAATAGAGAAATTGTTTGATAGTCTTTGGATAATAAAATGTTATGGTGGGTTTAAAATATTGTTACGACGTTTTCATTTCTTTCTTTTTCCAATATCGCATACTTCAAATAAAAAAAAACATTCTATCAACTCCTTAAACGCAACGTCAAAACATGTTATTTACTAGTTAAGAATTGAATTTATTATCTCAGTTCCAATAATGGAATAATGAAATAACTAATGGAAATTGTATGAAATGGAAATGGGACTTATTAATCTTTACTCAAATTCTAGGAAGACATAAGATAATCACAATATAAATACTAAGGATTTTTCCCAAAATTAATTGATTCGTCCACAAATTTTTGTTTTCAGTTTTTCAAAGCAAATTTAAATTGAGTATTTTATAGAAAAAAAACCTTGCAAATTTTTTTCAATAAGTATTTAAAGTAACGCAAGCTAGAATATTATCGTTACAGGATAAACTAAAAGCCAGGATTTATCTAATTATTTATACAAATTCACCGTCTACTAACGAAAGCCATTTACTCAAAATCATTATGCCATAGAAACAAAGTTTAAAAAAATTACATTAGCTTATATAAAGATAATACAAAAGTAAGATATTCTAATCCTGCAATATATGATGAAAATATGTCAAGATCTCCACAAGTGTGCGAGTACTACTGACGTGAATAAAGGCTACATCACTGACCACAATTATTAATAATGATAATTAAAACTGTCTATCAAATGGCAGTTGTATAAATACTTAATTAGAATAGCTTCTAAATAAACGGTGGTCATTATAGCCACTGGTTTATATAATTACTTCTGGCACACTAAAGGGGAGATTAGGACAGTGCGGCGCCTTGATATATTGACCATCAAACATTGTAGGATTAGAATACTTTATTTTTATATTATCTTATTTTATCACATAATTATTTTTCATTTATAAAACAACATTAATTTAGTTAAGTTAGTATTTAATAATGTTAACTTAACGTTATTTACATCAAGTTTTATATGTTCTTATGTAAGTTCATCACCATGAAAATACATTTTAAGCTCGCAACACTCGTATTTAAACTGTGCATGCATGTTAACAGAAAGGTTTCGACGAATGGAATAAAATTCCTACCGTCTCCTGGTGGAAATATTTCTTGAAAATAACTCTTAAAAAGTCTAAAAAACTCTTATGAAATTCTGATAATGTCTTATTAACTCTAAAAAACTCCTTGAGAAAATTCCCAATTGTTTGAGAATAAAAGACTTAATAAGAAATTTTAAGAGTTATGCATACTTGTCAAAGCATATTTTGACTTCCCAGTTGTCCACAATCATGAATCGACATATATAGAGTATTATTTTTCATATATTGGTCGACACATGATAGGGGACATCTTGGGCATATCGACACTTTTGATCAAATTCTTTCTGTTAACATGCTTGCATACAAAATTGAAAAATTTCAGAGATTTTTAGGTTAATAGTATTACTTCACACAGCTTAAAAATTGTTCAGTGTTCTGATTCACTCACCCACCTCTCTACGACCGGCTTTATAAAACTCATCGAAACCTTTGTTTTGATATGAATTTGTGATAACTAGAATTAACAGGCATATGGTAAATTTGGACAACTTCCGAGATGTCGATCTTTAAGCCTATAGCAAGACTAACCTTACATCAAAAATTATAAATGTCTGATCTATATAACTATTAAAAGGTCGGGTTTCGGTAGATATAAAAAAATTCAAATCATTTCGATAAAATGTTCTCATCGTAGTAGCCTGATTATAATTAGACAGCTATCTACCTAAAATGGCTAGTTTAAAATGTAAGACAAATTTTTGTAATTAATTTTTCATATTTTTAATGACGAAATGCCACATATAAGATGATATTATGACTAATAGAATGAACACAAAATTTGGCAATTATATTTTGTTATCCAAAGAAAATAAACAAATTTCGAAAACAAAGTCTCTGCCTCAAGTTGGTGATTGAGGAAAAACTACCTTAAATAATGTTTTTAAGCGCAATCAAACTTTCTTCTTCTTAATAGAACAAAAACATGGTAAATTCGTAATAATATTAAAAGACAATCATACAACCTTGATGCAAAGATTATTAAAGTGTGTTTAGTCTCTCGAATAAGTATTAACCATTTATTTACAAAAAAAAATAAAAAAAATTAATAATAATTTAAAAATATGGAGCTCAAAAAAGCACATTTCTCTCTTAAGAAAAAAGAAAATACAGGACGGCTGAAAACTACAATACCTGAATTTTATTGTCCATAATATATTTAATTATTTCTATGTAGCTAGCTAGTTTGTTAAAAATACTATACTTAAATAAAAATATTTATTATTAAAGTCGAATGTCTTTAAAACAAAACATAAAATGACACTTGTGCGTGCGATTGAAAACTTTTTATTAGTAAAAAAAGGAAAATTTGAACATGTATCTGTTAATTAATTACTTTTTCTATTGTTTAAATAAATATAAATATTTTGAAATTTCGGAAAGCTACACAAAATCTACAAATTATAATTTTAATTTTTTCTAATAATTCGATAACGACATTTTTAGCATTACTGATTCTATTATTTAAAGTTTTTATTTCATGTTGTTCACTGAAAATCCAAATCATGATGTTTCTTCAATTACTAAAGAAAGATTCTAAAACATACATTGCAATTTTATCGAATGCTATTCTAACTCAATATAATGATTTTATTATGGAATTATAATGGATTATTATAGAATATAATTCACATTACACGTGACAGATTCTGCTCCAACAAATTTTAAATATACAATAAATAAATAAACAGTTTGATATCAGTGTTACACGATTTGTGTTGCGATGACTGTAACCCCTTTTTTGAGGGGACAGAAATACGTATAATTAACTAACAAAAATATAATAATAAAAACACACTTTGATACCTAAATAAAATTTATTAAAGAGATATAACCCTCTTTAATCGCTTAAGATTTCGATATGCGGTTTAATATGGAACTCTCAACAAGTTTCGAGCGTTCCAGTAAGTGAATATTTATGAATTCACCACTTAGAGTTTTCGTATTTGAAAGTTTAAAAAAAAAATTCATGTTATTATTTTATAGAGATAATTCCAATTCAATTTAAGTGAACTAATAGCATTATTTCCAATTTCACAATATCTTTCACCAATTGGTGGCAATCCCTACGCTGCTTTCCTTTGTTCTTTGATTTGTTTTTTGTACCTTCAAAAATTTTGGTTTAAGTAATTATACTGAGTTAAAGTAAAATAGTCAATTTTTATTCAAACATAAATAGTTGATAGTGTGGAAGAATTACGAAAATTATCATGAATCCACGTTTTAGAAGTGTAGTCAACAATAGTTACTGATAAAAAGTTACCATTTACTTAAGCAAAACCTTTCTGTGTATTTCCAAAATATATTATTTACACAATATGTAAAAAATAATTAATTCTTATAATTACTATTAATCCATAGCTATTATTAAATAATTATTTTAAAAATAAAAATATAATAAAATAAATCAATAAATTTACTTACAAGTGATATTTCTTTATTTTGAAAACAGTCGACAATTAAAAATATAATAAATGTGTGCCTGATGTTATATTAAAATTAATAAATAATTAATTATAATTAATAATTAAAATGTATAAATTATAATTATTAATTATAATTAGTTTATCTAACAATAAAAAACTATTTTCATTTTGTGCCAATTTTTCATGATATTAACTTAAAAATACACGTAGCGACATATTTTTTTTATACAAAAATAATGTACGTTATGTGAAATAAATTTTTAAATAATATTTTTAAAAAAATCATCTTTCTGTCATTCTTTGAAAACCTATATTAATATATAAGGAAAAAAAATTATTATAAATGTTATTATTAATTAAGTGTTGTTAATTAATTATCTAAGTTAGTTTTTTCTGGTTTTTTTGTTTAGATAATTGTATTTTTACTGAGATGTATCCACTCCCGACTAGATGTGAAGCTCCTAGAAAATATATTTGCACATATTTTTTTTTTCCAAAAAATATAATTCTGGTCCAAAATTCTGTTACGCTCTTTACACTTAACGAAGCAATCAAATTTTCTAAGAAATTTGTCGTTAAAATCAATAATTTAAGAAGTGTTAAGAGTTATTTGGATAGATTTCAAAAAATTCCTAAATAATTCTAACATAAAATATCTTTACTTTAGCCCTTTTTAATGTAAATTAATTTTCAAAATTAATTAGAATAAATAGTTTTTTTTTTTTTTTTTAGAAAATCTTTCTCTTCCGTCCAAAAGTTTGATTTTCATTTCGTTAATAGAAACCTAATTTCACTTTTATATTCATGATTTATTCATTTCTTTAGATATTTTATGTTAGTGATATCTAAATAATATTTTTAATTGATTTTTTTTTTAATTATATACCTATTTTCATTTATATTGTTTGTTTCAAATCAAGTGTTAAAATATAAAAAGGCTTAAAAATTTATATTTTTACTATCTAATCAGTGTATTTTAAATTTTTATCAGTATTAAAACAAAATGCGTGTAAAATGCAATAAAATGTTTAACTCAACTATTTAAAAAATTAAAATGTTGATGAAATACCTACTTAAAATATTTATATAAAACAATGGAAATTAATTTCGTAAAATCTCTTTGTACCTGAAATATCCTACTTTATTATTTATTTATTCATTATTTATTTATTTTTTTCTTAAAGATTTCAGAAATCATTATAAAATTGATTTTAACATAATTCATACAAAATTATTTCAATGTCCGTAAACAAACAGTATAATATGAAAAATACAAAAAATATTGCAAATAAAAAATCCCAATCTCAGAGAAAATGGAAAATATTATATTCAATGTAGGAAAGAAATCATTTTTGTATTTATAATAAAATTATTTCCGTAAATAAAGAAAATGAAAAAACACAACAAAAGAAAATCATCGAAATAATTTTAAAAAAAATTGTGAATAATAAAAAATATATATATATTAATAAATACATTCATTGTATAACTGCTAAGAATATTTTTTAACTGTGTAAAACTTTTCACTATATATTTAAAATATCAACGTGTGTTCAAGAAATATTTTTTTTAGTAACAAAAACAAAAAAAAAAAAAACAAAAAAAGAAAAATATTTAAATAAGATATAGCCATATTAAAAATATATTAATTATAACTAGTAAAAATTTTTAAAATTAAGTGTATTTTATTTATGCAATATAGTTTTAAAATATGTAAGTCCAATGCGAGCCAGTCAAAATGTATCTAAAAGTGTTTGAATGAAAAATCTTTGTTTTAAAGACGTTAGTTTTTTTCATTAACATAGAGATTCATCAGAGTTATTTATTAGATATATAAAATATTAACTCCAATTAAAACTTATAGAAAGGTTATTACATATTTTAATCCAAAGACTTTTCAACGATCATAGGTTGAATGATTCCTTACTTCTTTAAACACTATTTCATGAAACTGGGCGACGATTTTCTTTTTTGTATTTTTGAATGTTTGCGATCTTGTAAATCGGCTTGATTTTCTGAGTCCAGATTCTATTTTATCAAACTCAAAATCAACGATAAGTAATATATCGCACTGGGTCTAACAAGTCTTTCTAAATTAATTACAAATGGTCAACAGACTTTCACTTTCATTTCTTTCAAATGATTTATAGTCATTTAAAAATAACTGAACGCAAATACTTTTCGATACGACAACACTACTAAGCACTGGACTAGATTTTGCTTTGTGTAAAACTCAATTGTGCAAACACACCACTATGAAAACTTTTTCAACGTTTTCCTTTTAAACGTTTTAACTTAATCTTTCCCCGTAAAATGGGGTTAGAAAAAATGTTTGTTTGTGTTTTTGATTTAATTTTATTTAAAAAAATAGGTTTAAAAAAATATGCTTATTACAATCTAATTGTACAAACTCATTAATGATGAGTTTTTTTTTTTTTTTTTGAATTTATGTTAAATTATTGTCTAAATAATTATTAATTCATTGAAATAATTAAATTAATTATTATTATATTAAAAAAAAAAGTAAAACTTATTACTACATGTCCATAAAAGAAAAAAAAAATTGAAGTGAAAAAATTATAAAAAATTTAAATAAAAATAATATTGAAATAAAGAAGAAAAAAATTCACAAAAAAACGAAATATTTCCATAAAAAACAATTATATGTACTATATTTTATTTTATTTATATATATATAATAAATTATTATAATATATATAATATATATGTATATACTTGTATCATGATAGGAAAAAATCTATTGTATGCACAATAAATTGTGATGTTAAAAAATAATTCTTGAATTTTTAAATTATTTATTAATACCAATGGACATACTTTGGTCCTCAGTATCCAGCGTCATCCTCGAAACTTCCTTTCACTATGCTGTATTTTAAGCACTTGTCTGCATGTCCCTTTGTGTAATGGAAATCAAGCTCTATTGAGTCCATCGACTATACGGCTTGCGTATGTCAGTTATTCCTAATAAAGCTATGCTGATGGAAACAGGCCATTTGTAAGGGCCACTCTATCAATCCTTACAACAAATCATTGAGTAGGCCTCATACTAAAACACACATGTATTACTGGTTATATTTTGGGCACAGGTCAGCACTAGCTTAAGCCTTTACTGTTACAAAATCTTATGAAAATCAAAGGATAATAGTCCCAACCAAATTTAAACAAAAAGAAAAAAAAAAAGAAAAATGAAAATAAACATAAAAATATGATAATTATTATTCAAGTTGAATGTTTTCATAATTTATAAGGTTTAAACTTCTTTTCTTTCTACCACTTGAACTAATTTTTTCAGCTTCTCGAAAAATATTTTGCCCAGAAAAATGTTTTCACCCTGCTTTTCTTGGATATATAGAGAAATGTTATCTCAAACGAAAAAAAAAGAAACTGGTTTTTGCTTTTGAGCTGTGGAAATTGAATTTGACTGTGATACTTTAACCCAGACAGTAGAAATTATTATTATTATTATTTTTAATCAAAATATGCTTCTTATGTTAACATATAGTTAACTATCACAGTTTTCAGTTTGTATTTGGAAAACAATCATCTTTACTTGAAATTTAACATATAATTTAATAAGAATAAAATGTGTCTGTATTACAACTCTATGTTGTATCGGCAATATCCTTTCAATATTAGTTTTGATGTTTTGAAGTTTTATCCCGGTTACCCCTATGGAGTAAGTAAATATGATATGCTGGGAAGATTTCTTACGAATGCATAACGATTCCATCTTCTTGAAAATGTGTATTTTATCTTATTGTGGTTTAGGAGCATTACGCACCAAAAGTAAGGTAATAAAAAAATTCGCGAACAAATAATTTAAAAAAAATGCACAATCTAAACATGAAAACAGAGAAAATAACGAAGATTTCTTATAAGAAATTTAATGAAAAGTAATGAAAATTTAATTTTATTAGAAAATTTTTTAAAGAAAATCTGATTTTGTTCCTAATTGTTAGAGTAAAATCATTTTAATATTCGTTCAAAAAATGCATAAGATGCTTGGTTTCGCATGTAAATATAGGTTCAATGTATTAACACAATATGGTACCCAAAATAAGGCTGATATATTATTTGGCTGTGATTAAAATAAATTATATAATAAAAGTATGGAATACCAAAGTCACATGTATTTTATGCCTTCCTAGACACTGTTCATAACAGATAACAAGATAGGAATAACACCTATTTATGTAAACATATAAACAGTTCTCAAAAAAAAAAAAAGTTTTTTTCCTTTAAATACCCTGGTTTTTGTTTGACGTTTTCTGTAGAAACAGGATGTATCAAATGCGAATTTATGTTTCAGAAATTTTAATGCTTCCATTCTATGCACTAACTTGAATATTTTTCGGAAATGCACGTTAGACTTAATTATTAAGTAATTTATTCAATTTTTCAAATTATATCTAACCTTACATTTTAATCTGAATACTTCATAATATTAAGCGAGCATTTTATGCAATCAAACTGCCGACTTCATTTTTTTGTTTGTTACCTCAGAACTTTCGACTGAGTGAACCGATTTCAATAATTATTTTTTCAGTAGAAAGCATTCCATGTGGTCCCATTTCAGTTAGGTATACGACATATACGACAAATATGAAGAGGAGAGAAGGGGTGAAAAGTATTTTAAGTGATATGTGTGTTTCCAGATACCTTCGTCATTTACGAGTTGATTTTTATCATTCTTTTTTGATGTCCCAAAAGAGCAAAGGGGGAGAAGGGGAAAAATAATTTTTAGTGATTTAATATCAACCAAATGAAAAATTTTTGGTATTTGTATTCAACACTCAGAAGTCAAAAATAAAAAATTCTTCAACAAAAAAGAACTGTCTTCAATAAACATGAACTAAAAAGCAAAAAAAATTTTCTTATGACCCATTACCTTTTGAAGTCGGTGCCCATCTTATCATTAGTAAGATACTTGGTCACAAGGAAAAATTAAAATTATTTTTACGGTTCTTTCTTGTTTACAAAATTTAATTGGCAATTGAAATATTTTAATAACTGCATTATTATCATAAAATTTAGAATCAGCCTCAATGCTTATTTAAATTTTCGTCATGTAACTTTAAAAACATTTCAAATACAATGTAATGTGTATTAGCTAGTCATATATTATTCTCCTGGTTTTTATTGTTCACTCGATCTTTATTTGATAAACAATGAATACCACATCTCTATTACCTGAAACTCATTTTTGGAAATGTAATGCTCATTAAAATCTAATATTACGTCCCATTAAATAACAACAACAAAAATGGAGAAAAATGTAATTTTATTAAATGGAGTATAACTACTTCAAAGTTAAAATAAAATTGCATGATAAAATCAACAAAATAAAAAACAAATTATTTAATAATTCACTGACTGAATACATAAAAATTAAAAATATTTTTTCAAAACAAGCTTTTATTTAAAAGCCCTAAAGTTAAAAATATAAACTTTAACTATATCAAATAAATTGTGTAATGACGTTATAAATTGATAGTAAAAATTGTAATGTAAAAGTTTATTCTTTTGTTTTAGGTCATTTAAATAAAAGATTTTAAAACGTTTTTTACTTTTAATTTATCATTGGGCTAAAAAAACACAATTAGTTATAGTTAAAAATAGCAAAATTAAGTTCCAAGCGTTATAAGTCCGTTATATTGAATTTCGAGTGACATACTTTTCGAGGTTTTTTTCTATTTTTTTCGAGCAAGCCCTTTTATTTGATACCTAAATTAAGAGTGCATTAAAAGTAACTAGTCCGCCAACTTAGGTGTGCCGACATGTTGGATTAAGAATGATATCACACAGTTACCCATTTACTGTCCAAACTGAATGTGTGTATAAAAGTTCAATTCAATATTTCAGAATATCTGTTTCAAAGTTGAGTTGCAAGATTCCACCCAAATAAATAAAATATTTTGAATAAAATATAATAAATAAAAGCTTTTGAAAATAAAGACAGGATATCATATTCATAAATAAAATGGATTACTTTAATATAATGATTTTTTATTGGTCACATGATATTTGTATAATATATTTTATTAATCTAGGATAATAGTCAAATCACGTATCACCCAGAATCCACAGTGTATATACACAAAGGATTCTGAATGCTGATTGATTTCAACTATAATAAAAATAAAATTTACAATGTATTTAACCATAGAAAATTATTTTTAATAACATTTCTTTTAATATAATTTTTTCATAATATTTAACAACATTAAAAATTTGTATACATATATTTATTTTTAAATAGCTTAAAACAAACAATTTATAGAAAGGAAGTTTTTTATATCAATATACAAAATTATATTTATATTTATATATTCAAAGGATAATACCTAAAAATATAAAATTATGTAAGTTAATCACTTACAATGGTCGAAAAATTTAATTATAATTTTTTGTAATATTTGTTCTAAATATTTTTAAAGTATTTAGAATATTATTGTCATTACAACGCTATTATTTTACTATAAACATTTGCAGAAATTTTAAGTCCAAATCGAAATATTTTTTCATTCGAAGTAATTATAATTAAAATTCGACCTCAATAGCATTTTGATTTTGCTTACTCATAATTGGTCCTCATTCATATAAATTCTTGGTCACAGTTTGGCAACATATTTTCATTATATTAACAATTGTTTAATTCAAATTAAAAAAAAAAAAATAATAATAATAATCCAACATAGACGAAATATATATATAAAAATATATAATTCGAGATCCAGTTTATTTAAGCAAAGCATTCACTACTTGAACATGCGACTTTTAAAACATAAGTACATAACCACTGGAATAATTTATAATTTTTGGAGAATAAAATGATATCTTAAAACACAACTCATAACTATGTAAGTTGCTCAGTTTTTCAATTCTCAAATTCGGAAAACAGGTTTCAGATAACTATCAAAACCAAAAATGGAATGGAATCAACAATGCGATAGGAAGTTGACACCATGTGTTTTAAATCAATCAGTATTTAATGCAATATGTATTACATAATTGTATTATGTATTGTATTGTAACGTATTGATTTTTATAACGAGTCATTTCATTACGTCGTTTATCATACGTTAGGTCACAAAAGTTCGAAAATGTTATTTTTGTAGTTTAACCCTTGTAAAACGTCGATCATTATCGTAGGTAATTCTTTAAAGGGGTTCAGATCGATTCAACGCATTTTCGACATCATTATTGTGCACAGTTCTTTAACCGAAAATTAAACTTTTTGAATTTGAATTAAAAATGTTTACATAAGTCAGTTTTGATTAAGCATGTTTTTTTGTGAAAAATAAACGTGGCATAAGATTTTGTTTTAAAAGGCTAATTTACAATTGTTCCCAAATTATTGATTTTTACAAACTTCTTTAAAAATAGAATTTTAAAATTTCTATATAAAATACAAAAAATATCATAAAAACATATAGACTTTTGATTAATTTATTAGATTATTTCATTTTGATTTTATAGCCGTTTTATAGTTGCATTTTATGATTGTTAATAGTTTACTTCGATTGAACGAGGTTTAAAAATTCTTCACGTGTTTTAGAGTCGTCACGGAAAACACCTAACATTGTTGATGTTACAGTCTTACTGTTAATTTTTTGAACGCCTCGCATAACCATGCACATATGTCTGTAAAATAAAAATAAATTAATTAATTTTTATGCTATTTCGTTAAGACAATTCAAATTGATGCTATTAAATATGATTATTACAAATCTAAAACTGTAATTTTTTAATTGTGAAAATTAAAAAAAAAAAAAATGCTAACAGTAAAATATTATTTTTAGATTTATTTATCAGTGTTATAAAAATCTAAATGAATAACCAACATAAAAATCATATTGTAGACATTGAAAACAACGTTTCCATTATTCTGGTAGTTTCGATGTTTTTAGCATGTCGGATGAGTTCAATAATTTTATCAAAATATGTGTGTATCAAATATTGTTCTTACGCCTGACATAATTTTTTCAAAATATGACAAAAAAATATGATAAATTGATACTCCTGCATGAATAATTTATCAAATATACTTATAAAATATACTTACACTCCTTCAACAACAACTGCCACTCCTGCGGGTTCTACTGCTTTGGTAACTGCTAGTGCGATTTGTTTTGTTAAACGTTCTTGTACTTGAAGACGACGTGAATATATTTCGACAATTCTGTAACAAAAAGATAAATTATGTACATTAGTTTATATAAATACAATGAGCCAATAAGTCCAGGACTTACCGTGGCAACAAACATCTAACATGCAGCATTTAAAAATTATTTAATGTTTATAATTCAATTAAAACCATGTATAACTTTTTTTGATATTGCCACTCTTGCTGCAGTCAAAATAAGAGTAAAAGCTAACAAGATAAACCTACCCCGTAAATAGCATATAGCTAATATCTTTAAATTATAATGACCCAAAATAGGATTTCGTAAACAAATAAAAGACCGTTAAAGTAACAAATGTGTAAAATGAGGGTAGAGTTTTTTATGAATATTCCATTTAAGAAATAGTTTATTCGGTTTTCAGCACTTAGAATGCTTTTAATACAGGGTTCAAATTTGCATGCCTTCATTACTAAGATAAAAAAAATTATTACTAAAATTTTATTTATTAAAAATAATTGGATATTAAATGTCAAATTATTTGTAGATATTTATAAAATAAAGCTTTATTCTAAAATTTGAAAATGCGAAGCTAAATATAATAGGAATTATTATTAAGATAATCTAGTGAATTCAAGTTTCTTTTTGGCAGCAAAAATTAATGATAAGTCAATCGTTTTTGTATTTTTATTTGTATTAAAGTTTAAAACACATTTTAATACATGAATAGATCGTGCTTTTATCCCATAAGTTGTATAGAAAGATAAATTAACTTTAAGTTTTTAACAACTTCGTAAAATAAAATTTCAGAAAATTTTTCTATTTTTAATGCATTTAATCCGAAAATTGAGAACTCTGTAGTTAAAAGGCAAGCTCACAATATCAGTTCAACAACGAATACAGTTGATACGTAATCTATGTAGATTATTTTTTGTAAATATAAAATATTTTTCTATTTTTATTACATTTAACCCGGAAATTGATAACTACTTGAGAACTCTGTAGCTAAACGGCCAGCTCAAAATATCAGTTCAACAACGAATACACTTGATACGTAATCTATGTAGATTATTATTTCTTAATGTAAAATATTTTAAAGTATAATAATTTTTACAAAAATTTACCTTGCTAATTTGCTTAATCCCAAAATTTTTTTACATGGTAAATAACCAATTGAAACTTTTCCGTAAAATGGTACTAAATGGTGTTCACACATAGAAAACATTTCAATGTCTTTAACTACAACCATTTCATCGTGATCTTCATCGAATACGGCATCGTTCAATACCTCTGTAACAAAAAAGTTAAATTTAGTAAAGTATTCAAGGATACCCACTTAAATAAGCCTAAAAATTATATTTTCATTCACTTTATGTAGGTTTAAATGCATGGTTTATTAGGTTTCATAAATATCGATACGATAATCGTTAAAAAGAATCAAACAAATAATTTGAAATATGTTGTTTCGAACTCGATAGTCTTTGCAACGAAAACATTACTTCATATGTATGTTTCAGTTTCGACCAAGTTTGATACCGAAGTCGATATTCGGTTTTGGCCGAAAAAACTGCTTGCGATCTCAGAACTAACTCAGAACTAACTAGATAACTCTGAACTAACTATTAACAAGTAATTTAAAAAAATTTACGTTTTCGTCATACCTAAATTTTTAAATGTATATGAGCTTTGAATTTGTGCAATATGATAGGCATTTTAAATTTAGTCTAAGATATAAGATAAGGGATAGAAATATTAACGGTGGAAACAAAATTTTATTAATATTGAATTTTATAAATTATTGATGTTTAACACCATAGCTAATACGCGACCACAACTTCTATACTTAGCAAAATTGCATAATAGAACCCTGAGATTTAATAGAAATATAAAAATCTATCTTATAAAACTTAAGAGATAAGATAAAACTTAAAGATAAAAATGCTGTTAAAATATTCCACACATCAACAATATTATTAATTAATAATCTTAAAAGATCAAAAATTAAAACCAAATAAATGCGAGTATTATCTTCTTGCAAAATTGTTATTGTTATTTCATGTTATATTTTTGTATGCTTGTATTGATGATTATAAATCCGATTTCATAATTAACCGTTTTGTATTATATTTCACAAGTAATATTGTAGCCACAAACTGTATGTATTTGTCGAAAACCACATTTAAATAAAATACATATCAATAATATAAGTGAAATTTCTATATTTGCAATCAATTTTTGCGGCAATTTCTAGACTATCATTTCATTAATTATTAAATTACAACCCAATACATATTAATTATGAACCAGTTTTAGAAACACTATATATTTTACGGTTTTTGAATGTTGCATAGATTGCAGGTAATAAACACGAACCATTTAAACTGAATCCGGATTTATGAAATACTAGCTTTCTCAAAATATTCGTTATTCGAAAAATGTTTCCATAAACAATTCCTATATTAGAAAAATGAACATATTTTGTATTTTAATTTTTTTAATATCTCTGACCGTTTACAGCACATGCTAGTCGCTCATGATATATTGATTACTATTGGAGAAAACATTTTTAAAATTGATTGAGTAATTTATTCATGAAAGCGTAACAGACAAACAATCAAACTCACATTCGCATTTATAATATAAATTTGGTATATATAGGTCTAATACTGCGTGTATAAAATGCCTTTCCAAAAATTTCAAACAAGATGGTTGCATATATACGAGGCCATTCATACGAATAGAGCACACTGGCCAATAGTGACTCCTATTACTAATGTACACATATTACTGCACTCATATTTCTTTACACACACATTTCTTTAAACAAATTCACGCTGGGTATCTTCTGTCTTTGGTTTTATTTCTGCTACAAGCTCCTTCTATTAAGTTTTTTTTATATTCATTTTAGTATAATTGGGTATTTTAATGTTACTAAATAAGCTATATTTCACATTATAATGTGACCATTAATACCGCAATAAAAATATAAAAATTTGTTTCAAAAACGTAGAAGTTATAAGCTTTCAATGATATAACATAATTATGCCACAACAGAGTATCTCTTTATCTAATTTGGAATTTAGGACACCCATAATTTGTAAAAATATCACTTCCATATTCGTAAAGTTAAAACCCTTCAATTGAAGAAATACAAAAACTATTTTCAAATACCCAATTGTAATATTATGTAAAAGCGTGTTTTAAAAATTTCTTCCTTATATTTAACAGGGCAAGTTTAAATAAAAATATAATTAACAAATTAATAACAAATTTTTGCAAATAAATATAAGTTAAAAATAAATTGTTAATTTAGATATTTTTAATTGAGTAACAATACTTTGTTGATTTTCAAGATCAAATATAAACAAGTTAATTGATGACTCAAACATTGAAGAATGTAATATACCTGTAATCGAAAATTTAACGGGCTCTAAAAACGAAAGCGACTCACTTTTCCAACTTTCCGAAGAAGAAAAAAAGCTGTTAAACTAATCATTATTAAGTCACATACAAATTTTTAGTATGATGTATGTTTATCCTCCCGAAGAACAAAGCAAACATTTTTTTTTTCATTGAGGTTTCCTATGTAATGTGAGCCTAATACAATTTATGATACTTGTTATATACATAATTTCGAGAGCTAAGATCATCGATAATTCGGACGGACATACGGTACTTTCGGTAGTGAAAAATAAATGATGAAATTTGAATAAAAATAAAATTTCTTTGTATTTGAGTATTAAGCGCATTATTGATTTATAATATTAAAATTAAAAGTCGATATTCTAAAATACGACCTGCCACTGTTTGACGTCATGTTGGTATATACGATTAGTGATTACCTGTTTAGTTCTCAATCGAAACAGTTATCTTAATAAGTAACAAAATACTGTTAGGTTATGTTTTGTTCTTAATGTGTTGTATCTGTATTCTCAATATTATGTATCAGTATTACGTCGCCAAAATGGCAGGCAGGTAAAAATAATTACTAAGGTTTTAATATTTTAAAGTAATTAATTTTATGGTAAGAAATTATGTTTATTTTACCAAAATATATATATTTTTTTGGCCAGGTTTTATTTGGAAATCAATATTATTAAGTACTTTTTTTAAATATAGTAAACTACCCAATTCGATTAATTATATTTAAAACTGTTTATATGCTTTTATCTGAAACCTAGTTTTGATAAAACCCAAATTCATGAGAAAAAAAGAATATCATTTACTTTTAGTTAGGAAAACAAAATTTATGCGAATAATAATGTTCAAGGGTGAAAGATATCTAGGTTAAAAGCATCGTAAGAAGAAATGATAATAAAAAAGGTGATTTCGAATAAATTTCTATATTTGATTTGTAAGAAAATTACGAGCCCACACACAATTGTTATTCAAGTAGATAAACTCAAATACTTCGAAAACACTGATTGGAATAAAAATTCGAGTATTTTAATATTTATAGTTATAATACTTATGCTTCAATTTAACTAAATTTAGTTTTATATTCTATGATTCAAATCATATTTTTTATAGGCGTGTAAATACATTTTTCAATATCCTATTTCTTAGTATTTATATGAAAGTTTTGCTACAGAAGATGGCCGAAAAACTGGTTGAAATAAATATAGGAAAATATTAAACAATTTTGTCATTTTGACAAATTTTTATTGTGGGTCTTTTATGTCTTTTAAAAGACATATTTTTAAAAGTAATTAATTTTTTATTATGCTTAATAAACTTGTGTATTCAGAATGCAAGGATTAAATTATTTTCCAACGAAAATTAACTTGCTGGAAAAATTTGTACATAAAGTTATAAAAAAAAAGCGTTTAATATATTTTAAAATAAAGATTCGCCCAACCTTTCTTCGGCATCATATATCATATATCACAATATCAACTCATACAGTTAGGAAATAAATTTTGTTTTTCTAACAGAGAATTAATTATTCACGGACTGCAAAATGTTAAATACAAATTATTATTATTTTGCGAAAAAAGACATTTCCATTTTTCAAAGGTAAATGCCATTGGTGATTTAAAATCAATAAAATAATGTATTAGGAAAACAAAATTTTTCGTCATGTTAGTTATTTTTTAGTAAATAATAAAATACTAAAATTAAATAGTCTTTATCAGGAGAACTCGCTTAATATTTTCAAATAATTTAATTAGTTTCCTTTACTTTAAGTTGAAATTCAAAAAAATATTCGTATTATTGTTATTGTTCGTTATTTTTTGTTTTTAAAACTACTTCATTTGTAAATAAAAGTGTGCAACAGACCAGAAGCAAATCTAGAATAATTTATGAAGAGAAGCTGAAAGAAACAAAATCGACAATGATAAGACTGTACATGAAGAAATGCAATAAAGAAAATATAATTTTCCATCGTTTTAAGCAAGGTTTGTTTAGTATGGTTCTAAGGAATGTTTTATTCTACATACCGGCCAGTATATTTTCATATTTGTACAGTGAATTAATAAATTCATTTTAACAGAGTTTGATAAAATTGTGTGTTATTTCCAAGAAACATTTCTCAGAAATAAAATAAAAAAGGAACAATCAAATAACTTATAAAATAACTATGAAAGACCGAATAATGGAAAATCTTTGAGCTTCAATTTATTAAACAATATGTTTAGTAAATTGGTATTAGAAAATATTTAGTAAATTGGTATTAGTAATTAGTATTAGAAAGTCTGACTTTTTTCAATTTTAATTACATATACTTTCGTAACGAAAAAATTAAATCTATCAGTTTTATATCCAAAAAAACTTTATAACTTACAAATAAGAGTACACTTAGTCTCTGAGAATACTGAAGCGTAATCATTATGTAAAAAAATTAATCAGAAGAGTAGTATTATACCTAATACTTCGTTTCTAATATTATAAGTAAGGGATTACTGAATATAAGTAACAAAATAAGAATACCATAAGAAAATAATGATGGCTGAAAAATTTTAGCGATGCTACCTCCTTTATTAGTTGAATTATGAAATAGGCACAGGCTGCGGAAACCGGCGAGCATAAGGTCTAGAAAGAGGCCTACATACTGCAACTTCATTTAAAGTCACTTTATACAAATGAGAGAACCTTCTATTTGGCGTAAAATTAAAATTCAATATATCTTCTCAATATTTTGGAAGCTATTCTGGCTTCGTAATACAAATATATTGCTGAATGATAAACATGATTCAAAAATAAAAACTTATTAAATCTAAGAGCTCTTTTTTGTGATGTGATTTATATGCCATTTTTTAACTTTAAGAATAAAGTTTTAGTCAACAAGCCAACATTAACACCACATCAAATGAAACAACAGGAGTTAGCTTTGAGAGAAATTAAGTCCAAGTGTGCTATCCAAACCATAACAGCAGAAATTTATTAGAAATTATATTCCTAATATATTTGAAAAAATACTTTTTCATTAAATAAAGTTGATATATTTATTTATACAGATGCACATTGGGTAAACTTTTATGCCATTAGCTTACATACTTCAATTGTTCGACAACCGGATAATAAGCCGTTTCGAAATAATTGAAATCTCAATATTCCATGTTCATTTGAAATAACTATAAACATTCTACAATATTATATACTTGTTTGTATCTCAAGGAAATTTATTGAATTAACAATAAATTTATTAACATTAAAAAACAGATAAACATTGAACATTCGAGCTTAAATTATTCGGAAACGACCTATAATCAATTTTTGAGTTGTAAAGATTTTTTATAAAAAATATTTCAAAAAGTTTTTTAAAAAATGCTCACGATATGCCAACTTTTCATAATGTAATAAGAGAAGTTCTCTAAATAAAAAAATTATTTTACATTTACATAATTTTCTGTATTAAAAATTGGTATGAAATAAGGATATTATGTACCAAATTCGGACTCAGATTTCTATATTAAGATCATATTATATGAGTATACTATTACATGAATAACAAATTTACTCACACAAAATTTATGAAACTTTCATGAGATAAGAAGCAAGAAACTTTTTATAAAATTCTAGAACAAATAAGTAACAAATGTTTTTTAAAAGCGGCATGTTATCTTCTTTTTGTTCTATTTCTAACCTACTGGTTAAAAATAAAATAACCGTTTTATTCGTAGATGCACGAGAATTAGAAAGAAAGGTGAACAAAAAAGAAAAAGAAAATTTTAATAAATTATGGGTTAAATTTAGCAAAAAAAAAAACGCAACAAAAATATTTATAGAATATTGGAAAGATACAAGGAAAAGTATAACGAACCAAATAAAAGGCACCAATTAAGTCCAGAAAATAATGAATGTCAGTATTTAAAACGATGCATAAATAGGTAACATTGTTGCCACACGATTGAAATAATGACAAGTAACAATTCGAATAAAGTTCCTCTCATAAAGTATAATGAATTAAATAGAGCTTTTCTAACTCACTTATTCCTATGTTCATACATACATACATACAATGATATTGTTGAATGAAGCACTTAACTGTATAACATAGAAAATAAGTAAGTAGAATGGGTTATGAAAACCATATCCGTTCGTTTTCTTTTGCAATTGACATTTCGAATTGGTTAAAACACCACCAACACAATGTAGAGAAAATGATGGTGGTTACGAATGAAGGGAAATGTGAGAGAAAGACAGATTTACATTAAAACATTTGATTTATGAACATAATAATAAATGAATATTATCGTTCGAAGAGATTTTTATTTTATTTTATTTTTATCATACAATTTATGGCATTGTTTTTTTTTACAATATTTTCGTTAATGTATTTGAGTTATATTCAGTGGAAGTTTTTTAATTTATTTGAACAAATTTGAATTAAAATAGATGTCAAAGAGGTTCTTTGAAAATCGCCGCAAATATGCACTTAAGCATATTTGGATAAAGTTAATGGATAAGGTAATTCCAATCGTTTCATAGCTTTATTGAAAATACGATAAACATATTGAAGATTAACTTTCAATGTTATATGGAAATCAACAAAAAATAAGGTTTGGCAGTAAAATATTTCATTTTCAAATGTAAAATATTTACTCGAATGTAATGTGAGCGTTTGATATGATATCGCTGTTACACAAACATACACACCAATTTCTAAAATCCAATTTTTTGGACTCCCAGAGGATGTATTTCGATTTCGGATGTATGAAATCGAATTGTTGATACAATTACAAAAATCATTTTAATATTATAAACCCAAAAGTTTATATGAATGTAGATGTTTATGGATTGATGAATGAGCGGATGTATGCATGTTTGTTACTCTTTAACGCAAAAAACTACTGAACTGATTTTAATCAAATTTTTTACAAAATGTGTGATTTGTTCCAACTTAAAACGAATAGGTCCATTTTCTACCCCTAAGGAGGTGACAAACAGGGCTAATTATTTTTATTTAGTTCTCACTTGAAGTATGTTACAAATACTATTATCATCATTTTCATCGAAATCAAAACCTAAATGTGAAATTAAAAATAATATTTATTTATCTCTTCTCACTAACAGTATGTGAAACTGTCAAGTATATAAAGTGTGTATATCGCACCGTTCAAGTATTATCGAAACCATTCGAAGCACTATACAAAGCCCGGAGGTCCCACACCAAATAAACAGGGTGAAAATTGTCAAACAAACTCTTGAGCGGGTATGCTAATTTAAAATAAAAAAGCCATATTTAAACCATTACAAAAGACCATTAATTTTGTTTTGCACTCAAAAATAAAATTGGTAATTGAAAGTAAAAATTTTATGTGTACGTAGATGTTAAGTGGCGATCACATAATTTTTTTTTTTGTTTATCATTTAAGAAGTCAGTAAAAACGTCAAATCACTTATTGTATTCTATAAAGTAATATTAAATTTCAGAAAGATCTATATAGAAAGCTCACCGTAAATTAGAACGAACATATGAAATAAAATTATTTGCTTGTAACAAGACTATTGCATTAGTGTTAAAGCTGCTCAAATAACACAAATCCTTTGAATAAAGTTTCGTTTATTCGTTTATTAAAATTATTTAACCCACATAACAAAACTAGAGATCTTACAGTTGAATTCAGTAAATAGTTAATGGCTTATCGTTCAAATACTGTGCAAATAATGAAGCTAAAAAAATGTATTTATTTTAATTTTATTTGAATACTAGCTTGCCTAAGAACACGTTCTGCAGAGAACGTCTTTTATGTTTTGGCGCCGTTATCTTATATTCTATGCATTCGACATAGTCGGATAATTGTTTGTCGACTAGACGTACACAAACAAATTGACATTTTTGATATATATGAGCATGTTTACAATATGCTTGTGTACGTATACCCGGCAACTAATTACCAAAAATGTATAATAGATTTCCATTTTTAACCCTAATTTCCTAGATCAAAAATTTTTGTATTCTATATATACGTATTTCGACTACAAAGTAGTCATCATTAATCTAAATTAGTTTATATACACCAAATTATCACAGAGTAACAACTCCTCGGAGAAGCATTAAGACTAGCTAATTCATAGTCATGGTGACTACTTTGTAGTCGAAATACGTATTTAAAGACTACAAAAATCAGGATCAGGACTACAAAAATCAGGATCCCTTTGGAATTTTGGCAAAAAATCGAAATTAATTCGAAAAATCCTAGAGGTTTCTCTGAGAAAGAGATAATTTCTTATATGTTTTAAGATTCTCAATTCTTTAAAAGAAATCTGTTCAGAAATTTGCTTTAAAAATTACGTTGATCTACTGTTCCCTTTTGATATTAAGGAATTGAAGATAACAACTAACAAGGTTAACTGTTTAGATACTGGACATATGATTGAATATCAACATTTGAATTATTTTTAATCGTTACCCTAAAATTCCAGTGTACACAATTATAAATACATAAATAATAATAATATGTATTAATTAGCTAAATTAGCTTAAATTGTGGGGAGCCCAAACATTTTACGAAAAATTTTTTTTAACAAAATATGTTTAAACAAAACAAACAAATTTTTGGTTATTAAATTTTTCCACTGTCTTTTATAGTTTAAAAGTTGGGTCATTTTCATTGGCGTCTTTGCATCGATTTTGCTCAGGCACAAACTGCAAGTCACTTTTTAGATTAAAACTAATATACTCTAATATATTATTTATATGTAGACTATAAAAATGACAGAGAGTTAATAAGACAAATACAATTTTATATTTAAAATATTGGTATGTGTATTATATAACAAGAAAATATAAATTTTCCGTAGTTGAGATGTATTTCACAGTTGATAGACTAACAGAAACTAATTATATTTAAAGGAAGGTATTTCGAAGCTATGATAATACTTTGTTTCCTCGATACCGTTAAAAAATTGCTAATACAGGAAATACAGATGGGAACTACATAACGAGTTATTGCTAGTGTTCTTAAGCTACATAAAATGAAATCAAAAGGACTTAAAAAATTATAATGTAGGCATAAATTTGTTTACACATTTTTTAATTGTCAATATGTGTTTGCAATTTTTTATTTTCGTTTTGGATCAACTTGCTAACACATATCTATGCATACATAACTAGCTGCAAATATTACTTTTAAAATCTAAAACATCTAAGGCACATCGCACATGAGGTGATTTGCGTGAAATCGGCGATATCATACATATGATTTGCTTATGGAAACCAATGTATAGTCGCACACGACGTGATTTTCGTGATTTGAAATCATACATGTGATAAAAAAATCGTTGTAAAAATGCTTCGTTTTTAAAATCATATGGGCAACTTTTTTTTATTCTTGTTTATACAGTCATATAAATCAATGTTTATGACAAAGATAGAGAGTTAAATAATGTTATGTTTAATATTTAAAAATAAAAACTTGTCAATACTTGTTTATATACAAAAAAAAAAGGTTAGATTGATGTCCTGAACCATATAGAACAGGCTTAATAGGCGCATCTTATAAAACAGATCATAAACTTTTTTATATACATACATATGCTTTAAAGAAAAGGAACGAAGAGTAGCGAGTATTAAGTAAATGCTTATATTATCCTGCAATATTTATATCTTTGAAAACAAGACAATAAAAATTCCTATAATATGTTTAATCGAATATTTAAATAATTAAACAAGCATGCCCTTGTTCATTTATTTCCAGTTTATTTTCAATAATTAATAGCTAGCGACTGTCACAAATAAAATAAATAATTATGGAAATTTTTTGAAATAAGTCAAGAATTTATAACATACTATAAATCAATAATTACCTAAAAGATTAACTAATTAATATATTATATTTATGAATTGAATGAAATTGTTTCAAGTGTTATTTTAATGACAAATTAAAATAAGACACGCTGTATGGCTCTGGCCCTTGGATATTAAACCATGGACTTCCTAATAAAAATTTTTACACTTTTAATTAATTGTTATAATTATCAATTAAAAGTATATCCTGCAATAATGAAAAATTGTAATTAACATATACACACAAACAGTTTTTATTCTATTTTCTTTTAAATTCTTGAAAGTTTGCCCGTAAATATAAAAAGGGCAGTCAATAACATTAGTGAAAAAAAATATTAAAATTTTCAAAAAATAAAATAAAAAAATAATCTAAAAGTTCACTTTTGACTACTTGTTGCTAAAGCAATGGTAATTTATTCATTGTAAAAAAAGTAGAGAATTCAATAAATATTTTATTATTTTCAACTCACTATTTTTTTCGATTAATATCATTTTTCAGTAATAAGTAACTTTTATCTCTCGTTAATATTAAAATATCTCTGTAAATAACATTATTTTCATTCAATTGTTAATAACCGAGAAATTCCAAATTCGTTGTTACCGATATGAGATTTAAGTGAAAATTTAATTTGTTTATACGTAATATCACCACGAAAATTTAAAACACAAATAGATATAAAGCCTTTTATTAAATACGATTTTCGCATTGTTGATGTCTCAATACAAGACAATATTTGATTTTGTTTCACAGAATGAAAACAATTACTTTATATCATTATCTATTCTTATCGGAAAAAAATTTGTTAAACAATTTTTTAATTGAAGTTTATAATTTAATTAATTTTTTTTAATTAATGTTATGATAAGTATAAAATAATTAATGACTCCGATCACATGTTGATGTGTCTATGAACTCAAGGTGGTCAGTATTAGTAACAAATAGGGATTAAAACTTTACTCATCTTATTGATCCGTATCAAATATTTATTGAATTAAATAATATACTTTCATACACATTATTGTAGAAATCAGATATGGCACCAGAGCCTCAATTATATTGATTGCCGGAACAATTTAAACTAAATTATTTTGTTAGACTATTTCAAATAGAATTTAACGCAGAAACGTACGTAAATTGGAACGCATGTTTCAATAATACATTGTTTAAAATGTAACTTGTCAACTTGGAGTATGGTTTCTGAAATATTTGGCATTTTAAAACTAATGGCGTTTTGGCTCAAAGTCTCAAACTATTGATTGTTATATCCTACAATTAACTTTAAAATGATAGAAATAAGAAAATATTACACATTCCACTTATTTAGCCAGAAGTTCAAACCAGGATCCTTATGTTGCCAATATATGCCACCAATAACACGTCAATTTCATTATACCCAAATATCATTAGAAAAATTAAAAGTGAGAAGGTTACACGAAAAAAAAAGCTGTTTAACAACCAGCAATTATTTTTCAACAATCATTTTTCACTTTCTATCAATTCAATAAAGCGCGTCATGAAACTTTAATTATTAAGGTGTAAATGTCATTTCAACCTTTGTACGTAATAAAATGTTCTAAAACATTGGTTGAAAAAAATTGTATCTGACATCCGCACAAAAAAATATATTGGTATGTATCCTTAATTATAAAAAATACTCAAATATGTTCAATTCAGAAGATACATTATGAAATATAACGTTTTCCACGATATTAAACAACGCAACGTGACATTCAAATCAGATTCATTATTATATGTATATATATATAGTTTATGAATTGCTGTTATAATGTATAATAAATATACTGTTATATAAAGTATAATTTTATACACATAATTATGTTACTTGTCTTCGCTTGAATGAATCAATACATGTTGTCAACAGCTGTATAAAGACGTAATATATCTGTTTAATACAAGCTCATAAAATCAAAGATTTTATCTATGACTCCTAGATGAATTTGTATAAGATGACATTCAATTGAATTGATTTAGTATCAAATAAAAAGGCTGACTGAAAGAAACAAGAATATGCCCCATTAAATCCATTCTAAACATTTTTATCTATTTAATTTTTATCCTTTTCATGCGAATAAATTCCTAACGCAATCCTATGAGCAAGGAGCATTCTTTATGAAATCGTATAGTTTTGGTGTTTATATTATCATATTCTACTGTAAATTATTTTATACAAGATGGAACCGGCACTTTTAACATCACTTATTACATTGTCCGCTTCATATATGGGGCATACACCTTCGGAAGGTTTCACACTCGGCCAGAAGTATTTAGTCTTATTTTAAACTTAATTAGGAATGCCCTTGATGGGCAAGGTAAGAGAAGCCTTTGGCCTTGTTTTGAGCCTAAGACCAAACTTTAGACTTCAACGCCAGTGCTCACTTTGCTCATAAGGGAGGCCCTCCAAACGTAAAACCTAACTTCGATCGCAAACTCATTGGTATACTAAAATTATAAAAATGTAAATGGCAGATTTTGACTCTAAAATTTTTATTCAATGATGTTTCAAAGGATGATTACAAAAATATACTAATATGTTTCAATTTTATTCATAATCAGATATTATAGATAAAAAGTTGTTCGAGACGCCCAATGCATGTGAAACATCAAAGTTGATAGTAGAGTTTATAATCATAATAACTAGAAATTAAGAATAAACAACCATTTACCATGTTTTTATATTACGGTCATCTTGTACGTTTCAATAAATTTCTCTAATATTTCGATGACAATTCTCAGTAGAGTTTCACTGGTTACCTTATCATATTTATTTCATAAAAACTTAAATTTAGCCATTAGAAAATACTTAATTTTACATGAAAATTAGAAGCTGGTTTCGGAAATATGTTGATAGTTCATTAAATCCTATTACTACAGATTATTAAGTATTCACATCATCATCGTAAGACAAAATCAAACATTCGGAAATTTCTATAGTGTTTATTATACAGGTTTTATTTTAAGTATATCGTCAGCAACCTTATTGTAGAATAGACATTTATGATTTCATTATATTGTGTTTTGTTTCATGTTTCATTGAAATATAATTACAGCAGCTCTTTTGAATGGACCGTAATTAACTAGGCGTATAATATTTAACTTACAGCATAAATGCTTGTTTCTTGCTCTATTATTCATTTATAAATGCCGGATGGTAAAACATAATGCATTCTATGTACAGAGAACAAAGTTAAAATAATCTTTCTCTAACGTTACTTTGTGATTCTCGAAAACGCTTAAAGCTACTATTTTTCGCTTTATTTATGAATTGAAATTATAATATAAATAAACTGTAAAATACCTAACGTAAAAAAAATTTTGTTTTAGTCAATAATTTTAGATATTGGGCTTCAACTTTTTAGTGATAACCTAGCAATTTCGGACGCCCAAGACAAACATTCAAATTCGTGACTATTTGAACAAAATAATATTACTGAAGTATAAATAAATTCGATGAGCCGGCTTCGTATTCGTGTTCATCAACCTTAAAAACCACCGAGTAACGAGTTTGGACTAGCTCCAGAGACACCCGCTACGGGCACCACGTACTACCCTGGCTCTTGTTGACCTTATGTTCATCTTCAGCGACCCCACAAATCGCCAGTAATAACATTGAACTCATTATTTACCGAGTTTCACATTATTAATAAATTCCTACTTCTGTAATGCATTTTTCTCATAGAATGGAATTTAATGGAATATCTTCAGTTAGTCCAGCTTACAAAGTTAGTAGATTCTCGCGAATCTAACGCACAAAACCGCATTAAAATTTATCCTACTGTACAAAAATCGACAGTGTACTACATTAATTCCTGAACTATCTGAAGATATATTTGGGATATTGTGAATTAACTTTATTTACCGGTTTACGGGGGAGGTGCTTGTCTAAAGGCGGTGTGATTGTTATTATAGGTCTATCAAATTTTACAATATCTTAATTAATAAGATACTTTTATTAGGAACAATGGAATTGGTAAAAACTATGTGTAAAACTACGTTAAATTTTTCAAAAATTAAGAGTTAAAAATTATTGAAAGTAAAAACAAACAAATATACCAGGGTAGATAATTTTTGAAAACAAAAAAATTGTAGTAGAATGAAACCAATTGGAAACGGAAGATAATATGATAAAAATGAAAGGATAAATAAATTACGGGCGATCTGACTTCGGGAAGTAAAGGGGGTGAGTGTTTTAGGGTAAAATTCGGTTTATCTGAATTTCCGGCAAAACTACAAGTCCTATGGAATAAAGTTAAATGGTAAAGTTGTAGGTAATAAAAAGATCTACAGCTTTTGTATTTACACTTTTTTCACATAACCTGAAAATTTATGTGAAAAATTGAAATAACTAAGTTTTTGGTTTGTTATTTTTTTTCGCCGAAATTTGGTGAAAACTTAATTTTTTATGTTCCAAATACACTGTATTTTTTTGATTTTAAATATTTATTTTTTCATCTTACTTTGAATAAATATCGAAAGAGCACCCTAATTTTCAATTGAAAAATTTTGAGGTTATGTGAAAAAAGTGTGAATACAAAAGTTGTAGATCTTTTTATTACTTACAACTTTGCCATTTAAGTTTTTTCCATAGGATTTGTAGTTTTACCGTAAATCGATATAAACCGTGTTTTACCCTTAAAAACTCACCCTCTCCTACTTCCCGACCACAGATCGCACGTAATTTATTTTTTCTTTCACTTGTATCATATTATCGTTTCCAATGGGTTTCATCCTGCTATAATTTACTTCCGCTTTTTATCATTTTTTAAGGCTTCTACTCTGGTCTAAAAATAATAGTTTTTCAAATGCATATAAATGGTTTTTTTTGCTAAAATGTTCTACAGAAAATGTGGAATTTTTGTGCAAAACTTGAATGATCATCTCTTCGTAGTATTTACTTTACTTTCTCAATTTTAGCACACAAACAATAAATTACTACTCTAGTTATAGGTCGTTAACAAATTAGTCAAAATTTTGTGAAAAGAAAATTAAAACCTTAGAAATTCTAGAGTTAATATGCCAGTTTTAGAATACATATATAATTCAAAAGTTAAATGCTGTTTTAACAATTGAAATTACCGACCAAATGAAGTTATATGCAAAGTGTTTCCATATAAGACAAATATATTTCAAAATTGGGCACCAAAATGTTTTTTTATTCTGAAAATGTTTAAATGGGAATAGTAATTCTTAATTTCTCGACAATGAGTATAAATAATATAGTTTATTTATACACATTCACGAATTTTTAGTTTCGAGAAAAATAAATTTTCAATTAAATTTTGGAAAGTACCCTGTTTGTCTTATATGGAAACACTCTATATATAGCAGTTTTAATCGAAAACTTCAATTGTTACAATAAGGCAGCATTTAACTTTTATAGTTTAATTATATTACAAAATTGAAAATGTTATTTCAATTCATAAGTATATAGTTCAATACCATACAATCTCCACTCTGCAGTTGCTAATATACTGTGTTTCGAAATTCTGAACATAGAGCTATTGAAATAATAATAATGTATGCAGGATAATGTACAGAACGTAGAAGTACTCAGAAAGAGAGTACAAACCTTCTTCTATTTATAAATGCTATCAATAAGATGCTAAGAATAATCGTACTGTGAATTGAAACTTGAAAAAAAAAAGTATTTGATTTTATTCTGTAAATAGTGCTTGACGATATTTTAGAGTAGAGTAGATATGTTTTTTTAAGAAGGTCATACGTAGAGTGAAAGAAGGTCATAGGTGGAGATTAAAACCTAAAAGTTTTTGATTTTATTCTGTAAATAGTGTTTGACGAAGATATTTTAGTCATACGTAGAGTGAAAGAAGGTCATAGGTGGAGCTTAAGACCTAAAAGTATTTGATTTTATTCTGTAAATAGTGTTTGACGAAGATATTTTAGAGTAGAGTAGATATTTTTTTGCAAGAAGGTCATAGGTAGAGTGAAAGAAGGTCATAGGTGGAGCTTTAGACCTAAAAGTATTTGATTTTATTCTGTAAATAGTGTTTGACGAAGATATTTTAGAGTAGAGTAGATATTTTTTTGAAAGAAGGTCATAGGTAGAGTGAAAGAAGGTCATAAGTGAAGCTTAAGACCTAAAAGTCGGTACTCGCTGGTTTACGGTCTTGGAAAACTAAAACGATGCTTTATTTCGCTTCCCGTTTGTTTATAAAAAAAAGTGTTGGTACAAAAGTTGAAGAATATTAATAAAACTTTCATTTTATACTTTTTTCCTGTAGGACCCATAATGTAAAATAACAATCGTTCAAAAAAAAAATTTTTTTTACAACTTTATTGGAACTTACGGTTATTCAAATATGCATAAAAATGAAGAAAATAAATTTTCTTATGTAATTGCAAATAATTTATTTGTGTGTAGATACATCAAATATATATATATAAATATATATATTTATATATATATATATATATATATATATATATATATATATATATATATATATATATATATATATATATATATATATATATATATATATATATATATGATATATCTACACTCAAATAAATTTTATTTTAAATAAAGAAATTCAATAATACTCAATATATATATTTAAGCCCTTTGGTTATACCATAAATAAATTTTATAAACAAATTTGATGTTATAATATGCGAAATACGAGTACATTGAATCGATTTATAAATAAGTTTTTAAAAGTGACCCGTTAATATAGTGAATACAAATCTGAAAAAATTATAACTCACAAAATTACCAAATTTTCAGTTTAGTTTAACAAAAATTTTTATTATCTATATATATAAAAATCACTTTCTGTTCGTTAGTCTCGCTAAAACTCGAGAATGGCTGGGCCGATTTGGCTAATTTTGGTCTTGAAATATTCGTGAAAGCTCAGAGAAGGTTTAAACGGTGAGAAACATAAATAATAAGTAAAGGAAAATACATACTATAAACGACAATTTAATTTTCGAATACAAAATGTTCCTAGCTGTGAAACATATTTTGTCTTTTTTTTTTCTCACATGTTGCAAATCATCATTTCCATAGAAACCAAAATCTAATTTTAAAATTCAAAATAAAACTACTTTATCTCTTCTCACTAGCACTATGACGAACTGTCAACTATATAAAGTGTGCATTGTTCAAGTATTACCGGAATCATTCTTGGTTCAGGAGGTCCATATACCTTTCATCAAGTGTAAATTATCGGGTGAACGCGGTCCCGGGTGTACCCCAGCAAATACCAGGTAAATACCGGGTACATAAAATGTACCGGGTGCACACTAAATACCGGAAATCCGATAAGAAAAGATTTGAAATTCTTCCCCTAAGGGTAGAATTGCATCCGCGTGTAAACGATGTAATATCATTTATTAAAATGTGAAAAATAACACAGCAAACTGTAAACCGGGTGGGTATGCTTCAAAATATAAATTAATATCATAATTTATTCTGATTTGCCGCAGCTTCATTATTTAGTTATAGACAGTTGAGAATATGTTATTATATTTAGGAGATATTGATGTTGATTAGAAATAATTTATATGACAATTCAATGTTTACCCGGGTTAGCTATTCAAAATAGAATTTATTTATCTCTTCTTTTCTATATTAGTGGTTCTGGACTTCCTTTTACTATTTTTCATCAAGTATATGAGAACCACAGCACAATATACACGAATTGTGGGTGCACGAGGTACCGGGTGTCCCACATCAAACACGAGTGCATATATAAATATTTCGTGTCACGGGTATCCCACACCAAATAGTGGGTTACACATCAAATACCGGGCATCCCATAAGAAAAGATTTTCTGAAATTCTACCCCTAATGGGATGAAAAGCAGAGGCAAAGTTTGTATGGGACAACGGAATTTCTTCGTCCAATCTGCTTCAAATTTTGCATACAATCGATGTAATATCAATTGCCACCGAAATTCTTCCCCTAAGGGTGGAATTGCATTCGCATGTAAACGATGTAATATCATTTATTAAAATGTGAAAAATAACACAGCAACGCGTAAACCGGGTGGGTATGCTTTAAAATATATATTTATATCATTATTTATTCTAATTTGCCTTAGCTTTCAGTATTAAGAAATAGAGGAAAGTTGTTAAGAATATGTTATTATACTTAGAAAATGTAGAAGTTAATTAGAAATATGTGGCAAAACGACGTTTGCCGGGCCAGCTAGTTATAACATAAAATTTTTCCGTTTCTTGATAATTTATCAATAATATTTATTAGATTTTGAATCCTTGACTCAATCATACATTTTTAATGTTGTTCTCAGACGTTTCCCTTAAAGTAAAGTTAATTGCAAGTTCCCTGTTAAATTCAAATTGAAATATCTTCACATTTTCTTTCAACTTTTTAGAATGTGGACATCACCGCAAATTTATCATTTACTGCGTAAATGAATGTTTGGGGTTGTTCACAGAAGTAAGTTCTTCAAAAAAAAAAACAAAAAAATACAGTTGAATGTTTAAATATAATTTAAATTTAATTCATAAATGTGCCAAATTACACTATACATATACAATGTGTCCCATTCGAAATGTAACCACTCTGTGGCTAGAACGAACGAATGATTAAAATGATTATTAGAAGAGGTCATAGAAAAAAAATTCTTACCCTGGTTATTATTTTTAATTTAGATTATTAATTATTTTTTAATAGCCTTTATGATAATTTTACTAACAAATAAATAAATAACAAAAACATTATATATGCAAATGTTTTATATCTCTTACATAATCATTACAAAGAATTGGCATGCACGCAAATCTCTCAATCGAATTTATAACATTTATTTTATAAACTTTTTTTTAAAGATATTTGTAGAGAAAAGGAATAAATAAAATATATATTGTTTTAATTATTTACTTGTTTGTTTAATTTATTCCCTTTTCCTACAAATATCGATTTAAAAAAATTATTTAAGATAAATGCAATAAATTAGATTGTTTGCATATAAATAAAATTACCAACAAAGCCATTAAAAAATAATGAATGATCTAATTTTAAAATAATAATCTTGATAAGAAATATAAGAATTTATTTGTTTAATTAATTTATTCCCTTTTCCTACAAATATATATTAAAAAAAAAAAAAAAAAAAAAAAAATAAATAAATAAATATATATATATATATATATATATATATATATATATATATATATATATATATATATATATATATATATATATATATATATATATATATATATATATATATATAATAAACGTAATAAATTCGATTGATTGATTGATTTGTGTGAATGACAAATATTTGTAATGATTATGTAAGAGATATGAATGATCTAATTTAAAAATTTGCATATTCAATGTATTTTTCATTTTTTTAAATAATAAACTTATCATAGGTCATTAAAAATAATGAATGATGTAATTTAGAAATAATAATCTTGATAAGAAGGTTTAAAAAGTCTATGCAACATGTTTAAGCAAGGACGTTCACAAAGTTGAATAGATTTTGCTAATGAAATTTCTATTACAGATGATGGTTGAAACCGTTTTTATGATATAAATAAATGCTACTTATTTTCCAAAAATTATAGAGGTAAGGATTTGAATAATTTTTTTTTTTTTTTAAATCTCTGGGACTAAGTGTGTAACATATTTTGTTTTGATATATATTTTCATATAAGACAATATACAGAATATTTTCATAGCGTCATTTTTCGAATTCGTTGTCTTTAAAACTTTTAAAATTTAAGACAATCGTAACGTACGTTTCAAAATCGACCAGACTAAGAATCACATGTTAATAATCTTTAACACACAATTTTCCAAAAATTAGTACCGCAAATATGAAATAAAAATTCTACTTCTCTAGAAGACACTTCTGTGTATATGTATTTAAATTGAACATAACATTCCTAGAAAACTAATTTTCTTGGGAACGTCCTTAATTAAAATTTGAATACTCAATAAATCTTCTTTGTTTCAGAATTTTTTATTAAGACGTGTTTCATACATGTGTACAAATAAAGTTATAAATTATTTCTAAACAATTTTAATTTATATTCGTTATTTCTATTTCAAGTAATATGTACCTATTGCAGCGTGGTATAATTTGATGTTTTTTGTTTATGAATAATTTACAATGACGGCTTGTTTCTAGCCGCTATAATTTTGAAACCATGAAGAGTGTAGAACTCTTCATATGACACCCGACTCCAGAAATTTAAAATTGACTTATTCGCCATATTGTCTTTGTAATATGCTAAATTTTTGTACATGATATCCAACTATTAAAAATTGGTAAATCCATAGAAAATTTAATTTTTAGCTTAGAAAAATACTTTAAAAAAATACAAAATCCCGAGAGTGGAATCCTACAGTTGAAACGGTGTGTATGTGTATGTGAGAGAGAGAGAGAGAGAGAGAGAGAGAGAGAGGCAGATAGAGAGTGTGTGTATATACGTATTTGTTTATTTGGCATTTTTCGGCTCGATTATCTCGAAAAAGAGAATGACGGAATGATCGATATTGACATAATATTAAAATACTGAAAAAAACAAACTAAAATTCTCAACTTGATTATCTCGATTGATTAATAAAAATTTAAAAAATTAACAAACAAACTGAATTTGTTATTAATCTGGTGTACCAGACTTTGTAGGGCAGTTTAAACATTTTTCATAATTATTATTTAAAATAAAAATAAAATATATGTTTATATGAATCTGTGCAATAAAGCTTATATAATATTATACTACTTAATTACATCTTTATGAAATCAATTATATTTTAGTTGAAGCATAATAACTATATTAAAAAAAAAGGTTTTGTTTTTTAACTGAAAGCTTATTTTTGTGATGACATGGAATATAACTTCAATTTGATGAAAGTACATAACATACTTGTGGCCTAATACATAATACACCAGCAAAAATAAGTTAAACGTAGTCACATTAAATAAATTGTCGTGTCATGTATATAAAGAAAGGATGTCCCATTTAATAACTTAAACATAAGATAAGTTTTAAAATTAGAATTACATAAAATTATAATTTCAGTAGACACACATTTAACTGAATGCGTACTAATCCTCGAAAGAACTTAGATTTTTTTTTTTTACTCTATTGAAACTGCATCTACATTCATTATCTACGCTAGTTGAAAAGATTTTAAGAAAGTTTTTTCCGATTGTTTATACTTCGACTTAAAAAAAAGCCCAGTTTGCAGGTTATAAAATACCCTAAAAACCGATTATTTTGTTTTGCTGTAAGCATTTTCATTTTTATAATTATTTAATCATTAATTTTTATTTTTTTCCGTTTTCTTTCGATAGACTATATTACTATTTTCGAAAAAGAGCATATTTTATCGTAATTGAAGTCTACATGATCTTCACTGAAGCTAATCGAATATGTCCCTATCTTTGACAAATTTGAATCACTTATACAGAAAAATATACGAAGCTACAATAGGGCAAATAAAAACAATATTTTATTTCAATTAATATAATTACATTTGCTAAAGAGATTTAAAATTAGTATGCAATTCTATATTTCTCAAAAGATGTGAGTTGATCAATAAAATACGAATTTCCTGTATTTTCTATTTAAATAAATCTCAACGCATCGGATGGGACACCCTTTAAATATAAAGTAGCTTGGTTATATCGAGATTGTGCCGTCGCCATGGTGATAAAGAGTTTTTTTGCCTCCATAATATATATCTATCTATCTGTATAAGTTACATTCAATCCGTACTGTAACTATTCTACATACTCTTTTATTTTTATCATTTTTATTTTTATTTTTTCATTTTTCTTCTTCCACTTTATTCATGATATATTCCAACAGGTTTCCCACGAGAGTAAGTACCTACTACAAATAGAATGAATGAATATATATTGTAGGAAATAATGCTATGTTTTTAATTTTATCCTTTAATTTATTTTTTGTTGTTCAATACTTATTTTATCGTCTCAATATGGTCAAATAGTTTATTCAATTCGTTTGACATTTTTCATTTCTTTGGAGATGTTTGCATTTGGATGTACGGTTTTGGTCGATACGTACAAAAGCATTGATTTTTGCACTTCCTGTTTGTTAACTTTTTAATCTAAATTGTCAGAACTTGGGTCCGATACAATTTTAAATATCAAAAATTAAAATCATTTTATTACAGAAAAAAGGAAATAATTAAATAACAACTTAAGATGGCAACCAACTGTGTTAAGTGGTTAATATCCGAAGTATGGTTAATTATTAATATTTGTACTATTTTTAATCATTATTATATACATGAATTTCATACATTTCGTTTGATATTTATAGCTAACATTGTGGCAGATCTCAATAGTTTACGTTTCATTTAATAACGAAAATCTAACCAACATAGATTAATGTTTGCCCTAATACATTGGCGTAAAGCATTGTTTCTACATAACGTACCACTAACATGTCTTAAGCAAGTCTGTCCTAACCCGTATCAGTTTGTTGTCACAGTTAACGCGAACGCTCGATTGATTCATATCCGGTTAAATAAGGTTTTACTGTAATATTTTAAACAGATGCAAAGAATTGATGATTAAAAAAATTTATTTGTTTATTAAAATGAAATAATTAAAAGAATTAATGAACTCTCTGTCAAAAGTTCAATAAATTTATTGATTGGCAGATCATTTGATAAATACAAACAGACGTACATTATAAATAATGGTCCCTACAAATAGAATTGAATTGGCGGCAAAGTTGAGGAATATACATTTGACTGATCATCCGTATAACCGTATTAAAATTTCAGCAGCTTAGTATATTATAGATAACAGTTTTTATGCGTCATGTATAAATAATACGCAATATTTAACAAATCGACTGTTTTACTTCTTTCATATTTAGTAAGAATACAGATTTTACTATTTTGCTTATAAAATATTGCAATTAATATGTAACTTCTGTTAAATAATATTAAGCAAAATGTGACAGTTCATTCCGGGAACGTTCATAATAGTATATTTAGTATTGATGATTTTTATTTTTATTTCAAAAGCTGAAAAAAACTACACAAAAGAAATGAACATTTTAATTTTATATATTTCTACCATCTGTAATGTGCATAGTATGTGGAAGGGACTTCTTAATTAGTTGATGCGCTGAGTATGTAAAATTTGTAATAAAACATTCACATTCTAGATAATATTAGAGCAGAAGGAATCGGCGCACGAGTACCAAAAACTATTCCACCTCAATTTTTTTATGCGATCCTCTTCAAATTGCCCTCCTAATGATATAAATGCATGTTGCCATGGGGCAACCCGGTGCCATATTGTTTAAACCGAAATTGTTTAAACAATTGCAAGGCATTGTTATTTTTCAACCGGACAAATTTTTTTTATATTCTTTATTGAAATACCAATAAAAAGGGTCCTATGACTTTTAACGATAAAGTTAATATTTTTAAAGATATGAATTTTTAAAGGTTCGAAAAATCTCAAATTTGGGTACTTTCAACCCATGAAAAATATATTTAAAAAAAAACATAATGTCTAAGTAATATTTTTTTTTAATTCTCTATACAATTGTTAATAATATTGTAAAAAGAGATTTTAAAAAATTTCATTGTTTATACCTTTTTTTAATTGTTAATAAATATGCGTCGCTTACCTTTAAGTATCGCTGTCTCTCTCTGACTCATTGGTTTATAGTTAAAAATATTTATTAATATTTAACAAATCATTTATTAGAGACCACTTTTTAGTCCTTAATAAATATTTCTTAGTACTTAAAGTGATTTGTTTGTATTTAATAAATCTGATATTCATTTATTAAATATTAATAAATCTTTTTAAATACTAAGAAATATTTATTAAGGACTAAAAAGTGGTCTCTAACAAAAATATATATAAATTTTTTTAACTATAAACCAATGAGTCAGAGAGAGACAGCGATATTTAAAAAACCATGAGTCAGAGAGAGACAGTGATACTTAAAGGTAAGCGACGCATACTTATTAACAATTAAAAAAAGGTATAAACAATGAAATTTTTTAAAATCTCTTTTTACAATATTATTAACAATTGTATAGAGAATTAAAAAAAAAAATATTACTTAGACATTATGTTTTTTTTAAATATATTTTTCATGGGTTGAAAGTACCCAAATTTGAGATTTTTCGAACCTTTAAAAATTCATATCTTTAAAAATATTAACTTTATCGTTAAAAGTCATAGGACCCTTTTTATTGGTATTTCAATAAAGAATATTAAAAAAATTTGTCCGGTTGAAAAATAACAATGCCTTGCAATTGTTTAAACAATTTCGGTTTAAACAATATGGCACCGGGTTGCGCCATGGCAACATGCATTTATATCATTAGGAGGGCAATTTGAAGAGGATCGCATAAAAAAATTGAGGTGGAATAGTTTTTGGTACTCGTGCGCCGATTCCTTCTGCTCTATATAATTATTTGTTCAATTGTTTGCATGTAAATAGCAAATATAAAAAAAAAAAAAATATTGAATAATTACACAAAAAGATATTTAATTGAAGTTATTGTGTTGAAAATTTTAAGAATGATTGGAGAAATTGCATTAGTAATTATTTTGAATTGCAAATATAATAAATTTAAATTTATCAATAAATTTTGAGAAATTTTCTATGTTAAATCATACACCATTCACACAGCTATATACCATTTGATTAATAAACTAATATTTCGCAACAATTAAATCGAAAGAAAACATTTTGATGAACGGTGTTCATACAACTACTTTAGAATATTTTTAAAAACACTGAAAATTTTTTAAATATTTCTATTATCAAAGAATTCTTCTTCCGACAATTTAATTCTCCTTTACTTGTTTAAGTAAATTCAATGGGTTTTTAAGTTTACAAATTGCTCATTAACAATTCATCCTTAAATTAAGCGTTAGAAGTCGCTAAGAGGATTTAGTTTATTTCAGAGGTATTTAAAACTAGAATAATAATTTTAAAGTAAAATTATTGCAAATTAAAATCATTTTAAAGTAACAATATATAAACGTAGGATCTTTTTAGGTACATTCCATTAAAAATATTTATCTTCAAAAGAAATAAGTGCTATAAAAATATATCAAAAACAGTAAGAAAAATTTAAGGATATTGTGGTAAAAACTAAAATAAATGCAATCCTTTATAGTTTTTCATTAAAAATATTCAAAAGAAATAAATATTTAAAAATATATCAAAAATATATATAGTAAGTAAAATTTTAGGATATTGTGGTAAAACTAAAAAAATTCAATTTTTTATAGTTTTTCATTCCTATCTTATCATTAACAAATTTACAGTATAATGCATTTTTTCAGTTTTAATAATTTTTCAGTTTTTAAAATTTTGTTGAATAAAGTATGTGACATTATATCAATTTATCATCTAATTAAAAGATACGGTCCAATTAAGAAATTTAACAAATACTTAATTATAATTCTAGGTTAATTTAATTATAATGAAAACTTAATATCAAATATGAGAAGTTAATTTTATATTGATAGATAATAATATTTTATAATAATGTTGATAGTATTCACATTCAAGCCTCCTACGCCACACTATACCAATTTATAATCACATTTCATATGCGTTCTATGTAGAAATGAAATCATTTCAATACGTTCAACATAAAATTGATTCACAAATCTAATCCTAAAATTATATCGTATTAACATTTCATTTTATAAATTTTGTGATCTTGAATTAAACGTAAAATGAAAAACTTTCAACAACAAAAATTATATTCAGAATTAATTTTTTACGACTTTTTTAAAAGAATAAACTAGTACTAACATCAAAAAAGAAAAATTTATGTGGTACATAATGCTACGCTTCGGGTACAATTTACACGCTTTCTATGAAGTAAATAATGGGTGCAAACTTCACATAAAAAATATTATTCTCATAATTTAATATTATCAAATAAAACTAGTAGCATTAATTATTGATAATAATTGAATAGCTTAAATTTGAATCTTAAATTCTAAACAACTATGGCAACTATGGCAACAGACTTGATACTATTTAACATTCAAGTCACACAACAAAAGGTGATGAGTGTATGTTGTGCTCTCAACAATCTCTAATACTACCAATGTTTGATAGCTCAATCGATAGGTCTTGAGATACTGAATGTTCTTAGACCAAAACGAAACAGAACAGAGGATATCTAACTTTGAATGTTGGCACCATTCTCTCATCCATCTCATCCATTTTGAGTGTTAAATAACTCAAATGAAATATCTTGGATGCTCTTAAACCAGCCCTCTATATATTCATTAGAAATGAAGATATTGGGATACAAGACTGTCACAATACTTGGAAAAAGAAATACCCTGTAAGAACCTGAGAAAGGCAAAAGATAGATGTAATGCAATCCTCGCCCAATGCTTCATCTGGACTATATATAATAACTTTTATTAAAAAAGAAATTATGCAAGACGGCTAGATAGAACGGCCGGGTGGAACGGTTTTCATTAATTTTTGTAATACATATGGAATATCATAGAAAGTGGCACTCGTTTAATAGTTATTGAAATATCTTGGGGTTTCGGGGATGTCTTTTTGGTCATTTTATGTATTTTTTTTTTAAACTCCAGCACAAATTAATACTGAATTTACCAAGAACTAATAACAGTATCTTGGTTAATGCGAGTAATTTGCTTTTGGCAAAATATAATTATTTATATTATTCATAGCATTAATACAATTAATGTAAATAAACCAGTTTTATTATAAATAAAATAACTTAATATAATAATATTCTAATTAAATACTGTTATACCACGCTTGAATAGATTATTTTAAATATCAACATTCAATTATGAATAATGAAGAAAATAATCATTTCAAAATAATTGATTGATTTATATGAAGGAAAATAATTGCGCTTGGCATTGTTTTAGTATGAAATATGCATTATATTTTTATAAATTAATGGTAATTATGGAGCTATTTTAAAATAAATAATATTGATATATTTTAAATGTACATTTCTATAGTTAAAAAAAATTATTACTGTATGAATTTGATATTATGCCAGTTATACGGTAATCCTAATAGGTTCTCTACCAATAAATAGGGTAAATATTTATCTCTTCATAGAAAAAATTTATAAAATTGGATATAAATACAAAATAGAAATTCAGTATGGGGGCATCATCACCTATATATGTTACTGTGTCAACAATAAAATGCTTTTAAGTGGAAAAACAAAATTAATTTATTTAAAATATTTTAACATTAAATAGATTTCTTCAAATTTGAACTCGAAATAATAAATGACAAGTGGAATTGGCAACAAACAGTGTAAATTGTTTAAATACTCGACGTATAGTTCAGTATTAATGTTTTAACTATTTTTTATGATTAAAAATAACAAGTGGAAATAACAACAAACAGCGTTAATTCTTTAAATACTCAGCGTATAATTGAGTATTGATGTTTTAACTATTTATTAATGATATTAATAAAATATCCTAAATATGCACTCCATCCATACTGGTGTAAGTACATAAAAAATAATAAAATATATAAAACAAATATTTTTGTTTTTTTAATTTTTTATAGTTCAAAAGTTGAACGTTCCCGAACTTTATGTACTATCCCTTTTCGTTTTTTAGTTATCTTGAAAATAAATGAACATGCGGAAATCGACTAATTACGTAATTCTATGAACACCTATACCAAAATTTAGTATGTCGCTTCAATATTGTTTAGCCTTAAAAACTTTACACTAAAATTAATATGACTTATACATGATAAAATTTCGTTGTTAAAATATTCCAAAATTCATCGATTTCCAGAAATAAAAACGCAGTAGAACATTTGGATCGTCAACCAAAGCGGACGTTAGAAAGTTAATTTTTAAATATGAATATTCATTCTTATATCAATTTTAAATTTAATTTTATTATGTTTAAAAGTCAATAGATAGTTTGCAACATATCATATCTTTGATTATTTTAATTTTTTATTCTAAAATCTATATCTATTATTATTTAAGTATTTTTGTAGCAGTTCATAAATTTTATTTGAACTTTGCGGGATGCTCCATTATATATAGATACTTTTAAACAAATCGTTCTTATTTTTAGAGTGAATTGTGTATATTATAAGATTTATGATCCCAGTAACACAAACATAAATACTAAATTTTCAATTTTACGTATGAAAATGACCAAAACGAATAATTAAGATGGACATTGAAATATTCTCAAAGTTTTGCCACTCCGTCATGTATACAAAATAAGATTAAAATAAAATATTAAAATAAAATTTTCTTAAGATAATCCAATTCACTCGGGATAATAGTACTAATATCAAATATTTTCGATTTAAAAGCAAGACACGAGAAAATAAATTATTATTTGATTTTAAATAAATTAACAAAAAGATAAAAAGCAGTCGTTTTATGTAAAAAATTGTTTTGTATTCAAAATTTAATCGGAACAAGTTTTCTTTAATTATATTATTGAGAGATGCAATTCTAAAAACTATTACGAAAATTTATAATAGAGCAAAACACATTTTGTATAGCCGGGCAAAAATACAATAGGCACATTGGTACGAGTGACATTTTGTATTTGAAAATTAGTGAGTAATAATATGACAGAAAATATAGTATAAAAAATATATATAAATAAAAAAATTATATCAAAGTATAATCATGACAGAAAAGCTGTCAGAATTTTTAATCTAATGAATACTTACATTAAAATTGATAACTATTAAATTACTCTGAGATTGTGTTACAAGAATGTAATATTCATTAAATAATTTTTACAATTATGTAATTATTGTAAAATGGAAAGTTTTACTTCATTTATATAATTTTCTCTAAAAACTTTCGGAAGGAAAATGAAAATATAAATTTTTGTAATTTTTAATTTTATAATAAATAGCCCACTTGCGTAACACGCCCAACTCTATCAACATTTTTCTTTGGTATTTTAAGATGCTTAAGTAAATTTTCAGAAGTAAGTGTAAAATATTGTTATAAAAATGTTTATACACAAATAAAAAAATCTTCATTTAGAAGCAACAAATTTTTAATTGTTTATAAACATAAAAGGTTATTTTTGGTGCAGATGATTTTGTTTTACTTAAAACCAACTTTATTTCATTGTGTTTTTTATTTTTTCAATTTATAAATCAATTAGATAAAAAAACTTACCTTCTAAACTTTGATCGTATCCTTTTGTGAAAAATAACATTGCTTTTGCTGCACGTTCAGGTGTTTTTAATAAACCTTGACGTTCGGGATCTTCACCAAGTGAGCTTAATAATAATTTGTATGATCGTGACATTTCAGGTAGTAGCGCTTCTCTGGTTGGTGGTCGGTGATCTAATTCCAAATCGTGGTGGAATGTGCAATTTTCATGACCTAGAAATAAATATATTTAATTAGAAAAAATTTTATAAATTTTAGACTGGAGTTTGAAAATACAGTCTCCGAATGAAATGAAATTTATTTATAATATAAGGGGTCCTTAATTATTCCAGTCACATAAGTCATGTTATCTCGTAGTTAACCGAGTAAATGATTCCACAATTTTTAAAACAAACCGAAATATATTTTTTAAAGATAGACTGATTATTTTTAAAACTAAAACTCGGCAGAGCCAGATAAATATGAATGAATGAATGCCTTCAATATTAGAGGCAACGTCTGTAAATGTAATCATAAACGAATATGAAGCCCAAATAAAATAAATAACAAATAAATAAAATAGAAATAAAATAATTACTAATATTTTAAATGCTTTGAAAGTTATCTAATTGATAAAAGCCGATACTAGTAAAACAATTAGTTTGTGTCTCATAGAGAAAAACTCTGCTTGAATGTGAAAATATGCAAAATATTATGAAATGCATTTTACAGTAGCTCTAAAAACATATAGTCGATGTTTGAAAAAAATAATATTTATTAGAAAAATATTTAAAGTAAGTAAAGATACCAAGTAACAGAGTTGATTGTTTAGATAGTCGACAAATGATTAAATAACATTGCTTAGACTATTTTTAATTAGCATTCATAAAATACTATAAATATTCAGTCTATACAGTTTTATATACTTGTATAATAAGTATTACAATTACCAAAATGTGATAATGAGCTTAAACTAAGGCGAATATTTACATTTTACGAAAAATTCTTCAAACAAAAGTTGTTTGTTTCAGGCATAAACATTTTTAGTACCTGAATATTTCTTCTGTCTTTTAATGTTTAACAGTTGGGTCAAGAATCCATGAAACCCAATGGATATATTCTGCGTATTCACGACCTTAAACCCACTTTTTATGTTTAGAATACGTCACCAAAATGTCAGCTCGTTATCTCTTTTTGTTTTTGAGTTGACAGATAGACAACCGGGAAAACACTAATTAGGTGTTTCGATGAACTACACCAAAATTTTGTTTGTGCGGACAATATTTACTAGCTTTACAAAGTTTGGACTAAAATTAATATACTTTGACACATATTATGTATGTCGAGTATAAAAATTAAAGATAACAATAAGACAGCAATAAGACAACTAGAGCGCAAAATGTGATCTAAGAAATTCTGGAGGTTAAGAACTGCAGTAGATAAGTAAGATAAGCGAACAAGAACGTATTTATTGAATCTGATTTTGTTATAGTAGGTATGAGAATATACAAGTAATATTTAACTTACCATAATTTGCATAAAACACAAAAATATTAATGTTTTTTAATGGTTTATTCATCTATTCTAAATAAATGTGTATTGTGTTAAAGGTCATTTGATTATAGTCATAAAAATCAAATTTATATTTAATAAGTAATTAAATAAGATAAATAGTTTAGTAAACAAGTAGTTAATTAACACTACTGTAATAAATTATGTGTTATGTAAACCATACATTATGAACGAAACGATGGCAACGAAATATTGACGTGTTCAATAAATTATTGAGACAATGACGTTGTTGTCGTAAAGAGTTATCAAATAAAAATAAAAATGAAAAAGATGTGGATCAATCAAGCAATGTCATATCGCATAAAAGAAAACAGTTTTAGTCGATGGATTTCAATGTTCGAGGGATTTTATAATCCCCCTTATACTACTAAATAAAGTTTTACCATTTATAATTTTCTGCTTATTAATTGAAAAAAAAAATCAAAAGTTTAAGCTATTTAATCGAATTAAAAATCATTTAGTAGAGAATTTTAAGAACTATAGACATGTACATCTAAAATAAAATTTCTTTGAATCCTTAATTTGCGAGAAAAAAAAAACTATATTTGAGGAAATTAATTAACTTAATAGAATTCTTTTCTATACCGTTGACTTCAAAAAGGTTCATCTTTAATGATACATTTTAGGCATTTAGATAAAATAAACATGTTTTAAGCTATACCTATTACCTAAACACATATTTTTAAGCTACAAGATTCAGTAAACGGGTTTTACAGCTAACAACATCAACAACAACTCTTTTTGATGACTTTTAATGTACTTTTGAGAGTCAGTCAATTTTCTCCAAATTATGTGTCGTTTTTGTGTTATTCAACGTAAAATAGTTTAAATAATATTGAAATACTACTATATTCAATTTAAACTAAATGTCATTTTCGACGAGTTATAATTTGTTTAATATTGCATTCAATATTTTTCATACATATCAACGTTTTGCAAACTCCAACTGTTAAAATAATTCGGCCATAGTATCCGAAACTTCTGAACATATATTTAAATATTTGGTAAATAAAATAGGATGTCCGGTAATTCTAACCAAAAGCAGAATACCAAGCTTGGTGAAGTTGGATAAAGCGTGCGATAACTATAAATTTATAATAGCATTAGAGCAAATAAAAAAGAATGACGCTTAAACTATAACTTGCAAATAAACGAAATATTCAATTGGGATGATATAGTAAAGTTCAAAATGTCTGAAAAAATAAGATAGTTTTGCAAAGTACTGAGGACTATAAAATAGACAAAAACAAAATCATAATTGTGAAGGTCAAAAAAACCTACAACTGATGGAAGTGAGAACATGAAAAATTACTATGAACAACTGAGTTTAATAATAATATTAACAGTTAATAATAATCCTGTATTAAATTTGAAATTATAAATTTATTTATCAACTCCACCCATAGTTTCTTCATTCACAAGAATCTCACCTACTTTCCCTATATATTTCCAAAATAAAAGATGGTGACTTGTTTTAATGAAAATTTCTTTAAAAAAATATACGTTCAACAGCCTACTGACATCAAGTAATTTGAAATCGGATTGCTTTTAAGCACTAAACATGTAAACAATGAGTAGTAAGTAAGAGTAATAAAGTCATATGTTTACAAATTTTCATACTAATTTTTAGAAGTCAGATCTACACATTTAAATAAATATATATATTTTGATTGAAAAAACCAGGTTTAAAAATAATTTCTAAATCCAAAATAACTAAATGAGCTGTCAATTCAAGATGGCTGTTAAAGCATTTACCTGGTGTGGTCGTAGTTCTTGGTGTTCTAGGTGTTCCAGCTACTTCAATTTCTTCATCATCTATATTTTCCGACCAACTTACTTTACGATTTGAAGATAATGGTGGTAATTTTTTAGCAACATTTCGTCTTTCACAAATTCCATTTGCTGTTCCGTTAGTAGCTACAGTTGTCGTTGTATCACCATTCATGTTTTATAGCTATTTTGAAATAAATTTTTTTGCTTGTTTCAAATTGTCTTAGTTTTCTAAATTTTAATTAAGTGAAATTTTTATGCAATGTTTGTATCATATAAATTTTAATTATTTTGTCAACTTATAAATTATAATATACATTACAGAATGCATTGACTTCGTTTGCCTGTAAATTTTACGAGGCAGAAAGTATGTCCCTTATTTCTTACATTTCAGAATTCTGGTTTGCCTCTACTTACAGTAATATTTGCTTGTTTGTTTGTAATGTTTGGAATAACTGAACCGATACTAACCTAACCCAATTTTTTCAAGTACTCATAGGTCGCATTTTAAAATAAATTTAAAATAAAATAAAGATTCTCACAGAGATTAAAAATTTAACTGTAAACATTATTCTATTTTAATTATAAAAAATGTGTTAATTTGGTATTGATTTCGGTTTTCATATTTTAAAATAAATTGGGCTCGATTTCCTTTCTCAACAAATTTATGAAAAGTGTTTTAATTTCGATCAATTAAAATATAGTAGATGGAAACTGAGAAAGTAATTGCATTTTTTTTAAATATTTGTTTATTTAAATTTAAAAATTATCAAAATATTTCAAAATGAATGAATGTCCTAGAGACTACATGTCAAAACTCAATCAAATTCTATTAATATATGACAGGTAAGCCACATACTGTTATAATTAGTCCTTGTGTATAAAATTGTTCTACTTTATAAATACCTATATATATATATATAAATTATTTATTGAGGAACTCAATTTCCTGATTTTAAACCCAAGAAGGCCACTGAGAGACAGGCGGAGAGACAGAGAGTCTGGTGATAAATCTGGTCAAATAGAGTTATACCTAATTATAAGTAACAATTCAATTGATACAGGTTAACTTTATTTTTGCATTGTTATTCTCAGTTTATTAAATTTGATAATGTTATCAAATTTAATAAATTCCACATACACTATATTGTAATAACACGTTCATTCTTATAAACAATGTTTTTATTATATTATAATTTCATACAGAAAAAAATAAACTTTCAAGTTGAAATCTTATTTTTATAATCGACATACCGTGAAACTTGAATAAGTGAGAACTGGATAAACGAAAAAACTCTTTAAGCAAGAGTAATTTCCTGGTCATTTTTTACCTCTAAAACCTCGAATTATGTGAGAAATAAAAACTTATATAAGTGACAGTCGTAAGCCCTCGACATTTACGTGCATACGTACATTTATTTAAAAATTGCATATAAGCTGTATAATTTATTTAACCTCTATAAGTATAATTTATTTAACCTCTATAAATTCGACCCATTTCATTATGTCCCTCCGTCTGTCTGCCTATTCGACATTATAATAACAGAAAAACGAAAATAGATAGCGAGTTGGCATTTTGGTTGTATATGACCAAAACCATTAATTTAGTCAAATGGATTCATGGACAGCTTTCATACCATAAGAGATAGATAATAAAACTTCAAATACAAAAAATATTATTTTGTTGGAAAAAAATAACTTGTGTTTAAAACATTTTTTCAACTGTTTAAATTCAAAAGAATTTCAATTCAAATTAAGCTAATAATTACATCCCAAAATTTTAATATATATTACTACATAACAAATTCTTATAACATGTATGGGCAGCTGCTTTACATTATTTTATGGACGCTAATGGAAATTAAAAATAAATTACTTTTTCTTTGTGACATAAATAGGTGGAAGTATATCAAAGCTTCAAACGCTGACGTTTTTAAAGAATTGAAATGTTTTATAGCTGTGTCTGATCGATATAAGCTTTGTTATAAAATCGAGAAAAATTATTAAATTCCCAATGGAAAATTCTTGTAATAGGGCCGAGTTTATAATTCTCCAATTTTGATATATATTTACGTTTCAAGGTTCCTAAAACCCAAAATCAACGTTCTGTGGAGATGCCTGAAGTTTGTTCGTAAGTGTGTTTATACGTCCGGTTTGTTTTTTGAGCCGATTATATCAAGAACGAATAATGATATTGACACGGTACCACTTTTATTCGATACCCAATTATATAATTTGAAATACTTTTCAGCAATTCTGTACTGCCATTTTTTCTTGAGAATAAAAAAAAAAACTAAAAAAAGACCCATATTAGTAATAGTAAACAATTTATTATTTTTATTATTTTCATTGGGAAGTTCGTCGTATAGACCTTGTGGGTCGCACCTAGATCACTTATTTAAATAAGGATTATTAATTAAATGAATGTATGTAGAAATATTTATTGTATAAAGTATTTAAAAATGATTATTATTTATTAATAATCCTTGATTATGTCAAAAATAAAATAATATTATAATCTTATTATGATTATTTTTAAACTTATAAATAAAAATACAAAAACAAAAACATGTGGACACTAATCAAACAATTGCAGTCTGTTTTCATACGATAAAAAAGTCATTATCATGCAAAAGTATCCAATCTAACAAGTAGTTTGGATGCAAAAAATGGCTGTTTTTCTTAAAGAATCAACTAGTTTTAAGTTACGTGTGTACGTCGAGCAAAATTGGTCCCAAGTTTCTCTATCGAAATAATCGAAACGTCAGAGAGAAACAGGCAAATAGTATAAAAATGGCGTACCAGCGATGTAAATAATTATTTTGTTTTTAAATCAAAAACTTAATTCGAAAATATACGAAATATTCTTGATAGGTTAGTCATTAATTTAAAAAAATCTCGTTATAATTAAAATCTCGTGATTAAGGAAGTTATTGTTTTCATGTAAATTTTCAAAATCGAAATTTGTCTGATAATTGCACGTTTGGATATTTCGACACTGTTTTCGAAAAAAGGGTCTTTAGGTATGTGTTTTGGTGGTTTTAGTTAAATGTAAAGTTCCTAACGTAACTTTCACCCTCAAAGAATATATATATTTTTTTTTTTGCAATATTTCCAACAAAATATTTCGATAAATCTTTAATGAAAGATATCCAGTATAGTTTTTTCTTAAATTGTCTAGTTTTGGAAGTAAGTCGAATTGAAGCTACTAATATCACATAATATAGTTTTTCGTTAATAACTCAAAATTAAATTTATGTATAAGTATTATCTTTTAGTAATTCATTAAAATAAAAGCTAGATATTTCAATTGATTTTTTACAAGTTTAGTTTATACTCGACATTCCTATATGAAATATATAAAAATAATAGAGGAGTATATTAAATTTAGCCTGAGGTTTGTAACGCTATTTAATGTCATTTTAAGTCCATTTTCGTATTTCTACCCATCCGCCATTAAGATAACAATAAAAGATAGCGATCTAAAATTTTAATTGCGTATTCTCCACAAAAAAATTTAGAAAATGTCCAAAATCAGTCAATTATTTAAAACCAATGGATACATGACCAAAAAATTTTAAGCATAAGATATATAAGAAAATCCATAGAAGGTAAATGTTCCTTGTTTTTAAAAAACATATAACTTAAATTTAAATAAAATTAAATTCCACCCTGTGTTAGTAGATCCCAACACAGGGTTAGGAACCTGGCTGATCGTAGTCTATCGTGAATAAAAGTGCACCAAAAGTTTACTTTTAATATTGATAACAGAAATTTTATTGATAATACTGTAATATTTGCAAATATTTGGTCTAAATCTTTTCACCTCCAATCAGAGAAATATTATCCACCCAAAAATTATTTCAAAATCAATTGGTTCCAAAAGTATCAGTTTTTTACGAGGAAAATTTTTTTATTTTATTGATTTTCGGAACGCAATAATTTGAGGCAACTTTTTGAAATCTATATACATTCAAAAAGTAAAACTTTTTAAAAATTCTTGAGAGTCATGAGACACGAAACTCGTAACCCCGTTTACCCGACGCATTTGTTTTTAAATTTTAAATTATTTTTGTTTACTGTCCGATAGTATTGCTATTTTTTGTGTAAGAGTGCAATTAATTAAACAAATTTTACGATTAATTAATAATTTGATAATATTTATCAAATTCTATAGTAAGAAAATTTTACACACAAAAAAAAAATTAAATAAATAATTTTTTTGCCAATTTTATCACATTAGTTCGTTAGCATTTACTCACCATCACTTTGGACTGTTTACAATTATTAAGATGAAGCTATAGAGCTAAACTGTTTCGAATAAGATTTTGCCCAGGACGGAATCAATTTATTTAATTAAGAATTTCTCGAATTAAAAAATATTTGCACGGTATTTAGAAATATTTTTAACACCCAGCCTACTTGATATCCAAAAAAATTAAAATTATTTCCAGTTTATAAAACAAAATTAAAAAACAAATATTATTATAGTTTTTAGAGAAAAACATTGCGATCGAAAAAGTTATTACATATTTAAAAAAACCAAACATTGCATAATAATTTTCAAACTTATTAAATTATTTCAAAATACAAAAACTTACATTTTATTTAATTGTTGTTATAAAATTTAAAATATTTCGATTGTTGATGTTTCGTTTTCGAAGAGAGAAAGTAAAATAATAATATATTTATACTAAAAGTAGCTGTAGTAACTAAAACACAACACGCGTTCACAATACTGATGCTAAATGTAAACTGAAGTGAGTACAGTGTTGATATCAACGTTTATACGTGACAAGAAAGTTGAATTATGCTACACAAGGAAAAAAACCCTCTTTATATAAAATTTATTGGTGGTCTACTAAAGATTATTACACACGAATCATATTTTATTAATTAGGTGCTTTATTAAAAACAAAATTTATATTTTCTTTGTAAATGATAATTTTTATCTATCAACCATGTCGAAGATCAATAGTGATTGATGTGCCTGCAACTTTGTTTGCGACCAAACTTTCAGACTACATATTCACGGATCTCAACAATATATTGGTATAAATATTGAAACACAATTGGTATACATTTCGTGTCTATCTGTCTGTCAATCTGTCTGGCGGTCTGTCGGTGATTCTGTATGTATGATTAAATCACTAAAAAGAACGGGGGAAGCATCAAAAACACTGAATGGATTTATTAATGTTTGGTAAATATTAGTTGAGATAAAAGTTTTTATGATTTCTCCATTTTTCAAAAATCTTTCGTATCAAATGCCAATACCAATTGCCTATACAGCATACCTATGCTCTTTTTTTCACCTAAGTGTCAAAATCTCGTGAATCGTTCATCCAATTGTGTGAATATTCACAAATAAACAAAAAATGCGACACTGGAATTTTTATACCAATTTAAAAACATCAAATACCTGATTGTTTTGTTGATTTTTTTTATCAAAATTAATTGTGTTTACCAATCTAAAACATGCGTTTTAAACTGTAAAAATTATAAAATATACCATAAAATTAGTAATAATTTTAAATAAACTTAGAAGATGTATATCGTCGCGATTTTCTTATTTGAGTATACATTCGTATTATTGGTTCAATAGATATAATTTTATTTTGTGAAAATGTATTTTTCATCCCTTGTCCAAATTTTAGCGCAATATGTGATACCGTTCCGAACATAGCTATTTGAGTTAACAAAATCATACATGAATTTATTGATTTTTTATTTTACTTGGATGTGATTAGACTTTTTGTTTCTATCACTATCAATTTATGAATTGCGATCGATGTACTCTTAATTAAACAAAACCTATGTTTTGTGAAAAATCTTACAAAACATGTAGAGTTAAGAGCTAATATTTGCGATATAAATAACAACATTAAATATAAATAAATAAATATTAATTGTGGGGTTTAACCTCCGTTTTTGACACATACAAAACTACAACAGAGGCCACCTTCACCATTATTAATAATATATTATTTTTAGTTTGAGTATTTAGACGAGGCGGTTCCGAGTTGGAATCTAGACAGGGGCAATCTGGTAATTTAGCAATAATGGGACCGATAATTCTACCCACATCAACAAATGATTTGCTTACTGCTTTATGAAAAAAAAATCTTTAAAAAATCAAAAAACCATCTGCAAAAAAGAAAATTTAACTAAAACACTCAAACGGCCTAAGTAGGATTCAGGATAGAAAACATATTACAATTTCAGGATAAAAAATTTATTAAAATAAACTATAAACAAAATGAACTCCACTTCGGATTAACAGACTATATTATTTTAATTTGAAATTTCGGTTTGTATTTCAAAATTGAGTTCCGCCAGCTACTAAATTTAATGTGGGTATTTAACTTAGGATTTCATCTTATAAAATAGTTTGTAAACCAAAGTAGAGTTTACTTTGTTTATAGTTTATTTTAATTTTTTTCTATTCCCAATATTGTATCGGCCGTTTCAGAGTACTAATTTTAAATTTTCATTTTTTCCAATCGTTTTTTTGATTTTTGAACACTCTTTAAAACAAAATACATTGGCTTAAAATTCACTTCGGTTAAAATACTCGTTTTTAAGACGAATATAACGATATCGTATCATACACACGCGAAAAAATACAACGTTTCTACACAGTCGATAAAAATATTTTAGAAGTCACTAATTAATCTGATATACCAAAAAAGTCGAACAATAAACAGAAATTATTTTAAGAAATCATAATTTATAACTGAAATAACTGATACATGAAAATGCATCAAACTAAAAAACCATTTTAAATATATTTCAAAGCAATCAAATAATAAGTACAATTTATACGAAAAAAATATTGAATACTCAAATTGATTATTTTCAATGAACATTTTTAAATGGAAAATTTTTTGTATATAAATCATAATTTCACAATAACAGAAAAAAAAACGAATAATTGTTGCCAATAGACATTCATTAAAAAAATAAATTATGGACATTAAGACGGTAACGAGCTTATAGGCAATCAAAATAACGAAAATCGTTAATTTTACAATAAAAAAGAAAATAATTGGGATAAAAACTACCCTATACTTTAACCAGAAAATAATCCTAGTCTACCGTGGGCAAGAAATATATTTTTTTATGTATGAAATACACGTGGCGTTATATATTAAGACGTATATTTTTGTAATCCGCTTTTAATTTCCTTTATTTTGATGCGCTACTCGATAGGTTTGGTTTATTTTATATTTTTTTATTAACGTGTTACTACTATTTCACGCTAAAAGCCCACTTTGTTTTATATTTTCAAATACCTCTTGGGGTTTTAGGGTAAAAATATCCGTCCAGCCGTTTGGAAGATAGGATAAACTTACATACATACATCGCGCGAAAAACTTCCTTGGCAGTCAGGAAAAAGTCTTTATTATCATTTTTTTTATGTTCCTAAGAAACAAATAATAAAGTTTATCTTGTTTTTTTTTATACAAAAATGTAATAAACCAAAAGTAAAATTTGGTTTAAAACTAGTTCTGGGTGGCTTTTACGTCCTTAATTTGTCTTTATTATCATTTTTATATGTTGCTAAGAAATAAATCATAAGGTTTATCTTTTTTTTTTTTTACCGTACGTTTTTTTATAAAAAAATTTAATAAACCAGAAATAAAATTCGGTTTAAAAGTGGTTCTGGGTGACTTTTACTAGGTTTTACTTCCGAGTTATATCTACGATATCGTAATTCGATTGTATTCGTGATTAAAACACATTTTTTTTTTTGGTCCGAATCAAAAAAATTTTTGTTATTCCCATGTTTTTAAACTTGGTGAACATTTTTCGTTTGTTGTCCGTCGGTGTGTCGCTCTATGATACTCATTTATACGCACGCTCATAACTATTTCACAAATATTTATAAATTTTTGATGTTCGGTAATGGTCCCATTTCTGAAAAATTTAATCTTTGTATTACCGTTCCGCTGATATAGCGCACGAAACTTTCTTCCTTTTTTTTTACTTAAGTGCTGATATTCCGTGAACCGTTCATCCGATTTTCATGAAATTTTATATACACATATGCGATATAGATTGACATAGGCAGTGTAAATTGTGTCACAAAAAATCGTAATTAAAAAAATATCGAAAATCGCAACGAATAAACGGGTAAAACGTAAAGTAAACGTAAACCGAATTTTGTGTTATAAAAACATAAAAAAAGTATTTTTTAGATCATATTCAAATTTCAAATCAATCGATCAAGCTGTTACAAGATATAGTTCTTTAAGTTACATTCATGCGCTTTAAATAAAATTTTTTAAGTTGATGCATGATTTAGTTTTACATCAATGATTTGAATTTTTTTGGAATCGATTATTCTGGATACAGAGGTGAAAATTGCAAAACAATTCGTCATGAATATCAAGCGGCGTACACACGTGCAACATTCTGTCGTAACGTAACACCGTATCATAAATCTGTACGGTTACATCTTACATGTTTTTAGCATAATCACATTTTCGAGTTATATTTTATTAGATCGTGGCTATTATTTGTAGAATATTAAACTGACATTAAATAAATAAGAAATTGAATCCATTAAGAAAGATTTAAAAAAAATTTACTATTTCTAGTCTCTAAAATCACAAAATACATATTTATTAATTTTTAATTAACAAGTAGTGGAAGCATTCTTGATTGGTAATTTTACAGACATCTCTCCATTAATTTATTACAGAAAACTTTGTATCTTGAAGTAAACGCCAATTCATTCCTTATGGGTGGCTATATAATAATATATTCATACATAATGAGAAAGTTCTGTGTGCATTATTGGAAGTGTATTTTATATATTTTATAAGAAATGGGTATCGAGATCTGGGTATTCGATTTTTCTCAATATTTGGTTCACTATTACGGTATAATTTTTTTAAATTATTTTGCTTGCAAGTTGCTTGTTTTTCTGAATTTTCTTTTTTGAACCAATAATGTTAAAATTGCACATTTTTTGATAATGAATGAAAAACAAATAGCTTCAATTATTAGTTTAAACATACAAAATGTTCTCAAATTTTGTTCTATTTTTACAAACCAGATAAAAATTTTATAGAATTTTTGGGAAAAATGTTTCTTTTCTTGTTTAAAGATATTAATCTTAAAATATTCAATTATAATCTTTTTTTGTAGGTTTAATTGATTCCAGCTATTCTGTATAATTATTTATAATTCTTTTACCATTAACTGAACAACGTTATTTCGGCCAATATTGGTAAAAAATAAAATCATTAATTATGCACGAAGACGTGGTTTGATACTCATAATTTTGAAAAAAACATTTTGGACCATCGCTCCATTTTACATTTCTGGAAGCATATTGAAAATAAATTCTTTTAATCGAAAATTAGTCATAACAACTGTACGTACACATCAATACATGTATCTCGCAAATCTGGAGGAGGTTCCTGTAGTAATGGAATATAGAAATTTTGAGTCTTACAGGATTATTATAATATTTATTTGCATATTCTGTATTATTACCTCTTGTTTATGATATCGAAAATTGATTTTCAGATTTCAATAGAAATAGTTATTTTTATTATGCTCCAATCAATTTTGACAGTGCTTTAGGCGTACACGGAAGTAATGCCAACATCACATTTATTTATTTTTTTATATGAAGAATTTGTTTAATCGGTTGATTTTTTAACTTGTTAAAACTAGTTTTTTATATTTTACAATTATGTAACAAACTTTTTTTATATCTTTATTTATATTGTTTAATAAAACTTGAAAACCGTCACCATTGCATTACAATATTTTTTCGAGTACAGAATTTCATTTATATCAGGGTAAAAAAACTGAAGACAGACTATTTTTTCATGATACATTAAAAACAATAAATTGAGCCTGATGAATCCATGTCTCGTATTTAAGCCATAAACGAAAGAAAGGTTAAATGCAAAAATATTTGTTTCTTAAAAAACAAACAACTTATATAGTCACGTTAATATATAACCATTGTAAATATATGTAAATTTATTATTACTGATGATTAAAAATAGTTTAAACATGGACTCAACAATTTGTAGTTTACTTAAGATATTTTATAAAACATTTTCAAAATGAGTTTATAAGAACAATTGCTAGTAGCGATTATGGCTCTCAGCTGACAACAGTATTACCGAAATGTTTTATACAGTATTTAATTTTTCCATTAAAAGCGATATCAGCCAGTTTTTAATTTTTTTCTTAAAAACTTAGTGAATTATAATAAATTAATAGCGTGCTTGTAGAAAATGTTGACTACAAGTGTATTATAAAAAAATACTGCATTTTATGTTTGCAATTAATCAAGGACTTGCGAACTCCAATAGTCATAATCTCATTAACAACCAAATTGAACTTTATTTATTTATCAAAATCAATACATGTAATAATTTGTTCATCCGGACATACATATGACCTCAGCTAAAAATAAAAGCTTGTATCTCAACCAATTAAAAATTGGAGTAAACTAAACTTCTTAATTATTATGTCGATAATGAAATATACTACAGAGAAATACTAAACGAAGAAAAAAATTAACAAATATTTTTGTGATTTTTGAACGGTTGTATCTCACTTAAAAATGGTTACATTAATATAAAAAAAGCATACCATTTTGCATCTTCACTGTTTCTCTAGTAATGATTTAACAATTTGAGGTTCTTGGGTAATAAATATTAAAACAAGTACGGACAAACACAATTTTTTGGGGTTTTATTTTGTGGAAAAGTTCAACAGAAAATCGTTTTCTGATAATCCAATATATAAGTGAGATTACTTAGTTATATACCGTTAATTTGTTTTAATTTCTCTACCCAAATTAGAATTTGGAATAATTTTTAAATTAAATAATAATAAGTAAATAAATTTTGTCTTACAGCTAGCATAGAATAATTTTTACAGATATCATTGGCGAACTAATATTTTATTTTTGGAGATGATTCCTGTCATTATTGAATTTTTGCTTACAACTGGCACAAAATGTTTTTTTTACAAAAAATTTCTTGTATAGTTACTACATGGAAATGAGTTTGTACAACTGTTATTAAATACAGACACATATGAAGAGCTAAATTTGGAGGGGGGGGATTGTTCACAGTATTTTTGTAGTAGTAGTTTCATATTTTTATATAAGCTTGAATTATTATCCTCACATTCTCGAAAACAAATTTTTTTCGCAGAATGTGTAAAAAAAAAAATACATTTTTTTTCAAAGTAAAAAAGTAATTAAATGATGTCATCAAGCATAATGACTAAACTTTTTTTCATTATTTCATTTGTTTTATTTATTTATTTTTTTTTTAAATATTTCCAGCCAGGGCCTTCACAAACTAGGGACAAAATTTTATCGTTTAAAAATTCTGGTTGGGGAAACAAAAATATTTGTATTTAGTAGAACTGATCTAATCTTTGAGAACTTTAAATAATTATAATATCAATTATAATTTGTTTATTTTTAATATGTCTAAGGGCTGTTATTTTTATTTTTTCTAATATATATTTATTTTCATTATGAAAAATATTCTTTGAAGTAATTTATTATTTATATACCCTAAATCTTATTTATACAGAAAATATTTTTTTATATCACGATTGCATCAAATTTTAAGCTAATTATTATCTAATATTTTTAGTCAATTAGTAGTAAAAAAATTACGCTCAACAAGTAGCCAAAATGGCATAACATAATGAGGTAATGGCCGGCCAGTGGTCAATGATAAGTTATAATCCCAATTTATTAGCTATGGCTGGTCAGGGATGAGATTAAATTCTACTCGAGTATGTTCATTTTATACGGACGTTAATGAAAATAGATTTACTTTTGTACTAAACTGCACATTCAAACTAGAACTTTTTTCGCCAACAGACGTTTTACGGAATCATTTATGAAAACCATAGAGATAATAAATAACAAAAATATGAAAGACAGCCTACCAAAATTGTCCTACTAATTCAAATAAAATAATCAGAACTTTAAATTTTGATGTCCTCACAGAATCGATCATGGGTGCCATCCATAACCAACAAATTAAATTCGATATGCAATTTAAATTAAAAAAAATATATATATATATATTTCTAAGTACCCATTTCAAGAAAATTCAGTTATGACGAAGTATTCGTTTAAGAGTTATAATTTTTTAATTGACTGTACATTATGTTTAATAAATTAGTCAAATAAAATAATGATTAAACAAAACTTGTTTAATGTTAAAAATGTTATGTAATAACCACTTTGAAATACAACCGTCTGATTCAGTTTAAAGTTCAATGACAATTAATTTACATTTGAGGAAAACAAAATATCTTTGGAAACGCCTTTATTATTTGGCATATAAAGTCGATATGTGCTGATATTTGAATTTAAAGTATAAACAATACATACGTAGACACTTTAAGATTTACAAAAATAAAAATTGATTTTTCTATGGAATTAGTGAATACAAGTAAAGCAAACAATCAAAAAAATTGGAAAATATTTCCTATTATAAGTATCAGGTTATAGCCTATTTTATTTTCTTTTCTTTAAAAAATTTCATTAAAAATCTTCAAAATCAAGAAAGAATCACTGTTTGGTAACCCAATTTGTTTGAATTTAAGAAGCAGTTTATTTAATCCACGTAAGAAATCAAATCATCAGTTTAGCAGTTTAAGAGTTTATTTAATGCACAACACAGAAAATTAATACGGGTACTGCATTAAGAGGTTAATTTATTATTAATGGATTTCCCTGCATTAAGAAGCAACAAACTATAAAATATAAATTCTAGCAAATTTTTCCAAGTTTGGTTATTGTACGGCATTAGCTGGCCACCAAACATAATGATCATCATTGCGGCTAATGAGAACTGTCAAGTTTTTACCTTATCGATACCCACTAAATTTTTTGTTATAACTGTTCTTTTAATTTCATAATTTTAGTAAGATAACAAACTAAACTTTTTATGACACCAAAATGAAAAACCAAAATTGAAAACCAAATTAAATACCATACTGACCGTCCAAATTCAGCTACTTTCAGCTATATAGCCATGAACCAAAGGGGATTATTAATTTTTATACAACAACAGTACTTCTAGGTGGTCACCCATCAAAAGACTGACTGTGACTGCTGTTGCTTAACTTTATTGATTTGTCAAGGTCTGTAATTACGTTACGTTAGTCCGGGGTGTTGCTTTCATCTTGCACGGATTATTTTGTAAATTTTTATTATATTCATTTATTGTATTTACGTAGGTTGATGGAGGATTAAGACCAAATAACAGTAAGTAGATTATTTTCGTGTATAATGGTCCAGTAAATCTTTCAGCAGTGTACGCATGCTTCATAGAGGCGTACCCCGCACCTTTACGTACTCCGCCAATCAATGCATTTCGACGAATGTATGTGTCCAGTGCGTATAAGAATAGATAATGATATGATTTGATTATTCTTTGTATGTCTCACTTATTCCATTTTCTCGAATGGTTATTGTTCTAACATTGCTAATGCATATTTTTATAGATGAACTTTTTATCTAAATCTGGAAGCAGATTTAAAGCATATATTCAATAGATTAAGGTTGCATTCTTATTTTTTGAAAACATGTTCCTAATAGGCCATATTAGCTGTATATTATTACATAACCTGAAAAGTCCCGGGCCTAACACATAGATGGTGCTAGTTTTATTGTAGTTACCTTTTTTTCTGTTAATACTAACCTTAAAAAGACAGCTGTTAAAATTTCATGATATTCTATTCATTAGTTTGTGAGTTATTGTGCTAAGAGTGACGCTACTTTTGTTATTTTTAAAACAATGGATCAAAAACAATTTCGTGTTTTAATTTGAAACTGTTTCTTGATGGGAAAAAATACCGTTCAAGCGAAGCAATGGCTTGAAAAGTGTTATGGGGACTCTACTCCATCAGAAACAACAATAAAACGTTGGTTTGCTGACTTCAAACGTGGTCGAAGAGACACCAATGATGCAGAACGCAGTGGACGTCCAAATGAGGCCACCGAACACCGAAAAATCCACAAAATCGTTTTGAATGATCGAAAAGAGAAGTTTCATGAGTTAGCTGACATCGTAAAGATATCAAAAAACGTGTTGGCTTTATATTGCATGAGCAATTGACTATGAGACAGCTCTGTTCAAAGTGGGTGCCGCGTTTGCTCACTGTTGACCAAAAAACGAGAACGTGTTGATGATTCTGAGCAATGTTTGGCCATGTTTAAACGTAACAAACCGGAATTTTCGCCAGATTTGGCTCCCAGCGACTACTGGCTGTTCGCAGACCTGAAAAAATGTTCGCCGGTAAGAAATTTCGGACGAATGAAGAGGTTATCGCTGAAACTGAGGCCTATTTTGAGGCAAAAGATAAATCGTTCTACAAAAGTGGTATTGAAATGTTAGAGCGGCGCTGGAATGATTACGTTGCTCTTGATGGAGATTACGTTGATGAATAAACCTAATTTTGAACCAAAAAAAAATGTGTTTTCTTTGTTTTCTTTGAACTGTGTTTTCTTTGAACCAAAAAAACCGTTTTCTTAGGCGCGGGACTTTTCAGTCAATGTGTTAATGTAGATGGTCTACCAAGCCAAATTGGATTCATATAACATTATCTTTCTACATGTGGATAATTTTTCTTTTTAGAGAAATGCCACACTTGGTGCAAGAAATCAATGAAGAACATATTAAAAAATGTGCGGATTAAGAAATATTTGATCTTTAAAAGGTTCACGTGAATTACGTAGAATTTATAGTTGTTGATTATAATTTAGATTAACCAATAATGTTTGATCTCCTAAATTTTGTAGTTTTAATGACATAAAAACTATGCCATATGACTCGAAGTTACTCTACATTCTGGTTGAAGTTTTATATTTGTCACAGCCCCTAAACACAACCAACGCTTTCTTAGAAAAATATAGCTTTAGGGTGTATAAATATAGTATATTTTATACTAGAGTACAACACATATTTTAGTCAACTATAAAATATAATAATTTCAAGTTTTCAAACAATAATTGCTTATTATTTTTAAGTTCTTTATTACAAATTAAAAATCAAATAAAGAAACATATTCGGAAATGATTTGATGAACTTAAAAATAAAACAACTAATTTAAAAATATGAATTTTTATCAATTTTATTTTTAATTTATATTTTATTGCGCATTCAATTTGTTTATACCGATTTGTGAATTAAAAAACTGTTTTGATAAAAACAATAATATCAAAAAAAATATAAGAGTTCAAATTCCTTGTTACATAATGGATGTATTTTAGACAGAGCACAGATTTCTATGCCCAAAAGCGGATATCATATGATATCCTGAAATTTGAATTTAAGAATCTTGTAAAGGCCCACTTGTAGGTACATAAGCTCCACAAATTTCACCATGAGGTCAATTTTTTATGTTGCATTTTTGACATAAAGCGTCAGCGAAAACCTTCGATGAACAGCTAGAGTACTCCATCAGGACAGAAGTAGACTTACAACCTTTTTGAATTTCATTTTGCAAGAAATAGAGCTATGTTGCATTGTTTAAATAAAAGATTCAACGAAAACCTCCGATAATCAGCTCTTTAATAATCCAAAAATAACCCAATCAGGACAGAAGTAAATTGGCATCCTTTCTTTATTTCATTTCCTAAGAAATAAAGCAAGCCGTATAATTTTTTTTTTAATAAATCAAGTAAACATTAAAATGATACATAATATAGTAAACAGACAAAGTAAATAATTGAAAAATATCAATGTTTTAATGTCAACGACCGAATGAATGTTGAAATTTTATTAAATCACTTTTTCTCAACAAAAACATCAGAAAATTTAAACGTTTCTTATTGCTTAGGTATTAAATACATATTAATCTCATTGAAATAATTGTACGTTTGAACTTTACATTTTTTATATATCTACAAGACTCCTTAATGTAAAGACAAATTTTTTTGGCAACAAAGAATATACCTGGTATTTCATAGATAGCTTAATCTGGCAATTTCATAGATAGCTTAACTGAATCGAAAATTTTATAATTGATATTTAAAAAATATAATAAAATTCTCAAAATAAAAAATAGTCTAAACGGCTACTTGTCGCCGACAACGGAACGAACCCTTTTTAAAATATAAAATATTTTACGGAAGATTCAAATAAGTATTAAATACTTAGTTTAAAAATATTTAAAAAGTATGAAATTAATCATAAAATTAAAAATCCTTACAAATTCCTAACCTCTTAGAAATCGTCCTGAAAATTATACTTATAAATTTTAAATGGCTATAGAAATATTTCTTAGATATAAAACGAAATAAATGAGACATATTACAAAGGCAATTGATCATGAATAGTTGACAGAAAATGTTTATTAAACTGCAAATGAAATAACTATTATATACACCCCCTACTGTTGACTTATAAAAAAAAAAAGTTTATTACAATAAGTCCATAAACTAATCATGCTGTTTTCTTGAAATGAGGAATTATCTTTGGAAGTTGATGCTCGTGACCTAATTTTTATCTAAGGTTGTGTTTGATGTTGTTCCAAAAGGTAATTGGTTAAAAAAAATTATTGATAGAACACAATAAAATATTTGTTCATTTTACATTTGATCTTTTCATAATGTTTTTTGGTTTTGCTTTATTATAATTCCACTAAGTACGTTTCGATATTCTCAATTGAATGAAGAAGTCTCTTTTGTTACTTACATATTATTGGCTGTGCCTAGCAGAGAAACGCTTGTAAGCAAAATGGCAATCGCTAAGAAAATTGGCAATGATTAATAAATATTGAAGTTAGAAAACGTGTCGTGGTGGACCACTGTACAGTTCGATTCTTAGCACCAGTTCACTTTTTTCTTCTAAATACAGCCATTTACAAACTAATCCGATGCTAAGATATTTGTAGATTCACGGCCAACGATGCACTATAGCAACGATGAAACATATTCAGGATGGGCGAAACCAAAAAGCATATTATCAATATTTTTAAGATCTTCTTGCATCGAAGGGCTCCAAATACCCAACTATTTATGAGAAATGAATTTAGTTCCGTCCTCATTCGTTCTCAGATAATGGATGTATGGCGAAACAGTGACTATATTAAATGAACATCGCTCTTCAGGCGTATAATGTAAATGGAATGTAATGGAAATGATCGCATAGAATATAGTATTTCTTATAGCTTAAAACACCACCTAAAGATACATTCACACATATTAGTGACGTCACAGTTCAATCATTCCGCCTCACTCAGAATTAATAATATTCTATCTAATCTAATGGAGGGAATCTATACTTGTCCGTCACAGTTCAGCTTCAGTGTTTCATAGCGGCATCAGTCACAGTTCTGTCATTTTTAAATTGGCCACCAACGAGATTTTTTAAATTTCACTGACGGTCCTTTTTTGAATGTAAGTGTAAGAATACACATATCACTAAACAAGGATAGCACGAGCATTGAACTGACTGAAGTTTAATGTAACCGATATGCAAGTTTATATAGTTAAAACGAATAAAAATACTCCGGTAAGAGTAAACTCGCGAAAACAAAAAATTCTCTAAAATAACGGCATGATCCCTTAAAATAAATCAATGTAATGCGATCCAAATTTATCTCAAACAAAATATACAAATATTTTGTACCTACAAATTACTGTTAGAGGGCCTTTAATCAGAATCAGTAAGAAAGAAAAAATTACATAAAGAAATTATTGTGACGTCAATGCCATTCAATAATAAATATATTCAACGAATTGATTTGTTTAATATTAATGAATTTCTCGTAAAATGTCATATCATTACTGTTTACTTATAACAGTGTAAAATACAAATTATCTTGTGGTAAAAACCAATATCAAACTGTCTTATACAGGCTAACTAACAATTTTATATTATACTTTATACCGAGTATTTCTTCATATGTTTATTTAAAATTCCAAAATACACGATTTTTAGGATATTTAACGGTTTTGATCATTGATAATAAAAACCAAAAATATTATAATCTATAGTCTTTAGCAGATTTTATTTTGTTTTTTTTTTAGTAAAAATTTCGATTTAAACTGAATAACTTATAAAATACATCATAACAAAGATTAAGATCGGTGCATTTGCTTGAATTTGGATACAACTATGTATAGTTAATTATTAATGTATTAATGTTAATATTTAAAGTTTTGGCACTAAAGTATAAAGCATCAATTATCGTACGTAAATACGTACTATGGAGAAATTTACGCAATCAATTTACACAAATCATTTTCGTAAAAAAAAAAAAAATGGCAATAGCTATTTTATCTTTACTTTACAAATTCATTGAAAAAAATTGTGAAAAAAGTTTTTCATAATTTTTAATTGCTATTTTACGGATATTTAGATTTTTTACACCTTTTTGGGTGAATATAATTGAAAGTTACATTCCTTCAATTATGTCAGGCCAATACTGTGAGATATTAGAACATTTTAATCATTTACATGTTTTTGATTGGATATGCACTTTATAACGTGAATCTAGAAAATTTTTTCAACCAAAAGCTTCATTATTTGGAAGTTCCGATTCATCTCACATACTTATTTTTAGGAGGATGCGGTCTACATTAAATGAAACCAAATTGTTATTGTAATTAACCCTTATATTTTCTATGGAAAATTCGGATTTTAAAATGAAAGAAATATTTTTCGAGACATAAATAATTGTTTATATGAAAACCTGAATTTTGTTAATCAATTCGAAAGAAACAAAAACTTTAAATACAGTATTTAAACTATTATTTTTACTTTCTTTTACTACTAGTAAAGGGAAATATTGTAATTCTGTCAAAATTTCAATTCGACTTTCCACCGAAAATATTTCATTTGAATACAAAAAAGTGGGTTTCTGAAATCAAATTGGTAGGTGAGGGTGTCCGACAGCAAAATCGTATTAAACGATTTATCCTAAATTTCTGTCTTCATATTACCTCTAGTTTTGATATCAATCTGTTAGTTAAAATCGGACTACAGGTCCCACATGTGATTTTCAGCTTTCTAACGTTTTTCTCAAAAGTGGCTAAAATGATTTTCTTCAAAATAAGAATGTTGATAGAATATTTTAAACTCTACAACATTTATTCTAAACATTTTTGTGAGAAAATTAAATAAGGGAATAAAATTGAACTAATCATGTTTAGTTATACATATGACCGTACATATCTTAATATCTTAAATATTTAAATGAGCAATTCATCTCACATACTTATTTTTAGGAGGATGCGGTCTACATTAAATGAAACCAAATTGTTATTGTAATTAACCCTTATATTTTCTATGGAAAATTCGGATTTTAAAATAAAAGAAATATTTTTCGAGACATAAATAATTGTTTATATAAAAACCTGAATTTTGTTAATCAATTCGAAAGAAACAAAAACTTTAAATACAGTATTTAAAGTATTATTTTTACTTTCTTTTACTACTAGTAAAGGGAAATATTGTAATTCTGTCAAAATTTCAATTCAACTTTCCACCGAAAATATTTCATTTGAATACAAAAAAGTGGGTTTAGAAATAAAATTGGTAGGTGAGGGTGTCCGACAGCAAAATCGTATTAAACGATTTATCCTAAATTTCTGTCTTCATATTACCTCTAGTTTTGATATCAACCTGTTAGTTAAAATCGGACGGGTGTCCCACTTTATTCATGTGATTTTCAGCTTTCTGACGTTTTTCTCAAAAGTGGCTAAAATGATTTTCTTCAAAATAAGAATGTTAATAGAATATTTTAAACTCTACAACTTTTATTCTAAACATTTTTGTGAGAAAATTAAATAAGGGAATACAATTGAACTAATCATGTTTAGTTATACAAATGACCGAACATATTAAGTATTTAATACTAAAACAAAATCATATTGTGCCCCGCAACTTATATTTTTACTGTTTATTTGTCCCAACTGAAAAATAAAAAAGTGCTTTATGTCTTAAATAGATCTAGTTTTCGTATAAAAAATTATTTTTCTACAAAAAATGTTTGTTATTCTTTGTACAGAGCTTAAAAACAACCTATAATAAACAATGTTAACCCTCCTTAAAGTATTAAGTTTGCACTCGGTATATTCGTGCCTATAATTATAAATGCCATTATTCAATATTTTATCTTAACAAATATTATTATTCGAAAATAATAACTATTGTACTAAAACAACAATAAAAGCTATGTTATTTATTATAAATAAACGCAGGCCAGAAATCGAAAAATTCAAAGTACTTCATTTTGGTTTTTGATCTGGAAATTTTATATTTCAAAGTATGGAAATTCCAAACATCTAAAAAATAACCGTTTTTTAAGCTATTCCATAGCTTCTATCGCGGGCCTTGAGCGCGGGGACCGAATCCAGAAATTCCGTAACGAAAAAAAATGATATGTTACAAATAATCATTTCCATAGAAACCAAAATCTAATTTTGAAATTCAAAATAAAACTTCTTTATCTATTCAAAATAAAACTTCTTTGTTTCTTCTCACTAGCAGTATGACGAACTGTCAACTATATAAAGTGTGCACATCGCATTGTTCAAGTATCACCGACTTACTGACCATATTGCTACCGGATTTAATTGGAACAAATCCACAGGCATGGTCCTTTTGGACATCGAAAAAGCTTTCGACACAGTTTGGCACGATGGACTAATCCACAAACTTTCCAAATTCAACATTCCAATATACATCCTAAAATTCCTAATTTCCTACTTGTCCAACCGGAAATCCCAAATCCACATCCAACAAAGTACATCGAACCAATACAGTGTGAAAGCTGGTGTACCTCAAGGCTCCTTGCTTGGACTCTGCCTATTTTTATACTACATCAACGATATCCCGAGGGATCGAGCTACCGAAACAGCTCTCTTCGCCGACGACACGGCCATCTATTGTTCCTCATGGCAACCGAAACAAGTTTCGAGTTGCCTTCAATCCCGATTGACCATCCTTGAAAACTATTTCAAGTCATGGAAAATCAAAATTAACCCTACAAAGACCCAATCTATTCTCTTCACTCAAAAGAATAAATTTTCAACATACGCGCTTGGATTGAAGATGTTTGACACGCAAATCCAGCAAACTCATAGTGTTGTCTATCTGGGTGTAATCCTCCAAAGGCAGTTGAACTGGACACAGAACGCCAAAAGACGCCTGGCCCTGGGAAACGCATCCTTTGCAGGATTGTACCCACTACTCAGCCCCAAGAGTAAACTGGACGAACGTTTAAAGCATCGACTCTACAAGTCATGTATCCGCCCAGTACTCACGTACGCAGCCCCTATTTGGACTAACGTTGCATATTCGCTCATCACGAAGATGCAGCAATTCCAAAATCGTTGCCTTCGAGTCATCTCGAAAAAACCCCTAAGATTTCCGTCCGAAGCTCTCCACCGCGAAACTGGACACCCAACTATTCCAAACTTTATCCTTACCACCACAAAATCCTTTTTCCAATCTTCACGCAACAATCCCTTCCCAGAAATCAGCAAACTGGGTCAATTTGACCCAAGGATGCTGCTTTTTAGGAAAAGATTTCCCATGCCACACGATGTCGATTGCACCTAGTTCCGGTGTAATCTTAATTGTATATAGTATCTTTTTCTTTTTCTTTCTTTAATTTACAGGTTAAGCTAGTTTTAGGGATGGCCTATCCATCCACATAGGTTAAGTATTTTCAAATGGTTTTTTTTTTTAATTTTCCATTTTATTAAAACGATGTAATGAAAAATTGTAATCTCGATGTAACTAGTATATAAGATGATGTATTATAGATAAAGCTTAGGCTAGGTGCTATAGTTATAAGCCGATTTGTATTTTATATATATTTTTTTGATGAAAATAAAGAATTATTAATTTAAAAATTTAAATTTGTTCAAGTATTACCGGAATCATTGCATAGCTTCTATCGCGGGCCTTGAGCGCGGGGACCGAATCCAGAAATTCCGTAACGAAAAAATCTCACGCTCCCCACTCCGACGGGCAAGGAGGTGTGGCTTGACGAATCGAGACGAGCTGCTCCGAAATCGGACGAATACATAAGCAGCTGTTTACGAGAAAGTATATAGGTGTAAGAAAAAGCAATACTGCATGAATAAAATAAAAAAATAAATAAAAAATTATAATTGCATAAGTTGATACAAAATGCTATGCAATAGCTTTACCGCGGCAGTCCCCGAGTGCCACACGTCTTTTTTTTTTCTCAGAACATTGATAGTTACAAAATTAGAATTTTTTCTTATTGCCAAATTGACGAAGATATATTATATTGTAATAAAGAGAATAAAGAAGAAATAATTAAAATATTTTATTAGCTTGTACTCACGAAATCAAGGCCAAAATTTTAACTAATTTTCTTGTTTACAAATAAAATTACCTAGAGACATAAAGTCAAAATAAGAATAAAATTAGCATTTAATACAGAAAACTATACTAGAAGAAAGATATTGTAATTGAATATTGTAAAAAAATGTAAAAATGCCCCACTCATAATTTGGAATCGTTGCTTTTCAAAGCAACAATTCAAAAGTAAAAAAAATTCGACGAAAGCCTTAGTCGATTTAAGAAAATAAAATTAAAATCTCCATTATTTGTGGTTTTTAATGTGGAATATATGGTATATTTTTAGTATAGGTACAATATTATTAATAAAGGTTCCTACAAAATAATTGCATATAAAATTTTTGGATAAAAGTACAACTAGGTATACATTAGACGAAAAATTTATGAATTTATGTTTCAATATTTATTTCAAAATACATGTAAACGAATGGAAGTTCTTGTGAAATTATTTGGGTTTTTTTAATTATTATATAATTTTATTAAAGGTTAATATAATGATTCTCTTTGTGATAGAAAGCTATTGTATTCACCTCGCAATTAGAGATAAAAAAATTTTTGATTTGAACTTGTTTTTTAAGTTTTTGAGACTTTGACACCGTGGAACATAATTTACAATTTTCTTTATGATTCTCATTTACATTTCTCTAATCATGTATTGGAAAACTGAAATTTTAAAGCACATAAAATTATAGAAAATAAAATTTACTACAAGTTTTATTTAAAATTGTAAACCCAAAAAACACAATTATGAAATTTGTCAAAGAAGTGCTATAATAATAACCTTCTTTACTCAACTAAAAATAAAGAAACTAATCATTTATTTACATAGATTAACAAAATTAATTAGGTTGTTTTAATAAAATAAAAAAATATAAAAAAAAATTCAACATAATCGGATATTTAATGTTTTTAAATAGATTAAAAATTCAAGTGTTGCATTTGTTGTTTATTGGGGATTCATATAGACAAACTAAATATGAATACACCTAGTTGTGTCATATAGACCTTACTCTTTCTGATCGATTATAATTATTGATTTATCAGAACTTTGTTGGCCTGTCTCCTAAATGTTATATCAATCGTTTTTAGATCGTCACTTAATCCTATTAACTATGAATATTTAATTGAAGTATTTGTGTTTTCTTGCATATATTATTTTAAACAAATAAATGCTTAAAACATCGTACTTACTACTGTATTTGTCAATCTTCTATAACAAGTTATAAATAAAAATTAATAAATGTGAAAAATGATATTTTCTGAATTTTACGGAAAACATTTTCCCAAAATTAAATATGAATTTTGTTTTTTAATGTATTTCGATTTTGACACGTCTCTTTCGACTATAAGATTTCTCTAAATACTACCAAAAATCCAAACAGTCGTTTTAATGGAACATAAATTTTATGATTTTTCACTAATAAGATTTGACATAATATCCAAAAAATCAGTTTTTTACGTATAACCATAAAAACAATTTCATCGAGGACTTTAGTTCAGTTAGCAATAGTAAAATTCCAGTAGCCAGGCAATGTAGAAAGATTAATTTTATTGTAATAGTTGATGACCTGGTCGAAACTATATGTGAGAACACCTTTTTTAATCAACTCACTTGTCAAATGATAATCGCCAAAGATCCTGCTACAAAACAAGAAAGTAAATCACCGTTAGCACCCTTGATTAAAATGAAAATATAACATTTATTTAGTGAGAAGGCAAACGGCGAGCTCCTCCAATAAAAAAATTGCAGGTTACCCATCTGATTTATAGTCTCAAATTTTATAAAATACCAAAAGGATTGTAGTAGAACCAGGACACCACACTGTACATTTCATTACATTTATGAAAAAATAAAATATGCTATGATTAATGTATAAAAATACCCTAATTTGTATTTTGTAGAAAACACAGTTTTATTTAATTTAATTTAACTATTTCCTCATTGTGTACAATTTTATCATTTTCCTCTCCACGAATATTTATGTGTACCAAGAAATAAATTTTTCTGGGAATTATAATATTTCAATCAACAAATTTCCTGTTGGTAAGTTTATCTTTCTTTATAAAAACTAAGGTCCGTTATTACATAGCCTAAAGTAGTAGGTCAGTAGAACTGTAAAATTCACTTAAAAATAAACAAAAAATCGCATATTCTTTGAAAGACAAAACATGAATATTTCCGATTTTCTGTGTTCATTTCATTTCACATTGGTAGAAATCCTTCTTCTGACCATGCTTAGAAACAAATTGATATATTCGACAATTTTCTAATAAAATGGAAGGGGGTTGAAAATAAATTACAGTTTATCGATGCTCTCCTTTATTTTCACATTTCATGCAAAAGAATGCATAATCAAAATTTGCTTGGAAAAAAGTTTTTTCAAAAGATGAGGATGTTAAAAAATTACGATAAGTGGTATATTTGGAGATTTTCTCGAAAAAAGGAAATACAATTAATAATAAAAGTTTTACTATTTTCCTAGTTTTGCCATCATTTTACATCAATTGCACAAAGCTTCAGCTTACTAGCATATATAGAAATAAAATTGATGTAACTGAAGATAGATCAATTTTATTATTATTCTTCAAAAAACGGAGAAAGGAAATTTTTCAAAAATTATACAGTAAATTTCCCGAATGTCATAAACATGTTTACCAAATTTCATTATAAACGAACAAATCGTATATAATATGAATAGATTAAACTTGATATTTTTTGAGATTTTCTCCAAAGATGGCATGCAATTTTTTCAAATCTATAAAAAACTATGATAATTTCCTGAACGTCATAAACATACTTATCAAACTGAACAAAATCGGGCAACACGTTCGAAAGTTACAGAACAATAAACCTAGATAGATAAAGTGTAGTTATATCAAAGACCTCAATACGTTTTGTGGTTCGATAACAGAGGCCGTTGCTACTACTCTAAATTTCAATCTCCTAATTCATTCTGTGTTTACAAACCATTTAGTATCCACATAGCACAGAATTTTTTTACAATAGAAAAATCAAGTCTTGTGTAAAACAATAAATTATGAATATTATTGTTATCTATTACACCAGCTGAAGAAAAAAATTCGTGAAAAAAGAGCCGGTTTGCATAAGATTATTTCAATTATTTCACGACAATGCACCGTTTTACAAGAGCAATTTAGGTAATATGCAAATGGGTAATATCCAGGAATTAAAGTTACAATTGTATAAGCATCCACCATTTTCACCAGATTTTGCGACTTCCATCTGTTTCCAAACCTAAAACTATGCATACCTGGAAAGTGTTCTTCATCAAATGATGAGGTCATAACAGCTCTCACTTCAGGAATAGAATTCATAAATTGGTGTCTTGTTGGAACATGTGTATTGATGTTCACGGAAACTATACTGAATAATAAAGTGTATTTCAAAACATACAATTTTGTTTTTCTCACCCAATCGCAAAACTTATTATTGATTTTCATTGGTTTGTTTGCAACAATGGTATGTTCTTCAAACGTTTTCCTTTCCTTACTATAATATACCACAAAATAAAAATAAAAATACCACAAATTGTTTTCCCTATTTTATTCAAATTTTCATAAAAAATTTTCCTGCGGAGAAGTTAATGGTTGAGCTAAGGAGGCAGGGGGAAACTACCATGGATGCCAGTCGATAAAGAGCGACAGTGGTCGTAACAGTGGCGCTGGATGCCACTTTTGGTCCGGCTGACAAGAGAAACGAAAAAAATGAAGTAACATCCATCCAAAATAAAGTCAAAATAACTGTCAGGCAGTCATTAATAATAAGGATGTACATAAAACTTAAAAAATTCAAATTTTCGATTTTAAGAATAAAATTAAACAACTAATATGTAATACCATTGACCACAAGGACATTACTTTTATAAATTTTTAATTTAAAATTATTCTTTACTGCTTAGTGAATTTATGTTGTTTATTTCAAAAATGTTCTATAGATTTTAAAAATATGTAGCATAAAAATACTTTTCATTTTCATGCTTGAAAAAAAAACACGAAACAAATTGCGTAAATATTTTCAAAATATGGAAATTCCAAAAATAAAATTGATAAAAGTATATTTTCCTCAGAAAAAATTTTTTTCATATTCAAAAATTTCAAATGTGAAAATTCTTTTTGAGATATGTTGAGAATATTACCTATTAGCTTTCTTATTCAGAAGCTTTAATTCCCCGTCCATCCTGTCTTGCCGCTATCAACAATTGTAAATTAAAAATAATATATTCTTGCTCGTAAATCCAGAAACTTAAAAAAGCGGGAAAAATAATAAGTCTATGCAGACTTATAGCACAAGTCTACACACACTTTTTCTAGAGAAATTCTATAAAAAACCGATGTCGTGTAAATCATGCATAAAGCAAAAAGATTTAAAATAAGAGTTTCACTTAAAAAGACATTGAAAACCAAAAAAATGCTTCATATTCAGTGACTTGAAGGTCTCAGACTTAATAAAATTCGTTTGAAACAATTTCTTGACTTTCATAATACTCATCACTTAAAATAAGTTCAACGTACTAAAATACCACACTTTTATGGCAGAATATGTCTCTCGACATCCTGTAAAAATTAAAATAAAATAAAAATTACTTATTTGAAAAAAAAAATATTGCGGCCTTCCCCTGGGTCGTAAGGTGTGGTCAGATTGACATAGTGCATGTATGATAAGTAGTATACAATTACAAAGCTTAACCAATTCATTCACAACCACCCAATTACCCTCGTTCTTGAGTCTGTCTATCACTTGTGACTGACATTCATATTCATATTCTAGTTTCTGAATTTGCTTTTGAATATTAATTGTTAAAGAAAAAGGCCTTGAAGTAATTGTATAAAATTATTATAAAGACAGCTTAAAAATTTCCATACTATCTATCTATTTTGTTATATAAGTTTTCAATTTGTATACTAAATTCTCATCTATTGACCTATTTTATTTTTAATAAAATATAATAAATTTTGATGACTGGATTATTATCAAAATCATTAAGTATGTATATTATTTGTATATTTGATTTGTGTCCATGACAATAACATCTATATAACACATTGTGATGAGATATTGAGATTATCAATAATTTATCTCTTATGTAATAGTATTTAGTTTGATATGTTGTCTATGACAAATTAATTAACTTTTATTGTCTAACTGTACAGAGTGCAATTATTATCGTTCATTCATTCTATGCGTGTGGGGATGTAAATGATACTCGGACATTTTCATTCAACAACAATATTATACATATACTCAAAAAAAAAACAGAAAATGCGACACTTCAATTTTTTATACCTTTTTAAAAAATTAAATACTCGATTGGTATGTTGTGTTGAGCTGTTTATTATAATTAATTTTTAATATCCATCATTTTAAACTGAAAATACACCATAAAATGAGTGTATTTTTCAATTTTAAGTAGACCTGGATGATTCAGGTCATCGTGTTTTTTGTTTATTTGAGAATACGTACATAAACGATTTTAAAATATTGATGGATAAATAAACGATTTTATAGTATATGAGTAGGTATCGTTTATATCCACAATTTAAATACAGTAGAACCTCGATATTATAAACGTTTATTAATTAATACATTTTGTGTTCACTTCCTGTTCAAAACCTCATCTCTGTAACTCTTAAGAATACTTTGATCATTAGCCCCAAAAAAGGGTGTACGCAACATTGACATATTAATTTGCCCTTATCACTTTGTATAATGTCTCAATTTCACGTAGTTAAATGTGAACTATTAAAAACTCCTTAACTTAAGCTCTTATTAATAATTCCAAATTTTTGTTGTGTCCCTTGTAATTTTTCTTATTGAGGTTTCGAATGTTTAAATCATGTTGAATTTTATTGATTCGAATATTCGAATATAAATTTCGAAATAAAACTTGATATTATAATTTTGTTATAAAAATTTGTAGAAAAAATAAAACTTGAGTTAATAATCTAGCGACCAATTATCTTTCAACGTCAATGAATCAATATTTAGCAAACAAATCAAACAATTGTTGACTTGGCATTGTAATTGGCCACAAGAAAATTATTTATAGAAAATTTTTTAACGATTTTGAGATTTTGACTTTTTGCTTCATTTTTTTCAAGAATTTTTTATTCTTTATTAAAAAGATTCAGTGTATAACCACTTGATATATAGTCAGTGCATTTAGCTTTATTACAAATGTAGACAAAACTTGCAAAATAAAGATATAGAAAAGCTTCTCGCTCTCAATACGAAAAAATGGATGTGAAAAGTGTCAGAAAGTGCATGAAGAAAAACATTGATATGTTTTCTTTTAATGTCTCTAGAACAAAACGACAAAGCTATTTTTTTTTCTTATTCTTAAAACATTTCTTGATACTCTCTTACATTTTTTATCAATTTTGTAGTAATAATATTTATTTTTGTTATATAATAGAAAATAGCTGGGAGGACAGTAGGTTATAAGCTTTAAATGGGAAATGATCCTCTATTATCTGGCAATATAAGCGATCTAAAAATTCTGTAACTTCGGAATCGCATGGATAACATTATTCTGAGCCCGTGAAAAAACAAATATGCAAAATCTGTTGAAAAGCGGTTTGCAGACCAACAATCTTAAACCGTTTTATTTAACTTGACCTGTATATTTTAGTCATTGTTTAAATAATTTTATCTTCTTCTACTAAACTTTTAACTACTTTTCTTATGAAAATTTACAAACACATTGAGTTCCCGTGACAACATTATCATAATTTTGACCAGCATTCCCTTCCCCTTCTTCGAAAAATTTAAAATAAAATTCAGGTTTTTGTTAAAGGTAGCTAGAAAGATCTACAAGTAATGAGAAAGCAAAATTATGATTAAAGAATATTTTTTAATTTTAAAACCTACTTTTGGAGAAAGCATCTAAAAATACCACCTTTTTCACTATGCAAGAAGATACGGTTTTTTAAAATCGATGTAAAATCAAAAGAAAAGCCATAGTAAAAGATTTTTTACATATTCGTTCAGGAAAAAGATGTAAAAATTTATTTGTAGCCCATTTAAAATAAACCACTTGAACAAGGGAAATAACGAAATAAGAAATCTGTACACTTTTTGAGCAATTGACCGGTAAGACACTGAGCAACAATACAATACAAGAAGTAAGTAAGTAAGTAAGAGAAGTGATGATAAGAGACAAATATCTAACTAAAATTTAAAATTAAAAAAAATAGGTAAAAGTATAACTTTTTATTTTAAATCATCATAATTTCTAAAAACTGTGAAACATATTTTGTCTTTTTTTTCTCACATGTTACAAATCATCATTTCCATAGAAACCAAAATCTAATTTTGAAATTCAAAATAAAACTTCTTTATCTCTTCTCAATAGCAGTATGACGAACTGTCAACTATATAAAGTGTGCATATCGCATTGTTCAAGTATTACCGGAATCATTCTTGGTTCAGGAGGTCCATATACCTTTCATCAAGTGTATGTGTACCACAGCAAAAAGTATCGGGTGAACGCGGTCCCGGGTGTACCCCAGAAAATACCAGGTAAATACCGGGTGCATATAATGTACCGAGTGCACACTAAATACCGGAAATCCGATAAGAAAGGATTTGAAATTCTTCCCCTAAGGGTGGAATTGCATTCGCATGTAAACGATGTAATATCATTTATTAAAATGTAAAAAATAACACAGCAACGCGTAAACCGGGTGGGTATGCTTCAAAATATAAATTAATATCATAATTTATTCTGATTTGCCGCAGCTTAATTATTTAGTTATAGACAGTTGAGAATATGTTATTATATTTAGGAGATATTGATGTTGATTAGAAATAATTTATATAACAAATCAATGTTTACCCGGGTCAGCTATTCAAAATAGAATTTATTTATCTCTTCTTTTCTATATTAGTGGTTCTGGACTTCCTTTTACTATTTTTCATCAAGTATATGAGAACCACAGCACAATATACACGAATTGTGGGTGCACGAGGTACCGGGTGGCCTACATCAAACACGAGTGCATACATAAATATTTCGTGTCAGGGGTATCCCACACTAAATAGTGGACTACACATCAAATACCAGGCATCCCATAAGAAAAGATTTTCTGAAATTCTACCCCAAATGGGATGAAAAGCAGAGGCAAAGTTTGTATGGGACAACGGAATTCCTTCGTCCAATCTGCTTCAAATTTTGCATGCAATCGATGTAATATCAATTGTCATCGCAACGTGTCCGGGTATGCTTTAAAATATATATTAATATCATTATTTATTCTTATTTGCCTTAGCTTTCAGTATTAAGAAATAGAGGAAAGTTGTTAAAAATATGTAATTATACTTAGAAAATGTTGAAGTTAATAAGAAATATGTGTCAAAACGACGTTTGCCGGGCCAGCTAGTAAGATTATAAATTTCTCAAGAAACCTATCTAAAACTGTTTGTTGCGACTAGAATAGCTTGTGGAATCAATTGTAAAAATTTATTAAAATTTATAAATTCAAAAATTTTTTATTTATTTTTCTGAATAAAATAGTTAAAACAGAAAATTTATAAGAAAGTGATAAGAAATAAATTAAAATCTTTCACAGAACATTTTCAAAAGTGACAACAGTTTTTTTTTTTTCCAAAATTTAAGTTTCTTTTGAATAATTTAATAACAAAATTTTAAATTTCTTTTGAATGACGCAGTGAAATATTAAAAAATTATTTTTAGTAGGCAAATTTAATGCAAAGTTCACTAAATTTTAACAAAAAGTGGTATATTTTTTTTTCAACCCATAATTATTTTTCTATTAATGCTTAAAAAAACAAAAATGAAAATTATTAAACAAACTTTCTGATTATAAATCTGAATAAAGCTCGAATAAAGTGCAAGTAGATATATTTATAATTTCTAAGAATGATAATTTATTTAATTACTTTTTTGATATGAATTGAACAAAATTTAACTGAATGGAAGTTGTCATTTTTTTTTGTTTTGAATCTAAAACTTTAATTAAATATTGTTTTTTTTTTTTAAACATTTATTATCTTTTTCACACTGTGCATATAAAAAATGAACTTTATGCATTATCGAAGCCACCATAGTAGGGTTATCATTAAAGCAACTATTAAACATTAAACTTCAATATTTTTGAATTATAAGTATTAATTGAATAAATAACATAATAAAAAAAAGGTTAAAATTATGATAAGAGCCTATAAATAGAATAGTACAATGAAATATATGCATCTAGTAGTAATAGTTTGTTTAGCCTGGAAAATAACTATCCTTCATTTTAAAATACATTTGATAATTTGAAATCCGAGTAATAAAATGCTTAAAATCTCATCTATCTAGGTGCACAGCAGTACGCCATATCAAGTCCCATCATACTGCAAACAATGTGTTTATTACACGAAATAAATCCTGTTGTGTTATATACCTTATCAATTAAATTATAAAGAAATGCTACTCGGGCATATATTAATTAGCATTCTCTGAAAGTTTAAAACTTCAAAATTACAGATAGAATACACTGCCAATAATGGGCATAAACTCCTTCGTGATGTATGCATATGTTTACTAATTTAGCTGCATGTTTGGTAGACAATCCAAATATGAACTGAATGAGTTCATATTTGGATTTTCTTCTTTTGAATCACATCTATTCTATAGCAGTAAGCTAACTAAGTTAAATTTGTTTTTCTTAAAGTCCTTTATAATCGATTTCAATCAGAGAGAATGTAAAACCATGTCTATCACGGATGTACACCCAAAATTTCATCAAAACCGGATGAATGGTTCACGATATACGGCAATTTATGTGAGAATACTAATTATCGAATGTATTTACTTAAAAAGCTGTATCTCCGAAATGGCTTGACACAGAAAGTTGGCTGCTACTTAAAAAAAAAAACATTTTCTACATTTTTATCACATAAGGTAATTAATAAATGGAATGCATCTAAAATAGGACCATCTCGAACATCTTCACTATTGTGTATCACAAATTTATAAATAGCCGTTCAGTATTTTTGAAATTATGTGCGTTAGTTTGCGTGAGTGTAAAAGAAATGAGAGTAAAAATTGTTTATTTTACAAACAGAAACAGGCAGCGATATCGATACATGTAACCCGAAAATAAAATTCAATAGCAAGTTGAAGAGAAGAAAATCTTGAAGAACTTTGACTTAAATGAATATTTTTTCATAATTATAATTTTCATTTAATAGGTATAAGTTATATTATGAGAATACATTTTGAAGAGTTTACAAAATTAAATTTTCTCATTTATTAAAGAACTTTTAATTTTTAACCACATTAGTTTCATAGGCCGAAAATTTTGAATTGGCTTGTATTTTCATGTCTACGTTTAAGAAGGAATAAAATTCTAGAAAATGGCAATTAATTGTAGTTGTTTCGTTGAAATTTACAATTTCAGTTTCGTTGAATGTCATTAGCAAGAGGTCAATGTGGTCGCATGGATCCATTACTCAACATTTAAGCCATAAAAAATAAAAGAAAAATTTAAATCTTTTAATGTTGTTTTAAGGCTGAAAATAGTGATTTTATAACTGAAAAAAACCTCATTTAATTAGAATACAAATAATTGTATACTTTATATTCTTCGTTCTTTTGAGTAAAATCTTGGCGCAACGTGGCTGAGTTGTTTTGTATTTTTTCATTTATTTGAATTAAACTTTGTTCAAAAAATTTATTTCATGTAAATACGGGTATGTTGATACTTGACTTAATACATTTCAAATCAAAATATTAACTAGGGAAAAAAGAAGGAAAGTTGCTACATAAAAACATCATAAACTATTTCGAATTGAAGTTTTACAAAAAACTAACTTGTCTTTATCTATTTCTTTTTTGCATGGAAATTTTTACAATATATATGGATAGGGTAATAATACATAATGTTTATTAATTTTATTCAAATAAACATAAAAGCAGAGTCCAGACTCATTTACCATACTAGATTATAGGTATAATAAATCGTATTAAGATAAATCGTAATCACATTCATTGGAAACAAAAGAACTAAGTATCTACTGTATAACCAAACGATCTATATATAGAGGTCAGTGAAAACTGCCATCTCATTAATTGCATATTATTATAATTAATTACATTATTTTCAGACTTCATATGGTTGCTATGGAAACGCCTCACTATTTTATCAATCGTATATTTTAGAAGACTATAGATGATTATTTTAATCGACTTCATAGAAATCACAAGGTCTTTATTTTTTTATTCTTAGTCTTTTTTTTTCATTTCAGAACTTCATTATTTATAAATCGACTTAAATTACTTACAATCTGAAAGATAAACTTTCAGCCCTTAGGGGTTGGGCAGGCTATCACAATGATTTAATAATTGTTTCACCCAAAGGACGAGGAAGAAATAAAATTATAAGCAATATAAATTTTCTTAAAATACAACTTCTTACTTGAGAGAGATAAAAAAATTAAAGAGCCCTACTGACGTAGCTTAATAACAGATCGCTACTCATCACCAAAGTTAAGCAAAAAAATCCACAGTCAGTACTTGGATGGGTGTAATAAAACTATAGTGACCTTAGCAGTCAAATAGTGACTTTGAAGAAATTAAATAGTAAAAAAAAAGGCTTTTGTAATACAAACAACTTTTATTCGAAATATTTTCGTATAGCCAATATTTAAAGTATATAAAATGAGTATAAACATTCTTGTCGATATTTTTTAATTTTTATTTCGCAAAACGCCGGCGTTCCAGCTGGTGGATAATAAATTTATTTAATTCAATGGTACATTGATAAAAAATCATGAAATCTGGAAGATTATGAAATCAATTTCTAATTTTGTAATTATATGTAGCTTATTTAGAAGTTTCTGATTTTGATAAAATAAATAGGGAGGGAAAATGAAGAAAAATAGTAAAGCAAACATGAAAATTTTTTCAAAAACTAAAGATTGTAATCAAATGATAGTATATCGATTAATATACCCAACTATTAATCGCTCCACCAATATTTATCACTATAAAAATCAAAATTTTGCAAAATTAATTTGACGGCCTATTAACTTTGTGGGAAGTTTTTATTGTAGGACTATTTCAATCTTAGAGCACATCTCGACAGTTCAAGGTCCATAGAATTGATTACTGCATTATTTGAGTAAAAATCTGTATGTTTATGTGCATACGTGTGTTCAAAGTTTTTCATCTCGAAGAAGAAAAACAGAATTGATGAGAGGCCAATTTCATTCTGCGAATAATTTTAGAATTAAAAACTGATAGTTTTTAGCAAAATCGTACCAGCCGTTTTTGTCCCCCGACTTCATTCTTTTCAATTAATGAATGTACTATATATTATTCTATGTCTAAAGAAAGCAATGTGACCACTCCCAGTACACTAGATATTTTTATATTAAATTTCAAGTTTTGCTATGTTTTTGAGTCTGGTTTCACATTTTGATTTGATTTATACTGCAAATTTCAAATCAATCCAGTACATTATTGTAAAAATAACGGTTATAGGGTATTTACCAGTATAAGAAAAACTGATCAATTAAAAATAATTAGTAAAGAATACATAATATTTTTAAGAGATTTGATTTGTGTTATTTAATAGATAAATCAGTTAATCAAACGTAAAATAAACTAGATACTAAAACTCGACATAAACAACTATACATGTGATGTGATCATCAAGGCCACTTTTGTTACCTAGTTATGTAATAAAAATTTAGAAGGCAATAGTATTTACTAATTAATATTATGCTTGAAACTATTATATATGTATAATTATTGTATACAGTATGATCAGGTGTCTAGTTATAGATCAAGATCTCAGAGCCGTCAAACTTTACTTATTTTCTCAGAAACAACACGTGTGAACAAGGTATCGCTGTTTTGTCTAGAATATAAAGTAGTGCATTGATTAATCGTCTTCAAAATGCACTTCAGAAATGCATTTTTCTTATGAACAAATGCAATTAGGAATTTTAAGTGTTTAGCGATTCCCTCGAATCCAACTATGCTTTTCATTTCTTTGACTAATAATGTGCTTCCACTGTATGCATACTTCTTATCTTGTGCCGACGGTCAATTTACAGATACTAAGCGCTGACTATAAGTGAAAACACAGCTCACTTTTCTTATAGTCTCAGGACTGCTTTTTATGTATTAGCCAAAGAATATTTAAAAACTTATAATGATTAATGCCAAACACTTCGTGTCGGCGGTTACCTTTGCCGGACACTTTAAAAAACAGTTAAAAGCTCCCTACCCCCTTATATTATCAGTCTTGATTTTTATATATGATTCTCAGGAAGTTATTTGATTGCCGGTTATAAGGAAGCCAATCGTAGGCGCCACATTTCCCCGCAGACACATATTAAATGGCGTGATGAAAATTTGATTGTTTTATAAATTAGCGTTATTTATATAGCTTAAAATTTTTCTCTTAGACCCCTCCGATTTGTTTGATTGCTCATGAGCGGTATTGACATAATTCTCTGAGACTGAGAATATATGTGAAATTTTTATTGGAGCTGGCGGCCCTTGTATCTTGGACCATTATAAATGATATAACATTCTTTGTTAGTAGTTCTTGTGCATAAAGTCGTGATTTTATTGATGTATAAATTATATTAATACAGCGCTATTAAAATAATATATTATGAAATGCTTTAGAAAATCCAAATCCGTTCAAAAATTTGCATGCCACTTTAACGTTTTTCTGAGCAAAAATTTTAATTAGAGGACCGTTCTCTTTCACGGGACTCGTAAAACTTTCTATGACAAGCACAAGTTTAAAATTATTGTATACTGTTAGTTTTCTTACCTTCTCAGAGAGAAGTTCTTGTAATGGGACCTATTTTGTTTTTCTAGATATACCTTTGTGTGTGTGTGTGTGTGTTTGTGTGTATTTACGTATGTACGTTTGTAAACGATATGGTTCAGTTACTTTTAATTAAAGCCAAAAAAAGGTAAGAGGCTTTTTGTGTAAAATTCCATGCTCAATAATTTAATTCGAAACTTTTTTGTACCATTTTAACTTTCTCAATTATCACCCCTTTCAAATGCATAAAGGCATGATAACGTGCTAGGTTAATTCCTGCTTAAACGTGGTTACTGGTTTTTTCATTATTGAAAAAAATGCAGCCATACAGAAAGGCTCTTACTCAAATCTCCCACAATATCTCGGTGCTTATGACGAGTATTAAAAGAATTAAAAGTAATAGTTACTTTATGTTGTCACTATTTGTATAAGTAATGATAACTTATTGTTATATAATAAAGCTATTTATGCATCTTACGGAAATACTGTAATACCTGTTAATAATGCTACTATATTGTATACATTATGCATCCGACTGTATTTATTAATTTCATTCAATTAAATATCGCTGCCATAGTTATTTTCAAAGCATATACCAAAATAGCAATCCAAAATTCTGGTTTTTTAATACACTGTATTATAGTGAAAAACTGCAGCGATACGTCACACAGATTTAATTTATTGCTACATACTTTTAACAAGAATATTTGTTTACTTATTCAAATTCTTTTAATATCAGTTATTTATTTATTTATTTTTATAGTAAACAAACAAAAAATATGAATATTTTCATATCTTATTTGACTGTTTTCAGAGGATTTTTCAATTTTAAGGGGTAGAAAATGATTCCAGAGTGATGTTTCAAATATAAAATGTATTGTGAGTATACTTAGTTTGAAGAAAATTATCTAGGTTTTTTATGGAGATAAACTTAAAACAAAAATAATAGTATAGATTGGGACACCCGGAAAACAGATTTTAACGCTTATTTTCTCGTCCTTCAAACGTCCCAAACTTATACAAAAAATTTTATTGACCTTAGCACTTTTGGTTCCGAAGATATGATTACCGGACAGTACAAAATGCACAGTATACATAAATGTCCATGATACATAATACGTCCAATATTTTGCCCACAATATACAATATACTAAGAAATTAAAAGATTGAACTTAACATGAAAATTAAGATGCTTGCGATCATTCTGTGCCAAAAAAAATAATTTTACAAAAGAAAAAATTGATTTTTTATTTTATTTATTGTTATTATTATTATAAAATCACCAGATTTGGAAAAATTTGTAAATAATAGTTGCAGTACCGATCATGTTATTTATAAATATCTCTATTAAATAAGGTGGGCTGAAAAGTTCGAAGGCTAGCATACAAAAAAATTTTTTTCATAGAATTTGATTTTATTATTCAGTATAGTTTCCTTCGAAGGCAATACAACGATTATAGCGGTCATACAATTTATCGATACCATTTTTATAATACGATTTGTCTTTAGCCTCAAAATAAACTTCAGATTCGGCGATTACAACTTCGAATCCTAATTTCCATCCAGGGAGCATCCTCTTGAAGTCTAAGAATAGAAATAAGTCGGATCTAAAGAGTACGGTGGATGCGGAAGCAATTCGAAGCCCAATTCTTGCAATTTCGCTATCGATATCATTGATGACAAAGTGTTTATCGCGATTTCTTTTAAACGCTCTAATAACGCTACGTAATAGTCGCTGTTTATGGTTTTTCCCTTTTTAAGATAGTTAATGAATATTATATCATGAGTATCTCAGAATACTGATGCTAGAACCTTGCCAGCCGACTTTTTCGTCTTGTCACGCTTTGGAGTCGATTTATCACCTACAGTCCATTCGGCTGACTCTCAATTCCACTCCGGTGTGAAATGATGGTGCCATGTTTCATCCATCGTCACATATCGACGCAAACGTTTGGATTTATTACGATCGAAAAGCTCTAAAATCATCGATTCGTTGTTGTTTTTGGTTGATTGTGAGCTCGCGTGGCACCCACTTTGAACAGAGCTTTTGCAATCTAAATATTCAAGTACGATATGACTAACACGTTCCGTAACACACCAAATTCCATTTTAACCATTTTTTTAAGGTAACAAAAGTTCTTTCACTAAAAATGCTATAACTCAGATACTAATAGTGTAACAGTTATCAAATTCATACACGCGTTAAAGCTAACTAAAAATCATATGGATTTAATACTTCTAGCGCCAGCTATGTGTCAGTATACGAACTTTTCAGTCCATCTAATATGTGGATTCATACAATACTTTTTGTCCTAAACAAATTCTGACAAGTATATCGTTTTCTTTACCGAGGCCCAAAAAAATGACGATTATTCCCATAAATAGTGTATTCTATACGTAATAAAATGTAATAACCGTTATCCGACAATCTGAAAATTCAAATTTATTATCACGTATCAGACAAAATGGTTTTTTGTATGTATTACTGGATATTTTCATATTATTGTAAGAAACGATTATCCATTATTTTTTAGCTGATAGGCGAAATGGAAAATCTAGCTCGACCTAAATTTCACAATTTCCGTTGAACTACATACAAATTTTTAGCAGTGTACTTATATATAGCATGGTTTGATTATTTACAAGCGGCTGTACGTAATAATATCTAATTATTTCAGCCCTTATTTGCTATAGGAGCTAAACATTTTCTCAATATAACTGACAAATTGTTTTATATTCAAATTAATCATAATAATATGGTTTGACATAGAAAATAAAAAAGTATATAAATTACATTTTTTTTTTTAATTTACCGAATTAGCCTAAAGGAACAAATGACATTGCTTATTGATCAACTTCATGGCTGAGTTAATTCACCAATAATTTACATAAGAATTCCAACAAATGTAGAGAATGTAAAAATTAATTATAATATTAAATGTTTCTTTAAAAATCGTCTTGCTGAAGCTTCGTTAGCTAAGTAAATTTCCAGTTTAAAAAAATCAGATTTATTTCTTCAAAGATAATATTTCCTCTGATTAACTTTGAAACAGGTGTATCCTTAAAACTATCAATTGCTCTTTAGAGAAAATCGATTTGTTTACCATCAATAACATGAAAATGCTTAACTTAATTACCAATATTGCACTTTCTGTCGTTGTTTTCTTCGGTTGTAAATAGAGATAACTGAGTAAAAATGGAGCTTATATCTTGTTCAATCGCGCAGAGCTAGTTTTTCTAGTTTGGTTAAAAGTATTGTCAAGTACAGTAGGATTGAAATCTCAATAGCCATCATAGAAATGATAGTCATTATATAGTACTTGGGAGACCCCAATTGTTTGCTTTGTACCAGTGGTACAAATATTATTAAAAAATTACTAAAAATAAAAAAATTGAAAAAAGTGAAAATAGCAACTAACAGAGTTAATTGTTTAAATATTCGGCATATGGTTAAGTGTTTTCAATTACTTTAATCATAAGTATTACAATTATAAATATTCTAATTATAAATGTTAATTTGCGAAATTTGAGCTAAAATTGTAGTAATTGAACAATTTACAAATAAAATTTTTTTTTTTTTAGAAACTATTTTTTTCTTTGTGTGGTATCGATATACTACTTTATCATCGAATTTAATAAATGATTGTAAAAGTCTGTGGATAACGCATTATTTGTATTTTAAAAATACTTCTTTTGCTATTTATCCCTTTATTATTTCATTTTTAAATTTAACAAATTTTAAATTACAACTAACAGAGTTAATAGTTTAGATAATCGACCAATGATTCAGTGTGGGGCTTGAACTATTTTTAATCATTAGCATTAAATAAATACTCCAAATACCCAGGCTTAATAGTTAGAAATACATATATAATTGTTTTATTTATTGTAATTATATATGTTTATTAGCAAAATAGAAAAATAAATATTTTTGTATTTTAATTTTTTTCTACTGTTTATGGTTTATTGAAGGTCGTTTTTTCGTCGATTTTTTCCAAAATAAATTTCTTTTTTTTTTTGTGTTTTTCTTATGGTTCAAAAGTTGGGTCATGGGTCCATTAGACTCAATGGATCGCTATTACCCATTCATGATCTTAAACTCACTTTTATGTTTAATATACGTCACCGAAAGTTCAACTACGTGTTTTCTTTTTTGAAGTACCTAGACGACTAACGGGCAGACGGACACATAAACGGCCGGATGGATACGCAGAAATGGCGTATTCTATGAAATGGCCTGTGATTCTATAAACACCAATGAGAAATTTTGTTTGTGGCTTAAATATTTTCAAAAGAAACAACTTATGTTTAAAACAATTTTTAGTTACCAACCTGTTTAAATTGGCTACAATTATAGCTCATGTGTAGTGAATAAACTCATAATACTATTATTGCTATAAAAATTGTCCGCCAAATCTCTTTTCATAGGGAAAAAATGAAAACAATGTTAAATTAGACCTTTATAGAATATTCTATTTTATAATACAAGATGATTCACAATGATAACCAATACTATAATATTATTATTTTTAAATGAATTAATAGGGAAGATCCATAAAGTGTAATATAATTATTGTGACTGCAATAATAACATAACAAAAATTTGTATCTCGGTAAATTATACATTTAAAAAAATAATAATAATAATCATGTTATGAATATTTGGTACGTATATATTGTGATCCCCACTATTAATTCTTTTTATATAATAATGTAAGAACACTTCGTGTTGAATTAATTATTGCAGTATAATATTGGTTATCAATCCACTTTATATTTTAATGTATATGTTTATATTCACAACTACATGGTCATATTTACAGTATTTTATTCATTCAATTGATAAAAAATAGTTCAAACATTGATACTCAATCATATGTCAAATATCTAAATAACTAACACTGTTAGTTGTTATCTTCATTCGTTAATTTTTATTGCACATAAGCAGAAAATTTACACCCCAGACGCCTTATACTACACTAGCACGTCTAAACATACTTTTAAACCGATTTAAGTCCGCTCTACATAGTCGGTAGTCGAATGTAGAATCGTCGTACACAAACTCATTGTATTCATTTTGACATATTAGGGCATAAATGTCACAAATGGTTTGCAATGCGCTTGCGTGCGAATATTCGACAACCAACTATCGACTACGTAAACCGGACTTTACGGTCATCGATACAAACCCTATTTTCCAATTAGGGTATCTTATTTTCCAAAAACATAAAATTTTCTAATCAAAATATATTATTACTTAAGCGAAAAATGCTTATTATCAATTTCCACGAAAGAAAAGTAAACATGGAAAAAATATAACCATATTATTTCATTCCTTAATCATCTAGTTTATTAAAATTATTAAATATTTATTTGAATAAGAGCAAAATTTTTTAGAAATTATAATTCTACTTCAGACGCTATTTGGGAGATATATAAAATTTACAAGGATGGATTAACACAGCCAATCTAGATTCTTTGGCGTCTTAAATCCTAATTAGTCTTGTTGTATAGGCTAAAATATCATAGTGTGAATACTCCCACACTTTTATTTCTTAAAATTCGAAACACGAAGCATCAAATTTGCTTTTCGTATGTTGACTGGGATCATTTGTCACATATTAGGTAGGAATTTATTAATAAGCATCAAGTAAAAAATTAGGTCAATAGGCTATACAACAAGTCTAGTTAGCATTAAAAACGTCACAGAATCTAGATAGTTTAATCCATCATTGTAAATTTTATGTATTTCCCAAACAACATCTGAAGCAAAATCATAATTTCTAAACAATTTAGCTCTTGCTCAAATAAATATGTAATAATTTTAATAATTTAAAATTAAAAAAAAAAAAAAAAAAAAAAAAAACAATTACAAAATTTATGCAAAAAATCGTTTGGTTTCTATGAATTTGAACGGAACGGAAGGAAATACTTCAAAGTTAAACAACTTAACATGATTAGCGGCTGGATTATTTGAGATATTTGTATTGATTGGATGATTGGTATTAATTAGTCCGCTATAATTGGACACATTTGAATTAAATATTACAGAGTTTTATCACATCGACTGAGGCTTATATCAATTATTTAACTTTCGGAAAATGATGTAAGATATTTCAAGAATGTTTAACATTGATTATAAACCAAACAATATAAATTGAATTTGAACTCACGTGTTATGGTTGTGCATAAGCATTTCTGATGATTATCATTTCCTCCAACAACAACAACTCCATTTTGTTTATTCATCAATTTGTTCATTTTGGAAATTCTGTAAAAATAAAAATAATTAATTCAATTCAGTTGTTAATAGTAATTTTTCTCATTAGTAAGGTAAAGTAGAAATATCAAATTAAAAAAATTCAGCAAAAAAAGATATTGTCTTATACACTACCGTTCATAAAATACGTATCATGTTATTGCTAAATGTACTTTCAATTCAATTCAATCTTGATTCATTCATTTTTAAACAATACATAAGTGTACAGATTAAGTCAAAATAATCTTAAGGGAAATATGAGGGAATGGGGTAGGTATGCCGCTATGGTTGACTTTATACAGGAACTATGTTAGTATTTAGTTTGTGAAAACCAAAGATCAATTGTATTCCGAATATCTCCAAGGAAGTGATTCGGTTTAGGATTTGCAATACACTTAATACTGATTAAATTGCTGATTTTAAAACACCCGAAACAGTGTATTTAAAAATTGATTAACGCCTTTTACTTATTATTAATTTTCTACAAGTTTATTGCAATGTTTATTTCATAATGTACAATAAATAAAATTTCCAAAATTATCCTGAAATCGATTATTTTTTTCCCAGCTTGGAATTATAGCTTTCTAAATGAACACAGACCAATGAGCACGCAAATGCACATACATAAACTCTAATGCTGATAGGACATAATAGCTCTCGAATATACTATTGTCAAATTTAGTAACATTTATTGAGTTAAAGAAAAAATATTTCATTATTTTTTCTAAAAAATGTTATTAAATAAAAATTTTTTTAATCTTCCAATTTAAAAACAAAATTTCATACTTCTTGAATAATTTTATTCATAATTCAATAAAATTACAATGAATTTCATTCACATCATTTACTACCGTCTATAAAATCTTCATTTTCAATTATTTTTGCTTGAAAGTAATATAAAATAATTCTGAATTACAAAATTTTAATGCTGATGTGTAAAAAAATTAATTATAAAAACATTTTTAGTTGAAATATTTAAATAAATAATATTCATTTAAATATTTCAACATAAAAAAGAATTTCCACAAATTTAGAATCCAATACATTGATTTGTAATGATAAATTGTTCAGAAGAAAAAATTTTGGTTCGCTATTATTTATTTACAAATTATGAGTTTTAAGTGTTTTTAATTTCTTATATTTTTTTTAAGAATTTCCCAAATATCAACATAACCACCAATTTTAACAAAAATAAAAAATCAAAATTGACAATTGAAAAAAAATTTTAATTTGCGGTTACGCTCGAAAACCAGTATGCATGCCTCAAAGTATTTAGTTTATACATTTTGGTGAAAAGTTTTCCTTTCACCCATGTCGAGTTCAAATTATAACCATATTGTAATTTTCAGATTAAACTTTTTGAATTTACTATGATTAATGTACGTATTGGAAAGTTCTACATTTTACGACTATCCGAATTTTGTCACTCGCCTGCTTCAAGATTAAATAAAGAAAAACAGAATTTTCAAAAAATATTCATCACTTTTTTAATTCTACGTTTCAAATTATAAAACCATATATAAAAATAAAACATATGATTTGGTAGAGAATTCTTTTTTCAATCGAATAATAACCAGAAATATTAAAACAAAAAAACATTATGGTCGCATATTTATAATTATGGTATGTTGAAAAATGGCGAAAATGTTTTTAAATTAATTTTTACCAAACAAAATATATCTTATAATTGAAATTTTCTTCCATCTCATATAATCAGCCATAGTTATAAGAGTCGTCTCCTTGGGGTCCAGACTTGCAAATGGATTAATTAGGTGATTATTATTGAACAACTATATCAACGTTTTGTCAGTGCCTTCAATATTTTCTAGCGTAAATATCTTATACTTAATTTAACATAGGTACACTCATAAATAATTCACAAATTATATCGGGTATAAAAAAAGCAAATGAAAATAACAACTAACAGTGCTAATTGATAAAATACTCGACATATGTTTCAGTATTAATGTTTGACTATTTGTAATAATAAAATACCCCAAAATTGAAGGCCATAAGTTAAAAATACATAATATATAATAATTATATGTCTTTCAAAAATATATGCTTATTAGCTAAATTTGTGAAAGATTGTGGCGAATCTAAACAGTTTACAAAAAAACATACTTGTTTTTAAAAACAAACTTTTTGTTTTTAAATTTTTCTTTTATCTTTTACGGTTTAAAATTTGGATCATTGTCTTATTAGACCCAATGGACTGTTTATGCTCAATCACAAACTGAACTCACTTTTATGTCTTAAATACGTCATCAAAATTTCACCTCGCTATCTCTTTTCGTTTTTGAGTATATGAGAGACTAACGAACGGACATTGGAAATAGACTAAATAGGTAATCCTATGAACACCTTTATACCAAAATGTTGTTTGTGGTTTCAATATTTTCTAACTTTACAAATTTCAGAATAAAATTAATATAAATTAATTGAAATACTAATATATTCTCTGATATATGTCTAGTATAAATATTACCATTTCCTCGTGTCAAAAATTAGATTGCAAAAAAAAATTGCAACAAGAAAACAAATATTTATAATTAAATTTATTTTAAATATATAACCTTAACAAAAGTGAAAAAATACAAATTTCTTAACTATAATTGAAAATAAAAAAAAAACGAAATTATTTCCGTACATATCTTTAGTTACCTATATGTGTGTATTATTTATATGTATATGTGTACCAATTATTAATTACATACTCTCACAGTATAAAATAATAAAGGTTATTCTTATGTTCAATGATCTAATTACCTTTTGAAATGCTTATTTAAGTAAGGTTAAATTTGTACAAAGAATACTGTGTATATTCAAGGTGGAGTTCTCGTTCAGTTGAAGACTTAAAAACTACTATATAATTCTAGTCCAAAATCTCGTAAAAATTGAGATACGCTATCTCAATCCATACATACAGTTTGTTTAGTTTACGTATTTGTAATTTGTGTACACTCTATAAAACATTACAATTTTTTGGTACAAAAAATTCTTAGCATATTCAATATATACAAAAAATATTTTATAGGCATTCATTTAGTCATTTCTTCTATTAGTATTACATTTGTTTCTAATTTTGCAATGGGGACAAATTACCCGTACTATAGTACTTTAGTCGACATTCGACCATAAACACTCAAAAGTGAGTCTCACTGTCGTATATAAAACAACATCTATGAGGGCCTTTAAACAAAACAGTATATTAAACAAAATAGTGTATATGTGTGTGCATGGTATTGTATGTAATCTAAGCCACACCTCTTATAAATTTGTGCCATAGTAGTGGAATGTTTTTTTTATTGATTTATTGTGTTCCAAGTTTCTTACTCCCCCGTCCACCCAATATTCGTTAAAATGGGTACAAACAGCTTCACGTATTAATATATAGATGAATTTCAAAATAAATAAATAAATACACATCTATCGTAAGTGGCGATCCACATATTTGTGTGTTATATGCTTACTTAGTTTTTACATTTTATGGGATGTCCATGATGGCACATACAACACTATCGATTGAATTTCAAACGAAGTAAAATAATATTTGGGAATTACAACTTCTTAGACTGTTAATCGTGTTTTGCTCGAACTTTCACATCGATGAAAAACGTAATATTTTCACAGTAATAAATGAAACGACGTATTCTTCAATATCTCGTTCTTTATAAACGTTTGCTGTATTGGGAGATTTTTCACATTTTGTAAATTTCTTGTTTGTCGAAGTTGTACTTCTTTAGGCGCATTATGAAAAAGTAATGAAATTTTAAGATGCGCGAGCATTACAGTCGCATAAAATTCACAGGTTGTTAATTTTAAATAACTTTCGCATAATGACAGAATTTATGTTACACTTAATGTAAGATATTATTTATTTATTTATTTAATTTTTCAAATATAAACCTTTATTGACTGTGTTGACTATCCTTCTCCAGTCCTCTTATTATATTATTGTAATTAATTATTTGCATGCAATTAAAATTGGTTTAATGAAGTATAATCAAAGAAGTGTAACTTCTGACGCCGAAAACAAATGCCGTCAATCGGAATTTTTTTCAGCAGGTAGGTGTCCATGTAGAATCATGGCTGTTTTGGGAAAAATCATTCCATTGTGTTCCATGTATCATAGTTATAAGTTTTAATACTAGCTAAATAAACGGATACATTTGCAAATTATTAAATTAGAAAAGTAAAACCATAATGAATATCTAATATATAATTAACAAACAGGCCTAATTTTGTAAGCAGAACACTTGAAATAAGAACTTTTTCCTTAGATTAAAATATGAAATCAGAGAACGCAAAAAAATATTGCATACGAGCACTAAAACTGTTAACTAAGCCAATGAAGAGTAAGCAAATCTTATATCATTAGTATTTGCATAAAAAACTGTGAAGTGTTTGTTCGATAACTGTAATTATAATTACATAATATCTCTAGTTTATTTTTATTCAATTTTAAAGCATTGTATTTACAAATTTGTTTCATTTCAGATAAATTTTAAAGGACGTGTTTTGTTTTATTTTCTTTTATCATAGAGAAGTGACTTTAAAAAAGTCGTTATTTTACATATCAAAATATGAAACTAAACGCAACACCATAAGAAAACTCGAATACTAAATTACAAAATGATTCAAAACAAATAACAAATAGCTCTTCCTCTTAATCAGGATTTTTGAAGTGATAAAAATGTATGCAATTCCTCTATTTGCTTAACTTCCATTCCTTGTCTTCCGAGAATTACTATTTTATATTCCAAGACTACTTTCTCTTTATATTCACTTGACGTTATTTTATCAATTTCTATTTGTACACTGTATTCGTTCTTTTTCCAAGACGAATTTTTAAGTAAATGTACGTGCATGCTATCTGCATAAAATGTACTGAAGCACATTCTTATATCTTAGTTTATTGACTTGTACTGAAGCGCATAATTATGTTAATTTAGATTGAATGATGAAATACATCCATCTATTCTAGTGTCGAAAACGCATATATTTATACTCAAATAAATAAAAAACGCGGCGACCTCTATCTTCCACACTTACTTAAATTTATAAAATTCACTAATTATATCCTAACTTTATATCCTAAAATAAAAATGTTTTTTTTATACAAATTCTAGCAAAGGGGCTATGGTAAAGCAACTGCACACAGATCGATCATTATAAAATCCGCCACTGTTGAACTGATCATTGTTTGTTATGAAATTCAAGTATAATGGATAATTTATACCTCCATTTGTACTAATAAGTAATGTAAAGTGTATTACTTATTTTAAAAGTTTCCTTGAATGCAAAATTTATTAACTGGAAACATTACATATACATGTCTTCACCTTTACCTATAAACAATCAAATCATTTGAAACGAATACAGGAAAGAATGAAATTAATTTGGTTTAAAGACTACAGAGTGTGAGATTACCTTCAGCTGAGTAGTTAGTGAAAGTTTAGACAAAACTGTTAATTCCGGAATTAATTAATTTGTATTTAAAAATATCTCCATCCTCTGTTTATAGAAATAACACGGATATTCAACAATAACAATGTATGAAGGGTATGCAAAAACTACAATATAATAGAATTTGCAAGAATTTCAAAATTTTTGAAGAATTTCTTATGTTGACCTCAATTTAAAATATATACCCGTCAATGACATTATTCTTTATTAAAATTAGTCCAAATATTTTAAACTCTAACATACTTATGAAATGCCATAATATACACTTGGCTTGGTAAATAATTAACTTAATAATTTAAAATTTTTATAATAATTTATATAAATATGTATTGTAATAACAACATTGTCGCCATTTGCATTTCAAAATACAATTTTGCATTCATAAAATGTTGACAAAAGTTTAGGTAATTCAAAATTTGAAATACGAACAGTAACACATTTTGCCTTTTATTAATAATTGATTTTTAAAAAATTTATGATAGAAAAATGATAACAGAACATTGGACAATAGTGTATTTATTCTAGGATTATGTACTTATCCTAAAATTATAATCTAAAATTAAAACTTGTATCATAAGAAGTTATAATCTAAAATTAAATCTTGTGTCATAAGAAGTGCACTGCTTATCCTATTTTATTTTTATTGAATTGAAAAAATCCTAAATGCAAAGAATTATTAATGGTGTTTTGTATCAAATGTTATTCTAATAAATGATATCACCATGGATTTTTCAACCAGCAATCATAATTTGAACCATAAATAATTTTATTTTCAAACTAGCTGGCCCGGCATACGTTGTTTTGCCATATATTTCTAATCAACATCAACATTTTCTAAGTATAACAACATATTCTCAACACTGTATTTCTAAATATTGAAGCTGAGGCAAATCAGAATAAAGAATGATATTAATTTATATTTTAAAGCATACCCGCTCAGTTCACGCGTTGCTGTGTTAATTTTCCCATTTTATTAAATGATATTACATCGATTTCATGCGGATGGAATTTTAACCTTATGAGTAGAAATACAGAAAATTCTTTCTTATCGGATTCCCGGTATCTAATGTGCACATGGTATTTACCTGGCATTTGGTGGCGGTACCGCGTTCACCCGATAATTTGTGTTGTGGTACTCATACACTTGATGAAAGGTATATGGAACTCCTGAACCACGATTGATTCCGGTAATACTTGAACAATGCGATATACACACTTTATACAGTTAAAAGTTCGACATAGTACTAGTGAGAACAGATAAAGAAGTTTTAATTTCAATTTCAAATTTAGATTTTGGTTTCTATGGAAATGATGCTAATAGCATTTGTAACATTTTAGAAAAAAAAAAGACAAAAGATGTTTCACAGCTAGGAACATTATGTTTTCGAAAATTAAATTGTTGTTAATAGTATTTTCCGTTACTTATTATTTATGTTTCTGACCGTTTAAACCTTCCCTGAACTTCCACAAATATTTCAAGATCAAAATTAACAAAATCGGTCCAGCCATTTTCGAGCGAGACTAACGAACAGCAATTGATTTATATATATATATAAGATATAAATATCTATATATATATAGATATAAATATCTATATAAATATCACTTTTTGTTTGTTGTTAGAATAACAAAATTTATCTGATGCGACGTGTTACAAAACTTTCATTAACTACTACCAGTATCTATTTTTAGTAGAATTTTTTTTGATACAAACCGAATAACAAAATAAATAAAACACAAAAATTAAAAAATTAAAAAAATACTAATAAAAAAGTAATGAATACTCCCATGTTTCCAATCATTTTTAAAATAACAAAAATGCTTTCTTTTACTACAACTAGGAATATTTATTTAATTTTTTATTTGTAAGAAAAATAAAACAAGAAACAAAATACATAATACTGAAAAATTACAAAAAAAAAAATCAATTCTACCCCCATGTTTCAAATAAAAAACGAAATGTTTCAAGTAAAATTTATAGGTATTGATGAGTCAAGCAAATATACCAAGAAAAAAATTGGAGCAATTTTTAAGAAAATTAGAGAAAAATCAATAAACACTTCCAATCTCGTCTACAGTTCAGTTATTTGAATTTTCTTAGGAAAAAGTTACTAACAAAAATTGTAGATATTGATAAGTTTCATACTTTTGCCAAGTTTAAAGAAAAACGTTGAAGCCATTTTTTAAGCAAAATTGAATTTTCTTTGGTCTGAAAACGTCAACTGTGCGAAATAGATCATCCGTAACTCAAATATAAGATTTGATGATTTCAGCTTTTAGGTTCAGCAGATATCAGACTACAGAAAGTTCGACAGAGGGACAACCAGACAAATCAATAAACACAATAAACAAATTTTTTGAGATCCGGGCACCCTATAATTTGTATTCCCACTAAAAAGTGACATTCAAAATTTGAGCCGAAAACATATACTTCCATTTTTAAATCTTTTTTAAAATTAAAAATTTGTATAGCACTATATAAGAAAACAACTTTTCCATAATTTTCCCAAGTAAAAAATGTTTCAATCTCGTCAGCATGAAAATTAAAAAAAAAAAATCACTTATCCACCCTTCAATTGATGTCGGATGTGACACTCTGTATAACAGCAGTGAGTGGTGGTACTCGGTAATGTAACAGATATTCATGGTTTATATTAAATTTAAAAAAAATATATATGAATGAATTATTGTTACAACCGCTTATAACAATAATAATTTAACCTTAGTTAAAAGTACCCTTGGCCGTTACTTTCTTAATGCAGATTACTTCATAATGCATACTTATTTTTGCGGTTATGTTTTCGACTATGGTTAGTAGAACAGAAAATGTAAATGCAACATATTCTATTACTTAATTTTTCTTATATATTTTTTATAATTTATTAAAAATTATTACATTGACGGCCATGCATATCACATTAAATTCGGTTGACTTAATTTTACTTAGCTAAATTTTAGATAATCTGTTGTTAAATAAAATGATTGTTTTTAAATTATAGGACAAATATATTCAATTAAGTATCAATGAATAAAACTATTGAACTATCTCGTAAATTTGCGTCTTTCTGTCCGTTATCACAATAAACCAAAAACGTGTATTGAGGTGAAATTTGAAAAGCTTGATTTAGATCTAAGGAGTCACTATAAATTCATGTGTATAAGATTCGATCCCATGGATAATACATTTTATAAAAAACTTCTTTATAACTGTTTAAACTACATTATTTATGCTGTTTAATTATTTTAAGAATTATAATAAATAAATTATTCATAAATTATATACAGGATATTTAAAAGTTAATATTCTTAGTTGTTGTCTCGATTTTTTTTAATTTATAATTATTTTAAACTGCATTCAGGAAGAAAAATGATACATCTTATGCAAATTACCTTTTAGATTCTGACCATAATCCAAAATCAGAAATAGAGATTTTATATAGAACGAGAAAGAGGCTAAAATTAAAAATATTTCAGAATCGTTCGAAATATACAAAAGTCATAAAAAATTTCCCATGAAAAAATGTTGAATAAACAAATGGATTTGTACCACTCGCCTTTATTCTCTACAATCTAAAGGTTTTAACTCTTTCAAATTATTATCCCTTTTTTTAATTAATTATTTTAAGTATAGTTAATTTTTTTTTATCAATTTAATACTATTTTGTTTTTTTACTGAAAAAAAAACACATTTGTTTTTACACAATTCATTTGTTGATAATTTTTATTTTTTTTAATCACCAGACAATCATAAGACTAGATTTGTATATAAATACGAATTATGCAAAATAAATTTTAGTATTTCTGAAGATGATCAAATTTTTAATAAATAATGGTACACCTACAAAATAGTAATTACAAATAATTTATGGAATAAATTTAATATTGATGTATACAGAATATTTACACATTTAACACACTTAGTTGTTTTCTTGATTTTTTATAATAATGTTAAAAGATAATTAATATACAGATTAAAAATAAATAGTAGATAAATGAACTTTTGTCAAAACAATATAGATATTTTTAAAACGATTATCTCAATTATTAATGACGGATTTGCTTCGAGGAATATTTGACTTTACCGAATACAGTCGTAGAGGTCATTCCTAATGTATGCTAGATATAGTATGAAGCCATTATTAGATGCAGCTTGCGGGAAATTAACAGCAGGAAGTTGTTCATGATGACATACATCATATCGTGGAAGGCAGAGCTCTGCGTTTAATAAAGAATTTTATAACAAAAATGAGTAGACAATAAAATTATTTAACGAAAAAATGAAGAGACGTAGTTAAGGTCGTTCCACCGTAAAACGCTTTTTCGAATAAGCTGGAAAATAGATGAAATGTAGAAAAGTGGTGGAAAAGCTCCGATTTTTTAAGGTCTTGTTTGAACGTACACCTTAGACCTTTAACCGAACTAGTCACGGCCTCAATATAAAAATTGAGAAAATCTGGATCTCATCTCAAATAGTAATTAATTGTACAGCTTTGTGAACTCAGAATAACGTTATTTATGTGACGAAGTTGCACAATTAATTACTAGTACCTGGATGACCGAGCTGTGCTCGGTATTTTTTTTTTTTTAATAAATTGAGCTCATTGACTTCGTGTTACATAACAACGCCATCTGCTGTTGTGTCGTTGAAGCAATTAGTTGTTCACAAAAAATAGTATTATTATTCGACAATACATGTCAGGAAGAGTCATATTTTTCAGTTGAGACTACTCGAACGCGTTGATTATCGATAAAACACGAATAAAATGACATTTTCTAAAAATGATTCCTAGCTAGATCGATTTATCGCCCCCAAAACCCCCTATATACTAAATTTCATGAAAATCGTTGGAGCCGATTTCGAGATTCCAATTATATATATTTATATATATATATATATATATATATATATATATATATATATATATATATATATATATATATATATATATAAACAAGAATTGCTCATTTTAAGATAAAAGATTTGAGCTGAGATCCAGATTTTCTCAATTTTCATATTAAGGAAGTGGCTAGTATAGTTAAATGTCTATGGAGCACGTACAAACAAGACCTAAAAAAAGTGGAGCTGTTCCACCACTTTTCTGGTTTATTCATAAGCAGTATACACGATTATATAAGGTGCGATAAAATATTATGACGATGTTTAAAAAAACAACTGATTAGGACAATGATTTCATTATTACGCTGGACAGCATTTCAAATCTATTTTAAATTTTAAATATCAATTGATTTACTAACACTGATAACTAGTTTTTTTAATTATTTATTTTATTTTTTTTTTTTAATTTCGCGTGATAACAATTAAGATAAAATTTTTGTTCTTAAATAATTTTGTATTGTATAATGTATATTGATTTGATGAAGAAAAAGCAGTTTTACATATATTATCATAACATAAACTCTATATAACTTTAACCTAACTTCTATAATAATAAACCATGATGTTTATTATATGGAAGTTAGGTTAGTCTTTACTTTCAACTATTAAGATAAGCATAATTGTTTATTATCCTCAACATTACGAATTTCTTATTAAATTTAGCATAACGACAAAAACCGATCTACAAAAATAAATTATACTTATTTAAATCTATTTATTTTCTGCAACGATTGAAAAATTCTTATGAAAAGAATTTTTTTATAAAATATATTCGTACTGTAATGGTATATTTTGTATTAAATTTAACGGGTAGTTCTAATGGATTTCAAAAAATTTATAAATCAAGAAAGTCGCTATTTTGTGGTTCGTTATAATATATATATATATATATATATATATATATATATATATATATATATATATATATATATATATATATATATATATATATATATATATATATATATATATATATATATATATATATATATATATATATATATATAATTTGTTAATTCCGATTACACTGTGAAATCATAATTTATAACGATTTTCTCAATTTAACAAATTTTTTAAAATACCCTAAAACTACCCGTAAAATTAAATACAAACTGTACCGTTGCAGTACAAATATCTTTTATAAAAGAATCCTTTATAAACGATTTTCCACAAAATCCCCAAAAATTTTTGAGCGCCTCATCAATCTTATAATAGTTTGATAATCACATTATTTTATTATGCTTATAAAAAATTCTTAAAATAGGTTTAAAACAAAATTTATCAGTTTTTTATGTACATCAATCACAAACAACTTTCTAAATTAAAGTGGTCTTCTATTTCGTATCAACTAACCCGGCTCGATGTGTCTAAGCCAAAATAAAGTTCACTGTAAAATGCCCTTTGCTAACATTTCCTTGCATTTATGTAATGTCATTTGAATCGAATTACATTTGGTTTGTAGAATTATTACGTATTTCACTTCCCTACAATTTATTTATCCCAAAAATAATTAAATTAAATGATCAAACTTGGATTCTTCTAAATGCTATGAAATATTCGGCAAAAGGTCAAATGAAATGTATCGTCATGATTTTGGGTGCATTTTTATATTTTGAAAATTTAAAAACTGGTTTAGTTTTTATGATTATCAAGCTTTTAAGTTTTTTAAATTTTAGCCGTAGGTTAAAAAAGTTTATAAAAATCTAACGATTTACATGCACAATCTAAATATAAAAATTAATATATAATTATTCTCCTTAACATTATTTCCTTTGTTGGTAGAATGTGGTTGCGAAATTCAGATACTTTTGTGAAATTATTTTTTGTGTTAGCGATGCGCGAAAAATAGATAAATTTAAAAAAAAATTATCAAACTTTTATAAAATTAATCCTGGATTAATTTAATCATGTGGGTACCTACAATTACCGGTGTAAAGTGTATAGTTTCCAAGCCGATTCAAGTGTTTTTTGTTTAGGAACTTTTTTCTGAGAAAATTAGGAAATAGGAAATTTTAAGCATTACCAACATGCCCAAAAGATTCTATTAATGGAGTTTTCAGCGAGGGAAGAAGTTAATTAAATGAATTTATTATATCTATTCCAGGTTGAAGCACATTTCTTTTTTACTTATGACAGTTTTTAAATATCGTGTGAATCTATATATTCCGGATTGATTTCCGATCTAAAGTGTTGATTGATCAAATTTATCATTGATTTCAATAAAATTTGTATCTCATAAATTGGTTGTGTAACGATATTGAGTAAGCGTAAAACAATAGCTTGTCGTCTTAACTAACATATTTGAAATCAAATATTTATAAACAAAAAAATAAATATCTAATTTAAAACTAAATCTGAAAAAAGTTAAAAACAAATAAAATAAAATAAATAAAACATAAAAAATGAAATGTGAAAAATGTAACGAATTTTACTTTTTTTTTTTTTTTTTTGCAAATTAAATCAAGTAGTCATTTACAAAAGCTCGTTTGTTTGCAAAATACGTTAAATAAGCAAAAACATTATACACGGGCAATTTTCTATTGGTATATTTCAATTAAAATTACTGATTTTATTTGAAAATCACATAGCCTTAAAAGAAAAATTATATTCGGTAGAAATTTATTTTTATATATGATTAGTTTATCAATAATTTTTTAAGCAATCTGACAAACATTGAAATAATTCTTGTAGGTATATTTAGTATAGTTAAATAATATAAGTTTTGTAGTATAAAGTAAACAATTTTGAATAGAGAAATTCAAAACAGAAAATCAAAATTGATATCACTATATTTAGTTATCTAAAAGTAAGTTTAATAATTGTAATTGTATTAAATATATAAACAACTTACAATTCTGAATTTTTCTAATTTAAACGACAGAAATCACTTAAGCGCACAGACTCAATTAACACACACAAACTGTATTCTCAATTTTAAATAAAATAATTTTTTTATCGAAATTTATTTATCTTTATGAATAAATTTATTTATAAAAATAATATTTTCTTTTCTTCTATTTGTGTTTTTTTTATATTGAAACTAAATACATTAGTATATAAAACAATTGATTATTTTCAATTTATATTTTAAAAATATTGTAACAAATATAGTATTATTTGACGTAACCATTCATAGTGGTGTGAATTTTAAAACCCCTCTCCAAAGTTTTTTTTTTTTTTTTTAAATCAGAACAGAATTTCACGGAATCAAAAGTGACGTAACTCTACATTGGATTTTATTTCATATTTAAAAAAAAAAAAAAAAAAAAAAAAACTTTTTAATTATTTATAAATTAAAAGTAATTACCTTTCCAAATAGATAATGTAACTATGAATACTGTGTGCTTCAAGTACTCATATGAATAACTTAGCAATCATGTAGAACTTGTGTGAACCATCAATAGCACTTGTTGGCGCGGATCTAAAATTAAATTGACGCTGGGTGGTTGATATAACATATCATTTTTTTTTTAAGAAAGAAAAAAATAACAATTTTTTCAGAAGTAACTAATTAACAAGAGCTCATTTCATTCACCTCTTTTACAATGTGAGATTTAAGTCAGAAATAATCAAGCTCCTTAAAGAAAAATATACAGGTTTATATATATTTTATTTTGGGTGAGGACTTCACAATCCCCTAGATCCACGTCGTGGAATTGACCGACTCAAATTTTTCGTAATTCTCCCAAAATATTTATTATCTGAATCATGAGTTTAAACATTTTGCATGAACTTAAGATTGGTTTCAAAATTTGAACTGTTTTTCGAATTTTCTCTATTAATATTAAAGTTTTCTAATTTAATTTTTTTAATGAATTATTTAAATGGGATAATATACTTATATCTTAATTAAAATTTCTCAAGCTATCAAATTATAATTTTTTTATTATTCATAATTTGGCGTTATCATTAGTAAAAGTAAATATGAAAATTAATCCCAAACTGTAAAAGTAATCGCAATTTTAATTAATTTATGATTTTTTAATCAATATACAATCGATAAAATTAAAATTGATTTTTTTTTTCTAATATGATAATATTTTAAAACTTGTCTTGTAGATATTTGTATAATTCTTAATCTATACTAATATTATAAAAAGGAAACATTTGTATTTTTGTACGTAACGAATAAACTAAGAAACTAATGGATCGATTTGAAAAATTCTTTCACTGTTGGGGGGGAAGCAACACTATCACCTGGTGACATAGACTACTATTTATCCCTGGATTCTCACGGAAACGCGATCTACGTATGTGAAACCGCGTGACGTTCAATAGTTGTTTCTTAAATATAAAATCGTAAATAAATAATTCATCATATGCCTCCAATTCATAAAATATCATTATTATCGTAAAAATTTGTTCGATTATGGATACATATTATAATAACAATATGAATCGTTCAAGCATAATTGAATAATGTTTTATTGGGGTTTAGAGTAGCAGCATTAATGTTATATATACGAAAATCAAAGCGACAAAATTTGTTGACAACAATGATAAAAACCACGATCGCTTGCCTTCCAAGTACCATAGCTAATAACTTTCCTCAATTTACAGGCTATAAATTACAAATGTTTCTTATCTAAATATTTCAAATCGTACAGATATTGTCCTATATTAACGCAATCAAACGAACAACAAAACAAACAGTCCAGCATTATTATATTAGTATAGGTATGTGTAATAGGGAAGATGCACGAACAAAAAATTTCAAGTTAATTTTTAAAATCACAAAAAATATCCAAAATATGCATGTTCAAAATTCTTAATTAAACAAGGAAGGAAATTTGCATAAATGACGTCATACATATTCAGCTCCATAGTGATTATACATGGTCATTCTTCGGTAAGTGATCCTTTCGATGTCCATGGAACTTATATACACTTCCCTTCACAATTTATAATAAATAATGTTAAAAACCCCAAATGAATTGATTGTGGTATAAAATGTTATATAAATTACATTAATATTCAAAAATTGTGCTATTTTTCCACATAAAATGAACGCTTATCATAGAATGACCCATAATACTTTTTTTTCGTTTTTGAATCTATTTTAATTTAATTTTTGAATTTTGTTTGATATTGAGTCCAGTTTCACATTTTTATGGTTAGAATAGCAAATTTTACTATTGCATCTTCTCTATTTCCGGTGTTGTGGGAGCATAAAATATTTTAAAATATTCTATCAAATAGTGACTTAAATGCAATATATTGAAAAATTTTGGAACTTTTTGGAAAATTTGGAACAAGTAATGATAAGATTTTCACAAGCCAATTCCACTGAAGTTCACATACTTTGTTTATAAGAAGTAAAAGATTAATTTATCATATTAAGTGCCTACTTAATCTTAAGTATCTATTTACCAATTATTAAATAAATTTTTTAATATGTGTGTTTTTGAATAAACAGATAAAATCAAGTAGATAAATATTTAAATTTCGCGTCAGTTATTCTATGTCCAATTGTCAAGTGTAAGAATAAGGAAAATCAATGTATCCATTAAAACCACATGGTTGTGTCACCGGAAGTGTTACTCGCAGCCGGGTGTTTTGTTTAATTTAAGGAAATACATATAAACAAATATACTTATTTCGGTATTTTAACGAATAGTACTTTGTGTAGTAACTATTTGTGTTTGGAATGCTTTCATTATAATTAGAAACAATAGTTTTAACGTTTGAATATTTTGAAAGTTGTACAGCATTCTTTCAAATTCTACCTGCATTATAATTATATTTATTTTTTTACAAACAAATATAAATTCAATAAGCATACCGATTTGTTGCTTAATGAAACAAAATAATTTTGATAGAAAAGTAATATTATGTAGTTAAACACTTATTACGAAGTTTTCATTTATTTAATTATAGCCGTATATTACAGTTTCAACGTTTTGAAACTTTAATATTTTTCAAATTTGTCGATTTATTAGCTTTAAAATCCGAGTTTGATATTTTACTGCAATTAACGATCTGAAAACTATATACCAAGAAGACTACGATATACATAAGCCATCATTGATATATATGTACATTTAATTGTATAATTGACATATTTTAAATATTTTCAAATATGTCAATTAATATTTAAATTTTCGTTCAAATAATTTTGTAAAATCATTTTAATGTAGATCAATAAGTAATTTTTTTAAATCATTTTATATTCAATATTTTACTATTTTATGACTCTTTTTAATATAATTTTATGTTCACATAATCAATCAAAAAATGTATTGAAACAAACAAAAAAAGTGGCAATGACACCATTCTTCAAAAATCCCCTTTATGTAAACCTGTTTTGGCAACCAGTGAAATTGAAATCTGGAATGCATGAAAACTGTTTATATTTAAATTAAATTAAAATCTGTGATAATAATTGTTTCGTCTGGTTTTTGCATTTCCAAACTATTATAAAAAAGGACAAAAATCAATATTTCTCATTGATTTTCAGCCTTTAATTTAAGAAAATATTTGACCGGCTATCTTGAAACTCACTGTAACAATGAACATCATAATACATAAATAAAATATAAATAGAATAAATAAAAATTAAAAATTAAAAATTGCATATACTCAAATAATTTCCACTCTAGATAGGTTAATAAAGAATCGCTTGCATAAAATGTATAACTTGTTTAATGGAATAATTAACGATAACATCTTAACTTCAATGTCGCTTTGTAAATGATCGTTCATCTAAGGAGTAGCTTTCAGTGCTAACGATATAATTTAAATTCAATTTTAAAACATACATCGCAAGCATTTTAGAGATACTATGAAAGAATATTAATAGGTAGTAGGGAATATTAACCCAATGCAAATTTCAAATATCTAAATTTAATCTTCTATTGATATAGTTTCCAGGGATAAAAAATCTAAGTTTGAGTACAAAAATGGAATTCTAAAAAATGCTACTTTGCATTAAGCAAAAGCAATTCCAGAATGTATAAAATCCACCAAAAATGCTTATTAAATTAGCATCTGAGTCGTAACTTTAAAAATAATTTTGTCCAAAAATATAATATTTTTATTATAACATTTTGTATGTTTGAAATTGACATTTTATAATATAATTTTAATTTCAAATTGCACATGCTTTGAATGGAAAAAATTTATTAATCGATACTGGGCTATGAGTCAAGGCACGCTAGACTTACGTGATATTATAGGTGCCCGTCAAGGCACGCTAGACTTACGTGATATAGATGCCCATAATCAGCATTTATCCATCTAAAAATTTTTACTAAAAATTTGCCATATAAAAACTCAAATTATTTACAAAAATATATACTTAGGTATACTTACATTAGTATAAGAACTTTAAAATAAAAAACGTTTATTCTTTTTTCGGCGGATTAAAAAGTTTGATGTACCCAAAATGATTTTAAGAAATATTGTGAAATTTTTTCTAGGCAATATTGTAAATAATGGAAATACCCATTTATCGAGAATTTACTAAATATTTTCTGCTTCATTTCAGAATCAGGGAAAAACCTAATTTTCTATTAATTTAAATTCAAGGAAAATATTTTTTTAATGTAAATTGTGAACTACTAATTGACATAAACAAATTCTAATCTACAATTACAATATTCGTTTCGCCAAGAATGAATTCGGAACCCTATATCAAAAATTTTAAATGAAACTTAAATTATTTGTATTTATAACCGACTTATTATTATTGAAAAAGATTTATCCTTATTGATCCTGTGCCAATTCTAACATAAAAGTCTTCATATATGTTGTTTGTGTAGTTTTGTAATATTCGTAATGTCTTAAATAAAACTGAAAATTTACCAGATAACTTCAGAAAATCAAACAAATTAACTGTTTCAAAATTTGAATATGATGTAATTTTAACTGCTCGTTTAAGGCTGGTAGTCAAATCTGAAAAAAGCTCTTTTGAGATAACTGTATATATTTTTAGATATTACAAATTTTGTCCATAACAAATGACGGACGGGGGCACTTTCATGGTAAAATATTCAAGTGATTAGAGACGTGAAACAAAATATCAAATTAATAAGTCGATGGTCAAAATCTAAGTTGAAGCTGTTCCAATGAAGAAAAATTTTTTCTTTAACAATTTTCAACACAAGAGTTTGTTTCACATTTATTTAATATTATGAATATGAATATAATTGGAATTGATTTCATTTTGAACCCGATTGTCAGATTCTACAGCTTAGAAATTTTTAACAACCTATTATACCTATTTCACAGAAGTATAAATGACATTTACACCTCAATATATAAACAATATATAAAAGTCTATTATTGTATTTTATTGAAAGATAATAAATATTGGAAACATTACACATCTGCCGAGAATCGAATCCGGGACCACACAGCTGTACTACTAAATACACAATAGATGCTTAATAGTTAACTACAGATATGTTTTTTACACATATAAGTTTTTCACAGCGAAAAGTTTTTTGTTTTAATACACTTTCAAAGATATAAAAGCTGATGAGGTGCAGGGCTGCTGCCTACCAGAACGTTATTACCAAACTTAGCTTCAACTCATTACCAAAAAAATGTTTAGTCTTGCAGAAAGACCGATATTCAAACTTCCACGAGCTTTCTTTCCAATATACCACTTTTTTTTTACATGGACTTTAAAAAGTGCGAAATAATTTATGTTTGCCTCATAAAGAATTAAAACTACATCCAGGTTTAAATAATTAAAACCAAACCATTTCCCAAGCTGTTAAAAATTGTCCTGAAAACATGTGATTAGAAATTAAAAAAGTCGTGAATAGATTAAAACGAAATACGTCGGGTTCAATAGTAAAAAGTGTACAGAAAATTTATCAACACTGATAAAAAAATCACAAAATGGCATGCGTCCCACGTTTTTTGTTTTAGCCATTATATATTATTTTCATGACTATTTAAAATTCCTAATCAAAAGTTATCAGGACAATTTTTACTAGACCAGGGAAGTTCTTCGTTTATAAGAGGCGAAATTTATAGGCAAAAACCGCTGCCACACGATGCGTCCAACATCTTCCAACGTTGGACACTTGACAGTAGGACGCATCATGTGGTCGATAATCAAACTATATGTGTCAAATGTCATGTGTCCAATATTCGAGTTGGACGTCTTTCAAGCTGTTGTCGGTCTTTGTAACCGAGTCAAAGTGAATTTTTCAAACACAAATATATATTTGATAAACGTTTGGTACACTGCTACACGATTTATCGAACGTTTCATTATTTGTTTTTGTTATATTTCGGTATTTATATCCCATATTTATTTATTTTTTAAATCAATCCATATTTATATATAATAATAATTTATTTATTTTTATAATCTATATATTTAAAATTATTATTTATTAAAATTTTTTCAAAAGAACTATTTAAGTTATTGGTGCTTTTTTTTTTAAATGTCTATTATATATTTTTTCTTTTAAATTAATTTACAAAACAATAAAATTATTGTTACTGCAGCAGTAATAGCTGCATCTTCAGCATTTTATTTTGTGTATGTTATTTATGATATATAATTTAATATTTTCAATATTCAAATATCTTAATTAGTGACTTCAAAATAATAACAATCTAAATCTAATTTTTAAAATATTAATATTTTCTTCGAAAATTGAACCAATATTTGTGTCAAATGTATTTGGTTCAAACATTCGGCTCATCTTGTAGGAAGTTACATGCTATGAACATTCGTCTCAACGTTGGAGGCCAACAGTGATATCATACGTTTGTCGCATCGTGTGGCAGCCGCTTAAGCGAAATTAACTCAAATATTAAATGTTTAAAATATCTAAAAAACTAAATGTATATTCCTCAACGAAATTATGTTATACTGGCACATTATATTTTAATTTGGACTAGGATATATTTTAATTTGGACTTTTTTCTGTCAAAAAAAATTTTATTGGAAAAAAGTTTTTTTTTAATTATAAATTTCAGAAAATATATTCAAAAGATAATCAAATTTTTTCTCAGAATTTTTAATTAATTATTTTTTTATATCTAGAAAATATGTTAATTAAAAAGAATTAATATTTACGAGGGATTAATTAAAAAAAGGTATGTTAAGGATATTTTATTTTAATTATGTTAGGCAATTACAAAGGATTATATCTTTTTTTTTTTTGAGAAGTGAGAATAAAAAATATTTAATTTTCTAAGAAATGTGTCTGTTGGATCTGTAAAATTAGTTTATTTGATGAAAAATTTACAAATTTATTGAATACAACATTTTCTGTATTTCGTGCTCAATGAGTAATCTAGATAAACGTGTAATTGACTAGGACCACCATTTTATTTACCAGCGTCTCAAGTTTCGTCTGTCTTATAGAAATTTTGAAGGTGCCTTGATAAAAAACTTTCCAAAAAAATTACCCACCTTCAAAAAAATTAACTAAAAAGTAAAAAATAATTTAACATGCCTATAAATAATTTTCTTGTGATCAATTACCTTTCTCAGTCTACGCCAACCAATCAATTTTTTAGAGAAGGATAAGATTGGCATTTTGAAAGATAATTGTTCACAAGAAAATTATTTATAGAAGGTTTTAATTTAATACAATATTGTCCGTTATATTTTAAAATTTATTATGTAGTGCTGAAACTTAAAATACAATACACATTTACGTATATGTTATACATATTGCATAGATTGATGGGAGATATTTTTGAAAAAGAAAAGTCATAAATAGTAAGTCAGCAAACTTTATTGATTTCGTGTTTATTAAATCATTTAAATTTTACTCGTCCGTCCCTATCGCTGCTCTTGTCTTATTCTTATTAAAAGATAATTTATCGATTGACCTACAATAAATTTTTATCCTGACTTGCTTGCGAAGTAATTGATTTGTTGCCATTAATTTATTTTTTTTATAATAATAAATTAATTAATTATCTTATAAATTGTAAAGGTTTTCAATTATACTATTTGCTGCAACGGAGACTGATTATAGCACGTGTCGACAATATAAAAATTTTCCAATATAAATAATAAATTATAAGGATTCATTATGCCAACTAAGCATATATGCAGCATTATTTATTTATTGTTGAAATAAAAATAAATGAAATGATTGTCAAGCTAAATTATTTTTTTGTTTTAAATATCAAATGGTCATAAATCTTTTTGTATTTATGCGATAAAAAATGTATGTGTTAAAAAACATAATCAGTACCCGATTAAATGTTCAATACTCTTGTACAAAAAACTCATCTAGCAAATTTCTATTTAAGAACAAAATTGTTGCCAGATCAAAATTTCAGAAAATCTGGAGCTTACAGCATGTGCTTTAAAAACAGGTTATTTTCTCTGGATAGATAATAAAAATCAATATAATAAAATAATGAATTATTTGTCTAATTTTAAATCATTTTTAGATAAGTTTTACAATTTGATGTGTTTGATCATATATAAATAGTAAATAGCTAAGGATCCCATCTCTCCAGATTTCATCTGGAGACTTCAGAAAATTATGTTTTCTGCAGACCTGATTGTTTTGTTTTTTAGGTATCCAAAGCAAAAAACCTTATGTTCAAATACATCTACATATTTATTAGATGGATATCCTCAGAATTAATCGAGCAATATCGCAGCTTTTCGAATATTTGATCTGGTTACCCTAACCATAATATTAATTTCAAAAAATCTGGATCTTTTTTTATAAGCTGAAGTCTGGAGAAAATATCATTTTTCTGGATTCTCTAGGCTAAAACTGGAGCCCTGAAAACCCTAGATTGAACCCTAAGAATATAAACGTTAATAAAACAAATTTATCAATTACAGATTACAGATTAAAATTAAAATTGTAATGGTTATAACAAATCGAATGATGAGAATGGTATGACATTAGAGACTCGTCATTTTGCTTATGGTAGATTTTAGTAAATTAGATAATATAATAATTTATCTAGTGCGAATCAGTATTGATTTACATATCAAATTTTCCATATTTCTCAATTTGTTAAGTCGATTTTGGAAACAATCTATACATCCTTTTGAGATTTGTTGCTACTTGTAATATATAATGTGTCTGTGAGAAACAAAAGGTCAGTTGGGGAACAACACGAAAACTGCAGCAATGAAATATGGCAGCGCGGCAAGGATGGAGATATGAATAGAAAAATATTGTTTTTTATATTCAAAAGTTAAGATTTCAAGTCAAAGAACTTTCGTTTTTAGTAAAAAGACTTCAACAATAGGTGAATGACATTTTTTTTCATAATTTTAATTATTTTGTCTATTCAAGACAACTTTATAAGTATATATTTCAAAACATAATTTAACCTTTTTATACATATGTTCGAAATTTTCGCCATCCTATGAAGCGGGGCTTAGTAGAACACAATACAGTAATGAATGTACTTTGTCGTGGTAAAATTTAAGCAAAAACAAAGATTTCGTCGATCAAATAATAGCTGATATAAACGAGAACAGCGAATTTGAATTAGTTATTTGCGAGTTCCTGTTTTCCTTTAGAAACGGATTTTGGTATGATTTGAGCGAAAGATAGATATTGAACTTGGATTGCCAAATCCATCATTTCGTGTAAAAACTAAACGTCAAAAAAAGTATTCAAAGTTTCCCTGAAGAAGTATTAAAAATATTTAATACCTTTGGTTAAATTATCGGATTAATAATAATATTTTAATTAATCTTTTTTATTCATAGGTTTGTGTAGGTTCTGCATTTATGACCGACTTCAATAAGTACTATTCCGATATTAACCTTGACAATCTATGGAAAACCCATTAAAAAAACCATAAACATAATAGTTTAGGCTAGAGGATAGATTATCCATTGTATAAAATGTAAAATTCATATCTAAGCAGAAAAGCTCGGATATGTCAATATGATAAAAATTAATTTAATTAAAAGAACTAAAACTTTAATTCTGTTGCGAAGAATGTGTCAATTTAAAAAAAAAAAAATATACATTAATAAATTATAATAAATACAATATTAATATTCAGAAAATATAAAATACATCTTGGATATGGTAGCTTGCACCTATTTGTTCTTATTTCTGGTATTATGGTCTTTGTTACAAATTTTATTTTCTTCAAAGTATTTTTCGCTTTCGTGTATGCATTTGATCAATTTACACACATAATACGAGTAGAAAGTTAAATATTGTTTTTCAGAAAATAGTTACAGCTATTAGTTTTCAGCTTACAGCTATCAGTTTTCTTCAATTTAAAAATTATTTTGATCGCCATTCTTTAATTTTGAAAATTATTTTGCTACCTAACTCTGTGCCCCATATGATAATGGCATAAGTCGTAATTGAGCTAAAATTTTGATATTTTTTGTAGAATGAAGGCTAATTTTCGATCTCAATTGGCGCAATTGATAACATATATATAATTTGAAGTGTCTAAAATGAATTCAAAATAAAGCGAATATCAATAGTAAGGCCAAAAAATTTTATCCTCAACTTTAAATATTTTTGTTTTTGTCTATATTATATAATTTCAATTTTGTCTTTATTTAGTATCAACCCGTTCTGAATGCACCAGTTTTCGGCCATTGACAAGGTGACATCAGAGACAGTTCCGCTGGCGTCGTCGGCAAAACAATCACGTTACAAATCTCTTTATTATTATAAAATTTTAACGTAGCAAATTCTGTTCCTATTGTAGTTCAATTATTGCATAAAAAGGGCAAACACTCCTCATTTTAAACTGAAATAAGCTAAATATTTTTACTTAAACCAAGGTCAGAAAAATACTCAAAGTAAAAATCTAGCGCTATCAGATGATGGTAATAGTAATGTGGAGATATTGGTGTTTTAAAATCTTCAACGAAAGAATTTTATCTTCCGTTTAGACGAAATGATATTTAAAAGTTGGAATTCAAAAAGTATATATTTATTTGATACAGGATGTTTTTTCAAAATCGCCGATATTATTCGCCCGATTCATGGGAAAATTTTTGTGTTATATAAATTCATATTACATTAACAATTGTATAAATATACTAAAACCCATGTAAAACTAGATTTCAAATATCAACACTTCCCAATTTTTTTTTACCTTTTGTCCTTTAGAGTTTTCAAAAATCATTTTTGGTACTTTCGTTTTACATGTAATTGAACGTACATATCTGTATATTTGCGGTCAAGTTACTGACAGGTCTGCTGCTTTTTTTACACATCTATTCACCCAGTGATGAAAATCGTATACGATATTTATACAAATGTCAATATTCCATGAAGTTATATAATACTAATATCAATGAATTATCAAATAATTTTCCATATATCAAATAATTTTCCCCGTAGAGTCGTGGATCAGACGAATAGTTACGGCATATACGATCAACCATTTAAAACTCTATAAAATGAGCACAAATTCGCATTAACTCAGGATTTAGTCATTTGACCGATATTATTTTTTCAACGCAATGTAAATCCCAAAATCCAGTAAAATGCCATCTCTAAAACATTTACAGTTTTAGTTCTGATTATTTCTCACCAATTAACTTTCCAAAAATTCTCCACCAGTTTCAGAAAAGCGTGTTTAAAATAGGAAAATTAATGTAAATAAAAAATAGTAAAATAATAATGACGCCTGCTTTATTTTCATAATATATATAATAATTATCATATTAATATAATATAATATTACAGAATAATAGATATAATATCTACTGGCAGTATGAAACGTTTTACATTGTCAAAATAATATTTTTTTTATTCTGTGTTCACACAATATTAATTTTTTAAGTTTTATATTATGTATGTAATAATCGTTTTTAAAAAGATCAATTTGATTTTAGTAAAAATAAAAAAACTTCTACGAGATCTACGAGAATCTTTTAAAGAGTTGTATTCTATTTACCCAAAGAATCTTTCTATAAAAAAAAATTTTTAATAATAAATATTTAAATCCTTTCATATAATGAAGTTGTGGGAATTTAGTATGTCAAAATCAATCAAATAGAACGTTGAAAATTAGTTACAAGTAATGGGGTTGAATGTGAATTAACACTCTTTGGTTTGCTAAGTAAGCCATGTGAGTTCAAAAAATAAATGTCCAACAGCTTTTTGCGTATTATAGTTTATATATTTTTTTTAATTCAGCCTAATAAGGGAACAGAATAAATATTTTTTTACTTCTTTAAATGAATCGTCCTTACTCACGAACCTGGATCTAAAGTTATTTTTTAAATGTTTAAAAATAAGCAATATATGGATATATAAAATTCATAATTAAACAAACAAGAAAAAACCGATGTATGAAGTCAACTCTTAATATTTCCTTATAAATTACATATTGAACATCCTTTTCAAGAAACATATAGAAAACTAACGAAAATCGTCTTTGACAGCTTATTATTTTTTTTAAAAACCAATTTCAATATAATTTTCATATTTAGATACGGTATTGAGACTAGTTTCACATTTTGACACGAAAAGTAGAAATTTATAATTAGTCCGGTCCTCTATTTGAATCGACTATATTGTTGTAATAATAAGTACATGCCTTATGTCTTATATGATAAACTATTTATCGAATAAAAATCTAGAGTGTTAAGTAACGAATCGCAATAATGATTTTCACAAATTACGACTTGGTTTTATCCGTCTTATTTGGCAAACGAAATATACTTAAATAGTATATATTCATTTCACATCATTGTTTGCTTTAAATATTACATAAGTCGAATTCTTAGGGATTCTTACACTTAGAAGGATAATAATTATTTTTATTTGTTAGGTACACACTGATTAACAGTTTACTAACACAATTAGAAAAATACAACATAACTATTAACAAATTAGCCCCAAAAATTAATATAAAAAAAAATTATATATTTAGAAATTGCTACTGAAATTCTCCTAAGGTAGGAGATAGACTATACATTTGCAACACTTAAATAATTAATAGTTAGTTAATCGCAATTAAAAAATTTTAATTTCCCATTATATCAATTTGCATATACATATAGCGTTAATAGTAAAAAAAATTTGGAAAACGGTTAACCCTAAAGGCCATCCCTGCAACTTTCCGCTTATTCCATACCTAATCCCTTAATATTTAACATATTAAGGGCTTATCTATTTCATCAAAATGATCCGAAAAGAAATGTTGGAGTTATGTTGAAAAAACACTCGTTCCCAAATATTTCGTCAACAATTTTTTTCGAACCAATGGTTTTTTGAGCTTTAATAATTATTTTCTTTCATAAAAAACAATTCCAAAAAAAAATGTAAAAATTATATTTAAAAAAAAAAAAAAAAAAACGAGATCTGATGAAAATTAAAATTTTTCAAAACGGGGTAAAACCAATAACTTCCCGATTTTTGAAAATCTTCTATTTTCTAAGCGAATTAAAATTGCTACTGTAATGATAGCTAAAAAAATTTGTCTATTTTCTTTTTTTAATTTACATGCTAGTTGTGTGGTACAAACACAGAGGTCATTAGTTGGTTAATTCAATAATTTCTAAAGTTTTAATAATTAATAACTAATTAACTGTAAATTATATAAGTGAAGCAGATGCATATTCTGAAAGACCATATCAGGAACAATTTTTTGATATATAATTTGTTTTTTAATATTAACGATTAAAAATATGTAAATGTAATTTGAAATAATTGGGAATTCGATTTTTTTAAATTAAAAACAGCTAAATTACTATTATATAAGTGAAGCAAATGTGTATTCTGAGAGAGCATTTCAAGAACAATTTTTTATAAATAATTTGTGTAAAATACAATATTAATATTTGCCTCTAACTTGTTTATGGTTACCACATATGATTTAAGCAAAAAATATTTTTTAAATGAATTCCTGTGTCAATATTAAAATATTTATGTTACAAATTCAATTTTCTCTACAGACGATTTTATATTTACTATTATCAAGATTGATCTTCCGTTTTTATCATCAAATGCATTATTAAGAATTATTATAATGATATTTTACAATTCTCTTTCATTGCGTGGGACACATGAAGCGTCAACATAATATTAAACTTTTATTACACCAATTTCAAGGCTTTTTGTGTCATTTAATTTTGCAAATAAAGTTTTTGTTAAAAAAGTTAAACAATTCATTGAATATTTTTTGGTGTTTTCTTTAAACGATTATGTTGTAGTAGCGAAACATTTTTATGTATCAATTGATGCCTGAATAATGATTCAATAATGAAATCAGTCATATATTAGAAAGATTTTACTATTCAGTTAATTTGACCAATAAGAAAAACCTGTATATTAAACATTTGATGTCAAAATCTTAATATTTCATTTTCACTTCACATAAAATATGACTTATAAATATGAGACGGAAAGATTATGATCAATTACATAATAGTTTTTTTTCTTTATTTTTGACTTTTTACTTGTTATGCAATATATTTATATTTCATTATAAAAAGTAAAGTTCTAAAATTTTTATTTTCATTGGACATTAAAAAGTATATTCCGATGATCACAGGTGTTAATTTACCTTACAAAACTATACATTTTAGTATTTGCTTTTAAGAAAATAAATTGTTTTTTATTTTTTTGTTAGATTAAATAGACATTTTTTGGTCATTTTCCATTTTTAAATATACAAGTTTTTTGAGATATGATATTATAAATATTTTCTAAATACAGTTTACAGAGTTTTTTATTTTGCAGAATTTTACATTAGACAATCTTACATAAAAATAAATTTAGATGGCAACAATGCAACATAAGGTTCAATGCGATTATTCTGTATTTTTGGATAATAGTCTACAAAGAAGTAAGTATCCAAGCTTCGAAATAAGTTCGAAGACTACTTAACTAGACTAGAGCAGAAGCCTTAAAAAATGATAAAAAGATGAAGAAAATTATAGTAGGATAAAACCTATTGGAAACGCAAGATAATATGATACAAGTTAAAGGAAACATAAATTACGGGCGATCTGAGTTCGGGAAGTATGGAAGGGGTGAGTTTTTAAGGATAAAACACGGTTTATTTCGATTTCCGGCAAAACTACAAGTCCTATGGAAAAAAGTTAAATAGCAAAGTTGTAGGTAATAAAAAGATCTACAACTTTTGTATTTACACTTTTTTCACATAATCTCAAAATTTTTCGATTGAAAATTAGGGTGCTTTTTCGATATTTATTCAAAATAAGATGAAAAAATAAATATTTTAAATCAAAAAAATTACAATGTATTTGGAACATAAAAATGTAAGTTTTCACCAAATTTCGGAGAAAAAAAATAAAAAACAAAAAACTTGGTTATTTGAATTTTTCGCATAAATTTTGAGGTTATTTAAAAAAAAGTGTGAATATAAAAGCTTTAGATCTTTTTATTACCTACAACTTTGCCATTTAACTTTTTTCCATAAGACTTGTAGTTTTGCCGGAAATTCAGATAAACCGAATTTTACCCTTAAAAACTCACCCCTTCCACACTTCCCGAACTCAGATCGCCCGTAATTTATTTTTCCTTTCATTTTTATCATATTATCTTCCGTTTCCAATTGGTTCCATTCTACTGTAATTTTTTTTGTTTTCAAAAATTATCTACCCTGGTATAAACTGTCTAACATTCTTTAAAAATTTAAATTTATAATTTCATAATACGTACAACATTATAAGTAATACAAATTCTGAATATTTAATCAAGAGAAAATTTAATTTATTTTTTATACATAACAGGGTGATGGAATTTAGCCTGTGAGATTCTCTATTTGCTTTATATTACTAAGTATCTATTGTCAGTATATTTTACAAAATATATTTACAAGATAACTTTAAAAAACAATTTGGGTTCGATATCTTCACATTGATCAAGTAATTAAATCAAGTAACAAGTAGTTTACTTACTTGACGTGTGTGAACGGCATTTCATTTAAGTGTTTAGTAAAATTGATGAGTCAAGCAGTTTAGTTAAATTCTATTTTTTGTGAGCACAACTTTTGGGTACTAAACCACTCTTTTATCACAAACATACAACAATAAACAAATCAAGGAATCTTTCTGGCATTTATTTGTTGTTCCAGGCACAGTCATATAATATAAATAGTTTTGTGATATGAAAGTATATTACATGACCGTGCTTGTTTACATACTTTTAATAAATTTCTTGTTACTTGACTAAATTATCAAATTATATGGGTGAACTAATTTTGATCAAGTTTTAAGTATTTAGTACTAAACTACTTGTTACTTGACTAGATTACTTGATCAATGTAAGGCTTAATAAGTGTTCAGTTTTGATGTGTTTTATTGATATTCCCACTTGAGAATATTAAGACACATGTTGCCTATGGCAGATAGAAATTCAGATTTTGCATTAAAATATTTTTTAATAAAATACAATAATTTTATGTATTCTTTATTTAATCGATAAATATGACAATTAGAGCTACCACTACAGACTTTATTTCATACATCAGGTCGTTAACTCGTTTAACTATCAAAACAGTTTCTGTAGAAAAATTTCATGGTTTACGCCCAGCCTATGTGAATTTATAATTTAAATGCATCAATAAATTGATAAGACTCTTCGATAATTGCTATCAATCATATAGCAAATGTTTAGTTGTGACTGCATATGCGATATCGATATAAATAATTAAGTCATGTCAATTAAACACTTTCGTAAAAGTTTAAAGTAAATTTTTCTTTCCAATATTATTTATTTTATTTGTAAAATTACTTATTATTTACGGAATATTATTCTTTATACACTTTAGCAATATTTTAGTGGCCATTAATTTTAGATTAAAAAAGGTGTATAAGTTTTATTTACATACTTTATAACGTCCTCTCTACTATAAAAATAGATATAAACCAAAGGTTTTTTTTTTCTTTAAATGAAATTTGGAGGAATTTTTTAATTAGATTTATAAAAATACTTTTAAAATACCATGTTTTTATTATATGCAAATAAAATTATAGTTTGAGTTTTTGAATTTTTCATAGTGTCTTTACACATAAAAATACATCATTTTTATATACTGATAAAACCAATAGTAGTATTTATTGTATCTAATATCACAATAGTAATAGACCACTAGTATATTATAAAATGTTTCTTTAATCCTTCAATTTTTACAAGGCTTCCTTGTTATTAATTACATAAAAACATGTAAGAACATAATTATGTAAAATATTTACACTTTTAATGCAGTAATGCTTATCATTACAATATTGAATATAAATACTGTCCTTCTAAGTCAGAATTATATGATATATTAAAACATATCTGAGTATTTGTGTTAGTATCCGAAAAGATACGTGTAAATATTTCTCGTTTCAAAATTTAATTTATGGATAAGTAAATATAAAATCATAAAAACAAACGTGCATAATGTAGGTAGCCACAATGTATGTCTAAACAAGCCCTACAATATACGATACAATGTAGGTCTAAACAAGCCGGTCCAATTAATTTTGGTTAGATGATAATCAGAATAATGGAATACATGAAAAAAAGGTAATTAGAAGAATATCTCTAGTCTCTATGATTGTGATAAAATGAGAAACTTCTACTCAAACATAAAGCTAATAGTTCGTTAAGCATAAGAAAGCATAAAGCTTTGCCAATAAACATTAAAATGATCTATTTTAACAAACGGCAGAGACAATATGGCCGAAGCTACCCGAGATTGAAATTTCAAGGTCATAAGACCAAGAATATATATATACTAGTATAATATTCACACCATTCAGTGACGGAATGTAACTGATAGAATTATCTCCTAAATAATTGAAGGCTACATTCATACCATTAAACAAAATTATTTAATCAGTTTCGAATTTCCTTGATGAATAATATGACCCATGTCAAATGTGACCCATGATATATTTTAATAAAAACTAAGTTATCTTACACAAGAGATACTGATGATATTATGACATTATGAAAATTACAGCATTCTCTAGGAATAAAATTCGCCTGTGATTAACATTTTTATTTGGAATCATGTTGGATATTCTAAATAAAATTTCATAAATTTTATATCGTTATTCATTTACAACAAAAATGTGATTGGTATTCACTAATAAATAGCCGTTTTAATCTAAGAAAGTAACTCAATTACAAGCAATCTCGGCTTACTCGAAGTAAGGATAAAATAATAAAAAATTTTATAAAAGAAAAAAAAACACACACATAAAATCTTGTGATCAGCGGAAACATACTGTACAAAGCATATTTATTTGCATTTTATTTTATTGATTATTAAAAATTAAATTACACAACGTCATATTTGCATTAAAAAATCGATATATTTATTTAATATGTTATATTGGCAAAAACATTATAATAATTCAGAATAATGTCAAAATGTAATCAAATAACAAAACTTATAATATAATAAATGTTCTTTCTTTGTAAACCTAGACATTGTTTAATCACAGCACTAATAGCCGCGTCCATAGTTTTAAATAATGTTTTTATTATTGTTTTTTTTTATTAATATCACACGCACCTATTTAGAAGGGCAAAAATCAGCGACTGTATTTTTTTAAAAAACAGAAAAAAATTATCACAAGAAATCAATCTAACTGTTTATTTTCTAATGATAATAAATAGCATAGAAATTTATAGTTTTTTTTTTTGTTAAGTTGGCGACAGTGTTATGGCGTATCGATAGGTAGAACTAAATCATCGTCATTATCAAACTTTATTCATTATTCACTCTTTGTGCCAAGGTTAAATAAATTTTCACTACGATAAATTGTAGTCAGGTAAACATTCTTACGTAGTGTTGTGGTAGGTTTAATTTCACTAATCCCATTCCCATTCCTCATTTATATTTGTGTCACAGCATGTATTTTTTATGCAACAACTATATATTCTGGTATTGCACATGATAGATGGCACATAAATACAATTTCCGCAAACATTTTCTTGTTATTGAGGATTAGTACTACTGCTACCGAACGTCCACCATATTATTGATGCTGTCGCCATCTATGACCATCAGTCCCATCCATTTTCTTTTATCATGTGTGCCAATTCAATAATGAATTTGCCTTCTTTGTATTTTTGGCTGGATTCAAATGCATGTTCCTAAAATAAAATATTTGGTTATTAATTGATTTGAAGAAAATGTCGACAATTGGTTAACTTTTATATTTTTAATAAATTCTGTCATGAAATTTCAGGAAATATTTAATAGAGTATGAAGTTTCGCTTAGTTCAAATAATTTTTTTTTTTAAATTTTGGATACAGAATTTTTTAATTTTTTTGACACAAAAGAAAACAAATAGTATATAATATTTCATAAAAGAGAAATTTATTCATGATCTGTAAGCAATCAAATTATAAAAACAGACAGATAATGCTATGAAAAATCTTTGCAAGAGGCGGTCATCTTGAAAACGACACTTGGAAAAACACACCCATGCCACACTCTTGTTAATAGTTTATAGAAACCTTTAACAAATATTTTATGAATGATAATCGTGATATTAATACTAGAAGTTTTCTTTTTAAAAGGAATATGTCCAGAATATATTATCTCGGTTTTACTATTTATATGTATGTCGTCCAAAGCACGCAGAAAAATACGCTGTTTAAATTTTTTGCGTGATACCAAATTTCAAACAAAATAGGTGAAAAATGTGAAGCTTATTTCATTAAAAAAAATTATTTTATTTTTATACCCGTAAGAGATTTCAAATACAAACTGCTTTATGCTAGTATTCACTAAATGATTTAATTAACTGAGACTAACTACACCGCATACCACATAAAAGACAACTTATTTAAATTTATAACGTTAGTGATCCCTTGAATTTAAAATGAAAGAGAAGGCGGCTTCGTATTCCTAGATTAGATTATGGTAGATCATTATGACAGGAAATTTTATTTACCACAATAAATAAATCTAATCTGAAAATATCACTCTTTACTAGATAAACTCTGTTTTACAATGCTCGATTCTTAGTCGTTATAGTACATTTAGTACCTCGCGATAATAAATCATCTTATCTCAACTCTTCAAGGACAGCTCCGATTTTGATGATTTATTTTTAAACCATTTTTTATATTGTAATAAATTAAAACATTTTCAAGTAAGAATTTTTACAAAGGAGGGGGAGGTTTGAGTGCTAATCGTTCCGGGGATGAAAGGATGAAACTGCAATATTAAGAACATCAACAGGAATCGATAAAGAAAAAAATATTCTTCAGTTTTATCGAAAAGTCAATAATTTTTCAGTTATCCGTGATTAATTGCCCATTATAAAATGCATGTTATTGAAAATGAATAACTTGAAAATCTTACAATATCGAAAAAATTTATAAAAAAGTGATGAACAACGTTTAACGTTAGATAACACGAACAATAATTTGGAGTTAACTCAACAGACATTTACTAAAATATGTAACAAGAAGTTTTTGTTGAAGACAGTATCTCAAAAATTAAGAGTTATATTGAAAATAATATTATTGGCTTACATTTAGCAAAAAAAAAAAATATTTTCTATCCAATGGCAGTTGTCCAAATATTAAAATTTAACCGAACGCATGTAGTTTAACTTCATCTTTTACTTTTTAATATTGTAGTTTTCATATCTCAAAGAGATGGCACCCTACCACCTAAAAATTATCTTCCCCAAAACATTTTTCATTTTAAATAGTATAAACACAATTTATTATAATTAGAGTTGTTCTTGAGGAGTTTGAGGTAAGCCCCGTTTTATGCATTCATTGCACTAAAAGATGAATAGAAAAACAAGATAAGAACTAACAGTGTTTGGATACCTGACATACGGTCGAGTATCAATGATTTATTTGTAATAATGAACTATTTGTAATAATTAACATTAATAATATACACTCAATAAATAGTTCATACAGTTGTAAATACATATATAATAATATGTATAACTATTATATATATATATATGCTTATTAGCAGAAATTCTAACGAATCTAAACAGTTTACAAAAATATTAGACACAAAAGTTTCCTTTTTCAAAACATTGTTTGTCTTTTGCTATCGTTACACACTTTAAACTAGAACTAAAATAATTTGACATATGTCAAATATAATAATATTGAACGTGAGAAAACTTCCCAAATATTTACAATTTTGTATACATACATATTTCCAGCCCAGCGTAGTTTTACAACACTCGCAATAAATATCTGCTACTGCATGTAGGCCTGTTAATAAGACACGTTCTTCTGCTGGACCACATCCTACATTCACCCTAAAATATCAAAAAACATTTTAAAATAAATTTATTGAAAAAATAATTTTTTATCGATAAAATGCAGGAAATACATTACATTTCAAATTTAAATGATTTATTATTTGACACCCACAGTATCATTTTAGAATATCTACCTCATTTCTTGTCCACTAACTTTCGTTATATGCAAGCTATTTTACTCTTAAAAGGCATTGGTGAATTAATTAACAATATTATGCATATTTTCAATACTACTATTCATTTATCTAGAAAATTTTTGTAATAAAAATTTAGAGCGTTTGAGTTTTATGAAAGAAAATTTGTCTCTAGCTAAGTAATTGACGGTAAAATAATGACGAAATATCAAGAATTGATTTTCCAATCATGATTCTACTAATAAGAAATGCAAATATGCCAGAAATTCCCAATAAGATAAATTGCCAATTTTTGATTGCCAACGCCAAATATTTGGTGAAAATTTTACCATGTTTGGTATGAATTAAAAGACCATGAATCCTCCTAAATTCTCAATACAAAATTAGTAAAATATAATTTAAAATAAATATATATATAAAATAAAATCTATTTAACAGTTCTTGTATTTTAATACTATTAATAATGTTTATGAAGTGTAATAGTGTATGATGTTTACTTTACTGTAGTGAAAAGCTTCATTTGCAATTTTTTGGGAAAAACTTTTCTGCATATTCTTCGTTTTCATGTCTAAATTATGCAGTATCTAATTTCAAAACATTTGGATGTTGTTTTTTAGTTATTTGTGCGCGAAAATTATAGATAGATAGATCATGCTGTAATGATATTCGACTTAAAAATTTGCAATTTCTCAAATAATTTTTTTGAATATTCTGTAAATGATTTTAAGCAGTAACTTCGGCGCCATAAATGTTTTTTATTGTAACAGATTAAAGAAGGATAAGCAAAATTTGAAAAATGACTTTTATGCCCTTCGTTTGATGCATAAATTTGCTCACTCCGTTTCTTTTGAATAGTTTTATAATATAAATTATAATCACTGGGGAAAAATTATCTTCTTGAATTTGGAGAGCTTTATCTAAAATCGAATTATATAGACGAAATATCTTAATGGCGGTCGAAGAGAATGGCGACAATGAATTTTATACATGATTTTATGAATATATTTCAAACATTAAAAATATTAAGTTTTTAAGACCTAAAAAACATGACTTATATTTCATACACGCAGGATAAATAAATTAGCATTTGTAAAAACTATCGGACCACGAACGTAATACTTTACAAATCACACTCTGTATAACATTTTCTTTTTGTTGCTTATGTTTGTTTATTATATATACAATATTATTTGAATTTATGAATTTATAATGAGTTTCCTTTTGAAACTAGTCCAATGAGTGTTGTATGAAAATATATTCAAAATCAGCTGATATTTTGCATTGAGAATTTTCTTTATTATCACAAGAGAAATAATGATATACAAATGTGAATGTAAAAAACAGTATGGCGTAGTTATTTAGTTTCCTTGTTTTTTTTTTTTTTTATCACAATATTCTCTATATTCTTGACCTTTGCATATTAAATATGATTTTATATGATATGATGAAGACAAGGGTGTTAAGAAGTTTCAAAATTTTTATTTATACAACAAAAAAAAAAGTATTAGTGAATGCAAATATTAATATTTTGTGGGATTTTATGTGTAAATCTTTATTTTTTACTTTCATTTGTTCTTCACGGCATCACAGATTAAAACATATTTAGTGTCTAAAAAATTATGGTCGGAATAATACATGATGATATAATTCCTTGAAATTTTACCAATTTTATCCCTCGTAATATCAAATACCCAAGTTTATAGCCGTTGATAGTTTGTTGAAAGTTTAGACCTCCGTTGAAAAATATTGTTCTTAATCAATCAATTTTTACTCTATACTAGTGGACGTGTATGCTACTCTGCAGCATTAATTGTTGATAAGAATTTAATTGCTCAAATTTGAATCTTCAATTCAAAACAACTGTGGCATTTACAAACAGTTCTGTTAATATTAATAATTTAAATAACGCAAAAAAGGTGATAAGTGTGTTATGCTATCAATAATTATCCAACTCATCCAATATGAGTGTTGAAAAGTTCAATTGATAGGTTGGAGATTGGTTAAAGAACACGTGGGTTTTGCAATCCTAATCTTTAATTCTATTTTTATACTGAAAATTATTAGCTTTCTATTCAGATTTTTTTTAAAAATACAAATTTCGATTCAAAATTAAGAGTTTTGCTTAGATAGCACTAAAAAATAGATTTTTATATGACACTTCGTAAAGTAGCTAAGATTTCTAATTTGATACTAATACATTTTATACTAATACGAAGAGTTAGTTGTAAGAAGAAATATTTATAAGTATAAAATCAAATTTTGATTTTTACCTATTATCTATTTTTTTTGTTCCTCTTTTTTTTTTACATATTTTTGCTGGAAAATTGAAAAATACAATGTATAATATTACACGTTATTTAAGTCAACAGTTGTTTAGAAGTAAACTACTTTATGTCAGAACAATAGCTATTGATAAACCACCTTAAGCGGGATTGTTACCTCCATAGTAAACATACTTCTTAAAGCATTATCTTTCTATTTTTGGGCATAAATAACTATAAAAAATAATAATGTTATGAAATTTGGTAAACACAATATTAACATAAAAACGGATGGCTTGTCTAAAAATTTTATTCTACTCAGTTTTCATAACATTTGGATAGTTATTTTGAGATATTTATTACAGGGATAACAATTCCCCACTAGACCTGGTTTTAGATAAAATTTATCATATACGTTATCAGGTACACAACGTTAATGTATAAGTCTCTCCTTATTAGTCTCTCAATCAATGTCAAATTCAAACTAACAATAACTTTTTTAAAGTGTTTTCAAAATCAATAATATTGATTACAAATAATAACTAGTGGTTACTTACACTGAATTGAATAGGTATGCCCGTCCTTGACTTCCCTGGAACGACTGAAACAGATTGTAAATAATATAAGTAAAAATGAATATCAACCATTCATCATTTATTAGTTCTATTCTTAAGTAAATACATATTTATTATCTTTTGTGGGTAAATATATATATTATTTGATTACTGTGAAAATGATATTGTTACTCAAAGACCTTAAATTACCAATACTCGATACAGCAAAATATTTATTTTAAATTTAAGCTCTATATTATTAACCTCATATCTTTATAAAACTTTAGTTTTCTACATACAGTAGCACGCCGATAAACCTTATCACCAATTAATTTAATTGTTTTGTTTTGTTGTAACAAGTTGGAACTCGCTGGAGTCTAGATATATTTCAACTGTTATGGTTGAAAGCCAGAGGTAAGACACTACATGTTTTGCGTCGCGCGACTTCCGGGAAACGGAACGTTGGAACGTTTTTTTTTTTTTTTTTTTTTTTCATTCAATAACATTGAATTACTATCAGTTAGCTCCTCCCTCACTCATTGTGCGGATCGCTGTTTTAAACGGTTTATAATAAGCAAATAACCAAAATAAGAGAAAATCGAAAACGTATAAACGTCTTACCACTAAAGGAAAAAGTTGAAATAATCAATCGGTTAAAAAAAGGTGTGGCAGAAAAGGTACTGGCAGATAGATCTGATGTCGGGGTGGCTACAATAACTGATATTAAAAATAACAATGAAAAAAGTATTTTGTGACTGCGTTGGAAACAGGTGATGAATGTTTGTAATGAAATTGCGAATAGTAATGAAGAAAGCAAAGGATGAACAGCTTGAGAATGTATTTTTTACGTGGTTTCTGCAGCAACGATCTATTGGACAACCGATTTCGGGATCGAAAAGGCGCGAGTGTTTAGTGAAAAAATGGGTGTAGCTGGCTTTACGGCAAACACAGCACGGATTCCCAAATTCAAAAATAGGCCCGTGCTAGTGAAAAACTTTCTGTTGATAGTGAAGCTGCTAATAAATTTAATAAACTTGTAGACATCTTTAAAAAAAACTGCATATTACGACTCTGATCTTATGTACAATTTATTCTATGTGTGACAGTTCGTTTTTCTTTATTACCAGTCTATGTATAATAACTTTAGGATGGTTAAAAATAAAGATCCGCGAATGCGGTTAATTAGTGTCAAAATCCATTAGCTCACTACAATAAAGGTTGAAATAATAAAATTTTACGAAATATGTAATTTTTAAGAAATAAAAACTATTTTAGTGGGATTAAACAAAATTTTATGACTACCTTTACTTAAAAATTCACATATATAATAAAATTTAATAATGCAAAAAATCTGTTTAAGATTCGCTAAAAAAGTAAAAAATACGGACACGGATACAGGTTTTTTTTTCCCTCGGATATTCGCGAATACGGATATGATCATCCGGTACATCCCCATTTTGCTAAGTCCATGCTACTTACGATTTGAGCATCTTGTATAAATAACTTTAGCATACTAAAATACGAAGTTCCGGTCCTGGTAAGTATCATGCCAGTTGTAAATATATACTAATCTAAAAATTGTGTGTGGCTCAATTGTGGAAATTTTTTTTGTTACGGTCGAATAATATGGTTTTGCATCAGTTATTTATGATCTTTCTATTTGTAAAAAAACCAAATTGAAGTTTGTTTGAATATTGTCCCTTATCAAAACTTCAACAAGAAAAACTCAACTAAAACTTAGATTCAATAATGTACATCAATTTGATAATATTCCGTATAAATGAATAATTAACTGGTTGTATTTACTATATAGCCTTTGTTTTGTACGTTGTATTGTGGCATAGCAGTTGTGACACTCGTTGCACGTATAGCAAATAAAATTTAAGAATATTTAATTCTGTTACCAACTACAGAAATGTAAATCGATACTAATTTCATTAATACTATTATAGCTATATGATTCAGGTAAATAATAAATATTTCTTAATTAACAAATTAATTAACTTCACAATTATATGGAAAATACATAAATTAGAATAGAAACTATATTTACTTTATTCTAGAGATTTAATATCAGATCATTTAAGCTAAAGCGCACACGATTACATTTGTCAGATCAGGAACTTTGATCTAAGAATGATAACTTTAAGAATGTATTTTATATTTTCAGTAGCATCGAGATTTCATATAAGAATTTCTTATGATGTTGTCGAATGTAACATGAAAATTTATGAAGCAGTTGCTTATTGTAGGCCACCTGTTAGCCAACAAATTAATTAATTAATTTAATTATAATTGAAGAATACAGACAAAGAACAGGGAATATCCTAATGAGTTAAGTGTAGTTAAAATTAAATGTTTAATAATTTAAAATAATATCGTTTAGTTTAAAAACATAAACAAGGAATGTCCAATCCAATAGTCTGCATCTTTAATAAACATCATTTGTTGTTAGATTAAGCAGAGAAATATTTTTTTGAAAATCTTTAGCTATTGCTTGATTCCTGATTTTTGCTTTGTTGGGTGGCTTTCTTTTTTCTACATAAAATACATGAGCTTTTGTTAAAGTTTGTATACAATATTTATCTGTTGTTGTAATTCATCCAGGTTTTCTTCTTCTGCAAGTACCTTAGCCTTAGTTAAATCTAGTTCATTCTCGGATAGCCAAAAGCAATGTTAGATTGTGTGTTAAAAATATACCTGTAAGACTTATATATAATAAACTAATTTTTTGTTATGAGATTTTGAGTTGTAAGATTTTGTTCTGTAAACATTTTTTTAAAGGTCAACCGTCTGGTAAGAATATTTAATTACTTTCTTTAAAATGATTAAAGAAAGTGATTAAATACTTTAAATTTTTAATGATAGGCGTACACTTACCGATTACAATTTAAAACCGAAAAACAAAGGCAAAGATTTACTTTCAATAGAAAACATGATGTAATGCACTTGCTGACGATTTTGAAGATGTATGCATTTTTTATACGAATGTCTTATAATGTGCGGTGTACACAAAGGATAAGAAACACAACTTTCTTAAAAGACTGTCAGCTAGTGCGTTGACCATCAGCTTTTCTGATCAGAAAATTCTTATCGTGTGCGTCCAGGATTATATACTTCATAAACCATTTAAGTGATGACACGTAAGAGGGTAATAGAGGATACCACACTGATTTAATTCCGATAGAAATTCTGGAATTAAGTAAACAGTTTTTACTAAGATAATTTTAATTAAAGTACGTATAAATTTCATCAGTTCTTAAATCAATCTCACGGTATATGCGTGGTATCTAAATAATTTATTTTATTTTTTATTTGTTATTATTTTCATTTTATTCCAATCAAAATTGCTGGTTCCTTACTATTATTTTAACTTAATGACATATTCATTATATCACTTAAGAGATTTATAAATAAATATTAATCAAGTGAAGATCAAATTTTAAGTGATTTATAAATATTAATCAAGTGAAGATCAAATTTATTTATTTTAAGTACATTTTTTTATTAATATGTTTTATAAATAAATATTTTATTAAGTACAATAATCATTGGCGTTAGTTAAATAGTTTTTTTTTTGAGAGAAGCAGGCCATCTAGTTTTCTCAAAGTTTATATTAAAAATATTTTAAAAAAAAACTCTCAAAGCAACATATAGATGCAAAAAATAACATTGAAATGTATCATGAAAAATACGTTGCAGTACTAAGAAAACATATCTTTTTTACTTGGACTAAAAATATTGAAGTTTTTGTGGCTGAAAGTACTACTTAAAATAGATTTACGGTTTGATTCATAAATATAATAATCTAAATATTTTTAACGACGAGTTTTGTAATTATATTCAGGGAGAAAAGCTTGTTAATGCTGGACATTATATTGTGAGTGGAATACAAAGCGTGAATGAGGAACAATATGAATTAATTTCATTTTGTTTAGTAATTATATTCATGGAGAAAAGCTTGTTAATGCTGGACATTATATTGTGAGTGGAATACAAAGCGTGAATGAGGAACAATATGAATTAATTTCATTTTGTTTAAAATCATCCGATATTCGAGGAACCCCTCATTAACATTTTACGATTATTAATAAAAATGATGGAGAAGTATCCAGAAAATGTAGAGTACAGTAGGATTAATGAATGTAATAAGCGCGTTACAGGATTCTTAATTCTTTGTACTATTTAAGTTAATCATTTGAAGATTAACTATAATTATTCTGCAAATTATATTAAAATATAGTACTCCATTGAGCAGTAAACCTCACGCACAGTGACACTATATTCTTCTTATAAAAAAATATAGCCCAAACAACTGTGAGTGAGGTCAACTGCTCAATGGAGTTCTAATTATAAATCAGTATACAAATTTAACTTCTGTCAGATAGTAGTAATCAATTCAGTGTCTATATAAAACATTTTCGTTAAAAAATCTGTAAGCGTAGAAGAAGTCTACGAAAGAAACTTGGCCATAAAATATAATTGAACGAAAATTTATATCGTAAAATACTGTACCTAAGCATGTCAGTTATTGCTCAAATGCCATCATAAAATATTCGATTGCTGGAGTATACTCTAATAAATCGGTTTTAAAAAAAAACTTTAATCTTGACCTCAAATTTAGTCATTCAATTTACGTTATTGTTATGTAAGCTTTAGCACCGATATTACTAATGCTATTGTTTACTAATCAGATTACAGAGAACAAAGCAATTACAATTTACAGTCAACCACACATCTTTTATTTTAAATTTATTAATTCATTGAGGATAATAATTGTTTTGTTTTATCGTAATCGACATGTAATGTTCATTTTCTAAGACTATATGTATAGACCAGAGCATAGTAAGTTGGGTTTTCATAAGTATTATGTTTCGAGGTCTAATAAATAATAAATTTATACTCATGGAATCAAAAAACGCAACAACCTTATCTGAATCTTCCACGTTTTCTTAAAATAATAATATAATTTTATGGTAGTGTATTTTGTAATTTTTACACATTAAAATAAATGTTTTAGATAGATAAACAAAATCAATTTTTACAAACAACTCAACACAACATAACAATGGAGTATTTAATATTTTTAAATAGATAAAAAAATGAAAATAGATAAAAAATGAAAACGGTTTGCCCATAAAACTTTAACTTGAAAAATTGTTCAAGCACTTTTTTTTTCTTTATAATAAGCTCAACCTATTTTACATAAAGAAGAATTTGTTCTTTAATGAACAATTAAGAAGATAAGGATGGATGAAGCAATAATAGGTGTTCGAGCGTTGGTTCTCCAAATAATTTGAATTTTCATAATTTTTTTAATAATTTAAATCTTATCTTTTGTATTTCCTTCCATTTGAGCACAAAAGCTAAAGTGAATAGTTTGAGCATTGGATCTCAAAAGTGTGAATATAACATTTGTATATAAACATGCCCTTCTAACTATACTAAACTCAAAATCAAATGAGTTTTATTAAAATTTAAAGTATTTTCATCATTTATGTTTTACGGGTAAAGATTACAGTTTGTAACATTCCCACGCCTAGAAAAGTTATAACAATAAAATTAGAAAATCTATGTTCTGTTTCGATTTTCCTTCAAAACAACACTCAAAGGTATTGTATGTAGAACAGTCACATTAGTTTAGATGATATCAACTTAAAATAGTTACGATCTAGAATCTTCCAATAACCCTTCGTAATTCCTTTCAATAGTATTTAGATATTACTCGTAGATGGATTAAATTTTAAGTTCCTTTATTTAAATCGCATTAAAATAATATGAAACAAATATATATCAACATATTCATACTTTTTCTATATAATCCCATAAAATACTTTTGCTATTGGATCCAAATACTTTTGCTATTTAATTATAATTAATAAAACCTAGTTGAATAATTCCATATTAAAAGAATTGTTTTTATTTACATATTAATATCAATTTGCGGTTTTTCAACAGATTATTTTTTTAACAATAATTGCACCAACAAATAATAAAATGTTGTAGATATCATCTTTAATGAAACCAATTACTTTCTGATTAACAAATATTTACACTATCAAGTAGTTCGAGTAGTTCATAACATTTTGGACAGTTTCGGCTAATAAATTAATTTCAAGAATGAAATGCTTGGATGTTTTTTATATATTTTAATAAATAAAAAATAAATACGATTAATATATACACTTATCAAAATTAGTTACGATAAATATAGTCGTTTTTGAACAAAAAATTATAAAAAAATCAACAAATTAGTTTTTCTTATATTTTAACGCCCATTCTTCTTTAGGAAGGACTTTCTAAAGATGGTGAAGATTTAAAAACTACGAATGAGCTACGTATTTCAAAAAAATTCATTTCTGACAAATTTGGCAAAACCAGATTTAGCTCCACTTTCTGAACTTATTCTGGCTCATTTGCTTGGGAAAATCAGTAAGACACAAAGAATCATTTAAATAAGACTAACCACAAGTTATTTTTATATACTTCTCATGTGTCTTAATTAAATTTCTTTTTTTTTTTTTTGATTTATTGAATGCAAATATTTGAGTTATAAATTTGAAAATAAATGACACATGCATTTTATACTTAAAATTTTTGTTCATTGTATAAATCCTAAAATGTAAAAAAAAAAATTTTTAGTTTCAAGATGAAAATGTATTACCTCCATGTTTATAGAATAAAAACAGTAACATTACCATCCACTATACATTGGAGTGTTAAAAAACATTACAAAAATAATTAGAATTTAGAAGAATTTTTAGCGGTTTTAATGTTAGTTTATGACAGTAATGTCGTCGCATTTTAAAAATAATAAACGTATATTATATAAATGAAAAAAACATGTAAGTATTTTACATTATACTCACTACACATACACCATAATGTTAAGACAACACGAGCGTGTATGAATAAATATATTTAGAAATCGATGATGAAAAAGTTTTCTCATTGTAAAGTTGGACCTAATAATAGCTCAAGAGTGTATTTGTTGTTGAATTATACTTTTGTTCGCATAAGGGCGAAGTATATTGAAGAAGAACAAGGCGTACACTTAACCGATAACAATTTTTCATGTACCCCAAAGAATAGAAAATCTACCTTGCAGTACCGTCATATCTTCCACCACAAATTAATTAGATTTAATTTAATTTAAATAATGAGTTTTTCTAATTCTGTAAGTAGCATTAAAAAATCACTACATAAAATGTTTTTAAGTTTGATTATTTTAATTTTTAATTTAATTTAAAATGTAATTAAGAATTTCAAAAATAACACATAATTAACCATTGGATGGTTGGCTTATAAGGTAAATTTGACCCATAAATTCCAAAAAATAACATCAGTTAACAATAAGTAACGATTGAAATTGTTTACGAAAGTCAATATCTCAGATTATTTTCAAGCAATATCCGGTAAACTGGTTATGCATTCAAATGCTACTTTTGAGAGCTTATTGACTATTGAAAATGTTAAAAAAATTAAAATATGGTATATTTATTAAACTGGTTTAAATTAAAGTAATGACAATATGGTAACAATGTCTAGTTGAAGTGCATTGCCTTTATATTTTTGACAACAAAACACACATTTACTGTAAAATAAAGATAAAAAATCTTAAATTAATTTCAAAGTCTGCTTCACTTCGGATAGTTTATAATTTTCGTTACGTTAATTTTCATTTTATGTAGCTTAAATTAACATTATCGAAACAAATGTAAAACTTTACAAACATCCCACTCCATATCTTTATATTTTTGATAATTTGACTGTTATTCAAATGCGGGATGGATTTTGGATAGATAACCAATTTTACCTATTTTCTAAAGATCGAATAAGTTAAATTATCAGGCGAGGCGCGGTACACAAATTGTTGTAAATTTTATTAAGAATAAGCCATTAAATAATAGAATTTAAATTTTGTTTTTCGTGATCAAATTCAAGTTTCTATCAGAAACTTAATAATGAATGTATTTGCATAAAACAGTTATTAAATACAACCAGTATGAGAGAGATGAGGTTAAATTGATAAATAACTAAATGAACTGACAATGTTAAAACAAAGGTGTAATAAACTAATGAACCATATACTTCTATTATTATAGTTAGCCATTGAACTGCAGAACTATTTTGTAGTGTCGTTCATTTTATTCTTATAGAGGTTAATAGCCGTACGAACCTATTATTATTTTCCAAATAATGAACAAACTATAACAATAAAATATTGATTTTAACCACGTAGTCCATAAAAAATACAAGTACCTATAATTAAATTCAATACTATTATTTAATAATAATTTTAGTTTAGCTTTACATTCTCATTAAAAAGCTGAATAAAAAATTCATTTTTTTATTAAAAATAAACTTTTTGGATGGCAAATATGCGTTACGTTTGTCAATAAACACTCCTGATTTTCTAATGTTTTCTTAACTAACTAGTGATGAGCATAACCAGAACCAAGATCGAGTATACAAGACTAAGCTAAAAATATCAGCTTTCGATAAATACATCGAGCCAAAATGAATGTATGTAGCAACTTCAAATTGTTCTTTTCGTGGAGCAAAATGTTTTTATATTTGAAATTTTTAGTTTGATTTATTAGATTTAAATAGTATGTCGAACTGATGCCTTGCATGCATAATATTACAATAGTTTAGTATGTATTGTATTCGAGTATTATACTGACACATTCGAATTATACAGATACAAAAACTATAAGCATAGCGCTCAGTCAGTCCATCGCTCAAATCATAACAAACAAACGGGTGGAGCGAGAGAGAAGCTCGCATGTAACATGCAACAAAGCATAAGAATCAGTAGCATATTTCGTAAAACGCGTTACTACAAATTTACGACTTTGCAGAGTTACAGCCATGCAGCGTATGATTGCAATGAAATAAAGTGTATGAGTTAATTATTAATTGTGAGATATTTATAATTTATACCTTTAATAATATTCATAATGAAAATGTAAGTATCAGACCAATACTGTCCTGGTCTTTGACTTGGTGTTGCTTTGCTCATCACTATACCTAACCAATAAAAGTATTACTTGGAGTAATAGATATATTTCATTTAATAATTTTTATCTAATTTTTTGTACTTACTTTATGGTATGCAATTGATGAAATATCTAACTTAGTTTGATGGAAATAAACTTAAAAAATATGACATGTTGCCACCATTGGAAATTCAGAAGTGAAATTTGAGTAGATTCCATGAAAAATACAACCGACATTAAATATGAGTTATAGAAAAAAGAAGCTTTTTATAAAATATAGCTTCAACTGTCAAATAAAATTGTTGCTTTATTTACAATATTAGAAAATTTGTAACAGTTATAGGAAATTTGTAAAAAATTTATATAAATGTATTTTAGGTTCATAGAATTGTATCCCAAGAAGAACTATATTCTTTTATATTTAGAAGTATGTAATCTAATGAATAGAATGATTTTCTTTTTGCTGAATTTTTCTTAGAATAATAAATAAAAAAAAAAAATTAAAAATATAACAAGGCCGTTGCACTATGTACAAAAGATTTAAAAAAAAAAACGCACATATATTTCTTGTTTCATATAATTAAATAAAAATTTATGTTTGTATGATACTACAGTCTGGTGTTTACAAAGATGATTCACCATAACAATATGATTTTTAAACAAAGAGCAGTTAATTTTGTATGGAGAATTGAAAAAAAGGAATTTTGTATGATTCAATTTTCTAAGAATTTTTTAAAATAAATATTATTGACCAATAAAAATGAAAACCAGCATAGACGAAAATTATGTATGCTAAAATATGTTAGTATAGACTACTTGCTTCGTGTTCCTTTACGAACTTCAAATGGATTATCGCATAGCTCCCTTTAAATATTCATACATAAAAATAAATAAGTACTTAACCAATCAATCAGTATTTTTAAAATCGAAATAAAAATAACATTAAGAAAACAATTACATAAATAATGATATCTCTATAATAAACACAATTTTACATTGTATTTTTTTACAATTTCGCGTACAAATAACACAAAAAATAATAATTGAAATGATATAAAATTTGGTATGCACAATCTTGACATGATAACGGGGCAGGTGTCGATTGTCGAAGGGTTTTTTGCAAAACAAACAAAATAAAAAACTGATCGAAACACCTTACGTGTTTTCATGTCAACATTGTGCCTATCAAAGTTCAAAACATGCTTGAAAATTGTCAAAAATACAATGTATATAATATAGGAGTTCTGACTCTGATTTTCTCCAATATTACCCATATTGCATTTTAATTAATAATAATATACTCTATAAATATAACCTGTTACACAGCAGTTATAAATATAAAGTTAAATCGTTTAGGTTAGTCCACTGATCAAGCATTCCCTGCGTGATCACATTAAGGCTTGTTTTATTGATTCTATTTTTTTTTTGTTAATACACATTCTTATATAAAAATATATAATATATATTGTGCTGTACTGCATACTATAAATAATACTGAACTATTATTAATAAATGAATATAATAATCTTCAAACAACCAATCAAATTGTAGAATACAAATGTTCACGTGAAACTTTTGATTACAAACAATGGACTAACGAAATTCAACTACAGTGAAAGCGCATTGAGTTAGTCTGGTACGAAAGGCGTATAAACGAGTGAATGAAGCTATTACTAAAGAAAGTAAATTAATCACAAAGGTGTTTGAAATTTTAGATAAAAGATTTGACGATTTATCCACAGATAAAAATTAACAAGTTAAGTGAATAATTTGTTTATCATTATAAATACGGGTATTACCACAATAAAAAAACGGTTGGACTGAGTTTTACTAAATGGAATTCAGTTTTGAATAACGTAACTAATATCAAATGAAATGGATACCACGTCGCTATATTTATTCCCGAGTTAACCAAGACGAAAAAAACGAACGTGCGTACACATTTCTTTACAAAGCTTAAAAACGTATGTCTCAAAACAAATTCAGAACTAAACAGCTATTGGCTTTCTCTATTGCAGCGGCTACTACCTAATATAACATAAATTATATATAATAAAGGTGAGTAAAATAACAGAAGGCCTACCCGTACTGGATACTTTTTAGCACACCCAGTTGAGCAATGAGTCTATTAAAGGAAAAAACTTACCAACTACTATTTTAACTGATTAAAAAAAAATCTGTCCTTTAATTTTCTAAGAATTTCCACAAACTTTTTATTATATTCAATACGTAAAAAATGATTAAATACAAACAAAAAATTTTATTGATTTTACATGTCAATTTAACTACTCTTTGACGTAAATATGGTTTACCGTTGTCATGAATTTCTAGTACAGGATAATTCATTTACTACCTTAACTGATTTATATTCTTTTGGTGTCAAATTATATCTTATAATTAAAACACACCTTTATGTATACACCTTCATATCAAATAGAAATTTTCAAGGTGAATTTTATATAAAGCCTAATACATAATGTAAACAGGAACGTAGTCAACGTCGGTGTTTTTTACCATTAAAAATGGTAAAAGTTAAAATATTCAGCTATTCTATTGCACTCACGCTTAAAAGCATACATATCTAAAAATCTCTTTAAGTGAATAAGTGAAACTATGACTTCAAGGCAGAACAATAAAATGTTATAGATTCTTTCTTTTAAAATTTGTGTACTTCCAAAAGTTCTTAAGCTGTACAAGCCATATACTTATAAGCACATATACTTACATACGAGCGGGTATTTATGCATACATGGGCAGTGCTTGATTCAAAATGGACCCAGCAATACTTAAAAAAGATGTTTCTATTCAAATCACGAAGTTGATATTTTTCTCGAATATTATAAATCTTTGTACAAGTGAGTAAAAAGGTTTATTTATTATAACTAATTGTTGAAAACTTGAAACATATACAGACATTTGAAAATTAAATACCAACAACTCTGTAAGCTAGTAGACCTAGCAAACTACCGGTAACATTATCATCTCACCACGAAAAATATAGGTCACGTCATATAATTAAAATTGCAATCATGTAATACATTTGAATACTTAAATTACAAACTTCAACGCAAATGAGAGTAACAATAATTTAGGAATGTTATTATTACGGCTCTGATGGCATAATGAGGCCAAAATATTCAGAATATACAAACAACCTGAATATGATAAACGAGTCTATCAGACTCCATTAAAATCAGAAAACGCGTTCTACAACTACAGCGGAACACATATATAGATACAAAGGAAATATAAATTTAGTAAAACGTGAAAATCACCAGAAACGTTCAACAAAAGACGCAATTCGTCTTGGGACCTTAAGCAATTACAAATTTTGTTATCTGAACTTATGTGTCTTCTTTGGAGTTTATAAATGAGTCAAATTGTATTAAATGGTTGTTCAAATGGATATTTGTTTAGAATGTTGAAAAACGATAATTTATAATATCTCTACTTATAAGAAAGTAAAAAAAAGTATACGCATAACTAGATTTAATATTTGGTCAAAATTTCGACATTGTGAGTTTATCGGTAGTATGACTAATAGATAGACAGATACGAATTGAGGTTACGCAAATTGAATATTTCCGTTTGAAACTTTTTTTTTCTTTAATTAAAAATGAAAACTAAATTAATTGTATCCATTGTTTTAAATTACTACCCCTCATCGACGCATATGCATTAAGATACGCTTTAGCAGATTTTATTCTTGATTATAAACATTAATTTACAATGACTGTCTACATACCTGATGTAGGATCTAATTAAATACTATTCTAAGTATGTACCATAGTGATTCAGGGTTTTTTTAATAACAGGAACTAGACACGGCTTGTGGCGCTAAAATAAGAGTATAGCATGCGATAATTTTTATTTTATTTTAATACATGTATACGTTTTTCTTTTTAAACTTCCTATTCATAAAATTAATTTTGAAATATTGTATAATATATTGATTAATAATCTTATTTAATTTAATTTAAATTTTGTTAAGTTATGAGTATTTTATTGATGAAAATCTCTTAAACTGTTTTGAATCTTCGAGTATAATATTCCAAAATTTTTAATAATATCGTTACATTAAGACTTGTTCTTAGGATTATTTTTATAGATTATTTTGTATTTTAAAGTAAATTTGGAAGATAGTTGAAAACATAATTTGTGTTCCCAATTTACGTGTTCAGCCCCGGAATGTATTGATTTTCCCTGCATTATATTGGAATTAGAATATATGTGTTGCATGATTCGGCAGAAAGCGTGAGACGTCTGATAGAGGATCATTTAGGAACTGTAGGCAAAGAAAGGACGAATTATCGAATTTAAAGCTGCCTGCAGCTGCAGCTATTCTTAACTTCTCAAGCTTAGAGGTTATGAGGCTAATAGCCAATAATCGGTATATTTTGGAAAAAAGAAAATTATATTTCTATCAAGCTATCCTTTTGCATCCGATATTTGTGACGTTTTATGTTATTTTTTTCCCTTTTTGTACTTTAACATGGAATGTTTTTCTTTTTCTTCAATATTGAATTTATTATTATTATTATAATTTTTTTTGTTTTTTTTTTGTTAATTGATAAGTAGCCTAGTGTAATTTATGTAGTAATTAATTACTGTTTTTCGATACAGGAGTACAAAAAACGTGAAAAAATTTTTTAATAATTACCTTTGATATAAGTTCGTCGTGATTTGCGAGATGTGCTCGGCAGTGTATGCACGAGTAAGTGCGATGGCAGTGCGGTAGATAGGCCTGAAAGGTCTTCACCATGGTGCAGCAGGCCTCGACGCCCGGCCATACGAACGACGTCACACCTAAAAATAAAAATAAATTATTATTATACGAAGAAATACAAAAAATACTATAATCATTTAATATTTATACTTGAAAGCTTAAGCGCTCTAATCATTACAATTCAAGGTCATCGAATGTAAGTTATGTATAAAATTACACACTAAACTAAATCGAAAATAAACGTCAATAAAAAGGGGGATAATTAAAATGTTAATGTTGATTATGCATACATTTTAATTATTTATAGTATTTGACGAATGGAATGAATTTAATGACGTTCCCAAGAATCTGTTTGTTTGCAATCTTTTTAAAACTCTTAATATATAGTGAATTGTTTTTATACGTGAATTCAAATTGAGGGATATTCGCTGTTTTGTTATTGTAATGAAGAGACCCATTTAAAAACAAATATACATATCATTTTGGCCAATACTTGATAAAATAAATTGTTCGTTGTATTTGTTATTGAATAATCATTCTATTAAAATAGCAAAAAAAAGAATATCCTTTAATTTGAAGTTTGTAGGCGAAAATTAAAAGGGGTTCCGAAAAACAAAAAGTTAATTTCAAAATTTGTAGAGGAAAAAGTTTCGCATTAACCGAAATGAAACTACTACCTTTTATCAATCATTTAAACAACTTGAGCATCTACTGTAAGTGTAGGCTATAAGCTTTTAGTGTCTTAAGTATAGTAAATCAATCAAAAAAACAATAGTGACAATTACAAGATATTTAAACTATATTTGTATATAATATAATGAAAATTGGCCTTCTTAATATGAAAAGAAAAAAAGTCCAAAATTGGTTCATAAAATTAAATCAACGATAATAAAAGATTTTTAATGAGTTCACTTTATTTGTCGATTTACGTATATTACGTAGTATTTTTAACTGTATAATTTGTGAATTAAAATTTAATTCAATCTTTGTTAAACTGTTATTTTTTTATAGTCTTACGTCTTTTAGAGTCTAGACTTTTATAAAGAATAATGCGAATCAACAAATAAAAGAATAATATATAAAAATATAATTTGCATATATACAAAGTGTAATAAATACCATGTATCAGATAATATTCTTCAATTCCATTCCAGAAATGAAATCATTTTTGATAAAAAATGATACAAATTTTGGTATACAGATATTGCTAATGCAAATCTTAGTACAATCGAGTGTATCATATGCAGAACATTTTTTAAACGCCAAAGAAAAAAATCGCACCGAACATAATATCGCTCAACTTAAATCAGAGAAATGGTAGAGCTACTTTTTTTTAGTTATGATAACGCAAATTAATTAAAACTCTTAGATTTCATCTTTGAATTTAGAAGAAAGGAACTAAATTTAAAACGTTCTTAAATGAAAACTACATGCTTCCTCCTTACACATAGAGTATTTTGTTTATATTACAAATATTCATTTAAGTTATCGTGGTGTCTGTAATGAGGTAATACAAGTAGCGTTTATATTATTATATATTATTAGTTTATATTATATAAAAATTCAGCTGTCGTATGTTTGTGACCCCAAAATGATTCCCATTTATAATTCCATGGTTGCATGGCTCACATTTTAAGAATATAATTTCTAAACGGTAAAAAATATACAATAGTGTGTTTTCATAACTTTTGTACGAAACATTTTTTCTCACGATTAATAGTTTGGATTTTACTAAGAAAATTATTAACAAAGTAAATAATATGTTTGTACTTTTAACATGGCTTTATAAATTGATACAGAATATGTTTTTGTATACCAAAAGTTATTTTAGTATCTATAAATTTTAAAGAAATTTAGTAAATATAAAATATAGTTAAATTAATTGCACGACCGGCTAGGGTTTGCATCGTTAGGAAAGCTTTAGCCTGGCTAATTAAAGATTATATTAATTTTCCAACAAAAATCAGTTGTAAATGATTTAGGATAATTATTCCTCAAGCACAGTGTAAAAAAATCTCTTATTAAGAATTGCAATTGTTATTATAAAATATATTTCATTTATATTTACATACTGAAGTGAACAACATTCTAAGAAAAATACTAAAATTTTCATTTCTTTCATTGCAATGATAATATCAAAGATTGATAAAAATAAAATTATGTATAAAACTTCAATTACTTTGCTTATAAGCAAATGATCAATGTTTAAAGAGAGAAGAAATATTTTATGCAAAAAAAAAATTCCGTTATTATTATGCAAAAAATTTTCCTCAAAAGAAAATTACCTAGTTACATGATTCCATTATTAATATTCGAAAAGTTTTCCTCAAAAGAAAATTACCTAACTACACATGTTTTATGTGATTCAATCAATAGACATTTTTTATTGTAATGTGTTTGTTACTAAAATAGGAAAATTTTTTAAAATCTGTATCAATAAAATTTGTTCATACCAATTGCAGTCATTAGAAGGTCTAATGTTTGCTTAATACAATTTACTATGCAATTTCATGTTTTTGAGCTATGAGAAAATGTTACGAAAAATGTATAGAAGGAAATTATCAACATGTACTAACTTGCTTATTTTAGAATATTTCAAAATTTGTTTTTTTTTTTTTTTTTGTATCAAGTACACAATATTTCTCAGAATTTTTATGCGAAATTTAGTTCTAAAATTCAGATTAACAACATTGATTTACGTTTTATGTCCAGGGCAATAAATAATGTCAGGTAGATGGGCAAATTCCGTAGTACATCTTATTAATTTTTAAATTAATACTTATTGAAAATATTTTATGCTATTATTTTTTATTTTTACTATTTATGATCTTTAATTTGTATGTGAAACTCTTTTCTTTTACATTGCCCCCCCCCCTCATTTGTAGTTTTTAGTGCTTTTTTTTCGTGATCAGCGTGGTTGAAAACACAAAATATCAAGTTTTCACCTTGGTGGTTCAAGAAAAATTTAAAAAAAATAAAAACTTAAATTTACCCCTTGTAATAAAAACAATACTGAATATAGAAATGTTTACTATAACAAAAATTAAAGAAAATAAATTTTGTTATAATTTATCATCGTTTTTAAGATAGGTACGTTATATTTTCAAGATTAGTGTGCCCAAGTTAGAAAATTTGTAGGATAAGTCCGGGAAATATGGCAGTACAGGTGAAATGACCAATTCAATTATTTTCGAAACCAATTGGAAGATTGTAATATTATATACTTAGTTCACTTCTATTAACGCAGGCTATTTACAGCTATGCAAAGTGATAATGGAGGGGTTTTCCAAAGAAAACAGCTTTTTCATGTGAACCCATCTAGTTTCACGGTAATAAAATGTTAATAGAATATCACACTTTAAAGTTTTACCTTGATTAGTATTGTAAATGTATCGCATTCGAACCTCAAAATTGTCATCAATTCCTAGCCATTCATTTTTATATCGATGTGACCATCTCTCCCTTTTGATTATGGTGAGATAGCCACTCTTAGTCTGGTAAAGATAGATATAACAGAATATGCTTTTCTGAGCATCCCGATAGAAATAATTACCTAATCCAAATTTATGTCAAAGTCCAGTATAGTTTTATACCTAATAGAAATATACCTAATCCAAGTTTATGTCAAAGTCCAGTATAGTTATATTTTAATCCGAGACAACGGTTAAATAGATCGATTAACTTATATGTGAAAGATTATTTTAACTTCTCAAACGGACATAGAAAAAAAGACACCAACAAAGACGACAAGTTATGAATTCAAAAAGACAAATAACGAAGTAAATCAAGGTAATGAAAGTAACATGCCCTGGATACCTCAGGAGAGATGACCATTCGAGATATATGCAAAAAATTATTTTTATATAAGTTTTTTCATTGTAGATTTTGTTAATTACTTTGTGTTATTTTATAGTTAAATGATTAAAGATTGGTTTAACATAAAACGTACTAAAGCACTAGCCAAACCACTAATTTGACTTTTTTATAACGTCTCCTAAAAACTACAGCCCGGTAATTTGAAATAATTTTAAGGAGATAAGCGTTAAAAAAAGTTTTAAATAAAAATTGTGGAGTATAAAATGTTACATAGAAATAGTATCTTTATATTTTTTGGTTATTGTTAAAAATGGTATTAGCACAGAATTTTCTTGTATATAAATGTATGTGAAACGTATGCATGCAAATGTGTGAAAACTTCTTGACGCTTTGGCTCTTTTATTTTTGTTAATTAATAGCAAAAAAAGGCAAAGAACCTTTTCTATATAAATATTAACTATCGAGTTGCAAATATAAGTTATCGAGTATTCACCTTGTAAAATATTTTACAGTTTAGAAGTGTATATGGAGGTTGTGCGACTATGTCATAAAAAAAGGACACCCGTTTACTTACAATAAACACAAAACATACATTCTTGGAATAATACTTGTATGCATATTATGTAAATGAATATTCCAAGCGATTTAAAACCAATTATTATATTTAATTAAAAATTATTGATTAAAGTAAAATTTCGCTTGTTCTATTACAAGTATCAACATTTTATTTAAAATACTCATGACCGCATTCTAAATGATTTTCACCTACATGTATAACAATTGCAAGAGAAAATGTAGGTATATTAAGAAATAATATTTTATTTACAACATTCAATCAATTCGATTAGAGGGTGGAAAGGAAATAGATTTTTGCATACGTAAAATAACTGTGTCGGAAGTAAGCAAATGGTACAATTTTTATTTAAATATAATTATTTGATTAATTTTATAGATAAAATGAGAATTTAGAAAATTCCGTCCCTCTTTACTGATAAATCAAAACTGTGCTGCGAATAAAATTCGACTGACTTATCACAATGAAGTCCAACACTCAATTTTTAAAAAAGTTTTATTTTTTACATATCTAACCCATGAATTATGTTGATATAAAAATAGTTAACCAGAAATATTAAACAAAGAGCTTCCACCATTGCAAAAAATAAATCTACAAAATGAACTTTAAATCGATTATGTAACTTAAATATTAAGAAAATTATTGTTGAAAAATTCAATTCAAAAAAGTATATACCATCATACTATAGATTGATTATAAGGTCATTTTTTTAGAACTACCCTAAATAAAGGAAACTTCGGAAGATTTTAAAGGGTAAAATAGAAAGAATAAAAATAAACTGGAATATTGGATTATTAATTTTTTTTAACATTCTGTTTATAAACCCTATTGCTTAGGCCTGATTGACGGCCATTATTATTTACAACTAAAAGATTAAAATATATATATTTTTTGAAATTAGAAAAATTAGAAAATACATGATATAATTTGTCGTCATTGCATTATTTAAAGCAATGAATTTAGTTGTCCCCAAACTAGGAAAAATAAAAAAGGATTTTGAACGAAATTGTAATAAATCTTAATACTTTATTAGGTTAAATATAAATTTAAAAGTCGTGTAATATATTTTTTTGATAAGCATTTAATTAACTTTATTCTTTAAAAAAATTAAACAAGATACCTGTATTTAGTTTTAATTGTGCTTATAAATAAATAAAAAACAAATTATGCTCCGTAGCCACAGAATATGCACCATTGTAGGAAAACTTCATGTATGTCAACTTAGAGCAACAACTTTTCTCAGTGAAATTCAAAATAGGCTCATAAGTAGACCGTTAATTAATCTTTAATTGTGGAAAAACAATTTTCGCTCTGACAATTACGGAGAAAATTGATGTTGACATCAACTTTTTCAAAATCAATTTCAAAATAGGCCCACAAGTAGCCGCTATTTAATCGTTAATTAGCTGAGAAAAAGAATTTTTTTCGCTCTAACCATTACGAAATCAAATATGGCAATATCACCTTAATTGGTTAATTCCCGTTTGTTTGGAGAGATAGCCACGTCTCGATATAAAAATGAATGATTAGAAATAAGTAAAAATTCTGTTTTAGAATGTTTTTGTACTTATATCGCAGCGGAGCGTTGGGTTCCAGCTAGTAATTCAATAATAATTTCAAACACATAATTATTATATTAATAATTTCTAGGAATCCGGGCTTTAATTTTAAAGTAAACTGTATTTAATTAATTTCTTATTGATTTTGATTTATACATAAAATTAAAAGTTACATTAAACATAGCAAGAGCTAATAAATATGTTAATTTTCATATTTCAGTATCAGCATCAAAAATTATTGTCATAACACAACATCAAAGACTAACCTAATTTTATTTTCAAAATTATTTATATTTATTTAAATATTGCACATATATTATAAAATAAACTATAAATAAATAAAATGGCGTAATACCTAATTATTCATTAAGTACCATTAAAAGTTGATTTTGTAAAGTTGTTATTGTTTAGGTATTATTATTATATTTTATAAACAATGTATGAATTCATAATTATTATTATTACTAACACACATTAATTAGTTTATATTCATATTAATTAAATTATGTAAACAGTCATAAAATAAAAGTTTTAAGTGCAGGTTAGGTTTTATTAATGCGTATTCTCATAAACTTTGACACTAAATTAAACAGAATGCAAATTTTTAAACACAGGAAGTACTATAGGAGCAATAAACTGATAGTTTAGAGTTCTATGAAAGTACTGTTGTGTGTTTAATAGGGGATTCAACACGTTTAAAGGCGTTTAGCAACAGATGATATAAGCATACAATTTTCCAGCACAAATAACCCATGTCAATATTGTACATATCCAATTTCATAATATTTGGATAAGTATTTTTTGAGTTATTTGTGCTGGCAAATTGAAAGGAATACAATGTATATTACATGTAATTGAAGTCAACTGCTGTTTAGAATCACACTCCTTTATGTCAAGGTATCAGATGTTGATAAACCGCTGCTTTGATTGTACTGTATTTCACTATTTATTAGGATATGTGATTTATTGACATACATTCTGCAATCATCGCATAATTCGTTCATGGTTTTTTTAATTGCTCTGTTCAAACCTTTAATCGAGTTTTAGAAAACTGTACTATCATCCACATACATTATTATATTTTTATCTCATGAATTATGAAATACGGTAAAATTTTCCGTATTTTATCCGCATTAATGTATAGCCAAAATAAAAGTTACAGTTATAGTTTCATTATAAAAGTAAATACGATTAAAAATAATCTATTTTTAATTAAAAAATGTTTAAAAGGGACATTATTTTTGTTTATTTTGATAAGTAAAATTATTCACTATAGATAATATAAGTCAAATGTTCAAGCTAATTATAAATTTTGAATAAGTTCCAAAAAATTATTAAACGAATATATATATTGTTGGATAAATAAATTCGTGAAGTAAAATTTGCCTCCTCTACTAACTGATACGGCAAAATATTAAAAAAAAATGCCAAAACATCTATTAATTAAAATGGATTGAATTTGACAAAAATAATTATGATATATACATAATTAAATCAATTTTGAAATATACAAATGAATAAACCCGTTTAAAAAACTATGGTGTATCCAAATGTTTCTACTACATGTAATATTTTAATATCGTTAAAAATATCGATATATACCAAATAGAAATCGAAAAACAATAGAATGGAACAATTTTTTTTCGATATTATCGGTACTTAATGAATTAAATACATTACATTATTTGTGATTCTACATTTATAAATAAATTATAGCAATCGATAATATCGTACAAACAATATCGATATTATTGGATCGACATTTTTTACATCGATAATAAATTTTATTATTGAAAATGAAAAAATATCGATTAAAACTATTTTATCCTGTTGTTACAAATATTAGTTTTATCATCGTTAGTAGAAATCAAAACTAAAAAAATGTCTTAAGAATCATTATTTCGATAACTTTCAATTTTATGGACTTATAGAAGGTTATTTTAGATATAGCAATAATAAATTCCACAGATTGATTTATAGATAACTTCTGATGGATCTTATAATTAGATTGGCATCAACTGTTTACAAAATCATTTTATTGAAAATAGTTTTAAATTTAAAAATTTTAAGGAGAATGAATATGTAACCATGACAAAATATAGAATGTAACCAATTTGGGAACTAGGTGTGAGACATGTATCGTTATGTCTCTGATGATAATTGCAGCTAAGTATATTTTTAAGATATTAAAATTTGGTTTTGTTCATTTCAGAATTCTTCAAACTATAGTATATCGTTCATTTATATATAATGCGCACTTCCTACGAACTTGATTTGTCTAACAAATTCATCTGTAAACAATTGAATAAGGCGATTAACATTACAACACTATAGAGATATTCATTCGTTATTGTTATTCTTATCCTTATTTCAATATCTAGCCACAAACATATCTGCTTTGTGACATGCAAAATGTGTCAGGACTCATAGAACACTCTATATTCAATAAATCAGCAATAAAATCAATTATTTATTTAAGTTTATTTCTAAAATGATTGATTGAAAATCTGGTGAATACGTACATTACCGGTTCTTTAAAATCGGAAATTAATATAAAGATTGATGATTTCAAAAATTTTCAATTCATTTTTTAAAATATTAAATAGTCTATTTTATTGAATCATTTAATGCAACGAAGAAAATCATGAAAAATAAACGTCATCATTTGCGCATATTAATATCAGTATTTTTGTTTACAAATTGAAATATTAAAAATAGAAATGTTTACATAAAAAAATGTTTAAATACTATTAGACTAATTGTAAGTACTACGGGGGGAAATTTAGCTTGAGTTCATTTGTTTCAACTAAGAATATTATGAGTTATCAAAATAGATATTATTTTTATGCGTTCTAAATTCTGATATATAATTTTTGAAAGTACATGCGATTAAATAGTCTTACAATAAAATTTCTTACAATAAGATTTTCATTCATTATGTGAAGAATGAAAATTTCACATTTAGTTGAAGTGTGGGTAAATGAAGACCTGAAATTGAGCGAATCTCTATTACAAAAAATGTTTCTTAGCTTTGCTTATGAAGGTATTTACGAAGCTTTTGTTATGTCAAAAAGGACAATTCTTTTACGTTCATTAAATAAATACGTAAGCATATGGAAGCATGGATGTCTAGCAGCCTTTGGTACTATAAATAGTACACTATTATTTATAAATGAAAATAGTAACCTTCATACAACCAATTAAATTGTAAAATACAAATGCCCACGTTAAACTTTTGGTTACAAACAATGGACTAACGAAAACTATAGTTTATAGATCAAACTAGTTAGTAACTTCCAGATCCAGAGGGTTGACGTGTAACACAAAGCCTTATATTGTTGGCATGAGAAACTTAAGTAGGTATTAAGAATTATTCTTGTTTTTTTCAATTTTTCATTTTTGACTAACATTGTTTCCTAATTTTTTGCTTTCCTTGTACACGCATGTTATGAACATTTCAAATATTTCCTTTAAAAAAATTTATCTAGTTAATCTACTAGCATTGTTAATTATGTAAAAAAATGGCCTAAATTACCTCATAAACATTACAAGCATTTTAAAAAAATTTTCAATAAAAAATGTGTTATTTCGATACGTCCAGCTTCATTTATATATTGAACTTCATAGGAAAAATCATAGGAAATGTCGATGAAAGCTGTACCACTCGATAAAAGATACTTAGATCGATAAAAGATATACTAGTCAATAAAAGTTGTCATAAGTAACATATATGGTCAACAAAATATTCAAACTTTTCTTTGAAGATATTTTCCAAAATCATTATGTATATACTTTTGTATAATGCAATATTATTTTTTCGAATTTATTTTTATAAAGAGAATAATTTTTACATTAAAAATTTGGGGAAAATGTATAGTTTAATGAAAAAATCGTATACTAAAAAAAATAAAACAAAATTATGAAGAAGTTTTAAAAACAAAATTATGAAGAACTAGCAACAAAAACGAAAAGTACATTTTGCAATCAGTTGAGTTTCTAATACGCATATATTTGTTTAGTTATTATATCATATAATGTTGTTATTATATTATATATTGTCAGTTGTTGCAATGTTGCCTTACATTGGTCATATATTTCTAAATGTTTACTTTTAAATCAATTTTCGATTATTTGAAAGTTATAGAAAATTGTGTTTAATTTCTTAACTGACGCGGTTTATTAATTATTTAACAGAATTCTTTTATCAAGTATATGAATAAATAAATAATAATAGTTCTAATAATCCAACCGCAATCAAATCTCATTAAAATTTCAAAGACACTAAATGTCATTACAACGAAGTTAGCACAGTTCTTATTAATATTTTAAAATGTTGATTTACATTGTTTCAGCATTCTTGAACTCCGTAATTAGCAGGTATAATTCTCAAGGTGAGATCAAATCTGTCATATTAACAAAAGAAAAAATAAATGAATAGATACTTCTCAATCATCGATCAAGTATCTTCATTGACGTATTTATATGCAACTCAATCCGTTTTTGGAACATACTCGATACAAACAAAGGCACTTTACCAACATCCAAATTAAGACATGACATTTTATAATTTTTAATTCATCATAATCTACACTTCGAGTTGAAAAGCCAATGAAGTAAAAATTAGTTAAAGAGATATTCTATTTTATCTTCAGTTTAAAAATGCAAAAATGATTTTTTGTATGTTTTATAGTTTTTTATACCAATATGTAAATGCTCAATATGTAAAAGACTAGAAGAAATACAATTCAAATTTTTGTGTGATTTATTGTCAAACTCTATAAAAAATTTATTTTTTAACTTTCAGTAATAAAAATGTTTACATCAAAATAAACATTTCTATGTCACCAAGAAGAATTTGGAATTAATAAGATTAAACCCTCATATTATAATAAAACTGAAATTTACAAAATTTAAAAGCCTCCGTACGTTTAATCATTCCTATATTGCAATTTTAGTTATTTAACTAATCTGAACAAGAAAGAGTTCAAATGTGCTATTTCTAATTCTCTATGCAAAAACCCGCATCTGGCCAATGCACGTGATATATTTAAAGTAGTGATGAGCAAAGCAAGAGTAAGCCCGGGATAGTCTTGCTCTTGTATATTTGATTTGATATTTACGTTTCTTTATTAGTTTTTCTATGCGTTATGATTATGAAGATTATTAAAGGTAGAAATAACTCATAATTAATAATTAACTCATAAAACAATTTATTTCATTGCAATCATAATAAGCTTAATGGTAGCAATTCTGCAGAATCAGAAATTTGAGATAAGTGCAAACTTTATTACTGTGAATTTTTTTTTTCCTGTGAATTTTTCTTTTTTCTTAATTTAAGAGAAAACTAACGCGTTTTACTCAATGTACTACTAACTCTTGTGCCTTGTCGCATGCTTGCTTCTCTCGATCCACCCTTTTGTTTGTTATGTTTTCTGGACTGAGCGCTATTTTTATAGTTGTTTGTTTCTGTATAACTCGAACGTGGCAATTAATACTCGTATACAATATACTAATGTATTTTAATATAACACATAAAGGCATCAATTTAATATAGACATCAACAATTCGACAAGAAACGCCTTTTTTTATTAGGTATTAAAAAAAAAGTTTTTTTTTTTATTAGATATTAAAATCTAATAAAGTAAACTTATAATTTCAAATACAAAAACCATTGTGTTCCACGAAAAGTTTTTGAATCAAGTATTTATCGGAACCAGTTATTTTTAGTTTAGTCTTGCATACTAGGTCTTGGTTTTAGTCTTGCTTTTTCGGTCTTGGTTTTGCGCATGTACAAATAATATTACTCTTGGTCTTGTTGTTTTGGAAGACCAAGACCAATTATGCTCTTCACTAACTTAGATGCAAAGCGCAATTTTAACCGGTGGTATAAAATATCGTAAAATTACTGAGTTTTTGAATGTTTAGAAAAAAAAATTTATTTAAGGTACTGAACTTTTTATTCCACTATCTTCTAGTCTAGATTATTCTCAATAAACATTACAAATGAAGGTCAAACATACAACTAAGTATACAGTACACACACATACACATTTAGTCAAACTAACTAATAAAACAGCTGTGTTATGTTTGTAAATAAATACAGTTTTACATCATAAGATTATCATATTATTGTTTGGTTATTGTATGATATTATCTTGTAATACTTACTTGTTATTGTATGATATTTTAAAAATATATGTACTTATATGCACTAAAATGTATTACAAAACTAACCATTCAATTATGTGATAATACAGTTAGGAGAATATCAAAATTTTTAAACAAAAAAAAATAACTTATTAAAGTAAAAAACAATTTTGAATTAGTCAAGGGCCTTTCTCAGTCAAAGGCAACCAATTAATTTTTAAGTTAAGGGTAAGATTGGTACCGACTAAGAAAAGTAATTGGCTACAAGGAAAAATTTAAAATAAATTTGTACTTTTTAGTTCATATTATTGAAGGCGGCTCTTTTTTTTTTTCAAATGTTTATTTTTTACTTTTGAATGTTTTTTGTATACAATTACGAAGTATATATACAATCACTAAAAATTGTCCCTACTCCCCTTATGGGTCCTGGTTTTAGTTACTATCCTTATCATGGTACCACCTTTGGGAAATATCCTTTCCAACAATAATCATCAAAATCAGTTCATAAACGTTCATAAGTTATCGGTAAAGGCACGTAAAAATTATTTTTGTCCCTTCTCTCCCTTCAGGGACATTATAAGTGGACCATATTGAATGGAACCACGGGAAGCACCAGCTTTCAAATAAAAAAAGAATCGTCAAAATCGATTCACCCAGTTGAAAATTCTAAGGTAACTAACAAATAAGGTAAGAAAAAATACAGTCGAATTGAGAAAGTTGTTAAAGAAAGGAGTTATAGTTTATTTGGAATCAAATTGTACATTTCAAAATTTGTTTCAAAAACATTTGGATGTCAAAAAACAAAAATTTTGGATTGAAAAAAAAAATGTTTATTTGCTTCTAATATTAAAAAATATTAGGCCTGCCTATATTAGACGGACATTTTATAAATTCAAAAGTTATTTTCGAAACATAAAATGTAAATAGAAAATGTGAGTGCCAAACTCAAATTATAAGAATCGCAAAGAATTTAATGAATAATATAGCTTAATATTTGTAAGCGTTTACTAAAGGTAATTCATGTTTATGAATAAAACAATTTCAGTTTGTATTACCACTGTACTTAAATATTTTGTTCGAAAAATTTTGGCCTAATGCCAAATATTTTGTGATAATACATTTCGGAGATTCATTTGTAGTTCACCTTTGGAGACAACCGGAGTCTTCTTTTATTATGAACCGGAACTAAAATCTCTGAAATTGGACGAAGTCTTTTAATTTTATATATTATAATCATAGATGAAATAAACAAAGTGTTAACATAATTAAACAAAATACAAATTTTAAGACTGTATTAATAAATCCTTTTAGGATAAAATATTTATTTATGGTATTTTTTATAGAATATCCGTCATCAAAATACATCAAAAACGAAAATAAATAGCGATCTGAAATACTGATGGCGTATTCTAGAACGGGGGCAAAAATTTTTGATTTAAAAACTTTTACGTAAAGTTTTTACATTTACCACAATTTACCTAATATATATAATTACAATATATATTATTATTATTTATGTAACTATTAGTCCATCGGAATGAGTTGATCAATCGGCATATGAAAGAAATTTCGATTACAGCTAAACAACCCAGTGGAAAAGGCAGATTTAAGATTTCTAAATCAGTCACACCATGTGCTAAATAAAAAAGAGTGTTTTTGGAAATATAGACAGTTATTGGGAAGTTTAAGGCATTTCTTCAGATGAAATTAATATTCGAATATTTCAACACGTGATCAGAATTTTTTGACACCCCATGAAAACATATATATGAAATCGGCAGTAATTTTATTGATTAAAGAAAAATTATTTCAAAGTAATATTCTTTTTCCGCCAAGCAAAAGTCTATCAATGGTAAAAATTTGGAAAATGAGAAATTTTATTTGTAATATTTTGGGAGCCATTAAATTAAAATCTATTACGAAAGTTTTTCAATATTAATATCGCATTTATCTTTTAGTGTTTTTAGTATAAATACGAGTTCTAAAATGATTTAAGAAGTTTTATTTTGAATTCTATTAGTTAAAAGTATTCTAAATTCAAAATTAATTTACTGTATTTTAATACACATCTATCGGTTATTCACTTAGTAGATAAATTTAGACAAATAGACTTGATTTAAACTTCAATGTTTGGTAGAGTGATGCACAGGCCTCTTTAAGTATCCTGTACAACAACTAAATTTAGTGAAAGTTTGAATAAACTACTATCTAATGTACAAGTTGAAAATGTTACAATTTTATGTTTTATTGCAGTTTTAATGCTTGTCTAAAAATACTTGAAGCGTATTCACCTTCTAAATTTAAAATGCACTCGCCCGCCATTGAATGACAAGTATCTATATGCATAATATTTATTCCGAATGCAAACATACATATATTTGTTGGCCTAATATAGCACACAGAGCTATTAGTAAAAGCATCACAGGACGAAAGCGAATGTTAATAATAGTTGTTGGTGGTGAAAGGAATAGTGCCTATCACCAACTAGCCAAACCAACCAGGCTATACAATCATCCGTTCATGTATCTAGTACAGCGAGCTATAACATGCTAGTTACTAAGAGTAACTTTTTACTAGGACATTAAACTAGGACATGACCCCAAATATATAATATAAACCTACAACCAACAACCTCCATACAGGAATATTGTTATATGCACATATTAAATGCAACTAAAACAAATTTAAATACAGAGTGAACAAAAGCCGACAAGTTTTTTGCTGTTTAATTATTCATTGTTAAATTTGTAAAATTTAAACGAAAATATCAATAGCAAATTTTAAAGTGCTAGGAAATAATTATTATAATTTAATGTACACATCATCTCTCGAAAAAAAAGGGAAAAAAACCATATTAAAAAACACCTTTATAGAATATAAGACATATATACACACAAAAATTGACATTGATAACCAAATACCATAATATTATTATTTTTAAAAGATTCAATAGTGGGTGGTATCAAAAATATATAATAATTATTATTATTATTGTGACTGAAATTTAATGATAAGCATTCATAAAATACTCTCAATATGCAATCCATACAAATGTTCTATTTATATATAATAATTATAATATGTATTGCATATGTGTTAATTAGCAAAATTTTAGCTGAATCTTTGGGAAATCTACAGAGTTTACATAAACATAATTCAAACAAAAGTTATTTGTTTTTAAACAATAATTTTGTGTATTTCAAAATTTTTTTATATTTTGAATATTATAAAATTTGGGCCATGAATTCATGGGACCCAATGCAACTTTTTTCTTCTTTCACAACCTTAAACTCACTTTTTATTCCACCAATATGTTGCCAAAATTTTACCTCTTTTCAGTTATGAGTTATCGTATTATTTAATGACGATAATATAAAAATATTTGACCCAAATTTGAATTTTATGCATATTCCTCATTCATTAGACATTAAACTTTAGTAATCAATAATTGCATAAAAAATCAATCTTGCATAATCTTACGTTAACATCAATTTAATTTTCACCAAATATTGTAAAATAATTCCATTTATTTCAACTGTCAATGACCCCAAACTTCTAGATTTATTTACAAATTTTATCAATCACAGATAAAAACTAAATAACAGTCGCCAGCCAGCATTTTACTTTGTTTTAAAAAAAATCAGCTTTGGAAAAATATTGAAGATAAAATTTTATCATAAATTATCATACAAAGGAAGTATATTGTCCTAGTCTAGAATGGAAATATTATAAAGTAAATAAACAGTAATTTTTATCAAAATTATTTAATTTATCAAAATTGATAAATTTAAAGGTATCTTTTAAAAAATAATAAATGATTCCCAAAATGCGATCAAATTGCTTTTACAACATAACAATAAACAAATCACATTTCGAAATCCCAGGTGGGTATCGGCTTACAGTTCTACAATAAATTAGATGCTAAGTATGGCATCTATGAATTACCTGCAGAGAAGTAGAGTTCGATTTCTAACTATTTGATCGTTATTTAACGTATTTTTAATTTAAACCTTCGTATAGAATTTAGAAAATTTTTTACAAAATCTGGCGTTTTCTTAAATAGGTTAATTATACCGGGCTTTCAAAATATCGAAAATTTTTGCGTTTCTGAAAACAGGGATCCTACACTGTAATGAATCTAATACAAAAACTTCCATACATGTATTTACTGTTGTTTCTCTTTATCTCTAGCCCAAAAAACTTAGTCCTTACAAGTAAGTATCGATATTTTTTATTCGACACCAAGTACGAATCGATACCATATGACCGTACGGTATCAAATAAAGGAATCAGTACTGGAGTGGCATCGTTTAAAGTCTAACTACCCTGGTTTAATTTCGACTATGCATTAGTTGGTTTTTCTTGGCTGACAAAATTCTCCAGCAGAGATAGAACGCAATGTTTCATCTAAGTGGGCTGACTGTCACTAAATTAAGAGTTATTTACGTCAAAGAACTACGTCGCGACGAAATTAGTAAGCGTGGGCATACCTTTACAAAAAATTTCCACAATCAATTTTTATGTACTTATTAAACAAACTTGTTGAAAAAATGTGAAAAATGCAGAAATGATAATAGCATTCATGTTTTGAGTACAAAGTGTTCAGACAAACCAAAGTATATACTTAATATTTTGTTCACAGAGTACCACTATATTTAAATATTATTACAATTTCGTATGTATATTATTATTATTATTTATTCATGATAAATTTGAAGCAATAATAATATAACAATCATCTTTAACGTGAAAACCAGAACAAACTGATTTAATGTTGTTTTTGTGTGATTTATTTAGAGTTGATTATAATTGAATTAAACATATATTATCATTGTTAACTTGAAGATTGCTTCAATTACACTAATTTTACAATTCAACCATGATCAAGCTTAATAAACATTTATTTTTAAGTAGAAAAGAAAAAATCCCGTAAATTATAAAAAAGATGATAAATCCTTATATTACCCCCCTATTACAGTATAGAGACAATTACTATATAATGCCATTTATAGAATTACCTCTACAAATTTGTCTACGACTCACCTATGGTTAGAGTATGCAATTATAGTTATAATATCTTTGACCAAAATATACAAATATGCTATATTTCATTTTTATTTTAATTATTTGTAAAAATATTCATATTTAACGAAGAAGTTCTATGTCCATTATTGGTATTGTATTTTGTATTGTTTTATAAGAACTTTACTCACTAATTTAAATGGATGTAAGAATTATTTGAAGTGAGAGATTTTAGATATAGTTCTGCCTGTATTGTTAGTATTTTTATCAGTGGTGATTTGTAGTATGGGAAGTAGAAATTACATTCTGGCAAGTATCAACCTTGCACGTCATCAGCTGTTAAGCATTTGAAAGTGGATAAGAATTGAGTTGGGTCACAACAGTAAGAGTTAAAAAAAGTTTCAACTAAAATTAAAAGAACATAACATTACATTTATACGTTTAAAAGTTTCACACTCATGTACACACTGAATTTCATTGTACATCAAGTGTATGCGAAATGCATACATGTATATGAGGAAACCATTAGACGTTCTGGTTCCGTTATTTTTAATAATATCCAAAAAGGCATAAGACCCCTCTAGTAAAATTGAATGCTCTACAACTTTTATTTAAAAGTTTTTTTTCTAACTCGTACCCTTTGGATCTAACTTAATACTTACCCCTTTCAAATGAATAAAAGCTGATGACACCTGCCAGAAAGTGGCTTTTATACATATTACGATTCATCCCTGATAAAAATTACAACCATGCAGAAACTTTATTCAAATCTCCCACGAGCTCTTAGATTATTAAATTACATAAAAAAATAATTAAATTAGTTTATGAAATCCACTCAGCGCTACATACAAATATATAAAAATAATTTACAATATCGCACGGTCGAATAACGTATCCATAATTCATGTTACCTATTTTTTGTAATTCGTAAATAATACCTATATTAAAAATACTAATTAATATTTCTCTTCGTAACCTTGGAATGATAAATACATAATCGTATAAATTTTTAATTTGAAATAATAATTAATAAAAATATAATATGTCAATGACTTTCAATATCTATGCTATTAAAAAATATATATATATATATATATAATTTTAATTAAATTATATTAAATTATAAAAATAGAAATAATGATAATAAACAATAGATTTATTTAATTCTTAGAAAAACAAATATATATATATATAAAAAACTGAATAACATACGATATGGTAAACATATTTTGCTCTGATAATACTGATAATATGGTTTTTTTTTGTATTGAAAATGCCTCAATTGCCAGCGGCGACAACAAATAAGTTTAATTAACATTGTAACCGCCAGGATAATTAATTTTGATGTATTTTTGATTTAATAAGGTGACTTCTACTTCGTTTCTATTTTCGATGTATCTACGTTTATTCCGAATTACATTCGAGTTCGTTATGCGATTTTATTAAGATTGGCACGTTTATTGAATTCAGCACACTGTATTAGTAAATCAAAATTATTAATCATAATTTAATTACATCAAAGAAGTGTGGGTATTTTCTTTAATTCTACTTGTTTAAATTATCAAATTAATTTTATATTATTGTTTCTTAAGGAAGAAGTCGATACGATATCTGATATACAAAATTGGTCCTTGTCACTTCAGTATTTTTGATAATAAAAGAATAATTTCACTCATAAAATTAGCCTTTAGTAAAACTCTGAAGTAATTATTTTTCTTCAAAAGATATGTAACTATTTAAGAGTGTTTTTTATCTGTATGTAAACATTTCTGCTGTTTTTATTTATCTGCATCCCCAGTTTCTGAAATTTCCGTAAACGCAAGACAAAATCTGAATTTTATTGACTAACTATTTAATTAATAGATCATTCTATTTTAAATATATACGCGATTATGTGCCCACCCCTCTGCCGAGTTACAAAAGCTATAAACGAATGAAGCGACGACCGTCGAATGACGTAAACTATTTACAAATATTAAGATACTATAGGGAATGTTGAAGATGAGATAATATTTAGACCAATTCCAAGTATATATAGGTTAGTAATTCTGATGTAATTCAGAAATACGCATGTACGCATGCAAACGCTTTAATCAATGAATTTTATGTTGTTGTTGGTTTGTTATGTATAGGAACATGTAAGTTCGCGTGGGAATGTCAACAGGTCAAGAGTGCAGAGCGTGTCTGTAAATTATTTCAGAATTTTTAACTGGTGTAACTGTATAGTAGCTAGTGGTTTTAACTAAGGAATTTTACTATAGTGAATATATTGATAAGAAACATTCTGAATTCTGTTGTATATGTTAAATACTAAAATATTAGCCCATTTATTTTGTATTCTTCCTTATCCGCTCACTTTGAAACCTCTCCTGGATGATTGAATTTGCAATATTTGAAATTACCACAGGAAAGCAATTCATCCAAAAATTTAAAGCAATTCATTTTTTCTATTAAGTTTTTTCAAAAAGTCAATATTTTCTTAGTATAAGCCGTATAGCCCAGGGTCGATAATTGTTGAAACCAAAAAAATGATAATAAAATAAAAATAAAAGGAAAAATAATTTACGGCCGATCTGAGGTCGAGAAGCGGCAAGGAGTCAGTTTTTCAGGGTAAAACACGATTTATCTAGATTTTCAGTTTTGCCGAAAAGAGATCAATTGTTTTTAATTATTTTTCCTGTCATTTTTGTTATATTCTCTTCCGTTTCTAATGGGTTTCAGTCTGCTATAATTATTATTCACTTTTTGTCATTTTTAAAGGCTTCTACTCTGATCTAGTAATTAAAAATATAAATATCATTTTAAAAAAAAATTTATTAACGAATAATTCGAAAATCTTCCATTTTATCGAAAAAAAACTATAACTAATGAAGTTATTAAGAAAAAAATAAAAATATTTATTTTTACTTTCTATGAATACAATATTCACCAAATTATACGTCGTTAAAGTGCCGATTCGTTCGTGGTAAAATTGTAGTAGCATAACATTGAATAACATTAAAACGAACAATAAATAGGGAAATATTCACCGAATTTGTTCAAGAGCGTTAATCAAAAATTAGTTTTTGTTGAAGGCGTTTACTCAAAACGTTTATTTATTTATTTTTTCCTGAAAAATCAATTTTGTTTCCAATGAATTTTCCCCAAATATTAAATTTTATGTAACGCATGTAAAGTATATTTTATCTAAGCATCAATAATATGGTCTGAAAGTTAGACGAGTTTAAAATGTTAAGGTTGGTAAGGAAATCGATTTTCAATAAAAACAATTTATTTTCATAAAAAATTTCTATACTTTCATTATAACTCCGCCTGATGAGTTTTCTCAGAATTATTGTTCGTTTTTATGTTATATAACGTTACATTTGATAACCTCAATTTTCCTCCAACGACACATGTCTTTTAACGAACTAAAATTCAGTTTCAAACACCTACAGAAATGAATACAGGAATGAATCTTTCTTGATTTTTTTTCAAAGCTACATTTTTTCCTTACACTTTGTTCGATAATATAAGACATTTTATAGTTATTGGTTAAAATAGACAACAAGTATTTTAAGATTTTTTAACCAACTTAACTTTATTTTTAAACCAATAACTAAAAAAGGATTACATTATACAAAAAGCTTTATAAAACTTTTTTTGCTGAAAATTTGTTGCTTTATCAAATATTTTTAAGTTTAATCTCATTATAAAGGTGAGAATCCTCCCCTCGATAGGCAAGGATTGAAGCACAAAAAATCATCAAGTAAACATTTAAGTAATTTCACATTTATATAACATAATTCAGAATAGGTATTTCATAACAATATATTTACTGAAATAGAATTCCTACCTGTGCATATTTTAAACTGCATTGATTATTAAGAACTTCAAAATAACTAATTAGTTTTTTTCTTTTTCTAGAAAGTATTATTTTCAACGTAGATTTTATGAAAGACGTTGAACTTCTACTGCCATGTAGAATACGACTAGATAATTAAGAAAATAATATGGTTGGTTATAACGAAAAAATTTAGGACATAAATACCTTAAATTAAATTTTCCATCTTGATCAATAATTGCAATTTTCATTTACCTGAAAACAAATAAAAGTTTTAATTTACAATTCATTCTATACAATTTTATTTATAGATAATAAATAAAGTTTGTGAATATAAATAAATATCAATTAAAAATAGTAATCAGTGTGTTGAAACCAATTTAATAATTGTAGGTAAAAATATCCTAACTAATTAAAATCCAACATCTATTACAAAGCATCTTCTTTTTGCATGTAGGTATCTGTTAATTAAATTAAAACTGTATTGCTGGTATTGTATTTACAAATAAACTGCAGTGGATTAAGCGTCTAGAATCCTCATCAATAATATTCTGATGTCAATTATTTCTGTAAAACACGAAAAAATTTGACACTAGAAATTAAACAGAATTTCGTTGTCGATATTTGGTGAGAGATCAAAATGTAGTTTTTTTCGGGCATAGCATTTCACTCTTTATAAGTGAATATTGTTGTTATTCTTTTACCAAACGGTAGATAATAGCATGGGCTTTATAGTCTATATAACAACTAATTTTATTTCAAAATGATATCAGCATGATAATAAAAGATTTTGCTCAAAATAAAATATTTTCATTTTTTTAATTACAGTCGATAAATTTTCTCCTGTGGCGGTATGTATCTTAAATAAAATTTCCTGATTTGATTGTCGTTTATAGTCTATTTGTGAGTAAGTTACCTTTATGAATACCAATAAAATTTGGATGAGAATGAAATTATAAAAAATGACCATCAAAAATAAAGTAAAATTAAATTGTAAAATTATTTTGTATCTGATTGACGCTTTCACAGAATTTTCATGAATACGTTTATTTAATTTATTATTAAAAGTTCAAGAAAAAATTATTTTTAAGGCAATAGTTTTTTGGTTTTAATATAATAAAAGCTTTTTTATTAAAACGTATTCGAACGTAAAATATTGTAACTGATATAAATCCAAAAACTCATTAATTCCTCTAGAAAGTAGAAATATAAAACACTATTAGAAAATATTGTCTTAAAACATAGATGATAAAATCATTAATTACGATTTTCGATATGAAAACAAAATAATTTCTTACAAAAAATTTAAAGTAATAAAAAGAAATTAAAAGAATTATATTGAAAACTATCACTACAATGTAATTTATTAGATGTATCAATTAGGCCTTTTTTCACAATACATATGAAATTATATATACATTATAAATGTTTTTATAATAATAATAATAATTACAATAACATATTTTATAACATATATCACAATTATAAATCGCTTACGCTATAGAATTCCAGCTCGAATGGTAAAATTTTTAATTGGCTTATGAATTTTTGAAATTTTTTTTTATTTCTAGGCATATTTTGGAAGTTTATTGTATATTTCAATACGTGCAATGATGTGGCTTTGTTTAAAGATGGATAATTTATATTTTAGAATGGCCAAGTTGAAAACCTTTTCTTGTGGAATAGGAGTGTATATCACTCACTTTATAAAAATTCCTAATATTATTCCTTGAATTTTACCTCAGTGGGGGATCCGTAATCTGTTGTTAATAGTAGGAAAATGATAATTTATGAAAATGTATCGTTTCGTTTGTAAACACACAAACTACTTATGTTTTTAACATTATTTTTAACATGCAATATGTTCCAAAACTTATTGAAGAAGAAGTGAATATAAACATTAGCATATAGTTGAGTATCAATGTTCGAACAATTTTTAATCATTAGCATTTATAAAACACACAAATATGCAGTCCTATATAAGAGATATCTTTAATAGCTTATTTGTAGCTTCAGTTGTGGCGAATCTAAATAGTATACGAAAAAATGTATCAAACAAAAGTTGTTTATTTTCAAGAAGATAATATTTTTGATTTTGAATTTTTCTTCTATCTATTATGGTTTAAAATTTGTATCATGGATTTATTGGGTTCAATTTACCGATTTTGTTCGTTAATGGCTATTCAACTTAAACTCACTTTCTAGGTATAAAATACTCTATGTATAAAATTTCTGAACAGTATTTCTTTTTGTTTTTGATATATCACTATGATGGGCAGAGGGGCGGGACAAACTTAAATAGACTAATAAGGTGATTTTTTGAACACCTTTTTGTTAGTTTCTTCAACATTTGCTATCGTTACAAAATTTAAACTAAATTGAAAATACCTGAATATAAATATTTTTATATATGTCAGCTATAAAAACGCACTGTATTTAAATTTGATTGAATAATTAAATTATATTACATGAATTATGAATATTTCAATACACAATAATATTAATTACTTAATACTAATTATAACAATTGAAAATTGTGAAGACAATACTACTAACTAATTATATAAAAAGTGTATTTAAGTTGAAATAATTTAATCACACAAAGTATACAAGATGGTCAGTTAAAAATAAAACGGATAAAATCATATAAAGAGAGAGCATTGCAAATGGTTAGGAATCGAAAACAACACAGTAAATATTTTACAAAACTTAAAACTTCTTATCTTTTAAAATATTTATGTAATATTATAGTTTCGTTTCATAAGGACGATTGAACTTTTCCAAACTCACTATATTACAAGTTTGAAGGCTCTGGAAATAGTTTCAGTTTTATATGCACAAAAAAAATTAATAAATAAAAAAATAATTTTTAAGGCAACTCCAATTAACGAGTTTAAGATTAAATGAAAATGATTTGAAATATTTTTATTTTTATATATAATCGTCAATTGAAACAATGAGTTCATTCCATACTGATGGAATATATAAACAATATTAACATAATGTTTATAATAATTTAGCGGAATTTCTATAAACATTATGTAATATAACACTTATTATGTTAATAACAATTATATTACTTTTATTATTGGTAATACATTAATTATTATGAAAATCATAATTAACATAAATATAATACTTCACACCACGAGTTGAGTGATCTCGCCAAATGTATAAAACTCGCACTTACCTAGTAAAATATTTCATTAGAGTATAAAACGTAAAACAATGAATTAATTTTCAGTTCTTGAAAATTCTGCTATGAAGTCTAGGCATTCTCAACATATTTCATTCATACACGCTGTTCGCAAATTTGTTTAAGGAAATTTTTACGTCAATTGATGGAAAGAGACAAGGTTTTTATTTGCTTTTCTTTTCTTTTTAATTTAATATTTAACTGTGTTTTCGAATACTAGGTCATTTACACAGTATATATTAAGTTGGTTTATAAACAGCTGTTAGAAGCGCAAGCTGTTGTCAAATAATACGTAAAATACAAGGTTAATTTTACCAATTTCCAAGGATAAATAACTCAAAAAGTTGGTGCTTGTTTTTTCCGAAACAAAATTTTACAAAATTTGATTTTATATTTACTAGGATTGATTTTCAATATTGTGCATACCAAATTTCATAACATTTGGTTAAGTATTTTTTGGGTGAATTTGTGCTGAAAAATTGAATGCTTATTCCATAAAAGAGTGTGCTTCTAACAGCTGTTGATAAACTCAAAAACTTTACATGATGCAACGTCCTAACTTTATCAAGATATTGTACAGACAAAATAAAGTGAAGAAAACAACTTATAAATTTAGTCGTTTAAATACCCAGCATATGGTTAAGTATCAGTGTTTGGACAAGTCTTAATCATAAGCATTAATAAATTACACTAAATATTCAGTCCACACAATGATAATAGTTTGTTATAAGAATATGTACCAAAATTATATAAGTGTCAACTTATAGCTAAATTTTAGATTTTAGAATTGTAGCGAATCAGTCCTGATTTCAAAAAAAAAAACTTTCAAATAAAAGATTATTAAAAAATTTTTTTTAAATTGCGAAGCTCAATTAAAAAGTTTCTAATATTATAAAAGATAGGTCATTGATATATGAGACTCAGTGGACTGATTTGCTCGTTCACGAATTCCCTTTTTAGATCTAAAATACACTACCATAATTTGAACACTCATACCAAAGATCCATTAGTACCTTGAATATTTTTTAGTGTTAGAAATATTAAATGTTGCGCTTTAGTTAACGGTAACATCCGCCCGGTAGTTGTGCAGCTCATAAAAGTTAATTATAAAAAAATAAATAAAAAATTCAATAAAGAAATTTGGAGGAAAAAATATTTGTATATTATGTTCTATATTTATGTTTATTTTATGTACGCAGTTGGGTATGATTTTCAATCAGTTTATCTTGTTATACAGTTGATCGTATCTTTGAATAGAAAACAAAGACGCATTACAATTTACTCCCCAATGATATCTACACGTTAATCGCATTTCCTAAAAAGTTATGTAGACATAAAAAGTTCGATAATTTAAAAAAAAAAAGAAAACAAAAACTATTAAATTCGTCTGCTGCATACACATACTGGAATAAGCTAGTAAATGTATCTATCATTTACATTCAAATACGTATTACACAAACATATTTCGCAGTAAAAATATGATGACGCCGAAAAACTTTATACAACTCACTAGTTTATTCAACTCACATATAAAAACATATAAATGTCACTTTATGTTCGTAAAATAGCAGTCGCATAGAGGTTATATATACACTTATAGAAGATCGTAGTAACGCGACTCATCATACTTTTGCGTATCATCGTATTATTGTTCAAAATTTATATTAAATTTGTTATGTTCCTTAAATTTTTTAAACAATTTAGAATATAACATGGGATAATAACAACTATCAAAGTTAATTGTTTAGATACTCGATACATGATTGAATTTCAGTGTTTTGATTATTTTTTATTAGCATTCATAAAAAATTATAAATATCCAACTTTTACAGTTATATATGTATTCAGACATGTTTAATAATAATATGTATTGTTAATACCTATATGTGTTTATTATCGAAATTTGAGCTAAAACTGTGGAAAACTCAAACATTTTACGAAAAAAATTTTTAAACAAAGAAACAAAAAAGAATCATTTTTTGTATTGAAACGTTTCTTCTATCTTTTATATTTTAAGAGTTGGGACGAGGATCCATTGGACCCAATGGACCGATTTTTCTCATTCACGAATTAAAACTTACTTTTTGCGTTTAGAAGACGTCACCAAAATTTCAGCTCGATATCTCTTCATATTTTTGAGTTACGGCGGACGGGCGGACGGTTGGAAAGTCGAAAATGGACGAATTAGGAGTTTCCATGAGCACTTATAGCAAAATTTTATTTGTGCAGTCAATATTAGGTAGCGTTACAAACTTTATAATTAAATTAATACTCTGACATATTATGTATGTCGAGTATAAAATTTGTTAAAAGAATTTAAAAATCAATTTAAATATGCAAAAAAACTAAAACATTTTATAAAAACCAATTTCCAAAAAGGGGAATTCAAGTCAATTTATCCGTTCATGAGATAACAATACGACCGATAAATTTACAGACAAAGACTAAGGTTACTAGTCGTTTAGTGTACGTTATACTACGTATATGTACTTATTCTTCTTGTATCGAACACCTATTGTATGGAATACATATGGAAACATATAAAACTACAACAGAAACGAACACGATAATAAGAAGTGAGGGCCACCCACGTGCACCAAGTAACAACAGCAACACGGTGTGTTGTATAGATGTGGCGTTTTTCGTCTGATATGTAACGAACGATGAGGGAAAATTATGTAATACATACTGATATCTCTATATATTCGTCGAAAATTCTAGACATAACGATATAATGTTACCCCAACTATTCTTGTCGTCTGTGGATAAAATTCATTGTAAAACATGATATAGTTGTGTGTTGTTATAATAATCAGTACAAATATATTATCTACCCTTAATTTACAAAATTCTCAGCCATGAGATACATTTAAAGCAGACTTGTACTTAAAAGAATATCAACCCCAAATAACTTTCACATTCATTTACATTAACTTTATTTCTTATTTCACTTAATTTCAGTTTATACAATTGTGTAATAAAATATTTAATTAAAATATCTGCAATGAAATTGGCAATTTCGAAATATTGACTATTGAGCCAATGCAAATTTTATGTTATTTCGAATAGAAAAAAATTGATGTGGAATTGCAGGTATTTTACCCGACTGTGGCGAAGCTAAAAACCAAGATTTATGTGTATGTATAAAACCAAAGTCGTTACAAGATTCAGCAAATCATACTTAATATAAAAGAGTAGCTAGCATAAGGGAAGTGAATTTATGGTAGGAGGCAGAAAAACGAGACAATAAATGTGGTGATTTTGATGTCCTGTAAGGATAGAATTACTGAGTACAGTAACTCTCTCGTAAGTGATTACAGTGTTCATGAATTCTAAACTAATTCCTGTCAAGCTAGCTAATGAAACATTAGGATAGAAACGGCAACTAGCCCCATCGATGCTCATCAAACATAACATTCATCCTCACTCCTATCTGCGCCTGGAAATGTTAAACTAAGTTAGGACATTCAAGTCATTTAAAGAGTGCATCGCGCAGTGGGACAGTTCAACAAAGACAGGCAACACCGAGCTAATGATCGTCTTGGGTATGTATACCTGTTTATATGGTTCCTTGTAAATCCTAAACGGTTGATCCGATTTTAATAAATGCTTTATCATTATATTCTTCTTTAATGCACGAATTTTACTTAGTATATTATAATTATACTAATAATATAATATAATTATTATACTAATAATATAATATAATTATTAAGGACTATTTGGCAAATTTATGTGATTCAGTCAATAAAATAAAATTTGACGACGAATGCCTATTTGAAATTATAAAATACTGGAATTTTATGATGTATTTGACAATTTAGCATATCAATCTTTTAATTAAATACAGAAAATTAAGTATGGATAACGACTTCATACACCATTAAAATATTACACTTTATAATCTAGTGATTGTTACACACATGAAAAATTTACATATCTCAAAAACGAATGAACCGATTTTGGTAAAACATACACTGTTCAAGTTGATACATTTAGAAGTTCAATAAAAAAGAATAATTACTGGGTCTTGAATCAAGAATAAAATATTATTCTTGATTTGTGAAAACACATAAATTTACAAAATCTCGTACACCTGTTTGGAAGGCCACATAGATTACCACATACGGATAATATACATTTCCAACAATTTTACATACAATCAACTCAAGTTTATAACATGAACAATAAGAAATAAAATTTATGCTATAAATTAGTCTGTTATCGATAATTATTAAAATTAAGTTTTTCCAAGGTTTTAATTAAAGTTATTTACTTCACCTTTATACATTTTTTATGAATTCTAAAAAATTCAAAACCATATAAAATATTTTACATTCATTTTATGAGATCGATATGTTAATTATTAAATTGCGTTGCGAAGATATATAAAAATGTATATATTAAATGCTAGTATTGGAAAGCCTTAATTTTTAAAATGGCATATAATAAATTAAACCCTCAAGCTTAACAAAACATTTTGTCATGTAAAAACCTGTAAATTGAACATGTGTGACTCCCCATACTCTAGTTCTAAGAACTAATAATTTTAATACTTCATTTAAATACCTAAATATACTTGGCATATTATTGATTGAATATATTGATTGAATTTACTGATATAGGAAAAATATTATATATACCTCTTGTTTATTAAACATGTATATTTCCTTGTAGTTATTGAGTCTATTTCACTTTTAGCGCAAATTAAAAAATAGCAAATTAGTAGCGTTGAGTTGTAGACAACGCAGATAAAACAGCAAATTCCACAACCAGCGATGAGGTTTATAAAAAAACTTATTTTTTCTATTTGCTCTAATCATGACACAGAAAATTTTTAAAATCTCCAAATAACCGACCCTCTGGCAATAAATGGCATTGAAATTGGTCTTTATTGGATGTTGTTATCAAGTTTAGCCGCTTTTTGTGTATGTTAGTTAATTCTAAAATATATTAATATCTATATATTTCAAGAAACCTTATAGTATTTACTTCCCGCTTTTATCATGTTTTACCCTAAAAAACTCACCCCCTCTACTTCCCGAACTCAGATAGCCCGCAATTTATTTTTCCTTTCATTTTTATCATATTATCTTGCGTTTCCAATGGGTTTCATCCTACTATAACTTTCTTCCACTTTTAATCATTTATTAAGGCTTCTACTCTGGTCTATACAAAAAAATAGGATTTCATTAAAAAAATAAAACGGGCCAACCGAATAAAAAATAAGTGCGTGTCAGACTTGCGCACGAAGGGCACCATTATTAATTCACCCTCCCCACCCTAAATATTTTTTTTGTTTTAAGTATTTGTTAGAGCGGAAACAGAAATATACCACCTGTGGAAATTTCAACTGTCTATTACGATTCATAAGATACAGATTGGTGGCAGGCGGACAGCGAAATCTTAATAAAGGTCCCGTTTATCCCTTTGGGTACAGAACCCAAAAAAAATAAATTGGCTGTCATAAACATAGAACCGATTTTACTTAATGAAAGTATTCACTTCGGATTCAACTAATAATAATTAAAATTTAGTTTGAAACATTTTTTTCAATTCAATTTGCCTTACTATAATTGTACTACTCATACTTTATTGTCCGAAAGAATATATCCCCACCCCGTTTGTCTGAAAAAAATCACTTCCACAAAAAATAAAAATTAAAACTATATCGGCATAGTATACGTTGATCCTTTATTAGAATTTGAAAATTATTTATAAGAGATTGAAAATTGTTTTTAAATGTAAAAGCATTTTCTTTTCAGGTTTTTTAATTTCCATTTAAAAATAGATATTTAAAATGGTCTACGAAATACAATGTTTTACCCAGCAATAACCCTTAGAACTTTTATTTTAAATATATATATATATTCATTATAAGATTATAAAAAGGGGTTCAACAATTTCTGAAATCCTACAAGTGCAATAATATTTTACTTAATACTGTATAGACCATATAAAATAATTATTTTTGGTCTTGTTACCATTCACAATAAAATATTTCTTTTTACTGTTCCATGTCAATTTTGTACCTTTCTATAAAATCTACTTAGAAATAACATTTATTACATATTTATGAAATATAATGATCATCACAAACCCACCACCCAAGTACACATAGACATTGACTAGACGTCGTAATACCATTTACTTGTGCTTAGTATTGGTGCGTCGAGGACATTACTATAGTCACCACCATCGTTCATCACACACACAGTAACAATATATATGAAGGTCACATGCATTATAGGCACTTGTTCACAGTTAAAGTATGTCTTTTTGTACCGTATATGAAAACAAAAACCTTATGACGATATGCTAAAGAAATAGATTTTCTATTAAATTTATTCCTTTTAAAATATAGTCGAGGAATTAAAGCAATATATTACCGATTTTTTGCGCCGTTAAACGGATTTTAATGCGTTTGGTGCGTTGGATTCATGAGGATTTCTATAAACTTTGTGAACGATGCTTTTTGAAGTAGACAATTATTAAAAATATGAAACTTGGTAAATAATGGTGAAAATGAATCCAATTTTGTTATTCAAGGGTTTATGGGGTCGCTGAACACGAATATGAGAATAACAAGAGCGGTGTTTTAACGTCTTCCGCGGGACTATTATGACAGTTTATCATATAACTAAACCAAACTTGATACTTAAGGGTTTTCTAGGTCGTCGAGATCGTACATCTTATCGGAAAGAGTGCTACCAACCTAATCCTCAGGAGTTTTATGAAAACTTAAATACTTAACCGATTCGTAACTTGGGGTTTTTGAGACCGCTGAACAAAAATATCTCAATGACTATGATCTCCGATGTAATTTATGTCTATGGTATCTTTGTTTTACCCTGAAATTTTATGGGAATTTTTCAATATGTTATAAATATTTTTTTAACTAAAATTTATTATTAAAATTTCTTTATTTTCGTTATTTACTGCTTATTCTCCATCTTGCAGTAGTTATCCCTTGTCTTTAGTGGGATTCAATGTTCGACATCGTATTCGTGTTCAGTGCCCTCAAAATGATAAAATGTCTTAATACTCCAGAGAGAGACCTTTAGAACACTTGCTGCAAGCACCATGTACTCTGCAGGCTTTTTCCGATTTCATATATGGGATGTGATCAGAGATCTCCTAAATCTCCGAGTAACCATTTTGAAACAGGGTCATTAATATAATAAAATGTCATAAGATTTCAGAGATATAATAAATAACACAATACAATAAATCAGATATTAATTTTTTTTTAATAAAATCCGATGAACGGTTCAAGAGATTTTGGCATTCAAGTGCAAAATACTATACATATCTCCTATTTTTTACTACTAAATATTCATTCAGTAGTTTTGAAGTTATGCGCGTTCGCCTGAACGAAGGTCACATACCGACAGAAACGAAAAAAAATTGGTTTTTGGCAAAAGATTTTAAACCGAGTTGCCTGCCTACAGACCTGTAATTATTTTCGGGAGTGAGGAAAATTTTTTCAACACATAAAAAATAGGCAAATTAGAATTAATACGGCGAATGTATTTTTCATTTAAAAATTGGTTAGATAATAAATTACGTTTCAATATACTAAAAATTAATCAATATCAATTCTAAAATTAAAAAAAAAAAAAAAAAACATTAAAATCATCAAATAAGAAGTATTCTTATGAATGTCTTTATCGGAGTACCGTACGTATTTTTATAATGCAAAATATATACGACGATTGGCTACAGTTATATACGAAATGAAAAATTTATAAAAAATTAAAAAAAAAAAAAATAATAATCACGCAAATGTAATGGAGTTTTTATTATCAGATTGTAATTATTATAACTAAAACATAAAATGTGCAGAGGAAAACTGAAACGAAATATAAATATTTTCTTATAATAAATAATAAGGAAAAAGATAACGATTCAGATTATTTTGATACAGTCAAAATTGGAATATTAATGCAGAATTTCACCTCATCGACAATAAATGAGTGTAAAATTTTAAAAAAAAAATTCATTATCAGAACCAAAACCATCATTTTTCTTGAAAATATGGAATACGAGACTTGTAGTCTATCAATCAATATTAAGGAAGTTGTTATTCAGGAGTGATACTTAAAAATTAGATTAGATTAGATCTGTTCAAGCAAACTTTAAGTAGTTGTGTTTTTGATAGAGACTTCTTTCTATATGCTCTGTAACAAAAGACAATTTCTAATGAAATTCAATTCAATTTTTGCGCAACTCGAAAAAAACCATTTCTAATTGATTTTGAATTTTTAGGGAGAATGCCCTACGTTTTCATATTAGGTTTATGCATACCAAATAACATAATATTTTAATAATTGTTTTTGTTTTGTTATTGGTTACAATAACAAAAGAAGAAATACAATGTAAATAGAGGTCTCTATCAAAAACATAACCACTCTTAACAAAATAATATGCATTGTTTTGACTAATTATTATATACTTCAATGATTATTTTTACAACAATTATAAAAAAAATTTTATAAACGTGTGTGTAATAATTTTATGTTTATTCAATAAAACTATGTTGATGACAATCGTCATACTTTTATAGGATTCGTGTGTGCATGATTTAAAAAAATTATTTTTATTTTGCTTTATTTATAAGTTATTTCATTTTATCGCTGAATAAGATTATATAATTCATACAATTTTTATCAACATTTTCAAATGCATTTCAGCGCGTTTTGTCTATTTCATTCAAAAATGTATTATATTTAATATATCAAGTATTGTCGACAAGTTGAAGTTTTCTGCATTAATTCGAAAAAATATAGCTAACTATAATTTATGGAAGTTTATGGTGACAAAGTTCCCATTTGTCAATCAACATCAATATATGAATATCCATGTCAAGAAAAAGGCAAGAGAGTATAGAACATCTTATTAGCTGATTTAAAGTGAAATGTTTACGATGAATTTACACGATTTGGTAGATTGTCTCAATGAATCCTGTTCTAAATAAGAGATATTTTTTGAGATTAAAAAGTTTTCATATCCATATATCAAAAATCAAGCGAAAACTAGAAAATTGTTGGTCCATTTGCGTTTTAATTTTTCTAGAATGAATCATAATTATTTGGGACCAAATTTTACACGATAAGAGTCACATATTACAACAGGTGCTTCTTAAAGGCACATAACATGTCTTTATTTGTATATTCACAATATTGACATTAATCGCAATATTATGAGTTTTGGAACGTAAGCAACATTATAAAGTAAAAAGATATAATTATTCAATCATTTTAAATTTGCACCCCCCCCCCCCCAAATCTGTTTTACATAATATACACACACAAAAATGATTGAAGTCATATTGTATACACATAAAAAACAATGAATAAAAATAAAAACTGATAATTGATAATTTATTAGGTCATGTTTGTTTAATCAGTTGACGCACGCTACTTACTTACTTACTAACTGTTAATTTTTTAGCAGAAATAAAATAATATTAGAAAGCATCATGCAAACTCTATTCAAATAATTATCAGTTATAAAATATTACATACACACTATTATATATGAGAACAGTTTGAGGAACTTGATAATGCAAAAATCAATGATCAAAATTCTGCCCAATTTGGATTTGTGTTAAGAATAATTCACATATTTATGGTACAAATAATACCGGATGAATTTTGGTCCAACTTTTTTATGCCTCTGCTTCCATTTTAGTTAAGTTTAAGTTACGAAATTATTTTAATGATGGTTTTATGTAATGGGTAGTCAGTTTTAATTGATCCATCCAAATATCTTTAAAATAATACGCTGTATAAAAAATAATATAAACTACAGTTGTTTGGAACTATAGGCCGTCATCTTTCATTTTTAGTTGAAGACTTGAGGTCAAGTTTCAAGACAAATATTTGATGATCCTAATTTTTGAATTGCAGTTTTGATTGCAAAAATCCGATCTGAATAATTTTTGAATATTTAACCTTACCTTTTACCTTCTGAAGAAAATCATAAATTAAACAAATAAATTTAAATAGCTTACATAGTATTTTGGGCAAAAAAACCGATTAAATTATTTTTTTTAAATGTTCCGCTTTCGTGTTATAATTGAATTTAGATCGAAAACCAGTCAAAATAAGTTATTTTCAAATATGGTTTATTTGGCTTGTAAATAAATTCCATTTTCCCATATTTGTATTATTCCTCGCACAATTTAATATTTTTATGGCTAAAACGAACACAAAAGATTTTACGAACAAAAATTACCCAAGTGTTTGTTTTCGTAAGACCAAAAATCAAGCAACATGCGAATCCACAGTAGTTGAGCTATTCTTAACACAAATTCGTTGATACAATGAGTCATATATTTTTTCATGCTAAGTACCTCAAACTCCTCCCCCTCAATAAATTATATGTATAGTAAAATAAAAAAAAAATACGATCTGAATCTCACGCTTACATAAAATTATAAAATACACTAATTTTATGGTATATTTGATATATTTTTCACTTAAAAATGAATGTTTTAGACAGTAAAACAGAATTAATTCTATTGAAACATCTCAACATAACAATCTGGTATTTAATTTTTTTAAATAAGATTTTAAAAAATTTCGTATGATTTATTTTTTGTTTTTAGTTTATATATCTATAGTTGATCGTTTGTCCATTGTTTGTAAACAAAAGATTCATTGAACATTTGTATTCTACAATTTTATTGGTTGTTTGAAGGCTATTATATTCATTTATAAATAATAGTTCTCTATTATTTATAGTATCCAATACAAAACAGTACATATTATATATTTATAATATAGTGTGCAGTAATAACCAAAAAAATTGAATCGATAAAACAACAACTAACGAAAACGATTCAACTTTATAGGATAGCACACAGTTATGTATGTATAAATTAGATTATACGTCAATCTTTGTTAGATTTACATTATTTCTTACAGTTATTACAATTAATAAGCGAGAACTTCTTAACAAAGCCAATTGTTTTAAAATTATTTACTATTTATTTTCACTCAGATTATCGTTTATTATTATCTTAACTATTTTAAATCATGCACGAAACTATCTCTATTTTTTTTATTTAATGCTTATAAAGCTTTCTGTCGCCTAGCTAATTATTTTATGTTAAGACAATTAATGACAATTTCCAAAAAATGGGAGGAAAAAATTTAATGGTTTAATATATTCCTCCACCAGATATAATAATTTGAAATAAAATTATTTTCCAAATTATAACAGTCTTAATAAGAAAAATTATCATCTAGAAACATTAACAAATATATTTTGAGTAAAGAATAAAATATATTGATTTTAAATTTGCTGACTGTAGTAAAAATCCTCGGGCCGTGGACGTAGCGGCGCCTTTTTTCGGGATGATAAGCATCTATTTTTCGTCAGTGACTTCCTTTTGACATTACCAGGGTGTTTACCTTATCTTGAGAAGAAAATTTCCTAACATTTCTAGGTTTTCTAAACACAGATTGGAATTTTTCTACATCACTCATTTATGATTTGGAGAAAAAAAGAAAGTATACTTAATAAAAATTTTATTAAACATTTTATTTTCAGTATATAACAAACGAGCATCGGCTCTTTTCAATTTTGAGTGCCTCAAATCACCAAATTCTAAAAATACAAATTATCTGTTTTTGGATTCTCTTTGGCATCAATCTGATTTTATATTGTGTATTGTGTATAAAGAATATATAAATAAAAATAAAAATTCAATGTGAAGGTAGGTGACGAATTTTGTAACATATATTTAGTGCTACCTTCTTAAGTCGTCAAGTGGACGCCAATAAATTAATGAAAATACTTTTTTTTTCCTAACGAAGAAGGGTAGAAAATTATTATATTTTAAAATCCTCAATATAAAACATTTATTAAAAGTTCTATATAAAAGAGCTGATATGTTCATTAAAAATAGGAATAGTTCTGTTAGCGTAAAACTAAAAAAAAAAACTCAATAAAATCATTAAGTCTGATGTAAAGGTACAATTTCAAATATTTTAAACGTAAAGTGCACGCGAATAAACTAAGGAGAATACTTATGTTATTTCAAACGAAGAAGGGCAGAAAAGTATATAAAAAAATCCATCAAAAGTTTTATATAAAAGAAGTGATCATATGTTCATTAAAAGTAAGAGTTATTCCTTTATCCTAAAAATTATAAAAAAAAAACTCACTAAAATCGTCCAGTTCCGACGTAAAGGTATAATGTAAAGCCTTTTAGACGGTGGTACAAACTGTCAGCTACCACAAAAACTCAATAAAATATTAATCAATTTGTTGAATAACATCAAATATCCGTACAGGAACTAAATGTGATAAAAAGAAGCGTTCAACAACCTGATGGTTCACATACTCTGTATTGTATAAACAGGAAGGTGTAAATATGTCTTAAGGTAATAATAAACCAATCATAGCTATACAAGGTCATTGTTTTTTTGTAAATACAGGTGGTGATTGACTTTACTACACACACAGTAATTATAATCTATTATACAAACAATTAAGTGAAGTTTCATGTAATCGCAATGAATGATTAATTTGCGTCAACGTGAAATTGCCAAGTACGAAAGCATTGTTGATAAATAATAATTAATGATATAAGCCAACTTTTTAAAGTTTTGACTTTTACTAGTTGACAGCATAAAGAAAAAATATATTTATACTGAGGAGAAAAATATTGGAACTGGGCCATTTTTCATAACTGCAATAAAACAAAATTATAAAACATAATTAAAGAATAAAAATAAAAATAAAAGAAATATCAATCTAAATTCATATAATTAGGTAACAATACAAATTTAGTGACCTTCTAGATCAATCTCAGTTTCATTAACGCCACAAAAAAGAAACATAAGTATGAGAGGCTGATAATTTATAGTTCAGGTTGCTTCAGGCTCGGAAACGAAAACGCCCCACTTTTCAAAAGAAAAAGTGAGTTGTTACAATAATCATAACTATAAGCTATAAAAAAGTTTTAGAAGAGTAATTATCAATGCCATATGATTATAGGCAGCCAGCCTATATACATCCAAGTTTATGTGGAAGTTTACCAACCATTAAATCAAATGAATCTTAAATAGTAGAAAAGCTAAATTATTATTTTGTTTTGCACACATTTTTTTAGTTACACAATATGATTTTTTTTCTTTTGGATGATTTTCATTATTTTATAGTTTTATAATATCTACAATTATGCTATTGACTTCGTGATTGAAGACGGAACTAATTTATTAAAGTTTTTTTATTGTTTTGTATGATCAAATGGTACCTTAAAAGTGATAAATTCAAAAACGACTTTTAAAGGTAAACAAAATTTTATTCCCCAAAAATAAGTAAAAAACAATAGTGTTTAATGATAGTTGTTCTTAAGTTCTTAAATTAACTAAATTTTTACGATGTTTCTCCTTTTTTACCTTGTTAATTATAATTTATTCACGAAAGTAATTTTTTTATCAACAAAAAAAATTTTATTTTCAATTTGCGGAATGTGCCCAAGAAATCGTCAGCAATCAAAATTTGTATATAAAAAAATAAACCATTGTCATTGTATCAAATAAAACTGGCCGACATAAATAAAAATGGATTGATTATACACGCCGTAAGGTTTCAAACGATATAACACTTTAAGGCTTAACTCGGAACGCACCTGGTAAACAACGCATAAAGTAACAGTTTTCGGGTTCAAAAGGAGGCTGCTCAACAATGCAAAGCCGGAAATGAGCTGGCTGGGTTGAGCAAAATCGGCTCCGATGTAGAAGTTTTTTGATCTCTACACTTCACAGAAGAATAACAAAATTCTTATATATTAATTTTTGTGGAACCCTAACATATAATTTATTTTATTTTGAATTTGCAAAATGAAAATTTATTGTATAAATTTTGAAATATTATTTTTCTTGGATCCTTTTTATTTAAATATCAAAATTTGTATGAAAACTAAACAGTTTTATAGAATAACATTCTTACTTTTATTATAAAAGTATTTTGAATGCATCACATAACATGACGACTGTAGAACAGACGACAAAACGAATAATTTTAAAATTACCGACGTTGTGAATAATAATATTATTACTGTATATAAAAAATAAATAACACTAAGAAAAGAGCTAGAGATGAATTTTTATGAAACAAAAAAGTCAGAGAAGATAGAACTGGCCAATGACCTTGACTTCCTTTTAACTATAGCTTTTGTTACCACCAGACAATTGTATTCAACTGCACTAACAAAACGACTATATCTGAGTAGTTTATCGTTTTATAGCAGTATAGTACAGTGAATTAATGAAATAGTAAAGGGGGGATGGATCAAATCAATTCATTAAAAAAATTTTTGTAAGTTTCAGAAAATAAACTAAAACCTTTGTACAATTTTGGCAAGTTTGTTATAAAAACAGAACATTGTGGAGCTGATTTAAAGGTTGCCTTCTCAAAAGTAGTGCTTACACTACATATGCTAGAAATATTTGGTATTAGAATTACGTTCAATCAAACTATGGTGGTTTTTAATACAAAATCTATTTTCTTCGAAATGATATCTATCTAAAATTGGCGATCCAATTAACCATTTGAAAGTTGATCAGCAATTTTTTTTCTTCAGACAATTTTTAATAAATTTCACATTTTGGCATTACCTTTAGTCTGTATTTATGAGGAATAATGAGCAATTTATATCAGGAATAATAAAAATTCCAAAAAAGTCGACGTACTCCTATTTTTTCACAAGAAAAAGTTTTTACAAAAACTCCCTAATGACGTCCTATAAATGGAAACATTGTAAAAATTCATAAGACGGCTACAAATTTTCCTATTCGAGAAAGCTTTCTATAGGGTAAACGATTTGTAACTGTTATAATTCGGATGTATTTTATAACCATTGTGTATTTTTTAACGAAAATAAGCGATCTGTATTGATCAATTATTAAATAACAATTATTATTATTCAGTGCGAAATCGTTTACTGTTTGATGTTGGTTATGATTGTTCTTTTTGAATTTTGAACATTTATTTTGGTGATTGAATTCAAGATACTCATTGTTCTTATAAAAATGTAATAAATCTCTCTAGAATAACTTAGAAACTCTATATATAATATTTTGCTTCACGTTGGTATTGTATAATGAACGCGTTTTATAGTTTTAGTATATAATAACAACCAAATGTTTTTATGGTTTTCAAAATGGATATAAAGTAATTCAAACGGTAGTGTGTCTGCATGTTTACTATATTTTCATGATTAAACGGCTTTACAAATCTTGATAAAATTTGGCAGAGAAATTGCTTGCAGTATTATGGAGACGTATATTCAACTACAAGCAAAAATTATGACATTTGAAACTTTCATATATATTTAAAATTAAAAAATCGCTATTTTATGGTGTGTTAAGTTGTTTTCGATATTTAAATACTAAATAATAATCGTTAATTTTATAATTTTCATTATGAACGAAAGATTCTAATTGCAATCATATTTTCAATCTTACTTTTTAGCTGCATTCTTTATTATTAACATGCAGATTTATAATAAACATAAAAGTAATAATAATGGTTTCTACTATCTAATTTACAATCCAATTAATATTGGCGAAGCTAAAATAAATCCTCATTTAGCTTTCTTGAACTACTCTGCTATAATAGGGATCGTGTATACAATAGACTTCATTTATCTCTACGGAAATAATGGATTTATTGAAAAAAATTTAAAACAATGAAATGTTAAATAGTAGTAGGTTAATGAAAAAAAAATTATAGTAGGATGAAACCTATTGGAAACGGAAAAGAATATAACAAAAATGAAAGGAAAACTAACTTACGGGTAATTTGAGGTCTGGAAGTGGGTAAACTAACTTAGTGGGTGGACGAGTTTATAAGGGTAAAACATGGCTTATCTCGATTTCCGTCAAAACTACAAGTCCTATGAAAAAAAGTTAAATGGCAAATTTGTAGATAATAAAAATCTATTGTATTTTACACTTTTTTCATATAACCTCAAAATTTATGTGAAAATTAAAAGAAACTAGTTTTTTCTTTTACAAAAAAAATACATTTTTTTTCCCACGAAATTTGATGAAAAATAACTTTTATATGTTCCAAATACACTGTAATTTATAGTTATAATATTTAAAATATTTATTTTTTCAACTTATTTCCCTTTGCCCTTTAACTTTTTTCCATAGAACTTAAACGTAGTTTGGTCGGAAATCAACATAAACCGTGTTTTACCCTTAAAAACTCACCTCCTTCCAATTCCCGACTTCCGATCGCCCATAAATTATTTTTCCTTTCATTTTTGTTATATTCTTTTCTGTTCCCAATGGTTTTCATTCTGCTATAATAATTTTCACTTTTTACCATAAATAATGGCTTCTTCTCTGGTCTAATATTCGCAGGTAAAAATTTAATATTTGGATTCGATTTTCGATTTAGGTCCATATTTATAATGAGATGCTATCTAAAATACGACATACTACTTATAATAATTTTCACGTCAGATTAGAGTTTCACGTATCAAGGATATTTTAGTTTGAAAAACCAAAACCTTACCTATGGAAATGACGAATTTTAGAACCAAAACAAAAAGATATGTTTTTGTACAAGAGTAAGCAAAAATAAAAAAAATTAAAATTTTCTACAAAATACATTTTTAATATAAACGAATTATTTCTACCTAGACTAGATATAGATACAAGCAGACATTGTGCTAGTAAAATTCATTCAATTTACTAGAGTAGTTTTTAATGATATCCGAAGCATTGTTTAAATTCAATTTTATTATTATTTAGAAATATTCAAAAGAAAAACCATTTCATGGAATAGCAAGAAAAAAAATGAAATAACATCAATGAAAACGGAAATTCTTTTACAATATAAAATAAATCAATTCAATGGAAAATGAAAACTGACTTATGAATTAAGACAAAAACTACACATAACACAAACAATTATGCATTAATGGTCGTTATAAATATAATAATAAATGATTAAATAACACCCAAGAGAAAAATTTATGATGTATACAATTTATATTGTAATGATTATAATTTTAATTATTTAATAAAATTTTATACAATTCCCGGAAAATTATTATTTTATTATAAAATAATTAACTATAATTTAAATATTTTCATTAAATGTGCACAAATTCACATATAAATACAAGAAAAAAATGCATCTATCTGCTTATTTCGAATACTTTTTGGCTGGCATTATAATGGAAGCGTTGAAAGGCGTAGTAGTATTGAATTGGAGGCATATGCCTTTCAAATAGGAAGTTTGTATATAAAATTTTAACAACAAAAAATTGAGTGGTGTCAGAATTTTAACTTGTTTTAAAGGTCTTCTTTCAATGTGAAGTACACATTTTCAAATAACCAAATCGATAAAATAATAAAAAGTGATTGTAAAATAGCTCAGAACAAATGTGAAACAAACAAAACATTCTTATCAAAATAAGTTTTGTTTCATCAATAATATAATTGAAAGTTTTAAATCATTATTATGTTTTCAAATCAATAGTTTCCTGAATTGTTTTAAATATAAATTAATATTATGTCTGTTCATTTATTCAAAATACATAAATAATATAAACTTCCAAAATTATTTCAGAATGAACAAATTCAAAAGCAAAAAAGGAAGCAGAATTACACTATTGTTCTTTATTATTAACTCACATGCTGTCTCTAGTATAATAACACAGTTGTGTTTCGCCACAACAAGGTACTGTTTGTTTTTATATCTTATACACATACTATCTATCTACTTATAGCAACAAAATTTCCCGTTATACGAGTGCAAAAGATGCGAACACACTCATTAAAAAATTTGATTTCGTTCTTATACCAACCAGTCAGTATAATTGTATAAATAAAAACTTAGTGTTTCATGAATATTAAATATTTTTATATGCAAAATAGAAAAAAAAAATAACAATAATAATAACAAATATCAACTAAATCAGCTTTCTGAATATAATAAGTAATGACTGTGAGGCACGTGGTCGATTTGTAGATGTAGTTAGTTGAACTCAATGTACAATGACCTGGGGGCCCTGTTTCAACTTTATTATTTTATAAAAGAAGTGGTGTGTCTATAAAACAAGTAAGGTATACCACACACAACCGGTATAGATTCTATCTAAGGGTAACAATTTTTTTTTTTCATCTATTATTTGGTCTTGAAGTTATATATCACATACAGGATGTGTAATAAAATACACCGATCCGCGAACACAACTACCATCCACAAGGACTTCTTTCGGAAAAAGTGGATGTTCTATTCAAAATCCAATAAGATGACTTTTTAATATCTATATATTAATACATGAGCAAATACTTTGTACCCCCTTTTTTTGAAAATTGTGCGGCCGGAGGACTATGCAATTTGACACACAGTTTATATAGAGAAGGATAGGAGAATGTTTATATTTTTTTTTTAATTATGCATAAAAATACATTAAATAAATATAAAAAAACATTACACACATTATGGCAAATACATATATAAGAGATGGGGCTTATATTACGGATGCTACCATACACACGCATACTCTTTTGATTAATATACTGTTTTGTTTAAAAATACGCATATACATTATCACTTTTGAGTGATTATGGCCCAATTTTGAATACTGTAACGAGGCTCTAATAAATATATACTGTATCAAATTAAGTGAAATCGACAAAACTGCTAAATGTTTACAGTTTACAAAATAAAACGTCCTGGCTGATTTTGACAAAAAATGAATTACGAGATAGATGATTATACGACGAATAAACCCGAAATCACATCCATCATTTTTATTCTTGAGATTATCGAACAGAAAAATGAACATGAAAATGCAAACGTAAATTATTTTCAATATTAACTTACAAATAATTGCACAAAGCGTGTAGATAAGCCAGAGTTGGAATTTGGAAAATCAAACCCAATAATTTCCTACTGGAAAGATAGGCATTATGATTTAAAAAACGCTGGATGAAAACTAATTGTAATAAGAGGTCAAAAAATTAATATTTTAACAACTCTTTTTAAATTGAATTTGGATTTTTATCTCTCGTCTTCTTATAATTTATGCTTTCTTTCATCTTTTAATTCTGAACTTTTATTTTATAATTTCAATTATGTTTAAATTACCTTTTATTTAATACCGAACAAACATTATGTCTAGATTTTTTATAATGCATAAATTTATGGAGCATTAAAGGCACCAGTTTTTTTAGAACGTGTTCAGCAAGATCTTAGCATGTTAATTACCAAACACGCCATATTTTTTAAATTCGTGACTTTATAGCGGTTTTATGGTCTCGTTTTAGCTCTGCTTTCCAAGAACATACCCTGTCATTTTGGCCACTCTTGATATCCATTAAGCACACATAAGTGTAGGTCCTGGTTACAAAATTAAAGTATTGCTTCTGGCGTTAGCGATCCGATAATTACAACTGATATTTAAGCATATCTAAGGCTATCCAAAAACATTATTTCATTATAGATATTGGAGACTCGGGATTTGGCGTAACAAAATTAACCTTATTGATAAGAGAATAAAATTGTCAGGGTAAATGTAATCTTGACTGTGACTATTAAAAATATTTGTTCGTTTTTGCTAAAATTAGATCAGTGTTTAGAGAAACTACTCCCGAAATAAAATGAATGAAGAAAATGCTGGAAATACACATTATAAATTGAAAATTAGACAAAGTTTCCATTATTATTTTATGAATACGACAATATTATTTTATGAATACGACAATATTTAACTAATTTCTAACGATTAACAATAATTAGTAAGTTTATATACTAATTAATTAGTAAGTGGAAGTGGTTCATCTGCCATCATTCTATTTGTTAACATCCATCTTAATAAAGAATCCAATTGGAAAAAAAAGAAGCTTTTGTCGGTTTGGATTTTTTACTTCTAACTTTTAATTGGATTTATATTAAAAAATGAGCTGTTAAATTATCTATGTAATTAATAAGTCCTTATATAATTAACAATAACTAAGTGATCCGATCAAAAACACATCGCTGCACTCATTGTCACGACTTGGGCATTTTTGTTTAAACTAAATTAACTGTTTGGGCGAGTTAATAAAAATATAATCCAATCTAAAGATGATGATTCACTATTCTGAATCATTAACAAAGCCGGGCATGTGTAAGATACCTTCAAACGAATTAAAACTATTTTTTAATGCTCAAAATAAAACAGTAGGACAAAGTGACATTGAGATGACACCACATTCTGGTAAATATAGGCACACCACACACAAATTGACTATAAAAGCATCATGCATACAGATACATGTTATTTCATAGAAATCTCGGGGTGTTTTTAAAATATTTTTTTTTACCGTATAATATTAAAATATTAGTGTGTGGTAATACAAAAAAATGTACTAAAAATAGATTTTGTAAATAAAACAAAATCTTGTATCGATAATTAACAAAATTTAATTATATTCATATTAAGGATAAACTAATTCTAATTTTTTACGAAATGGTTAAACCCTATAGGAATAGGTTGGTATAAAACATTTTATTATATGCTTTGGAATAGGCAATTTAACCGATATTAAAATGTTTTACTATCCATATAGTAGTCGTGCTATATGAATGTTTATCGAATTAAATGAAATTTTATAACGCAAAATCTAAAACTAACACGTAGCTTAACACAATAACAACATTTTTAATCATATTTTTATCAATCATTTGAGTAATAAAATTGTAATTCACTTGTTAATTAACACATTCGCGCCATAATTTATTTCAGATAATTACAATATTATATATAAATCATAAAAGAGAAACCTTGAATTTAACAAAAAAAACAAAATAAATAAGTTGGCTGCACGATAGGTCCTACTTCTAATCTGTTAATTCAATCAAGTAGTCAATACTAAGAAATAAATACACAAGAAATAAATACAAAAAAATAGCAAACAAAAAGTTTAATTATAATTTTCACGTTTTAAACCATGAAAAATTCAAATAATTTCAGAAGTTAGACAAAAAAAATTTATTACAATAGTTTGAGGTTAACCGATTCTAACCAACCTTTTAATGTCTTACATAGACGGATGAATAGCAGTTTTTTATTTTTTTGCCATAGTATAGCAATGTAATTTCTTAAAGAAACTTCGGCAAATAGTATTTCATTGACTATCCTTCTCCTTATAGTGATATTTAACCATTTGCATACAAATCCTAATTATAATGAAACCAAGTAATAAATTAAACAGTAAATTTTCTGACAGCAAGCTAATGAAATTTTTTTGAGCTCCACTTTATGGAAATTTCATTACATTTATAAGGAGCATTTAAAAACATCACCATGTTAAATTTTGCTTCTTTGGTCTCATTTCATGTTTACTCAGAGATATAAATTATCCTCCAGTTTACTTGAACTGAAAATATTTAACACTGAAATCCAGCAATCTAAGTGTTGAGTATCTGTAGAACTTATAAGAAAATTATGTACGACTGGCTTTCTGATTATGCTTAATGAAAAGCGCTTTAAAGAAAAAAGCAACATTGTAGTGTAATTTTTTATATAGATAGTATATTTTTTGTATGCTTTACTAATTGTCTAAAACAATACTTCGAATTCATCTCTGATGCAATGAGTGGTGTTAAAAACAAAGTTCTTAACAAATTTCTAAATTTTTATTATAGCGCCATTAGTTTTTGAGCTAACGACTTCAGTTCTCAACTCATTTTAAAGTAATTTTTATAGATTTTAATAAAGATATTATAAATTTTCCGCGAATTATTGTTTGTTTGCAAATATCCTTGTTTTTAAAAGAGCTTAATTTTTTTACTGGCATTTTTTTCGATAAAATGTACGATTATCAAACATATTAACTTTTCGAAAAAAATTGAAGAAATATTTATTGATTTATCAGTTATTCTTAATGTAACAATTTTCACACTTTCAGATGATGTGGTTGTGAAACATTTTCGTATTTAACTTATTAAATATCGTTGTGAAAATTTCACATCAATAGGTTCACAAAATTTCTTCTTGTTCATATATTCAACTCTAAAGCAAGTGCACTAAATGTACAAACTAATGTTATCTCTACAATGAGCAAAAAAAGATGTTTTCAAAACAGTTTAGTATTCTCGAAGCTCATGAAGACGATATGCTTTGAGAAAAAGTATGTAAGCTTTATTTTCTGAACCCCGTTATAAATAAATATACATACACATTCACACTCTAACACTATATATATATATATATTATTCTCGAGTCGTAGTGTTTGTTGCCAAACTCCAACGAAACGGCTGAACCGATTTTCATGAAATTTTGTGTGCATATTGGATAGATCTGAGAATCAGCCAAAATCTATTTTTTTACCCTTAATTTTAAGGGCGACCCACCCCAAAATTTTCTTGTTAATTTTTCGTCAATATTTTTTTGTCATTAAAAAATACATACAACTTTAAATTTTACTCTTCTTACGCTTCAAGATCCCTCTGCCGAAATTTTCTCAAAACAACTGTTAGATACTGGCAATGGTAAAGTTGCTATAAATGAAAATACTGGATGCATAAAATTACCGACATATTTCTGTACAATCATCCACTCGCCAAATACTCTCATCGACAACATGTTTCCTCCGATGTACACACAAATTACAAAAATCTTGAGTGGCTTGCAGAAAAAGCGATTTTGGCAGCAAAAAATATGGACGTCGAGCGTATATTTGTTACTTTATTGAAGAGCCCTTTATTTACTTAAATTAAGTATACTTTAGTTGTCTACAACACTTCATTCCTCTGTCAATTATTGTAACATCCTTACACACTCATATTGTTGGTTATTTTTTTTAATATTTCCTAGAAATAATGTATATAGCAAATCTACGTTTACCGGGTCAGCTAGTATATAAATATATATATATACATATGATGAAAAAAAGAGAAAAATAACAAACAACAAAACAAACTCACTATCAAGAGAGAAATGTTATGTATACACGAGTTCGATCGATATGACGTCAATACACAAACAAATACACAATTTAAAAATATCATTACCAACTGACAATAATATATCCATTCATTTCAATTGGCTAATAATATCAATGATATTTTCAATAAATCCACTTTATCAACACTCCGTAGTCAAAAAACTGATAATTAAGAACCACTGAACACGAAATACCCCCTGTCTTTGAAAGCCAAGCTGTCAAAAAGATAATTGATGCACTTATGACAATATGTGACAAACTAAAATGCAAAATTCCGAAATCTTTGTAATGCATATTACATACCTATTTTTATGAATCATGTGTAGTTGGGGGAATAACGGAATAAAATTTATAGTTAAAAAAAAATTGAACCCTATACTAAAAACGGGCACTGAAAAGTAGATTATATAAAAATAAAAGGTCGGTGTTTGGCAAAAAAAAAATTAGAGGAATATAAAACCCGAATCTTTATGAGTCAATCTCAGTTAAGCGATTGCTTTATTGGATAAGACGCGACATAACAAAAATGTTAGAATTTCTATTTAATTTATATTAACAGATTTATTAAAACAACTGATTTTTGAATGGTAATAATTTCATCATTTTACAAAAAACCAGCGGAGAGGTCCTTATGGAAAAAATTTTTCAAAACAATGCATATATTAGAATCTCTTGATTGAATCAAATTGTAAACATGTATTTCTTGAATCAGTCTTTCCCGTGGCCTTTTCAAAACAAGAAAACTTTACAGGTCATCTTACAGATCTGAACAATTCAAAATTTAACAGATTAAAACAATTCAAAAATAGTTAAATATTTATACCTCTGCTCAATTTTTTTGGCCAATTATCCGTCAGGAGAGATAAGCTAAAGGAGATATTTTTCAGGTGAAAAAGAAAACATCGCAAAAGTATTAAGTATTAGTAAATAAAATAAATAAATGCCTATAATCTATGCATTAATTAAATTCAAGTTACAAAATACTTTATAATATTTAGATCAATCACCACGAAATAAAATTGACCACAAGAGAAACCATTTTCAGCAAACTACACTCAAAATTACGGATGTCGTGATCAAAAAGCCTGACAATTAGTGGAAAAACGATCATTTTTGAAAAGTTGGAAAAGATCTCACAGTTAACACAATATTTTTGATATTATAAAAATGCCAGTGAAAGATCTGAAATATGAGGGAGGGGCAAAATTTATCGTGAATATCTGCTATGAAAAAAAAAAATTGCAATCAATAATTATATTATTTATGAAATATATCAAGTTTAACCGTCCCATGGATTTAGACGTACTACATAAACTTTAAGATTACTTCTAAAAACTTGAAAGGGGTAGACATTTCAGGGCAGAGACGATGTTTGAGGTGCGATTGTGAGAAAACTAAGTCAATTAATTAATTGAAAGTTTACTGCCCATAAAGTAGATGCTATAAAGAGATATTAATGTAATTTTTAAATGAAGTATAGATATGTATCATGAACATCGATTTTACCTCTTAACCCTAATAAAAATAATTTAATTGGACACCTCTTACCCTACGAATCGGACTTAAAGTCTCCGACTACAATTATTTTTAATCCAAGAAATTTCTTGAATCAGCGAGGTTTCGAAATTACTCTGTGTTTTTAATGCTTTGTACATTTTGTGTGGAAGCATATTCTTATACTCACTAGTTCTAATTTTTAGTAAAATAAAGTTTTTAACATGTTGAAAAAACAATTGATTCAAAAAATTATTGTTGTTTACTCTCAACAATTCTTGGATCCTAATTATTAAAATCGATCCACTGTTATGATATCAATACTGATAATCAATAAATTGATTTGCTTCTTACACCATACTTTAACGGTGCTGAACAATCGCACTCAATAGCACACACAATCATTAACTTATATAATTTTTATATTTTATAGGGTCTAATGAATTGTTACAAATACTTATTATTAAAATCGATTGAGTCTCACGATATGAAAGTTCTGTTTTAAAAAACATATAATTACTCGTATGCAATATAAAGAAATTGTGTTTCACAATATAAATGTATAATCTCGAAATAAAAAAATTGCAGTATAATTAACGTATTACGTATCGAACATTATTATGGTACGGAATACTAATTATACAAGTGCAATTTATTTGCACTTATCCGATTTTGTATGCTTAAAATAAAAACCAGTGTTTGTTTATTACAAAAAAATGTAGATATAAATTCTTATAAAGAGAATTTTACAAAATTTGTCGGAATGTTTACAAAATCAGAAACAAATTGAAACAAAAAAACTTCTGCGTCGCATACTTTTTACTACTATATACTTCTACTGACGTATGTAGCTAAATATATAGCGAAATGTTTCAAATGAAAGTTGCAGAGCTTAAAATGTTTTGTGAATATAATAATAAATGCTTTTTAATTTTAAGGTGTTGAATATACAATAAAACTAGGATTACCACCTCTTTCTCCCAGTTTTAATTTAAAACTCTCGATTTTTGGTAAAAATAAATTTGTATTAATAACAGTTTTAATTTCTCAATCAAGAGCTTTATAGTTTTGAAATGTATGTTATGTAAACGAACTTTTAAATTATTCTAAGTACATAGGATTTTTTTTATATGTTAAATTTGTTACAAATTTTGACTCGAAAAATATTTTAATTTTGATAATTGTAAATTTTTTATGTGTATAAACAATTATATCCCGACCTTGTAACATTTTGAGATGGCAGCCTTAAATAAAACCATACAACATACAAGTACTGCTCAAAAAATTTCAAAAAAATAATATATCTGAGTGCTTTGATTGTGACGGAACGGTAACAAATTTGTACCAACTGAGTCACCTATTTTTGAACACTATTTAACCCAATTTATCCATTTAACTCCGTTAATTAAGTTGATGGAGGTGACTGACAGAGAACCAGACAATTTTTTTATTATCTGTTGTTTTATAAATAAAATACATAAATAACATTGTAAATTACATAATAATAATAAAATTGTAAAGTATTATCTAAAAACCAAACCTGTTGATAAGCATGCTTCTTTATACAATATAAAGATAAAATAATCATAATAATATAGATATTTTTATTTTGATTAGTATGTAAACAAATAAAATAACATATACAAAATTTTTTACGTATTAATAAAAAATATAGACTTTATATTTTCATTGTAATTTAACTATTCTGAAATTTCTAACAATTTAATAAGTTCTTTTATGTTCATTCCATAAATATTTTGGTTTTAGTTTACTTCAGATGCGTTATATAAAATATTATTATTAAATTCTTGAAAATTGTTTACTCGACATAAATCTCTTTTTCATTAATTATAAAATTATATATAGAAATAATAACTCGTGAAATGGGATCGTGAGATGTTTTTTGGATCCCGTACTGTGGAGTGGGTATAGAGTCATCAAGTATTTTCTGTATTCTTGGATCTGCGTTTATAGCGGGTGTTTAGGGTTAGATCCAAAGTATAATCCCAATCACGCTTCCGAATTATGTCGAATACGCAAATTGTTTCTAACTTGATAATATTTTATTAGGCCGAGATCAGACTGGAAACAAACCATGATTAATATGGATTTATCCTTCAAGGAAAATATTTTGAAGAATAAGAAATTATTTTTAAAAAATATAGGCTTATCAATTCTTGTAATTTGAAGGGTTTAACTGCAATTATAGCCCAAAAAATCACATTTTTCTAGCATGATAGAGCCTAATTTTTAAAAAAATATGTCCTACTTCTAGATTCTTGATGTACGTATTTTGTCAAAAATTTTAAATAACAATTTTACTATGATTTTAATAAATTTAGTCTCTAACTTGTTGCGAAATTCCTTGGAAAATTTTTCCTGCACCATATATAATGCTGTAAATAGTAAATTTGGTTCCCACTATTTATATTAAAAATCTTAAGCCGATTTTTATATTACCTACATCAAATTTTAAGTACCGATGGTATAAGACATGATATACGTTGTAGAGTTTACGCCAACAGGCAAATATACCCGACAATTTTAATTTTGAAGCTTAACATAATTCTTTTGTTCGCATTCACTACTGTCAGAAAATACTAAATGATCCCTGGCTGTTTCAAAAATTACCAACTGTGAAATGTATTTAAAATTAACAACTATTTCTAAAATAAATATTAATTATAAATAAACACAATTCTTTAGAGAAACTAATATATATACAGGAATATAAACTATGGATTGAAAAATACTCTATAATATAGCAATTTTCATATATTATATAAAAACTTTTCCAATACAAACTTCTATTTTTACAGATGAGTAACGTAATTAAATATGCATTTTAAATAAATGATATTAAACTGTTTAGAAAATTACGCAGATAAAGGAAAACTTGTATATAAACCTCAACTATAATGAAAAAGTTATCTCAACAAGTAGGTATTAATTAACTATTAAATAAGGGTGTTTGAAAATGATAACGTGCCATTATAATCTATAGAGAATTATGAATATTTATTCACACCCAGCTCTGACAAATAATTGAAATTTATATATTTTTAAAGCCTCTATTACCCTTGTAAAATCAGAATTTTCTAATTTTTGCACACATATTATAATTTTATTTTTTAGCGTCTAAGAGAACAACAAAAAATAATGAATCTTACGCTCGTTTGATGCTCTTAGCATTATTTTGTAAACATTATCACTAATCGGCAAACAATACGTATTATTGCAATGAGAAACAACAATTTTCTGAAAATAATCTCCATTTTATTATAAATTTAAAACGAAGTTTTCAGTCGCTAAGGGTCACAATAATACTATGCAACTTTATCTGAGATGTCAGCTTTTAACTTACTTCATTTTAGTACCTAGTACACATTTCGCTTGTTTCTTTATTGAGCACCATCCTGTTTTATTCATTTAAGTCTCAATTACTTCCGACCAGATGCGGAAGACGAAGAAAAATAACTTACAATTCAGTTTATAGTAAACAATTTGTTTTTTTTTTAATAAAGATCCTTCCCCTAGCTAGACTATCAATTATATTTATAATTATATGGACACAAAAATGAAGTTTTACCTAAATTTTCAAGTTGCCTTTGTCTCCTCTAGACGTTCTCTCTGTCATAAAATCTCCCTCCTGTTATTGTGTAAAATTAACAAACAAATCCTCATGGATGTGGATTTTCCAATAATTGAATAACAGTGTCCGAATTCCTAATTAATTCTTACAATCTACCAAGCTTTGTTTTATATTAGCTGAATATTTTATTAACTTTAATTAATAGATTACTTATATGGTTTTTTTCGACCCAAATTTCAAGACAAAAATTGAACCTTTTTGGATGAGAAAAAGAGGTCAACATACGAGCAAAACAAAAACACAAAAATAATACTTAAAACAAAACAAACAAAAAATAAGTACACATGAACTCTGTAGGCCTATTTTATATTTCAGTTTTACAAAATAATATTCAATATTAGATATCTTTCTCATATAAACAAACAAAGTATATTTTACAGACATTTCATTCTAACGCAACGCGCAGTTATATAGGCGCCGTATGTCTACACTAACAACATTGTACTGAGAATTAACAGCTGACGACCATAACAAAAGATAACATAGCAAATCAAAATGAAAACTTAAACAAAACCAAATAGAAATATTTTAATCTTGTTCTAAGCATTTTTATTTGAAATTTTTGAATTTATATAATCCTATGGAATAATTTATTAGATTATATAAATCATATAAAGAAAGCATGTCAACAGAAGATGTTTGTTTTTGCATTTTGCAACACGGAAGTAACAAACAGCACAATAATACGTATAATTTATGTATTGATTTGTTATGTTTATTAATTCAATTCAATTATAATCAAAAGTATTTTTATTTACATTAAAAAAGAAATGCTATTAAAAAAAAATAGAAACACATTATAACACGAACAAAGAATACTAGCGAAAAAAATAAGATGTATTTGTTATTGTAAAATGTCAACACTTACCTTAAAATACATTCGAATTGAAAATAGTTATAATTTCACGTCTGGTGGCTACGAAATTGCGAAAACACTTGTTATTTACAAAAAACACAAAAAATTACTATTGATAAACAACAATTACAATTTTATTCGCTCTATTCCGAACTCCACCGTCTACCTTTGACACAACAAGCAAACAGTAAAATATTACTTTTGTTTGTGTATATTGTGTGGATCTCCTGCAACTGTGTGCTGGTTTTATTAAAATGAACGCATGCGCGATATATTCCCTTTGCTTGTTACAAGAACTGCAACAGATCACGTACGTTTTGTAATTTAAAAAAAAAGTGCAATAACCACAGTAATATAAAAATCGTTTGGAACGAAAAATTTATAACAATTTTTTTATGTCTGATTACTAAAAATATTAGTATTAGAACACGAGAATAATTTTAAAGAATTCACAACAATTAAACTAATGAATAAATGTTTAATCGTAATTTTTGCTATATTTAAAATAATTTTTTCTTTTAAGCCTTTATTATACTAAATTGAAATAAGTTTAAGTCAAACTGATTTAATTTTAATTTTCGTTTAAAATATCGATTGTCAAAATAATTTGTTTATACCTGGTATTGTTAGCAACCGTCACATGGGGATCTATAGGAGTCAGGTACGGATTGATTAACGATCTGAACGATCAATTGAAAAATAACTGATTTGTATGAAATAAATTAAAGGCAGACTTTGAATTTTCGAGATTCATTTATGGGGTGTTGTGTAACACACCTCGGTTATGATCAACGTATTGCCACGATATAACGATAAAATTTTGTAAATCAATTGAAAGGAAAATTAAGAATACGAAATTTAGAATATTTGAATAATTAAATTCCAATTGAAATCAAATATGTACAATTTTTTGTTGGATACCTGCTAATTTAGCATAATATGTTGATTGTAGAATAAATCCAAAGAAAGTTTCACTGCTTTTGATAAAAACAATTATTTATTCAAAGAGCAATAATTTTTGTAGTACCATAAAAAATTCAATAATTGTCCAGATAAACTTAGCAATTTATGCGCAAAAACAGTCGAAAGCGCAAAACTGATTCTAAATTTACATTTCACACCAATATTTGAAATGAGGCTCAATATGTTAACAAAACTTGAAAATTAAGTTAAAATTGATATAAAAACAAAGAAGTTATAAAAGCTATCAAAGATTATTTTGTTAAACATGTAATTTATTTGGAGATATTAACAGTTGGCGACATACTTAGGTATTTCTATTTTTTGAATGTCCATTCTTGATGAAAAGTCTTATTCAATCCAATAGAAATTTCATTGAAAAAATGATTTCCTATTCATTTCTATAGAATTAATGTTCATTAAATACAGACACTTCAATTGAGGTTTTAAAAAACATTTATTCCTGCCCCCTATTGGAATAATTATTTCAACTGAATTATGATTATGCTGAGCCCTGATATTTTTTTGATTTTTGAAACTTTAACTGTCTAAATAATAAACACATTGGTGTACATTGAGCTGTGGGAATCATCCTATATTATTCGGACTCTGTTACTGCAAAGATTATGAGCTTTGATTATATAGGTATTTAAACTAGAAGGTATTAGCATGAATTTTCGTTATCTTCACTGATAATTTCGTGTTCAGGCATAAGTTTTTAATCAATTAAGTAACAATTTTAAATAGTAAATTGAGTATTTGTTTGAAAATATTGTGGAAATAAAAATTATGTATTTGCAAATATATTCGTTGGAAAGCCCCATAACAATTTTAACTGTGAACTTAGAAATAAAATATCAACTTACAATATACAGTAAAGAAGCAACTCATCGGAGAACTGTAAAACAAACTCCCTAATGAGAAACTATTGTTTTACAGAAAAGGTGAATGAAACATAAAACTTTGATGCGCGCGATGCGTCGTCTCTTTATTTGATGAAATATGTTCATCGACATCATTGGCGCGCATATAATAATCACCAATAATATAATAATGGTACAGTGTTGGGAAGTTCGATGGCCTGTTGTTTGTTTAGTGATGTTGTTCACTCTACTAGACCACAGAATCATAATAAAAAAATCCTAACAATAAAAACCTATTCTTTATTAACAAAAAATTTTTAAACAAAAATGAACCGCCTTCAAAAAAATGAACTCAAATGTAAAAAATAATTAAAAATTTTACACCTTAGGTGAAAATCTCGTTAAAATAATTATCATGCTAAGCTCAATGGAATAATGGAAGTTCTTCACCCTCAATAATACAGAGTTACGTGGTTATGGGTATTCTTTGCCACCTACTTGATTTTAACACCAGTGTTTATAATAAATGTATAAATAATTTTAAATTTTTTGTTGTGACCTATTACCTTTCTCAGTCGACGCCAACTAATCAATTTTTTAACTAAGTATTAATTTTTAATTATTATTAAATTAAGTATTTAATTTTTTAACAGATTGGCACCGACTGTGAAAGGTAATTGGTCACAAGCAAAAATTTAAAATAATTTTTTACTTTTTAGTTCATTTTTTGCAGGCGGCTCTTTTATGTTTAAACAGTTTTTAGTTTTTACTTTTGAGTGTTGTATACAACTATTAAACATTTTCAGTTGGAAGAAATTTAATCTCTAAGAATTGGTTTTGCCCTTTCGATCCCTTAAAGATATCAGATCCCGGATTCCTTATCATGGTACCATCCTTGTAATATATCCTTTTTTTACCAAAAAATAATCATCAAAAAGGTTCATAAACGACGAAGTTATCCACGAACACAAATATCACTAAAAATTGTTTTGCCCCTTTTCTTCGTCTCTCCAGGAAAATCCGATCTGGACCAAATTGAAGGGGAACCACCAGCATTCGAATCAAAATCAAGAGTTCTGATGTAACAAACATAAAAAAATAAAGTCAAATTGTGAACCTCTTCTTTTTTGAAGTCAGTTAAAAAGTAAGTTATCGTTTTTATTTGGGAACGTTCAGAATATTTGTTATATAACACGTACTTTTAAAAAAGTGCACAACATTATTTTTAATTTATAAAATTATGAACTGCCTTTCGCCTTATAGTTTAATAAGCTTGACAGATTTCCATAATATATTAAAGCTTTCAACTTGTAAGCAACAAGCTGTTTTTCACCTGGCATACGATTCATTATCCTATTATCGCAAACGCTCCTTCTCAAATTTGGATTATGTTTCGGGCGGAATATTATAAAAATATAATCAAACGAAAATATATACAAATTTTAATTGAAAAATTGATCTTATTTGGAAATTTTAATTGAAAAAGATCTCATCAGAAGTATTATAATTTTGCAAAGAATAGTATATTACCACGGAAAAATCCATGAAAAAACAATAATTTATACGAAATACAGCACCCCTACCTTCAGTTGACTAAATTAATGTATACCTTTTGCATTTTTTTTGCGGACTTCTAATTTTTCTAAAAAAAATCTATATTTGAACTTTTCTTCTACACCTTGTAAGTCATATGGAAATTGTACTAATAAGGAGATTTTAAGAACATCTATATCATTTTATTTTAGGTCTTCAATGTTTTAAGCGTTACAAACTTCACACTAAATTTGAGGTGATCTTGTATATTTCATGTATATACAGGAATATAAACAATTTCTGCATATCATGTAACTAACATTCATGCATACAATAGCCGTGATTAGATTTGCGAGACTGCAAATGCACTAATTGAATGTTCTATTGAATAATTTGTACGTAAATATTTTACGATTGATCATTCTATGTTAACATAATTATTAAGGTATATATTTTCAAATTAGCCTTAAAAGAGTTATTATACCGTATATAAGTTAAAGATGTGAATTTGTAGATTATTTTTGGAGATTTTCACTTTTGGTGCATGTAATAGATATATGAAGACGAAAATGAGTAAACACCACAAATTTTTTGGAACTGTTATTTTCTCTTCGAGATAATCGCATTAAAATGTGTATATATCATAAAGAATTTTTGCTACCAAAAACTTTTCCAAGAGAGTAGATACATGGGGTACTGCATAAATTATCATTGAAATAGGTAATTTAAATTTAGGTGTAAGGAACCATCACTGCAGTTTTGACTGACATTTAGTTTTAATTTATTTTTTACCTCTTCCATTGCTAGTTGAAGTACGAAATTGGTACCCTTTATTGTTCATGTTTTGGGATACTGAAGAAAAATTTCACACAGTTTCATCCTCTCTCCCGCAGTATATATCTATATTTATAAATATTGTAAACAAATTAAAATATGAATATCTCGAGTCAACCTTGATGGATTTGGATTTGGACTAAAGATTTAAGGTAAAAATAGTTCATGTGACCTAAATTTGCGAACCAAGTTTCATCCAAAAATAATAAGTGGTTTCGCTACGATTCTAATTTTAATAAAATTTTAAATATTTACGCAATTTTGGCACCCATTTGAAACCACTTAATACTTTTGGATATAACTGAATTTTGAATATATTCAATATATATATATATATATATATATATATATATATATATATATCTATATGTATATATATATATATATATATATATATATATATATATATACATATACATATATATATATATACATATATACATTTATATATATATATATATTTATATATTAATGTAAATGTATATATATATATATATATATATATATATATATATATATATATATATATATATATATATATAATCCCCCTCTTCACGTCGAAAATTTTTACTGGAGGGTCTCTAAACACCGACAATTAAAGTGTACCAATTTCGTACCTTAACAAGCACTGAAAGTGATATAAAATAAATTTAAACTCAAAAACTTGAAATGAAAATCTGACAAATACCCTAAAAACTATTTTTTTAAGTGGTTGAAAGGGTTCCAATCAAATCTGAAGGGGGAAATTAAGCCCTGACAAATAGGTCGTATTAAATTCTATTAAATTGAATACGTAATTTCATTGACAAAATTATTACCTATTCAATTTCTATAGGATTGAATTTGACTATTTTATCAGGGTATGGTTCCTTTACAAACACATTTTTCATTTAATCTCTCAAAATTTTAGATCAAAATCCAGACTAATTCTACAAAAAATATATACACATTAAATACCTCATTTATAATATAACTCAGAATTTTTATAAACTTTGTGTTAGATTACATGACAGTACATATTATAAAAACCTATAATTACCTGCCTGGCTTTGTTAACTTCCCGCTAAGAAAATCGAAGATTTTAAAAAATCGGTTTTTGCCCGTTTTGAAAAAATCGAGCTTCCATCAGATCTCGACGTTTTGAGGTTAAAGGAAGCTTCTCTGTATACCCCTGCGAGGTTGTCACTATGTCTGTATGTATGTGGGAGTTTGTGTGAAAGTAAGTGAACCGCTTATAACTTTTGAACAGCTCGACCGATTTCATCGCGATTGGTGCCATTCGTAAGCGCTTGGCCAAACTTCGAACTGGTAGATTCTGAGAAATCTCAAAAAAAAACTAAGAAAACAATTTTTTTAATGTGTTTCTTTTAGAATAACTTTTAAACGGCTTTATCGATCAACTCCAAAAGCTAATCAGCGCTTAACCTTGACCTTAAACCACGTCGATCGCCACCAATCCGATTAAAATCGGTTGATTCGTTCGAGATATAGTGAACGAAAAATTTTAAAAAAAGTGATTTTTTTACATAATTTCGACATTTATTTTCGGATTGTTTTTGATGAAAGAGAATAATTATTAAAATTCCAAAAACCACGTCTATCGCCGCCAAGAACGTGAAAAACGGTTGATTCGTTCCAGAGATATCGTTAACGAAAAATATTCTGCGACATTTCTTTCCGGAGGGTTGTGATGAAAGAGAATAATTAATAAAGCTCAAAAACCGCTTTGATCGCCACCAAGAACGTGAAAATCGATTGATTGGTTCGAGAGATATCGTTACCGAAATATTCGGGAATATGTTTTTTATAATATGTAAAATTTTAGGTGCTTATGTATGGAATTACCGGAAAGTTGCATGGTAGCCTTTAGGGTCAACCGTTTTCCAAATTTTTTAATTCGACCAAGGGCGCAATTTTGGCTACCATTTAAAAATATTTTAAAATTTGACTAAAATAGGATCGTGGGAGCACTACTTAATATTGTTTGCTCACCTCCATCCATGAAGACTCACTGGAGATATAGATATTTTAATTTTTTCCCATATTTATGTACATACACATATATTCCGGGAGAGGACGACATCACGGTGAAATTTTTACTACAGCTTCCCAGAACATTAACAATAAAAGGGTATCAATTTCCTACTTCAACTAGTAATGGAAGTGGCAAATAGAAAATTGACCCTTAAAAGTGGAAAATCGAAAGATAATTCGCTGTGATTTAATCACCGTTCAAACAAGTATATTATATTGAAACGCGAAAACCCCCATGTTGGAAGTTCTCAATAGGAGAAGAAAGATTATCGGTCAAATCTGGAAGGAGAAAACTAAGGCTATGGTTCCTTACACCAAAGAAGCACTTTTTCTCATATTAACTAACAGTAAGTTTAAAAATAACACTTTACTTGTTTATCTCTCCTATTGAGAGGTAAAGAAATTGATGATAATCTGACACATTTTTGTAATTATGAAACCATGAAAATCAAAACTGAACGGAAACATTTAAAATTTGGACATACTTGAATAACGAGCGAAGAATAAAAAAAATCAGGTACTTTTATTAAATATAAATTATAAAGCAGCTTAAATTGTTTTTCTTTTTATTTTTGCACACAACTAAGCCAAAAAAATAATTATTAAATTAAATAAAATTTATCATGCATAATCTTGTCATAAAAACGGTTAATCTAGACAAAGAGGTTTTATAGAAAAATATTTCTAAAAAAAAATTTCATGTTCGTTTGGGAAAAATTATTTGTTAAGACCGCCGTTTTCAAGCCAAGATTGTGTATGCTAAATTTCATTCCATTAGGATAATTATTTTTTGAGCCTTTTGTGGACGAAAATAGAAATAAGAAAATCTAAAGAGTAGACTGCATTATAGTGTTTATTATAGAGGTATCATATTCTCCCGCCAAATAAACTTAGTAAACCATTCATAGCGTAACTTAATACCAAAAGAGTGAAGATAAAAACAAAAACTGAAATATTATACGCAAAAATCTATTATTAGTCAAATATTATTATATGTATGTTGAGATAATATTGTACAATATACAATAATTACTTTTTTTTACTAAAATCTAACGATAATAATTATTATTAAGATGTAACAACAAAATAAAATACGTTATTTTTTTAGTAGTACCTGAATACAAAATTTTTTTTACTTTATTAATCTATTTATTAATTATAGTTAATAATAATAATATACTTCATTATATTGAATTTCTAATACGTTATTACCTTTTTTTAATAATATTCCTTATGTATTAAATTGAAATAATTAGGTTTTAATTATTTTATTAAAAATATTCATAAAACTTAAAAATAAATTGTTTTCTCAATTTTATTATAAAAAAAAAAAAAAATTTCAAATAAAAATTTACAATATATTGTAGTTTTCTTGCCAGTTTTTATTAAGATTATTTTAAAGAATATATTAAACGAACTGCGAAGTTAAAACAAATTTTGTGTTTTTCAACTTTACTCAAAATTGTCAAACTGATGAAATAACACAATTTAAAGTATTCCTAAATTGTACAAAAAGAAAAAAATATAAATTTAACTTTCCCAGTTTTATTTATTAACTTTTATTTATAAAAATTTAGAATTCAAACACTTCACTTTTCTATATTCTGTGTATTTCTTTGAGTTTGAAGTGATTTGTTTATGCCTGCGTAAATTAAATTTACTGACAAGGTAAATTCCAGTGAATCAGTCCTACCGTACTTGCAACATCATAAACTCGAAAGAAAATTATTTGGATTTAAAATGTGGATAAAAAAAGAATTTAAATTTACGAACCGTATTTGCAATACCATTAACTCGAAAGCAAAAATTTGTGGATTTAAAATCTGTATAGAAATAGAAATTAAATATACAAACTAAAATCTCACATAAAAGGCAAAAATTATTGAATCAATATGGCAAGTTTTCTGAAAAATTTTACATCAGTATGGTTTTACATCAGTAATTTTTTTGAATCTTAAATAGAATTATAACCATATTAAACAATTCTTTAAATTTAGAAAAATTAAGATTTGACAAAAAAGAGAGTATGAGAGTAATTTTATAATTTGCCCCAAAACTTGCATCCAAGATGACGACACACGCGTCTTTGTCATTTTTATGTAAATTTGAACGCATAATGCATCATATAATTCAAGTGTAATGTATATAATTTACTCATTCATACATAAGTAAAAATCATAAACATGTATGTATTTTAGATGGAAATACGTACGCAGCGAATACACCATAGGTGTATGTACAATTTTCGTTTATCGATTCTATGTGATTTTTCAGTAATATTTCCTTGAATTTCTTATTCATATTTACAGAAACTTTCGTTACGATGTACTGAGGGAAAATACGTCTATAATTGTTCTATAATTTTAAAAGTTTGTGAATCAACAGTAAAATCAAATATAAAATAAAAAATATTATCGCAACTCATACTCCGATCAACTTCCTTTAATATATTCATTTACTTAGATGATACTATTGCACTTATAAAAAAAAAATCGAGACGCGAGTTTTAAATTAAATCTTAACAAAAACTGAATAGAAAATTTTTGCTAAACACAATTACTTTAAATAAATAAAAAACATTTGAAAATTCTAAATACAATTTGTTTTTCCTTTATATAAACATTTTTTTTCCTAGTCACACATTATTACTTTTTTTAATTTAATTTTTTTAATTTATGATTTTTTCTATTCTTCATATCTTGAGAGAAAACAATAAAAGCCGTTTGAACATGTATGAAATGTATTTACGAATATATATAAAATGGCATATGAAGCTAATGTTTTTAAATATATTTTTTGTTTGTTTGATTCCTATGTACATTTATAAATTGCGATATATTCTAAAACGAATAAAATTCATGAAAATAGTTTATACATTTATCTATTTCTTATTATACAATTGTAAAATTTAGAAAATTGTATTTTAATTATAAATCGGTATTTGTGAAGTTCAGAATATAGAAATTCATATTGGATTTTTATTTTAAGTAATTAAGTATAAATGTAATTACTTTATAACTTGTATCAAGAATTAAAAGATTAACCACGACAAATGTGTTGCGGAATCATATTGCTGTAGTTCAATAAATAAATGAAACCAGACACAACATGGAACAAGTCAAAAATGAAGTTAAATTGAATAAAACAGACACTTTCAGTATGGATATTACATAATGAAGTATACTCAAGCACTATGTTAACTACAGTTCCAAAATTATGTTCTAATACTTGACAATCGATAGTAGAACTGGAAACATTACCAATACGATATTTTTTTTGAGAAATTTCGAAAATCAACATTTTTATATTCTTTTCATACTGCCGAGATAGAAAATATTAACTTGGATTTGATTTTATAAAAAAGTTTATTAAGTTTTAGATAAAAGCTAGCTTCTGAAATGAAAGTACCACTTTAATTTGAACATGCTTGAAATTAAATTTCTAATAATCAAATTTATGAACTAGAATATGTAAAAAATATTTAGTAGTTGCAAGTTGTAAATATTTGAATTCTTGATATAAAAAATTAACCGCAAAAAATCTATTAAATATTAATCGATTTCGAATTATTTGTTTTGAAGATCTTAAAATTGAAAATAATGAGACATCATAATAAACTTCCATAGTTCTCATTACGATTTATAAAATATTTCGCTCGGTAAAATAACTATTCTGAGATTCTACCCCACCTTTCTTTTCGTTAGGGAAATCACTACATAGTATAAAACAAAGACGCTTTCTCTGTCCCTATGTTTGCTTAAATCTTTAAAACTGAGCAACGGATTTTGATTCGTTTTTTTTTAATAGATAGAGTGATTGAAGAGGAAGGTTTATATGTATAATAACATCCATTAAATAGTGGAGAAATACTGTTATTTTTGAGGTTTCTAATGTGATGTCGTAAATAATTACATTGTTTCCGCTTACATTGCAAACGCAGGCTGAACCCTACGAGATTTATCAAAGTATTGTAAGTATTGTACACATTGAAAAGGTCTACAGAAAACTCCGCTATATGTCTATCTCTTATGGATATCCCACAATAACATTTTTTTTGTCATTTACTTTTTACGACAAATAATGGCTAATTTTCGAAGCGATTTATTTTTAATTATTAATTTAATATCTATATAAAAATAACCGTCACCTGCTACAAAATTTCTATGTTGCGGGGTTTAGGCCGAATACCGCCCCGTGGGTCATAGGGCCGAAATACCGGGTCATAGGGTCGAAGTACCAAATACCGGATCAAAAAATTTCGTGTCAAGGGTTTCGTACTTTTTGCTGACGCGGAACCAAGGCCGTAGAGCAATCCAGAGGTACCGGATGTCGCATACCAAATACGAGGTGTAAATATAAGAAGTTCGTGGCACGGGTTTTCTACACGAAATACCGGATGACTCGCAATAAATATCAGTTGCCCCCACAACAAATACCGGGTGCTCCAAATTGTCACAGCAACGCGTGATCGGGTCTGCTAGTAAAGAATAATAATAAAGAAAATTAAATTATGGACTCATTATTGGTGGCTATTAGTAGCCATTTTTCTGAATTCTTAACAGAATATCATGACTTAATAATTAGGAACAATAAAAAATAGCTTCTTTCAAAGACGGATAGATTTGAAAATATTATACATCTTACCGGCAAATGTGTAATGTTTTCAATTCTTTTAATTAAATAGTGTAATAAGCGTTCTATCTTTACAAATATAATTTCTACAGCTGTAAAACGGATATGTGAGAATACAACAAAAGTTGTTAAAAATAAGTTGTAGAATCTGAGAATCGCATAAAAATATGAAAATTTCAATTCGGTTGTGTTCATAATAATATCAAGTTTCTTCTCTTTATCAATATTGTAACAGAAGCACTAATTTTTATCACCCGCCTGGTCCATACTATATGTTACTGCACAATGCTACGCTATTTACCGTGTGTGATAACGTATATGAATTTTAAATCCGTAGTGCACTGACATTATATTTTTAACTTTAGATACGTAATTCGATACATACTATAACTTGGTTAATAAATAACAACCAAAATAAAACATTTATTACAATATATTTGTGAAACTATCGAACCATTTTTGTAGAATTCGGTATATCTTCATATAAGTGACAAAAGTAATCAGAGCTAAAATTGTGAAATAACTATATTATTCAGAATTAAGAAAATGTCTTGTTTTCTTTAGACCACTTATACTAGATCTAGGAAGTGGCTATTCATTGCAGTTAATAATTTAAATGGGTTTTACTCAAAATACGTTGTTTTTGAAACATTTAAAACAAACACTCAATCAACAGTGACCAAAATGGATAAAATTTGTAAAAAGCTTATTTTGAGAATATATCTGTATATAGCATTTTGTTTATGATTTTGTCACAGGTGAACGAACTGTTTAAATGTTTTCCATATTCTTACACTAATGAAAATACATATTAAATATTAATAATATCAAAACTGATACAATTGATATTTTGTTAATGCATTCAATATTTTCAAGCGTTGCAACATTTATATTTCAATATTTCGACCTGCCACAAAATCATCAGATCTAACTACTTTCAAAAATTTTAAAATATTCTTTCCGAACTTCTTCAAATAAAAAATTCGCTTTATTTTCGAATTTAACATTTATAAGACAAGTTTAATAATTTTCAATTTATGAATAAAAAAAAATACGGAAACTAACTGTGGTCATGTATAAACAATTTTAAATATTTATTCGCAATTATATATTTTTTAGTTTATACTCATTGCCAAAAAAAATTTGGTAAAAAAACAAAAATTAATTATAAAATCTAAATGAATAAAAATATATTCCAATCACTTTGAATCTGCTTATAAATTTTGTTTAGTCTCTCAAATCTTTGAAATATTATTTCCGAAACACAAACGAAGCCAAAAAATTCATATTTATTCATTTTTAATCAAAAATTAATATATATGTATATTCAAATAAAAATGTATAATTGTATATATTTACAAGTAATGGCACTTTTTCTAACAGGCTTCTGACTTTCGAAGCCAAAATATAATTATTGAGGTTTATATGTCATTAAATATTTAAATCCAAGAAAAAAATCTAATCTCAAATAACATTAGCAAAAGCAAAAAAAAAAAAAAAATCGCAAATATTTTAACGATAAAAGAACGAAAATAATTAAAAAGTAAAATATCTTCCAAACGCAGTTTTTATTTACACGCAACGAGTTAAAATCGTCAAACTATTCGTTGCTTACATTAGTTACCAATTAAAACTAAAATCAAATGATTAATAGAATCGAAACTTTGAAGTTTAAATTTAACGGCCTAAATTAATTCCTTAGATCTATTCAGTACAAAAAAAATTTATAACATAAATTAGTACGTGAAATAAACGAAAAGAATCGACTAATTATTGAAAACATAATACCACGAAATGTTAGTGAGTTAAGGCATACTAAAGCGGTAACTTAATTTATATACAAAAAACGAAAAATAGTGATTAAAAAAAAAAAACCTTTAAATGGTCGAGATTCAAACATGTGTGGATGATTTTATGAATCTGGGTCAAGAACCAATTCATTAAAAACAAAATTTAGACAAAACAATACGAATGAAATTCAAAATAGCAGCCAATATTCTTATATTGATTCTTGACTTAATGCAATTACGAAATTACCTCACCATTTAAATCAAATTTGACATTAAATAAAACTAAACTATTTACAATTATCAATTTTAGTGAATCATAATCCACTTCACTTAATTAAATAGAAAAGATAACTTGAAATGCCTTTTTTTTAAATATTTCAAATACATACTCTGTAAATTTTTAAGAAATGTACGATTTGCATAGAAAAATGAATAATCTATGAAAAATGTAAAAATCACTAAACATTTTGTGTTAAAATAAGTTTTAGTTTAGAGTGCTTTTTAAACCAATGTACGTCTAAAATACTAATTTAGTATATTTCATTTTTTAGCACTAGAACTAAAATAAAGAAATGCATAATTTTTGATAAAATAGCATTAATTTAAAACTAAATTAAACATAAAATTTATAGTGACTTCTTAAATCATCTGTAAAACAGATAATTTTAAAATTCATATTAAACAGATTCAAGGCAATGTGTAGTTGAATATATTTCATTTACATATACATCTGATTCTCATATCTAAACACACAGAGCCACTAAAAACTTACGAAAATGTCTGGCCTAAAAATTTAGGAATTATATTTGTTTAATATTTAAAAGAAAATATTATGGATGCTCTTTGATATGTGACGCAATAATCCGTAAAATGAATAAACTCTTATTTTCAACTTATTAACTTAGTCAATTCGAGATAGGTATTTTTGGATAAAATCATATGACGTTTTTACTCGAAATTACGGTTTTTTATTTAGTAAAATAAAAAGCAATTATTATAAATAAATTAATCTCATACATTTTAGTTATTTTAATTGGACTCGTTTGTTAAAAAATTGCTTTCGTAATCATAGAATGAGATTAGCCAGTGCTTTCAATATTATAGATACATTCGATTTATATAATAATCTCAATTTATAGAATTTGATAAATTATTTTAAGGGTTTCATACCCAAAAATTTAGTTAATTAAATGAAGTTTTTTCCAATTTCAATTATTTGTTCATTTGGAAAGCTTCCTCAACTTCAACTTCAATTTTGAAACTTGCATCAACAAAAAATAACATTCGGGTTTCCAATAGACAGCCCCCCAATGTTTATAATGTTAATTAAATAATTTCATGAATTTAGTAACAGGAAATGAAAATTTGAATCTCCTAATTCGATTGATGAAAAATCGAACAGTGCCATATGATGCATTTATAATGACGATATATCAAGGCTCATTGTTCTGGGCGTCGCGGTTATGAAACGCACGTCTTTGTACCGGAGATAATTATTAAAAAAAAAATTGCTGCGTAATCACAAGTTTCATTACATCTCACTGAGATATTATACATATATCTTATCAAATTGTATTAATATTGCAAGGAATAAATGTTTTTTTCTATGCGATAATTTATTTTTTATCCTCTTTTTTTTTTTTTTTTAAATAATTTAAATTCTTTCATGCATCATAATGTAAACAAATAATGGAGCGTAAATCTCATTTTATGAATTATTTAAGAGAATAAAAGAACATCAAATCGAAAATAGTGACCTTATCCAAAAAAAAACTACAACTTAATTACTGGCATACATTAACCTGTGAAATAGCCGATGATGATACGAAATAACGCCACAATAATCAGAATTTAAACGCGATGACATTTAGAACTAACTCTGAGAATTATTCTGTACTTGATTCGATGAAACCTGTTGCTGTTGATGATGGTGTTGCTGCTGCTGTTGTTGTTGTTGCTGCTGTTGCATTCGTTGATTTTGTGCCTCCTGCTGTGATATAATCACTGATGATGCAGCTGACACATTTCGAGCATGTTGCTCTGTATGTTGCCGTTGATGTAACATTAAATGATTTTTCTGGAAGAACGCTTTGTTACACGTTTCACATACATGTGTACGTATTGTACATCCTCCATCTGGATGTCGTTTATTGTGTTGTAACAGACCATGTTTTGCCGCAAAAGCTTTACCACAATGTGGACATATATGTGGTTTTGGTTTATTTAAATTTGATGCCGCAGAGGATGCTGTTGTTGCTGACGCAGAAGTGTTATTTATAACAGATTGTTGTTGGTGCTGAATGTTATTAGCTGTGGATGTGGGTGGACCATTTGTTTGCTGGGTTTGAAACTGTTGTTGGGTATGTTGTAATGAGGCTGTTAACATACATAAATCATTTACCAATGCTTTATCACCAGAATGTAGACGAACATGTAATGCTAAAGCTTCACGGGAATTAAAACAACTACCACACTCACTGCATATTAATGGCTTCTCTGGATTGTGCATTTTTGTATGTTGCGTTAATTCTGATTTTGCACGAAATGATTCACCACATTGTAGACAATTGAATGGTGAGTCGCCATTATGTAAACTAAACATAAAAACAATTTCAATTAGTATTCGTTTTTCTATTTTTTTAATAAATATAACAATACAAATTTGCTGTAAAATATGTTGGCTTAAGATGTTTCCTAGAAAATCAGATAATAATATTTTAATTTATTACAAACATTAATCATTCTTTGAAGACATTTACAATTTTAGCGCCTTGAAGTGTTGTAAAATCCAAATATTATATTTAATCGGTTAAGAGACGAAACATAAAAATTATTAAAAGTAGCATACATAGTTCATAAATAACAATTATTTACTATAAAATTATACGAATAATTATAGAATGTTATTTATAAATCTAAAAGTTTGTACATGGCAAAATTATGATTACTGTAACAATTTTTTCCTGTAAGAAAATTTTGATAACTGACGGTTTCTTTATCGGAGAATTATCATCACTTGGTTATTCACTTTCGATGATAAAGGTATAATCTTATAAAAATTATTTATGTAATTTAATGTGAAAACATATTTCATCGAATAGGTTTACAGAAATAGCGACTTTACCGATTGAATTTGGATATCAGTTGCGAAAATTCCCATTTTCTTATTAAATTATGTTATTTTTTTGATATTGGAAGAAATGAAAGATACAATTTAAACAAGAACGTTAACTCATATCATTTAAATCCAAAAGTCATTCTAGAATTATATTGTTAAATGTTTAAAAATTAAGAAAAGAGCTATTGTGAATTTTTAGTAAATCTCAGTTTCATAAAAATGTCTTAAAACGAACATGTTAAAAAGATTGAAAATGACATTATCCATTATAAATATTAGGGAAATCTGTACATTTAGATTGAAAATCAACAAACGAAATAGTTAAGTCACAGATTATAATTGGTTTAGTATTATCTATAGTTTAAGTATCTAAACTTGGTGAAAAAAAGTTATGTGATTGTGAAAAAAAGTTGTTCTCGAGTGTTTCTATTAACTAACAAATAAATAATTATCTTGTTTTTTCTCGCAAAAATACTTGTACAGTTTTTTTTATTATATATTAATAAATTTATAATTAATCCAAAACGCTATGAGGTATTTTTTTAGAGTATTATCCCTTCCTTATCCGCAGTGTTTTAATTAAAATATTCCGATAAGTATTCAAATGATTTTTCTTGTAAAAATACAAAGAGGGTGGCGATATCAAATTCAACATACATTTTATACTTGCAGAAACATTAAATTCCTGTGGGTCGGCATGTTTATTGTATTCTTGTAAAATAATATAGTGGCAGATACCAGTGGATTATATAATTTTGTGGCGCCTTCTTTAATTTTTATTAATATTAAATAAGAGTGTAAATGGTACAGGTATTTTCGTGACAATGGTATGATAACAATCTATTTACTTAATCCAATTCCTTCATTTATTAGTTATGTAAACAGTCGAGCAATAGTTTCTATCAACACACATACATTTATAACAAACCAGAGTTTTTAAAACAATTTCAGATATCGCACTAAAACCAGTGGTTTAAGGAATAGTTCTTAATCCCATACCCTCAATTAGTAATGACTTATACTTTTCGGCAATTGCTTGTTTACAAAAAAAATTATATTTTGCAATTTCATCGCGTTCGTAAGTTAAAGGATCATCAGTACTTCAAAACATACCGTGTATATATTACCAGGGTGTATATTAGATTTTGGTTTTCGTCATGTTCCTCTAACAGGTCTTTTTGAGAGATATATTTTCGTTTACAGTATCTGGTTCTAGTCGCATCATCATAATATAGCCTAAAATAGTGTTTTTTAAAAATATTCCAAAAGTTTCTTACCGTATATGTGCAACAAGAGTACGCTTCTGTAAAAATTCTTTATTACAAACAGGACATTGATGTGGATTTTTTCCATGTAATCGTGCATGATTCACTAATTCAAATTTACGTTGAAATGTCGATCCGCAATCGGGGCATACGAATGGCGTCAATGACCCATGGAATCTTGAATGCATGACTAAATGATCTTTTAATGCAAACGATTCGCCGCAAACAGTACATACAAATGGTCTTTCACCAGCATGGAATTTCGAATGCGTTACCAAATGTCTTTTTAATGGAAAAGTTCTTCCACATTCATTGCAAACGAATGGACGATCGCGAGTATGAACTCGAGTGTGTGTTAGCAAATGATGTTTTAGTGTAAAACTCTTTTTGCATTCGGGACACTGAAATGGCCTCTCACTACTGTGTAACAATAAATGAGTATTCAAGCAATGTTTGTGTGCGAATGCTTTACCACAATGTGGGCAAGCATGTGGACGTTCTCCTGTATGCACACGTAAATGTGTTGTTAAATGATGTTTTAGTAAGAATGATTTACCACATTCTTGGCATGAATAAGGTCTTTCTTTAGCTGGATTCTGATTTTTCACTACTGGTTTCACATCTAGTGCATCTTCAGGTGCTGTGATTTGTATATTTTGAACCATTTGCAACGTTGGTTGCTGTGTAGCAGCGGCAGCTGCACGTTTCATAAGTATTTCATTACATTCTTCTGCCGTTAATTGTAATGGACCTAGTGGTGTCATAAAATGTTTGGATGTATCATTTCCATCACAAGAACAATTTTTATCGCATGCTATACCAAATACATCATGAGTTTGTTTATCATTCATTAAAAATACAGGACGTCGTACTGATTTTAATTTCGCAACATCTTGTAAAGCACCTGCATAATTTAAGTGTGTGGGCATATCAAGAACAGGATCTGAACGCGGTGTATCACCTGTATGCCAATAACTAAATGTAGATGCTACATTTGCCGCTGTTCCCATTTCGGTTAATTGTCGAACTGTGCCTAACATTGTCACTTTATGTTAAAAAATCTTTAAAACCAATTATGTTTGTGTTCAGTTTTCACTATCCATTAAACAAACAATAAAATATACACTTTTTCACATAATATTTTTTATGTATTATTTAAAAATTTATTAAAATAATAATACTATACAAAATGTATATAATTAATTGTAAATATATGTAAATATTTACATTATATTCGAATTTTTTTAATTATGTTTGAAAATTAATAACATTTCAATTTTGTAGCCATTTTAATTGCTAAATTTGACAACATGATTGGGCTTGATTTTTATACTGCACTCTATCGTTTCTATTTGAAACTATTTGTACTGCGTTCATAAATATAGGTAAAATAGATGTTTCATAAATGTGGTTTGAATACGTGGTGAAATTTTATATTTATAGGTTTTCATATAAAATTTGTTTTTTTGTTTTGTTTTTATTGAAACAAATTTTTATTATTGTTATTTATCTACAGCAAGGTAATAATTATGAAATTTGTAAAATTTGTAATCCTATTTCCCACCATTATATGAAGATTTTTTAAGGTGGAGCTAAAAATTTTGTACACCAATCATCACTGTTATCCTGAAGGTGTATTATGTAGTTTGTATCCTGTTACGTTAAAAACATTCAACATCGCGCAGTATATAAACAAAATTCTATCCTTCCCTAGTAGGCTTAAACTAGTTCAAATAGAATATATACGTACGGCTTCAAATGCGGCTGGATATACACAACAATACAGCTAAATAAATAGAATAAGATACACCTACATTAAATTTTTATATGTACGAGTTGAAACCAATCTCAAGTGATTTATTCAAATTTCGATAAATGATGGTTTCTAAAATATTTTCAAAAAAATTATAATTTGCTTAGGTGCCAAAAAGTTTACTGTTACCGTATTAACGACGAACAATGACAGTTTTTATTTCGTTTTTGATGTTTATTGTAAATAGCTTTTGGATTGAAAAACAAAAATGTGTATACCTATTTTAGAAAAAAAAAACCTATTTACTGTTTTAAAATTACTATATTATCCTTCTTATCAATGGATTCGATACTACATGTAGATTTTTCTAAAGTGTAGATTACGAATAATATAACTACTACATAAATCAATTGATTCAAAATTAAGTGAATAGTATAGATTACCAATAATATACTACAAAAATCAATTAATCTAAAATTAATTGAATGTATTTTTTACTTCTAGCTTTTAGTATAGATAATTTAGTATAGTACCAAAATAGGCATATGGAACCTATTACAAATAAAAGAGAATAAAAATTTTTTCGGTTTTGTACTTTATCCAATGTATGTATCATAAAGAATACGTACACATTCTTACAGAAATACCGAATATCGCTAAACAGTATTTTGATTTGTTATTTTTAGCAACGTCCCCCTTTCAAATTTTGTAATATTTATGAAATTCAATTTTTGTGTTTAAAAATGCAGATTGATATTTCTAAACAAAAATACTGTAAATTGCACAGAAAATGGAATTTAGAATTTTTATCATTCTCAAATATATTTTCTTTTAGTTAAATATTGAATGCAAAATGAGATCTTGCTCTCTACAAAGTTGTTGCATCTTGTTGTGTAAAGTAATCAAATTAATTAAATACAACTTTATTAAAAATATAATCATATTTAAAACAAGTGAATATAACAACGAGTTAATTGTTTAGATATTCAACGTAAGATTAAGTATGCATTAGCACTCATAAAATACTATATACATTCAGTTTATACAGTTATAAATATATATTTAATAATAATATGAAATATAAATATAAGTGTTTATTAACTAAATTTAGGCTAAGATTGTGCCGAATCGAAATATTTTACAAAAAAAAAGTTTCAAACAAAAGTTGTTCTAAAAAACAACTAATTTTTGTATAAAAATTTTTCTTCTATTTCTCATAGTTAAAATGTTGGGTCATTGATTTATTGGATGCAATGGACCGATTTTTTTCATCAAATTTGATCTTACTTTTTAGATCTAGAATATTCCATAAATATTTCAGCTAGTTATCTGTTTTCGTTTTTGAGTTATCTTGATGAAAGACAGATTGACAAACGGAAATGGATTAATTAAGGTGATTCTATGAACGCCAATATCAAAGAATACAAACACCCATGGTAGCAACAATGAATTATACAATTGAATATCAGTTAATTGTTATGTATGTATATCTATATAAGTGTTTTTGCTTTCGTTGATGGAATTCACACACTCTTATAAATTTTGAAAGCCAATTAGTCGTCAAGTAATAATGGCTAATAATGAGTAATAATGATGCGTAATAATAATAATGGTTTTTAAAATCTGTAAGTGTGTGTGAATTACATCGATGACAGGAAAAATACATATATAGATAAATACACATAACTATTAACTAATTTTCAATTGTGAAATTAATTCATTCTAGCATTCGTTTTATCAAAGATTTTAGTCCTCCATTCTTTTCCTACATTGAGAAGCTATGCCCTGCATCTGTTGACTATTGCTGGTAATCACATTAATTACCGACTATAAAATACCAACTGTAGCCTACTAGTGGTCAGGGTAAGTAATAAAATTAAAAAAAATAAAATTTGATTACATAAAAAGTAGATTTATGAGCTTCTATGGATGTTTGGTATGTTTGTATTCTTTGCCAATACCAAAATTTTGTTTGTGCGGCAATATTTACTAACGCTACAAACCTTAGACTAAAATTCATATACCCTTCCATATTGTATATATGATTTTACCATTGCTGGTAATATCCCCCTTTGTGACTTTGCTGGTAATATGTGACGTAGCTGTTTAAATTTCAGATGATTCCCTGTTTTCACGCGTTGGAAACTGAACATAGTTGAAACGTTCAGTGTACAATGTTTCAGCCTTCCAGACGTTGATTGCTTGATCGATATTTATAACTGGATGTTGTGGTTTGATTGAAATGTGATTAAAAGTAATTGGTTTCGAATGTTTGCTCAGAGTGTGATCGTCACCATCTAGAGATCCCAAAGAATCTCAAAGTTTCGAAACGTTGGTTTTGCAAAATTCTGGCTCGATAATGGGCTGAGCTATGTATGTTGTTCGAATTATACCAAAATAGTTATTTTTAGTACAGCATCGCTTTAATTGATTCGTATGAACTTTTACGATTCGATTACATAAAAGTTTGTTTTTGTAGGTAACAGTACCTAAAAGAACCACTACTCGGTGCACATTTCCAGGTATCTGCACTTGCATTAATTTGGTAAACTGTTTTGTCACATCAAATTCGTTTCATTTTGTACCATAATGAAGGTATGCTGTTTTTTACTGTTAATGTTTCGGTTAAGGTTCAAAAGTTTTAAGGTATGACTTGAGGACTTGAGCAGACCAAGTTTAGTGAGCACTGGATGTTCTTTCATTGTATCAAATGGTGATTTTTTCCCCAAATTTTAAGATAGCGGTATGTCTAAGCAAATTCTAATTTAGGTTTCTTTCTGCCTTATTCAGAATTTGCTTCACCAAAACATCAAAACGTTCAGCTTTACCGTTTGACTGAGCACCGTTTAAATAAGCGGCTATTATGTGTGCTTTTAATTGTTCTGATTGTAGTTGTCAAGCTGAACTCTCAATAATGGTGATATCTCATTAATGGTGATTAATGGTGATAGCGGTAGCATATGTTGCTGATGTTTAATTGAAAGGTCGTTATTTAATGTTGCTTACTTTGCTCCCATTGATCAGTCGAGATAAACGTTATTAATTCTTGAAGTAATGGTTATGTACTTACAAAATAGTCTTTGATGTTTTTTTTGAAATCTGCTATGCTGATTAAAGCATTCCAAAGCGACTTCTCATCTCCTTCTTTGAGTAAATTGCATTTTTAATATACCATAACGATTAGTAACCACCATAAAGAGTAGTAACCAGCCGTGTAGAAATATGAACTCTTAAGACCAAAAATAAAAACACGAGTATTCTTTGGATTTCAAAGTAGTTTTTTCCACATGCGTTGTGTGTTGCAGCTACGTGTAATATCGAGTGCAATGTACCGTTATAATTTGGTATTAACCGATTCTGTATCATTTGGGAGCTACGAGTCCATGACTATGCCAGGCTTTAGCGTTTATCTCTATAAAAGCTTAAAATTTTAACATGTTTTGTAGGAGATAAGTGAGATGAGTATTTATAATTTGTTCGGTCAATTTCTTTGTAAAATACTCATTCAAGGTACATACGAATAATATTATTTATTCAATATATCTAGTAATAAAGCAACGCCTGTTGATACGTATGCAATGAATGGCTAGTATAATAATTGGATATTCTTTGCTTTGAAAGTGAAATGGAGGTATTTATAATAAACATGTTGTAAATAAATTTAATACTTACTAGATAATTGTTGTATCAATTCAGTGGTGGTCCTGTAAATCACGATGCAAATATATCGTTTCAGAAAATTTCAGTGGTAAACGTATTGCCTTAACCAAGGTAGAAAGTTTATTTTAAAGCTTAAAATTTATTACATTAAATATCTGAAAATAAAATTCTTATCTATATTGATTAAAAAAAAAAAAAAATTGAAATTATATTTATAAAAAAGAAAGACGAATCTCAACAGTGATATTGGCTTAGATATATATATGCTTATGTTTGATCTGGGTCGAATTTGACCACTTTAAAATCTGACAATAGATTTCTCGAAATTTTAATTGGATTTAATTTTAAACACATATAACTAGATAGTAAATTATGGCTATAACAAAGATAAGAGAAAGTAAGCATTAGTTAAAAAGCCTGTTTTAATAGATTCGGAAAGGTTCCAGCTCAAACAAACACACACATTTTGTTATATTAGTATGTATTCAATATAGTCATCAACAAATTTTGTACGTAATCCATGGGTGAAATTTTTCTTTAGTTTCATTAAATGGTACAAGATATTTTTCATCTGATAAGCAGATAGGTGAAAAACGTTCCTAATACGTATCTTATACTAACATATGTTACCGTAAAGTGACCTAAGGGACATTCAGCAACTCGTTTAAAATTTCAATTAACAATAACCTAAGATTAATAAAAAGAGATGCGACCCGCGCGGTTCACACGACGAACTTCAATGAGGAGAATAAAAAATCAATAAATTGTTATTTATTACGATTATGGATATTTTTTTATGGTTTTTGCGACTTCAACTATAAAGGCTGGACTCATTTTGCTGAAGTAATTCAGTTTTATGTTACCGCGTTTATTATACACTGCACACGCAAAGGAATTCTCTCTAAAATATTGGATATGTGTTGTAGTGACCTTGAAACATAAAGATGCGTCAAAATTCGGGATTCACAAAATCATTCACACATAGAGTATGTAGCTGGTAATAATAAAAACTCGTACAGTGACTTCATTTGATCGACCATTGCTTTTTAAGAGCAATTTTGTGACCCAGTTATTCGATCCAGTCAGATATGTATAATTATTAGCATTATGAAAAAATTTAAAAAAAATTTTAATTCCTTGTTTAGTTAAAATTTTAATTCCTTGTGAACATTTCGATTTTGACTAATCCTGATGCCAAAAAGTTAGAAAAGAGATAATGGGTTAATTAGGTGACGTTACAGTCTTTAAGCTAGCTTTCATTTAACCTCATAGATTTCATATATTATATCCCGTGTGTAAAAATAACAATCAAATAAAAAGATTTCTGAAAACATATCATTCCGAAATGCATTATTTTTTTCTCGAATTTTTATTTCGAATTTGTTCCGCCACTGTTACAGATGTATGTTAAGAATTTTGACCCGTAATGAATTATAGTCATATATCTTTTGGACCTATACAAGACATCGTTTTTTTTTTGTAGTTCAAAATGAAAAATTTATTTTATTCTACATAAAATACACTATTTTTCATTCTTCGTAAAGGTTTTGTATACTTCGTAATGGTTAATGTTTGGTCCTGATTAAGCTTTCACTACAGGGTGTAGAGAAGTAAATCCTAAAAGCTGATAATTTAGTTTTGTTATCTAAAATTCTTTGTAATCGTACTTGTATGTTATCACTCTGGTGTAAATTTTGTAATTATTTTTTATCATTTAAGCAATTTTCCTATATAGATAAATTTTCATTTATCTGACATGAAAAAAAAAATATTTTAAATAACATACAAGTGAAGATATCAACTAACAGATTTAGTTGTTTAAATACCTGACAAAGGGTTGAGTATCAATGTTTCGACTATATTTAATTAATAACTTTAAAAAATACACTAGAAATATAAGCACAAATTCACAAAATAATACATCCCCCTTAAATTTAAGGTGGGATAGCAAGATAAAAATTTGATGACGTATTTTTGGTTCCTGAATGAGCGAAATCCATGGACATAAATCCAATAAATCCATGACCCAACTTTTAAATAATAGGAGATAATAAGCCACCATTGTATGAATCATATTGTTCGTAAATAATTAAGGTTTCAGTTCATATTTTGGTAATAAATATTTATATAATTATAATACATATTATTATATTCGTATAACAAATTTCTATATTTGTTTTGTTAATAATTATAATTATATTCGAGTATTTAAACCATTAACAATGTTAATTGTTATCATAACTATTTTTTAGTAAATTGTTACATATTGGTACTGTACTATTGAATTTACAGGAATATTTACAAAGATAATTGTGATTTAATGAAAACTGGTGTACTTCGTACTTCATCTGAGAAAAATATGTTTCAGAAGTTAACTTAGATCATTCGATTGTGCAAGAATCTATGTTTTGAATCGTGAAAGCAACGTTTTAGCTTAAAATCTAAATTTAATTAGTATGTACGCATGTATAAAAACTATTATATTAAGTTATACACAATATATATACGCAATGATTATCTTATAAATCATATTAATAATTAGTAACAGAATAACTATACTTGAATGTGTAGATCGTTTAAACAATTGTTTCTGTTATTTTTATTTCTAAAGTATACAGTAATATAAATAGTTTTCTTCGATATTTTCATTTTTGAAAAATTCGTGTTAGTTAAGTCTAATCTTGTGAAAATAAACTTTGGATAACCCTCCTTTTTTGACTTCGCCATAGTTGGGTAATAAGTAATAATCAGTTACTTTATTCTTAAAAAATAAATACAATCTTTGACGTATAGCAATAATAATTGATTACATTGATCTTTTTAATTGGCTTCATGAATTTGTAAATGTTCGAGTGGAATTTATAACTCGTTTAATAAATATCCTTTGTTAACATAATTTATGCAACAGAAGATTTACATTTTACTAGTTTAAATTTTTAACTGGAATTCATTTAAGTTAGATTCGAAAATAGCACCGATTTCAAAAATGCAAGAAAAAGTAAAAAATGATTTTAAATATAAATTCTACGATCTGGATTTCATCAAATCATATTTAATATTTATCTTTTTCGATTGTTTTTATCCGAAAAATTGTTAATTACTTTTTATTGCTGTAAGACATCTAATAAAAATTTGTCATTTAAGTAAAAACAACAAATATACAATCACTAATATATTAAGAATATCCTTCTTTTTGGAAACATTTCCTTGCATACAAACCTGGAAGTATATCTTATGAAATAAAAAAGAAATCTTCGCTAATAATTTATAAATAACGGATTTCAGAAGCATTTCAAACACACACAAAATCAACAATACAAAGAAGCTTTGCTCGAAATAATTATTAATTGTATGTTCGAGCAAAACTTCTTTATTATGAACTGATATATTCAGAAAAATTCAGAACTACCTATTATTTTGAACCCGGTTAGACAGTCAAGTCAAGCTGCATTTGTTACATAAATATATGATGTAAATGTTCAGGGATCTTAGCTGGTAGTGTTTTAATTCCCGAGATCATTTATATAGTCAAATAAAAATAATTTTTGAAATTTTAGTACAAACAACTCTCTTTCACTTGGAGACTTAAGGATAATTTTGCCAACCCAATTATTGATAAATATATTAATAATGCTCTAAGACTTTAGGTAGAATAAATTTATGGTTCTAGTTCATGATCTTTTAAATTTTAATTATTTTGGCTTCTTACAGGTTTCTTAAAAAACTATGTGCCAGGATTGTTTGTTTTACAAGACAATTATGTCAGTGGTAAGTTGCACAATAGTGTGTTTAATCTTATTTGTATTTTTTATTGTAATAAATTTAGTCTTTAAATTACGCAACGCTTGAAAATATACCTATAGTCCGTGTCTGTCTGGGCAGTCCGTTATAACGAGAAATCAAAAACCAAAATAATATATATATATATATTTTTTATAAGTTGTGTGAACATGAAAAGGCAACATTTCGTCTTTAGCTGCAGAATGTCTAAATGATTGAATGGACTCGTAGATGATTGAGTTATCATTAAAATATAGCATCTTCACACGAGTAGCATAAAACGAAATAAACTTAAAGGCGGTAGTACTTCAAAGAAAAAAAATTTTTTTTAAATATTAAAAAACAGGACTGTCCTACTAAAAATTGAACTAAAAAGTAAAAAACAAGTTGTATAACTTAATGCGTATATAAAAAGCGAAAGGGCACCTATTTACTCACTGTCTAAACAGATAATTAAATTATCATTTTAATCGGAGTCCTAATACGTTTTACTTTTTAGCTATGCCTAATTCTGTGCCCGATTGTGTTTTTTTACTACTACCTTATTCTTGGCGATCCAGTAATTAATCGCTAGTATTAACAAACCTTTCTTGATTTACTTTTTCTTTTTATTTGGAGAGGATCTAGGATCTTCTTATCTGAATGAGGCTCGGGAGGGATCTTCTTACCCCATTTTCTTCTAGTAGTTTATGCTTATTGCCTTAATTTTCATTAAAAAATTTTATTCAAATAGAGTTTTGTGATTCCGTTTCTTGTACTTCGCCCACGTTTCGTTTCCATCTAATTTTGTAATCTAGGAATATAGCAAGGTACATTATTTCGTTTATGAGTGTAACGATTATTAGTATAACAATTATATTTTACTTCAAATTACATTATTGTTAAACAATTATAAAAACTAGGAAGTTAAAACTAATATTTAATTTAACTCAATCTTCAATTAAGGAAATTGTCTTATTAATAAAAAAAAAATATTATTGAACTAAAGTAAGATACAAATCTCACGGAAATTAATTTAATTAAGTAAAAAAAATTTAACACACGTTAATTAACTCCTTATACAAGCGAAATTTTTTAATCAGAAATTGTATGGTCGGTTCGCACTAGATTGATTTTAAAATAAAATTTATTGTTTCTCATAATTTTTTCATACATTTTATACAGTTACCCTAATGTTAGTTTAAAATGGACTGAAAATATTTCGATTGTAATGAGCATTTCTTAGGGCTATAACTTTTGACTTATTAGTCATATATTTCGTTCCAATTAAAGAAAACTTAGAAGTATCCATTAGGTCTTTATTAATTTCCAAAAATTTTTAGCAATTATTCTATGGTTTATTTAATATTACTCAAAATTAATACACCAGTAATTATTTGTGTATCCCAAATTTTTACATATCACTGCCAGTTACAACTGAATGTCTGATTGCTATTATTTTTTTAGATGAATACTTGTGTACTTGTATATATATGCTCATATGTGCGTTCAGAATTATCTGATTAATTTAGCCCCAATTACATAGAGAACGAAAAATGATGTTGACGTATGGGCATCTTATTCGACGCATAAACGTGTAGCTTAAAAATGATTAAATTTTCAGACAAATAGATTGAGCCATTTTTTTGTGCTAAATAAGAAACAAAATATGAATTTCTTCCATTGGTCGCATCCAGGCCATTCGTTTATCATTTACAACATACGAAAACGATGCGATGTAATAAGTAAACAATCATATGACAACTGAATAGGTAGTTTGGCATGTTTAAAAAAGTACTTCAATATTCCTTGCCATAAAACAACATTAAAATTTTCACCTTTTTTAAAAGTAAAAACACTATTTACTATTTTTAGTGACGTAATACCGGTATATAATGTTGATAATGCTGGTATAACAATATATTGATAAAAAAACATAACAAACACTTTAAGTTTAAATAATTTAAATAATTAAGATACTGTTGATAGATTGAACAGACAAAGACAACTAATCATTTTACCGAAATGACGTCACATCATGGCAGTCTAGTGTTTTAGGTCACGTGATATAATGATATAAATATCGAATTTTACATTTAGGATAGTAATTATTTGCTTTTATGACTCAAATTTAGAATATTTAAGAATATTTCTATATAAATTTAAATTTTGTCCAAATTATGCCTTATTTTTCACTACCAAAATTACCCTATTCTCACGCGTTGAAAGACTTTTGAGATATTAGAGAGTGTATAGAAAAATTAGTGTTTCCGTATTAGACACATTGCATACAGAGGTAATAAAAAAATAAAGATGATATAACATTTATTATTCTTGAGAATTTGCAAATATAAAAAAATATTTATTGTTTATGTTTACCAAAAATATTTACACACAATACTTTTAGATAAAATAAATCTGAGATAACATGCTTAGATATAGGTATACATAATTATCACGCCATATGTCTGACTGACTAACTTATATATTACGAATAATCACCTCATTTTAAAATTAAATCGGTGCATCGTCTGATCATGACATGACGTATTTCGTTTAGTCGTAAGAAGGTCAGCATTTCAATAGTAATTCTATATTACACACATTATAAAAATATATCTTTTGAATTCATTAAAAATACTATTTCATTTATCAGTATTTATTTAATCATTGGCGTCTTTGTAATTAATTTTTTATTCGACGATATGCTTATGTATGTTTTGTATATAATATTTTTGATTCAATATTACAAATGGAATCGATATATATTTAAAATCATGGTGACAGCCTTGATAAAATTGCAGTTCAATATTAATTATGGAAGTGTAGAAATTTCAAAATAGCCTGGTCAACAGAAGATTTTTCAATAATCTAAAGAGTCGAATGTGACGAACGCGTGCTGCCGTTATATTGATTAAGCTTGAAATATTTCGTTCTCCCCCTGCAATGTTTTTTTCTCTTTTTGATATGATTTAAATTGCCATACAATTAGCCAATCAATATACAAATAATATCATTAATAGTAACAATACTAATACTAAATAAAAAAAAAACTTAATTTAAAAAAATTTAAATAATCGAAAACAATATATTATTCGGTTCAAATCTAAATCTTATTTATTGCCCAGAGCATACGAAACCACCAAACAATAAGACTTTTTTGTTTTAGCAATATATAGTTTATGTATTTGACCACCATTTGCGCCTTTCCAAAATTTAAATTTAAAATTGCATTCATATTGCACAGATTTTATTTCCATTAATTGTTTCTTCTCTTCACCGTTTGTCTCATCATAGTCCAGTAATAAATGTCTCCCATTTTCTGTTCCCCCACTTTGAGTTTTTTTTAGTATCCCAAATATGCCATCTTTTTTAAGAAAATGAATATATAATTCGCTATTTTCAAATTGTTCTATTTTTGAATATATTTGCGGATAGTTTTTGCTTTCATATCCACAATAGTTTGTTTTTAAGAAAAAAATCGTTTATTTCTTTTCTAATTCTCGCGGTTGAAAATATGTGGTCTCCTTCTTATGTTTAACTCATTTCCACTGCATGTGTATTAACTATGCTCTTCAAATATTATTCTAAACATGTCTTTTTAAGGGTCTTGTCTATGAAAATTCCAATTTGGGAAAATTCGATGAAACTGACTGAATTCGGTGATTTCGCTATGATAAGAATTTCTTTGTAAAAGTTATTACATACTTCTTCGTTTTCTATGGACTGAAACCTCCATACTTGACACCCGTACTCTAAAATTGATATAATCAACATGTAAAATTGGTATGATCAAACAGCATTATTATTATATAAATTTGTAAGTTCTTAAACTTATATATGTACTTGCGTATCGATATAAGACCTTGTTTCGCTTTTACTATCATTTGCTGTTGGTGATAGTTCCAATTGTGTGTTAAGTATTTGGACTGTGTAACTATTTCAATTTTTTCGCCTGCTAATAACCATTGTTTTTTTTAACTGATCCAGTTTTAATTTTTGAATATAAGAATTATAGTTCAACTGACGCTTCCAAGTTCAAGTCTCGTTGCATAATTTCTTCACTGATTTATTTGCCCTGTTCAAACCTCCTATCAAGTAAGACTACAATATCATCTGCATACATTAATATTTTTATCTCGTGATTTTTAATACAAGGTCAGATTGTATCTATCTTATCAAATGTGTCTTGTAAGTCATTTATGTGTAGCAACAATAGAATTGCAGAAAGTTTACATCCTTGACGAAGTCTTTTTGATGTTGTTATCGTATTGTATTCAGTAAAGTGATCAATTTTTTGCTACAGCAATATGCATAATAAGAAGAGGTGTAAAACAACATGCAGCTATAAATCTTGAAATGAAATTTGAAAAAATTAATTTAAACTATATTTTATATTCACTGAACTTTGTTTATCAAGAGAAACACTTATATGATACATTTACAAAATTTCATAAAGTTGGCACCCATGAATTCGAATTATTTTCTTGTATAAAAATACATGGCCTTACGCTTCACATTACAAACGCAAAGTGTACGTGAAACATTAGAAAAAGCATATACATACATAAAATAATGTAAAAATTGAGCCGATACAAAAATAAATATTTAGGTATCTCAGATACTTTTTGCTTCAACTGACTTACATACACACATGCATAACGCCACTTACACGGTCATAATACAACAAATGAGCTTATTTAATAGTTTATTTATTATTATGTTTATAGTGTGTCAATTAAATATTTGTCTCTGTAAGAATATAATATGTATCTTAATAATTTTCTTTTCTTTCACCCTTCAATGTTTACGCTTACTCTACTTAACAAATGTATACGTCAGAAAAATGACAAAAATTCATATAAAAAGGGGCAGGTGAGCATTTTACAACATTTTTAGACATCGAGAAGATATAGTTATAATATTGTATTATATTTATTCTTTCTGTATTAAAGCAAGATCTTCTATGCTCGAAAATTAATTTACGATGAATGTTAAAATAAAATTACGTGCCTAAAAGTTAGTTAATTCTTTTTATTGGAAAATTATGAAAATAAATGTAATAAATAAATGACATATCGTTCAGTATCAATGTTTGAACTATTTTTAATAGTAAGCATTCATAAAATATTATAAATATGCAGTTCATACAGTAATAAAAACATATATAAAAATAATATGTATTGCAATTAGATATGTGCTTATTAGCTAAATTTGAGCTGGAATTTTGGTGAATCTCAGGAGTTTATGAAAAAATGTTTCAAAAATAAGTTGTTTATTTTGACGAGACAAACATTATTTGTTTTCTATATTCACCGGTTAAAAAGTTAAACTTATCTTGTAAAGTAAGTCATCTCGCTATCTTTTTTCGTTTTTGAGCTAAGGTGATGACTTATGGACGGACGGACGTGCGTCAAAAATTATGTGTTATGAAAATACCACATTGATTGTATAATTTCTAGGGCCAAGTATCGTTTGATACATGGTATACTAAAAGCCAACACATATTAATGAAAAATAACATACTTGTCTACTATTGTCTTAATTATGTACTATAAGTTCCGTAATCATTTCAAATATTGTTGATATGTATAGACATAAACATATATTTATTTATACATAATTAATTTGCAATCCATTAATATATTATACAAATTTAAATAAGTGAATGATTTATATCAAACAAAATTATACATATCATTTTATATCAGTATGGCCTTAGTGTTATATAAAATTTAAACTTCCTTTTTGTCGTCTTAAAAAAATTTGAATGTCATAAATTTGTGAATTTTTAAAATTAATTATTTAATTTCATTTTAAATGATATCTTACAATTTGCTAAAGAGAAGAGAAAGTTTAGAAATTTTTGAAATTATTCAATACAAAAATTTAATATTTATATGTGTTAATAAAAGTGGTTTATTGAAAAAATAAGGGAGGGTTATTCATGAACATATAATTCTTAAATTTTCATGATTTTAATGAATTTTGCATTTCTTTATTCATTAAGGAAAAACATTTAAGTTTTTGGGAAATATTTGATATACATTTTTGTCGATTTTAGTATTTGTTCGAAAACTTTAAGTTTGCAATTGGTTACAAACAAATTGTTTAGAATTAAATTTTAAATTTAAAGTTAGTTTTTTAGTTCATTTTTTCTTTTTTTAAAATTTTATTATTTACTTTCGAGTGTATATATATATATATATACAGATTTTTTTGGTTGTATAAAAATTAGGTAGTATATTTGTTAATTTTCTTTTTAAAGGGTTTAAATAGAGCCCTTAAACTCCAATGTCATTAATGCATAATTTAAGTGTTTACTTATATTTTCTATTTAAAATATATTTTGTCAACTTTGTATCTTACAGAACTTCTGGAGTGGATTCATATGCTTGGTATACCGACCCATTTTTCACCAGATCTCCGTAATAAGAAATTTTTATGGCAACAGCAGTAACCGACCTCACAGCCTCCATAAACTGCGAGCATTGAAGTTGGTGACATAGCCAACTGACCTACTAAGACCGCCTGCCAGTGAAGATGGCAATCATATTAATTTCAATTAATCTAAATTTCATTAATATGAAAAGATTTTAAATTTGTATTTGTTGTTTTTGTATAACTCAAAATCATGTACTACGAACAAACATTTTATTAAATAAAAATTAATAAAAATTAATTTATTCATTTAGAATAATATAATTTTTATTGAGCATTTTAATATAATATTAACGTGACATTTTACGGTGTGTATAACCCTTTTCAAGTTCCACAATTCCAATTAATCTAGTTAAACCTTTTTTTGAATAAGAAATTGGATGCTTATTTCATGTTTATACCCTTAAATTTTTATGTATACTCAAGGAGTCAAAAATAGCAACGACTCTCACTTACTTATCATTAAAATGGATGTTTTTTCACATTGAAATGTTTTAGATAGATAACTAAAATTAATTTTGATAAATAACTTAACACAGCATAAAATTTGAGAACTAAATCTTTTCAAATAGATAAAAAATGAAAATAAATGTTCTATATTTTGATTCCAAAAGTATGCATACTTCACTATTTGAAAGATATAATGTATTTAAAAAGCTTAAAGTTCACCTTACTTAATACTTAATAAAAATTTTCCAAAGAAAATTAACAATTATATATGTTTATAAGCGCGTTGTATTAATTAACAATGATTGTATTGTTGCACAAAATGTTATAAAATAACACACGTATAGTTGCGCTTATTATTGTAAAAAGACAAGTATTCAGTGAGACTACTATATAGTCAGAAAAGAACACTATATACTTCATATATACTACTACTATACTTTACTATAATAACAATATAAAACTTGTATGGCGGCTAAGAATTGTTCAGTTGAAAACTCACTGTTCTGTTGTGAACGTATCTTCAAACGTTACACATAAAGCATTCCCACATGTGTATAGAACTCCGTTTGACATAATCACGAATGAGTGTTATTGACCATTATAAGATACCTACTGTTATTAATACACGTAACAATATATCACAAGTGATTTTCTAAAATTGATTTTGAAAGTAACAGAGAATTGATCAATGATTAATGAAACATTTTATAATTTGATTAAAAAAATTACTTATTTATTTTTTATCTTATTTTAAAATTATTTTTTGTGCATGTGAAATTATTCTTTTGAGTTTTTATATTAAGTGAAAATTTTTGTTTAAAAAGTGTTTTAATATCAACACTTATGTGAATGAATTGTAAGTATTATTTTTTCTTGTCATTTTATTTGTTTAAGAAATCTGGTTGCAATTAAAAATTAAACAAATCAAGACTGAAAAGTTTTGATGAAATTTAATTTTAGACAAATTTAAAACTCTTGTTATTTTTATAATATTAAATAATTAAATAAATATTTTATACTAATAAAGTTACCATTTATTTTTGAGTGTAACCCAGAACGACGCCAATTGAAGCCTCAATTATCATAATTTAAGTTTTTCAAAATGATTGAAATCCTTCGTATACCAATAGTAATTTTTTTTTAGCTTAAAAAAATATTTAAATAAATAATGAATAATTTTTTTTATCAGTAAAAAACAAAATATAATAATCGTTAAAAATAAAGTTTAATTAAAAATAATAGAAAATGCTCAAATCTCACCATAACATTGAAAAATGAATATTAATTAATGTTCTGACTAGATCATAATGTTTTTAGTATTAGAAATACTATTTGTCGGCATTCGTCTACTTATATTTGCGTGAAAACATTCTAGAAGTATACAGTTTAATAATTAATTTTTATGCAAATGTAAATTAAATTTCTCAATAGAATACAAAAAAGATACATTTATACTGTTTTTCATTTAAATCCTTAACGAGTGATTATAATAAATGTTTTCATTAAGTTTTTTTGTGTAATTTGTTTTATAATAGCTCATAGATGACTTGGATACTTGGAAATTTAAAACATTTTTCCTGGTTTTTTTTTTAAATTTTCTTTTTTAATATTGCTGAAATTAAAATCTACACGATTTTTGAAGTCGAATTTGCGAGTAATTACTATTGGATAGTAACTATTGGATTACTTTGAAGGAATGTTAAAGTTTGGCACGAGATTTAAGTCAATTAATCAGATGAAACGCGAATAGAATCTTTTATTCTGTGTGGGATATACTGGACCTATGTGACCGTGAAGTTTTTATATGGAGTTTTGACCGCAATGGGTTAAAACTCTTGAGGATTATTGTTTTATAGTACAATGGTTTATGATAATTGAAATCAATTTATATAATAAAAAAATTCAATGATATGCTTGTTTTGATTTTCCTGTTTAAAATTGGTACTTTTTTGTAGTTTCGAGAACGAAATAATGAAAAATATTTGTATATGAGATTTCTTCGCAATATTAATTGTAGATAAATTTAAAGAGATTTTTTCAACAAGTTCTGGCCTTATAAATTCATTTCCCAGCTCATTAAGTTCAACCAAAATTATTATTTTATTTGAGAAGGCATTTGGCGTATTTGCTAGAATTTTTTGCTCACATTACGTAGTAGGCATACCTCAATTTGGTGTTCAAAATTTTTTATACGAGCAGACCATTTTAAGACATTCATTGCTCAATGTATAATATATAGGTTCTTAAATCGATTAGAGTAAATGAAAATGAATTATCTTTTTATTTAATTAAAATTATTTTTATATTTTTAAGAAATAATTTATGATATGAAATTGCTGAAAAATTGAAGCGTATGGTGAACTACCTTATACTTCAGATCGAATTATAAAAATAAGTACAAGATATTCATTATTTAAAAAAAAATTTTCTGTTTTTAATTCCTATTTCTAATTTTTGTATAATTTGAATTTAAGACTTTTAAACGGCAACAATTATAAAATTTGATGGTTTTATAACTTAATATTTTAAGTTTAAGAATCAAATTGTCAAATATACAAAAGAATAGTTTAGAGAACAATTATTTTTATTTTCACCATTATAAAACGAAAGTGTTAATATTTTTATGAAATGGTTCGAGCTCAAACTAATGGCAATTAATTTCATATTGAAAAATTATGCAAATATTTGATATTTAATATGTTTTCTTTTTGTCTTGTATACTTTATGTTATTTCACATAAATCAAAAATTAAAAAAAAAAAAAAAAAAAAAACAAAAGAAAAATTTTATTATTTTAAATTTTGATTAGAATTTTTAATGGAATTTTTCCATATTTTAACTTTTGACATTGTAAATTTTGTTTTTGTTAATGTCACAGACATTAATTACTAGATAGTCGATTGTGAGTAGGTAGTTAATATTTTGTGAGCGAATTCTGAATTTTATTCTTAAATGCTAAGTAAAAAATATTTGTTTGTAAAATTTCAAGTGCTCATACAAAATTACCTATACTTTATAAAATCTAAATTTAGCCAAAAAAAAAAAAATATATATAAATTTATATAAATTTTTCGTAAAAAATAGACTCGGCTTAAAAGTAAAAATAATTCTGAATTAAAAACATAAATAATTTGGTTGTGATCAATTTACTTTTTTTCGTAATTTTTGATTAATGTCACACTCTCCATAATCAACACATCGCTGCCTGAAGATAAAAAGATGGTGACTATATAGTGAGTTTTTCACTACCAGTAATCTTTTAAAAATATCTACCAAAGTATTGTGATATGAGTTTCTATAAGACCTAAGATTTTTTACTGTTTAAGGATCATGTAAGACAATTTTAACAAGTTTTGATAAATTAATCAGACAAAATTACATTGAATATTACTTCAAAACTAGAAATTTTTTATTTGTTAAATAATATGCTTTATAATTATAATATTTTGATTTTGTTCATAATTGATCAGTCTGCTTTAAACATATGTTAAAATCTTAAGAATATGCAAATTTTAATCTTCATCATGTATAGGTAAAAAAAAATTTACACATAAATTTATTTAAATAGTAATTATGTTTTTAATATTATCAAACAATTCCATCTAAGAAATTTACTATCAAATTTTGTAAAACTTGTTTGCAATAAGTGCAAAAGACAAAGATGCAAATCATTAAATCAAGTTTCATCAATTGTTCTTCAATTAATTACAAATAAATTTAGACCAAAAATAATTTTTGGATAAATTTTTACTATAAACAGAAGCCTTACAATATTTTAAATAACAGTTTCAATACTAACAATAACCCCGAGTGAGACTGGCAATACTGAAGCGAATGTAGAATATAGATATTAAAAAAAAAAAAAAATTTATTTAAGGACTTTTTTTTACTACTTAGTTTTAAGCGACCATAAAGATTTTAATATTGATAATGTTATAGATAAGATATTGGTATTAGTATTTGACCCGAGGATGGAATGACAAGCATTTAACCATAAATCGTAATGTAAACTTTTGTTCTGTAGAGAAGAGTCCCAAATCTGGAAAAAAAATCTGCCCTAGTGCAGTTTTCGAGGATATGTGTACTCGCAATTTGAAACTATATTTAAGATTCACTTCCAAGATCGAAATTACTTGATTAGCGTACAAATTAGTACTGTTGATAACATTTTTATTCTTTATTTGATTGAAAATCGAAAACTTAGAAAATATGGTAGAATATATTTGAATAACTTATAAAAAGTTTTCTATGCTAACAGAAATAAAAAATTAGCTTAAACAGGTGAACTTCTCAGAAATTTCGAAGGTATGCCATTACTATCATCTGTTTGATGGAAAACATTTTTTTCTCATAGTTCCAAAAAAGCGAAATTTATTATATATTAAATGACAAAATATATTTTGATTCATATTATAAAATGGTTTTTACAAAATTATTTGAACGAAAAAACCGGTTTTAAAATTTGTTGACATTATAAAGATGTTCCTACTACATTGTTTTATCTTTGCATTAAATTGTATATTTCCATTAAAATTAATGAAAATAAATTATAATCGTAGTAATTATTGATAAACTGTACAACATTTTAAAGCCACAATCAACACATGATTTTGTTTTGTTTGTTCATTTCAAAATTTTTCTACTGTAAAATTGGAAACTTTTTAATTCCAAAACAGTAAAAATTTGAATCATATTATTTACTTCAATAAATTTTACAACTTGTCGTTCACACTTGTTACTAAATAAATATACAATAATGAAAATATTTAAATTTTTTGAAATCGGAACTTCTTAAGCTTAATCTGCAAAACTTTTGACAGGGGAACCCAAGCGGGGATTTTTGGATTGACTTGACCGCTTTGGATTTAGTTATAATAGATACCTTACCCTTTGTGGAGTACCTTCACCAAACCTTAGTACTTTATACGGTGCCGCGTCTCGCGTATGGGGTAGCCGATCAGAAAGAGTAGAGATTGCCATTAGTATAGAGTTCTCACTTTTTATATCAATTAAAAAAAAAGAAATAAAATAAATTTTAGAATTAATTAGATTAGAATTAGAATTTTGAAAGAAATATTTGTGTGTAACATATATCGCATGGTTTTTAAATAAATTCGTATACAATTCACATTAAAATTATGACATTAATTAAACAGATCGTGTGGTTTGGAATTTTTTATCGGTTTTGATAAAGATACTAATTTAATAGAAAAATTTAGAATAATATTATTGAAATTACCAATTTTAAGTTTCCATATTAGAATTTAAACACATATGTTTGTGAAAATCAAAATTCATTTACTAGACCAGAGTAGAAGCCTTAAAAAATGATAAAAAGTGTAAGAAAATTATAGTAGGATGAAACCCATTGTAAACGGAAGATAATATGATAAAATAAAAAAAAAATAAATTCGATCTGAGTTCGGGAAGTGTGGAAGGAGTGAGTTTTTAAGCATAAAACACGGTTTATTTCGATTTCCGGCAAAACTCCAAGTCCTATGGAAAAAAGTTAAATAGCAAAGTTGTAGGTAATAAAAAGATCTACAACTTTTGTATTTACTTTTTTTTTCACATAATCTCAAAATTTTTCGATTGAAAATTAGGGTGCTTTTTCGATATTTATTCAAAATAAGATGAAAAAATAAATATTTTAAATCAAAAAAATTATAGTGTATTTGGAACATAAAAAGTTTTCACCAAATTTTGGAGAAAAAAAATAAAAAACCGAAAACTTGGTTGTTTTAATTTTTCAGATAAATTTTGAGGTTATGTGAAAAAAGTGTAAATACAAAAGCTGTAGATCTTTTTATTACCTACATATAATATATAACAACTTTGCCATTTTACTTTTTTCCATAAGACTTGTAGTTTTGCCGGAAATTCAGAACTCACCCTCCTCCTACTTCCCGAACTCAGATCGCCCGTAATTTATTTTTCCTTTCATTTTTATCATATTATCTTGTGTTTCTAATGGGTTTCATCCTACTATATATATTTTTTTTTTCAAAAATTATCTACCCTGGTATATACACAGTATATTCTGCTTAAGTGTTATCTGCCTCGTATTTTGGGACACACCGATCTAAATAATTTATAAGTATATACGTATAATATTTTATAAGTATATACATCTAAATATTCTTCTCAAAATTAACATCAGATGAACAACGATACTTAACATATCTATTTTAATATTATAAAGATAATTTGTATTTGTTGAACTTAAAAACTACTGGACCAATTTGAAAAATTCTTTCATTACTAGGAAGCTACACTATATAGCCTTATATTCCCACGAAGTATCTCAACAGAAAAATTGAGATAAGTTTTTTAATGAAAAAGGCTGTATTATTTTTTTCTTTATAGGATTATTATGCTCAAAACAAGGAAAAAAATCTTGACAACCTGTGTGGTGTCTTGTTGCAACTGCGTATTACGATATTTGAGGCACAAACAAACTGAACTACCAGAAATGATACTACGAGTATCATTTCTGGAAACAAATGAAAATCGAGCTTTTTTATATTTTTTTTTGTTATATAATTTTAATCGAAGGCAACCATGACACGGTATTTTTATCTTAATTCTTACACTTCTATCTTATAGATATTTATGAGTAATATCATAAATATCATGTATATATATATATATATATATATATATATATATATATATATATATATATATATATGTATATATATATATATATATATATATATATATATATATATATATATATATATATATATATATATATATATATATATATATATATATTATTTAAATTTTCTTTTCTAATTCAAAAAGAGTATAATTAAAACTTAAAGAAGAACACACTGTAAAAATAAGCTATCACCATTAATTATTAAAAAAAACATGTGAATCATCCTATCTTGAATTAATCAACACTTTTTTACCGTGTATTTTAGAATAATTATCATCTTTTATATTTATAAAACGATAATAATGTTGATGTATTTTTTAATATAATCAAATTACGTAATTTTCTTGCAAATAGTATTTACCTATAAATAAATTCAGAATAATAAAAATTTTTTTTTGTTTAATTAGTTCAATATTATTATAAATATGTCGTTTTATGATAAATGATCAACAAATTTTAATGATTAATTAAATATTCTTGAAATTTAAAACAAACAAAATCTAGTATTTAGATTAGTTAGAATTCAGTACTGTTTACAATGTTTGTAAAAATATCGTCGCAAGAAATTATTAGGTACTTGGATTTTTGGAACAAAACATTTATAAGTCAGCACACATTTGTGAATAGAATGATAAAAAATCATTCTTTTTTATCATCTTTTTAAAATGAATTAAAAAGTATAACATAATTTATTTTCAGTAACATTAATAACCACATATAATTTCAGTCTTTTTAAAAATTAAAATAAAATTTGTAAATTTAAAAACAAAAAACATTTTACATATTATACCATCTGATAGCTATCAAAAGAAAAACCAATTAACTTTTATAACTGCACTATAATATTTCTTTTATATTATCACAATTTTGTACTGGCATTGAATTCGGAATGTCTAAAATTTGAAGTCTCCAGCTCATCTACAAATTATTTTTAATCAATCATTAAATTTAACTCGAACATACATACAGGAATTAATATTTTAACCTGTAAAAATATGGTAAAATTGATACATTTTTGGTATGCGAGCAGTGCGGAAACGGTTTGGATTTTAAATTTTTGAGATATTTATTCGAAAGCTCATTATTTTTTTCCGAAATTTTGAAAATTTAAATTTATTAAAATTTAAGTATTCCTGGTTATATTTTTTGTTTTCTTTATCGATAATTTTCAGGCTCAAAACAAAAGTATGGCTTTCTATCTATCTGCCTGTAACGAAGAAAATAACGAATTGAAATAAAAGCCCCCAAATTCAAGATGGTAATGTTAGAGGTATGCTAAGAGAAGGAGATGAGCTAAAAAAACACCACCTTTGCTAAAAAAAGTTGCTTGCATTCCCTATTTTTGATTATCATTATTACAAATTTTCGAAAAACAAATGAAACATTAGAGTTTATTTTTTTTACGTCTCCCGGGTTCTATCTATCTGCCTGTAATCAAAACTTAAATGTTTAATTTGACTACACTTCTCCATGACTAATTGATCTAAAATTTAGCATACATATGTAAATTGGATAACAATACAATTTAATGATATAAAATAACACAAAAATAATATGGTAGCGTTGTAAAACTTAATTCCTTACCTTCATTGAGCTCCCACCATATTTTCATAAAAAATATGCGTTTTATTTTTCCAATAAAATTACATCCTCCTTATATAAAACACGCTTTTTTATGTAAAGAGTGTGCTTCTAACAAGCTCTTGATTTAAATTATATGTAATATAGTTCATTGTATTTTTTTTCACTTTTCGCGATCAAATAATTTAAAAAAGATTTATCCAACAGTTGTGAAATTTAGTATGCATAATATTGACATTAAAACGGAGGGCTTGTCAAAGAGTTTAACTCAAAAAAAAAAAATATCTAAGGTAAAAATCAAAATTAGATTTTATATTTAGAAATTTTTTTTCGAAAAGAACTCTTTCAAAATATTTGGATATTTTTGATTAATTTGGTTGCGAAAATTGGAAGATTTAACATGATGGAGGTTGCTCAGTATTATGTTTCAATCCCTCTCAATACCATAAAAGCTTGTATTAAAAAAATTTATTATTTATTTAATAATAATTGTTGCACATTTTTTTATTACTGTTGATGAACATAATAGAGGTGAATGTAATTATTATGACTGCCTTTTAACAAATAAAATTATACCTATTTAACAAATATTCGGGAGTAGATAAATTATAACTCATAGTTTTATGCCATGTGATATTATAAGTGAGAGACACTAATATTAAATTTATAAATATTGACTTGAATTATCTTTGTTACTTTATTGAAGTGTATAGCGTAATATTGTATACATTCAATGTAAACAGCACTTTATACCGCACAGATAAGAAAGAATAAAAAAGATATAAACACAGACGTTGATTGAATTTATTAAAAAAGTAATTAATTAATAAAGTTTGAAAATGAAATGAAAAAATTTTAATCGCAACATATTGTATTCAATTGTATTTATAATATTAGTTTGCTAAAAAAATGAAATTAAATGTTATTATTAATTTTTATTGAAGCATTCATTTACTTACTAATTCGATATCCAATACCCTGAAGATAATCTGTACGTCATCTGTCATCAAGATATTAAAATTAATTAAAAGCAATTAATTTTTTGTTATTAGTTGGTGTTGTTTATTTTTTGCAATATTATATTAAACAGTTAATTAAAAGAAGAAATTTTGTTTTTTTTTTTTTTCATGAAATGTACTTTATATTGAATTAATTATTAAAATATGTAAATAATATTCATGTTATAATTATAATTAAAAAAAAAATAATTAGGCTGGTATTTATTACATCTCTGATTAGCATTGATTTCAAACTTTGTATTAAGAGGAATTGAAACATAATACTGAAGCACCCTCCATTTTGTAAAAATCTTTCAATTTTCGAACCCAAATATCTTAAAAAATAATTATCCAAATGTTTTGAAATTTGGTATGTACAGTATTGATACGAATTTTAATTTTTTCATACCAAATTTCAAAGCATTTTGATGATATTTGGATATTATTTGAGGTACATAGGCGAAAATTGAAAAAAAAGAAAATTGAAAAAAAAAAATGCAAATGATATGTAATTTAAGTTAACAGTTTCTTAGAAGCACACTCCTTTAATGTCAATAACAGCTGTGGAAAATCAGGCTGAAGGCAAGTTTTATACATTTAAGTCAATTTATAAGGGTGCGAAAGTATTGATTATCATAGTTCAGACGGTTTTGTTAATCGAGAAGTGTCCAGGTCCATGCATCTTAATGCCTTACAGACAGTGCTGAATGTGGTCGTATATGGAACTACTTATAGTGAGTTAATAAGTTTCCACACCAAAAATAAATTACGAGTTTATGAGACCTACATAAAACAATTATAAGAGTTAATTGTTAAGATATTCAGTAAATATTTGTATTTAAATATTAAATTGTTAACAAATGTAAATAGTAATTTAAAATTTGTGGTTAAACAAGTGAAGATTATTAGCATTCATAAAATACTCTAAGTATTTTTAACACTTTTTTAACCGATTGCAAAACAAGCAGGTACTTTAATGTAGTCCCATTTGTTCAAAGTCGCAGTTTGATGATGAAATCAAAAAAATCGACGCGAAACGAAAGAATCGACGGGAAATTTTAGTAATTAGGTAAATATAAGCAATAATTTTTAGTTTCTGCATACAATACTTAAAAGTAAAGGTCGGTCCTATTTTTATCCAACAATTTCTATTAAAGTTAAATTTTGTAAATATTATTTTTAGTTTAATTGAAAAATTAATTAATTTTGTGAATCCCGAATTTTAACATATTTTTAAGTTTCAAAATCACTAGAATCGAAAGTTAATGTTATAAGAAAGATGTTTGTGTGTGCATGAACATGCGTATGTATGTGCATTCATTTTAATCCTACTCGATTATATAGTCCAAATAATGTTATCAACGTGGAACCACATTCTGACCACTTTCGGACGAGTTAAAATTGTTCCAGTCATTTTTTGATGAGGATAAACTATAAGTAGATCCAAAAAATACCCATATTTGTAATAAAAAATATTTTTTTAATCTCCCCGTTGGTAATTCTGGACTTTGCAGGTCAGACCTAGACAACCTGATATTTAAGTAAATAAAAATAAGAAATCTAATTTATAAACAAAATAAAAATTTTTTATATTTGTTACAAAATAATCACTTGAACGTGTAGTGTAGGTCAAACTAACTTAATATATAGTTTCATATCGAATCAAAGTCTTAATATTTATTTTTTTTTAATTTGTTGATATTATTTGCAAACAAACTATAAGCTAATAAAAAGAATATTTTCCGTATTTTTGCATAATAAACTTTATCTCAATAATTTTATTATGTTTATATCGACGGTCAAGGATAACATTTTTATATGTGGTTAAATTAAAAAAAAAATTTTATCATAAGTTTATTTTTAGTAAATTTTAAATGCATATAATTTGTATTAAAAAAATTAATGTTAAAGTAGGAATTATATTTTTCCTATATAATACATTAAAATATGGATTTAACCTCGGAATGCAAGGTAATTATCAACGTATAAATTTGCAACTGTCTTTATTTTTGAATTCTTACACTTGCCTCAATATCTCATAAAATTTGGTGACCACGTCATTTTATTTTAGAAATCATTGGTAGTAGACTGAGAACCCATGATTATATCAAAAAATGTATAGATATACATATATCTAAAAATCTAAAGTCCTAGACCTATGATAAGTAAAAAAAAATTCTACAAAAATTCTGAAACGTGGGCCGCTATCAGTTACAGAGCCTGCTTTTTTATTGTAGTAGCAAGCATTCAATAAGAAATATAAAAATCATTTAATCCACCACATGATATAACCAGATGATCGATGTTTGACAACCAGCAGAAAATAGCCATTTTGATGTCGTTGGAAAAGGAAAATTGCGTTTAGTCACATGTTTTATTGAAGAAAATATTTTTTGCGTTTGGTTTTATTGATTTTCCTACAACAATAATAAAAAACAGATGTCTGTTAATTTCAAGTTATCAAGCAATCGAAATTTTTCGGGCTCCGAAAAAGAAAACTACCCATTTATCAGAATTTTCGTTTAGAGTTGTTATACTAATAATAAGTATGTTTATACAATTTTTGAAAATTAACAATATTTGAAGACATAAATTTTGTAAAATATAGTTTTCTAGTTTTATTTTGCATTTTATTGTATAAAGCAAACATTTTCACATTTGAGTTAACAATTCGATAAATTAGCAGAAAATTTTTTAACAAAACTTGTAAGAATATCTATAGTATATGACATATTCTATATAGTCGACATATATAGAATATGTCATAGTATGTTAGTTTGAGCCTTAAATTTATATTGCTAATAAATATTGCTTGCTAAAATGTTTGTACATGTTTGCATAGGGTTATATTAAGCAGTATATTCGTGCTTGATTTTTTTATATTTGTATGCGAATTTGCAGAATAATTTATCGTTTTTCATTTGAAATTGATTTTATGTCGATCATTTTTGTTGATGAAAAGCTACACTATATTTTGTACAGCAGTCCGTGAGTGATAGATACTACGATTGATAAGGCGTTTTGAAAATAAATTTTTGCTCTTTCAATTTTAATGATTAAAAAATGTGAATTTTAATGATTAGCAAATTTTAGAGATATTAACAAAAAAACTATTTTTTGTTACTATTGATTCCTGATATTTTGGTATTATATATATTCGACGCGGTAAGAGACTTTATGAAGCGTGTATTGAATGCTAAAACAAAGGTATTTATTTAAAATCTAGTTATCTTGCATTTGGAAATTTTTTTGCGGCAGTTAATAGAGTAAAAAAGTGTAAAATATCATTATCTGAAAAATTAAACAACTATAAGCTAAAAAGTATGCATGCAATTTTATTACCAAATGAAATAAGTTTGAAAGACTTTATATTATTATGATATTTATAGAAGATAAAATTAGTGCTCATATTTAATTGGAATAGGTGTATTTATAATATTGGTGTAACGAAAGACATTCTGAACTCGACTTTTATATATTTAGATTTTTTTCCCATTGCTAATTTTTTTGAAGTTTGTGATTTTGGAGTGTTTATATACGAAAAATATATTTTCTCTCCAAATATGAAACAATAAATATATACTTTTTTTCAGTGATTTTCACCACTGTATCAGATTTGGAGAGTTGGAAAATACTCAATCTCTCTATAGAGCTATATGTTTATTTAATTTTATATCTTTAAATGAGCAATTCTTGTATATATTGGAATCTCGGAATCGGCTCCAACGATTTTCATGAAATTCAGTATATAGGGGGTTTCGGGGCCGATAAATCGATCTAGTTAGGAATCATTTTTTAGAAAATATCATTTTATTCGTGTTTTATCGATAATTTTTTATAATGTAATGATATATTTGTTTAATATTTATAGTCATATAGTCGTTGGAGTGGCTAAGTGTTAGCGTGCGCGGCTCTTTTACAGAGATCCCGCGTTCGAATCCCGGCTCGACCGACGAATAAAAATAATTTTTTTTACTTTTAAACCCAACCCAACCCAACAAAACAACACAATAAAGTGAATAATATTTTTCAAATAAGATTTTGTTATTATAATTGTATAATTTTTTATAATGTAATGATATATTTGTTTAATATTTGAAATCATTGAAGTGTTAGCGTGCTGAACTCATCTTCCGCCTCGAAGTAATATAATTTCCAAAAAACACAATTTATAAAAAAAAAAAAAAAAATACCGAGCAAAGCTCGGTCATCCAGGTACTTTAATTTAAAAGGGCCAAAGTTCAATTTAAATGATTATTTTCTAAAGTGAGGTATACTTTGTAGTTTTCCCCGTTTATTTGATAAAAACATACTAGCCCTAAGGGAAGGTTATGTATCTCCCAAAATAGTTATTTCGTAAATAGTACTCAATTTCAACATATAAACTTCTAGCAAAAAATTGAACCAACTCCAATAAAATGAACAAGAAGAGAAAATATTCAAAAATTTGGAGTCCTGCTTGTGACCTGTTACCTTTCCAAGTCGGCTAATGAAACGTTGATGTTAACTTTGGTAGGCATTTTTTTTTCAATTATGTGACGCTGTATAAACATCTTAAATCTACCAATTTATTATTCTATCACGTCAGTTCACTTACCTAATTTTATTAATGAGCAAAAATTTATATTCAACAACGTGTTTAAAATAAAACGAATACTGACTGATCTCAAAATGATAAAAAAGCAATTATTTGAAAGAACTAAATTTAACATCAAAGATTTTTGTTTACATTGAAAACGATAGCAATTTTAAATAAATCAATAAGTAATTTATAAATGATGAGTCAAAACATTTTTTTAAATCATAAATTTTTCTTAATTCGTTTTGTGTACTTATTCCTAAATATTTATTTGATATATCGCTTTGAATCTGAAATAAAAAAACATTGCGGAAGTTAAATTATTTATTAGATGACATCAAATACTTTGTTTAAATTCCATAATTTAAGTCTGAAGTAAATCAGTTTATTATACATTTGAAAAACATTTATGAAAAATATAAATAAATCTACATTATATCTTCATATTACAGAAACAAAATCAGCTTTGAATCGTTGAAAAAACATTTTGAACCATTTTTTATGGCACATTTATTAAAAAAATCAATTGTAAAACATATAGACATGAAATTAAAGATAATTTAGACATGAGTTGAAACCTATTAGCCATCTTTATTTTTGGATGTGTTAACTATCATATTTTTATGAAAATTAATTTGTGTCAATCAAAGTTTTTATTTTTCATACGTATTTATGTCTATATATTCTGCAGGTGTTTTCATTTACACAAACTTCCAGTCGCAAAAAGAGAAGTGGCTATATTTGTATAAAACTATTATTTAAAAAGCATAATTTTTAAAAATTAGAAGTTTAGAAATTTTGAAGAAACGGAAACGACTAGTCTGTTTTCAATACACGAGAAGCTTAAATAATAATTTAAATAGGCATTATAAAACATTTTTTAGGTAACATAGTATAAATCTTACCCAAAGGCTTTCTACTGAGTCAAAATGGAAGCATTATGAATTAATTTAATTTAAAACAAGTGGACATATTAACAAACAGTGTTAATTGTTTAGATACTCGACATATAATTGAGTATCAGTGTTTGAATTACTTTTAATTATTAGCATTAATAAAATACCCACAATGCGTAGTTCATACAATTATAAAACTATAATTACATAAACAATAATAATATGTATTACCTATAATTGTATGTGCTTATTAGCTCAACTTGAGCTGAAATTGTGGCGAACCAAAGCAGTTTACGAAAAAATGTCGCAAACAAAAGTTTGTTTTTATAAATTTTTTCTTTAAGCTTTTATTATAGATTAAAAGTTATGAATCATGGATCGATTGCACCCAATGGACCGATTTGGCTCATTCACCAGCTTAATTTGGCTATTTCATTTCTAAAGTTTGGCTATCTCGTTTTGTTTTGAATTATCGTGACGTATCTGCGTGTACAAACAGACGGGCGGACGGATGGACAGACAAAAATGGAGTAATTAGATGACCCTATGCAAACATGTACAAAAATTTTAGCAAGCAATATTTATTAGCAATATAAATTTAAGGCTCAAACTAACATACTATGACATATTCTATATATGTCGACTATAGAAAATTGTATATATATTCTTAGTTTTATTAAAAAAATGTTCTGCTAATTTATCAACTTGTTAACTCAAATGTCAAAATTTTACAGTCAGTTAATTCAGTTTATGAATGACTTTGAAATTTAATAAACTAGTATAAGTTAAGTTGATTTTGTCAATATAAATGAAATTGTAAGCAATTTATAAGATTTGTCTATAAAAATTATCTTTTGCCTAAAAGTCAGTCGCTTCAAAATGGTTAAGTGTTGGTCCACAACAATGAAACTGAAGTTTTTATAAAAAACTTGTATGTAAAATATTATTTATTGAATATTTTTTATTGTTTCAGATTGAGACAGCAAGTAATTACACATCAACCAAACATAATATAACTAAATTAATAAAATAAAAAAATAGATAAAATTGATTAAGATTAAAAAATAAACAGTCATAAATAAATTTCATATGTAAAAATATAATTTAATAATTAATATACGTAACATAAAATTAATAAACATCGCATTCTTTGAATACAAAATTTGTTATCAGTTTTTCATAAATAATTTATCGTGAAGTATCATGATTGTTGTATAATTGGTGGAAAACTTTCTACCCAATGGGTTTCAATGAGATTCTAAAAACTGACATTGATATAGTTATACGGACATTTATACTGTTTTTAACGTGAAAAATAATTATTGGAAAAATTACTTAAATTTTTAAATAAAAAATAATTTTTGAAAAACAAACAAAAAAACAAAAAAAGGAAATATGAAGTTAAAAGTATTGTTGTTAAAATTTTTGTGGATTTTTATTGTAATTTGTGGACAGGTGTGTTGTGAAAATAATACATTTAAAGATTTTATGGTAATGGATGTATTATCTGATGGTGAAAAAGAATTACGTATTCATTATAAGGGTATTACAGCGAAAGAAATGTCGGTTGGATACAAGTAAGTAAACATATTTATATACTTTTATTTATTCGCGGGAAATTCTTGATTGATTTTTTTTATTTCCAGACATCATTAATTTATATAAATTTTTGATTGTGAATTTTATAGAGTACATTGAACTTTAAGTGTATTTTTTTTATATGATTAAAAGGACTTCATTCGTCGTCAAAATATATTGCGGGCGATAAATTAAAAACCTAAGATAACTACTGTCTAAATCACTATATATTTCATAATTTGACAATTAATGTTTAATGGTTAATTGAGGTAATTTGTAGGCTAATTTGTTTCTAAAAATTGAACTATAAATAGTGAGTGAATCGTTTAATTTGTTCACTGCTGGTAGTATTATAGTACTATTTTATAATTTGTAATGTGTTCTATTATAGTACTTGATAAAGTCGGGAAATTACTGAAACGTTGAACGGTAATTAAAATAAACAAAATTAAAAATTATTTTTCAATTGTGAACAATTGTGTTTGGGGATTATTGATTTGAAAAGTTTGTGTGTTAAGAAATTTAGAGTAAAATTTGTTGAGCAAATACAATTTGAGAAATTCAATTAAATTTTGCACGCAAGATACGATTTCTCTTTTTTGTTTTGAGAAAACAGTTTCTTTTTAACCGACGAAAAAACAAGGTTCTCAAGTCGACGAGTTTTTTTAATGTATGACTTAATTGTATAAAGTTTTTGATAATTCTTTTATTATTTGATAGGGTATACCACGAAGTCCCATAATAATTTGGAAACAAATTCCTACTCTAAAGGAGACAAAATAGGGAGTGTTCACTAAGAGATTTTAGTTGTTACAAAGTCACAAAAATTTATAAAATAAAACTTTTTAACAAAAATGTTAAGCCGCCGAAAAAACTGAAAAGCAGAAAATAATAAACCTTTTCTATTTAACCTTAATAAATAAGTTCTTAAACTAATGTAACTATACCTAAGTAATTTGGAGTCGGCGTTAAACATTCAAATCAATTAATTATGTAAAGCGTGAAGCGCGACCGCGTACTCAAAATTACTTAGGTATACTTACATTAGTTTAATAACTAAAATATAAACTAAGGTACTTACTTAGTTTAAGACCTAAGTATTAAGGTCAAATATAAAAAGTTTATTATTTTTTGTATGTTTTTCTTTGATTGAAATTTTCTTGAAAACAAAATTAAAGCGGACAAAAGTTAATTTTCCATAATTTAAACTAGAATCCTGTAATTTATTTTTATTTTTTTTTTTTAAGGAAGTCAATGAACTGTTGCTTATTTTGACAAAACGGGCCATTTTTTTTGATAGCCAACCCTTTATTCTCTGCAAGTATTATTTTAGGAAAAAACCAATTTATTAAAAAGCAAATATTTTATTGATAAATGGCGTTTTCTTATCATTTATTATTAATTACTTTAATTAAAATTATCACTCCGACAAATTTATCCAAAAAAAGTGTACTTGTCTATCCTTGAATGTACTCGAAATATATTTATAATTTTATCAATTTTTTAATTGACCTGAGTAATATTTTTACATAAAATGTAAATTCTAGAACGACTGGTTAAAAATGTTTTCTCTAAATGTTTGTAAGTTCAAAAATATATTAAAATAATGGCATAACAACACTATTTAAGTGATATTATTTCGTAAGTGTTTTATAGGTATGATTCTACTGTGGTTATGTATTCAAATTTATAAAATTTCCATCCTATATTTGTTTGAACGAAACTTACGTTTATGCACGGAATAAGCTTAGACTTGTTAAGTAGGAACGGTTTTATAGATCCAGAATAGGTTCTTTTTAATATTTTAAAGATTATTATAGATTATGAAGTATCGTGGAAGGCTCGAACTATTTATTTGCTCTTAATAGTAACTATTTTGTTATTTTAATCCAATTGAAACTCCAGACACCTCCCCCAACTTTTCTGAAAATATACTCACAACACTAGTTTTTACAATAACTTAGTCAACCTATCAGTAGCGAACTCAACTATTTTTGGTATACTCCCCCAACCTCCATATCATGAGACAGATGAAGATAAAACTTTAAAATTTCGCGAATGTCATTATAGAAGACTTTTTAATATTTGTGTATAATTTGAACTGTAAGGCTTAAGTAACAGAGCATAAAATCCGGTGAAATTTTTCGTAAAAAATGTAAAAAATGTAAATATGCACTCACGCTACTTGTAAATAAAAAAATAACCAAACTACAAAACAAGTAAGGATAACCACTAACAGAGTTAAGTGTTTAAATATGTGATACATGGCTTATTATAAATGATTATACTATTTTAATTATTTAAATTAAAAAAATATACTAGAAATACATCATCACATATTCAATATAACAAAAAATTTTGTATGATACATAATAAATATTATATTCTACGTGTTAAAGGTTACATTACAGCGTATCTTAACAGTTTATAAAGAAATGTTTCAAACAAAAGTTTTGTTTTTTATTTTTATTTGTTTATTTATTTTTTAAAGAAACATTAATGTTTTAAACTTTCTTTCTATCCCTTATGGAGCAATGGGATTCATTTGACCGATTTTGCTCATTCATAAAATTAAAACTCACTTTCAGGATTATAAGACACCAGCAAGTCATCTTGTTGACGGAACGCTGATGAATAGACAGGCGAAATTATAACTAACTAGCGGACGGCTTCACTCGCGTAGTTTCCGTGGTAATACTGGGATTGTAATTAGCCTATGCTACCCAGTGATAGTGCACCTTGCCAACGACGAAAGAATTTTTCAAATCAGTCCAGTAGATTTAAGGTTATTCGTTACATAAAAAAATCATCTTTATAATACTAGTATAGTTTTTGTTACAAGTTCACTCACATCAAAATTTTGTTAGTACCTTTAATAATTTTGAGTGTTACAAACTTTGAATTAAATTTAATTAATATTCCTTCATATATTTCATGAAGTTCAATAATTGAACCACTTTCTAGATGGACATCTATTGGGTAAATTTTTTATAATTATAATTACTTGAATGTTTGTATATTCAAATAATTATAATTATGAAAAATGTAACGGAATCTTTGAAGTGAATTTTCGCAATTTTCATGCGTCTGAATAATAAAAAATTATGGAAAAGTGTTAAGAACCAATGACAGTACGATATCGTCCTTTTGATATATACTTTTTTTTCGTTTATATAAAAATCGAATTTTAACTTCTCGAAAAATAAGACGCTTTAGTTCATGCATTTTATTATTCTTAAAAATTTTTTTGGTACGGAATGCATGTTCATTTATTCAAACAAGCAAGTACACATATAGTGTGTAATATTTTGTAAATTTGAATTGATATTTTTTTGTTTGTTTATCCTGTGATTATAATTCATCTTTTCCTTTACATGTAATGTTTTAATCAGTGTTGATATTAAACAGGCATTATTATTTACAAATAAAGAGACTAGGGAGGGTGATACTTTTATATATATATATATATAATATATATATATATAGGCATTTGAGAGAGAGTCTATAATAATAGTAAAGTGACTATGATCTCTCAACCCTGACAAGTTGGTTTGTTTGGCAGTTCCCTTGGGATTGTAAGCACGCTGCATTTGACATTCATCCCTTCAAAATAATAATAAAAATAGTCGTAGATACTCTGACTGCGCTTTTATATAAATCATAATTTAAATAATAGATCATAAAAGAAAAATAAAGAACTTTTTGTATAGTGTTGCTATTTTTTGTGTTTAAACATTAACATAAATTATTTATAATTTATTATTTTTAAATAGGCAATCAATGAAACAAGTCTGTAACATTTAGTATTTGAACTGTTGTAGAAGATATATTCATTATATTTTCTTTTATTCAAGATGTATTAATTCCCATTGAATTTACTTAACGTACAATATCGGTATACGAAATTCAAATCTTGGATATCCTTTGTAACTATTAATTTTATTTTATTTCGAATCGATTGATCATCATTGAAAATATTTATATTTCCTAAGTAACACGCTTTTATTATTATGCTATCCTTAGTTTTTTTAAAAGATTAAAACCAAAGCAAATCCGACTATTTTTTAACTTATTAATGTAAAAAAAAAAATTATTTAAAAATAATACAGAAACGCTGAAAATTTTTATCTGTCTTCATTGCAGTACGCTTCCACCATTTGATATTAAAAATGCCTTTAATATTTGTACTAAATATTCAAGAAATCAACTTTTTATCATAGCCTTACCTTTTAATACTATAAAAGTTTGTACTTTTTTCTAAAAACATGTTTTCTTAATAACTTTTTTGTTAAAAATAAAATACGTAAAGGAAGATTATTGGTTGGGAGGTGTGAGGAATCGCTTAGTGTGGCAATATTATGATCAAATAATTGATTGGAAATTCTATTACTAAAATAAAAAATAATTTTAAATGTTAATATTTATTGTGCTTGTAACCGAAATGAACTATTCCTTTGGATGGGCGGGGAGGGGTGGTAGATTCTAGGTTTCTAGATAAGTGTGACGCAGCGTGACCAATGGAGTACTGGTAAAAATGACGAAATTGATCGTGATGAAGTTTTTAAACAGCAAATTATTATAAAAATTGGAATCGTTTTTGAATCAGAAAAAATTGATTTTTCCCTTACTTCTAATAAATAATATCATAGATAAAATTGGAGTATACACCACTAAAGAGAACGACTTCCAGTTGGGATTAAGAAATGTTCAACAATAATAAATAATCAATTGATTCATTTATTTAAATAAAAAAATTGTAATACACTTTGAACCCCTAAATTTTCACTAACAAATGCATCACTATTTACAAAAGGGAGTATTACCTCAAATTCATTGTACCATTCTACCATACAAACAAATTAGTTATATGAATATTCAATGTAAATTTTAAAAGATATTTGATACTCTTGTAAAAATACTTTCCGATTATAGATTCAATTCTATTAAAAAAACTTAATATATTTAATTTTTTATTATTGTTTAAAATTGAATCATGAATTCTCATATGGTATATGATATGCATATATTGTGATCTATTGTGATGCTTTGTAGAAGGAATTGGATACAAACTACGATCTCTTATATTAAAATGGTATTAAGTCATGAAAATAAAGTAATTCTATTGAATAAACTATGTATACATGTATGGGAGAACTCTTGCATCAAACAAGAAAAAGTGGCAAACAAAGACCAAAATCTATATTTATCAAATCCAACAATCCCAAATTACTCTGACCAGATTTAAAAGGTGAGAAGAGAATGCCGATGAAGAAGATGTTATATTGAAGTGACCATTGAGAAACTGTATAAGAGACGATCGATACGGAAAGCTGTATGTAAACTTGTATTTCGAACAGGCACAGAAGAAAGATCAACACGCTACTCTTTGAAATGTCGCGTCCCGAGTGCGATACTACCTTCAATGGAAGATTTGATCATACGAACTTGAGTATTATAGTATTTATTTATTTTATTTAACGTAGTTCTTTTACGATAGTTAAGCGGGAAAAATATTTGCTTAATATATACATTCTACGTATTTACAACACACATTAAGTACCAAGACTAATTGATATAATTTTGCAACGTAATGTATTTATAACCTAGACTACAGTATATACAAACATTCACTCACTCACAATAGTGTATACATACATGGAAATAATTTTTTAAATGGTTAGTTATTTTAATTGTTTATTTTAACACCGTGGCCAATTGATCACACTTTTTTTCGTTATTCAGAACATATTCTTCTAACAAATACCTAGTAATTTTTTATCATAATCTTGTTTTTAGGACAAATATAAGCAAATCTGTGATTTTTTCAAGCATATCTCATGTTGCGTATACAAAAAATGCAATTTTTAATTGCAAACACCTCACATTGGATACGGTAAATCTTCAAATTTTAACAACGTGCGTAAAATGCATTTAATAATTACCTATATTCAAAGTTTGAAAGATTTCTTAACATTTTACTTGCATAACCCAACTACCTTAAGTCAATGAAGGATTACAGTATTGCTTGCTACTTTTTTAATTGTTTATGAAGCTAGTGACAGCCAAACGATATCCCTGAAATGATTTCGAAATATTATTACGAAGTATATTTTTACAATACTGCCTTTTAAATTAGAAAATCTAAATTTGCTAATAGGAGACAAAGTGTTGAAGCTGAAATACACGAACAGTTGTAGATAATAAATTTTAATGAATGGATAAAGGATTATATATTGATCATAGGTATATTTTTATTTATATGCAGTTTTATTTAATAAGTTCAGAAATTATGACCAAAAGATTGTAGATAATGCTTGTGGCTTGAGAAAAATAAGGATTTTAATATGTAATTATATTATGATAAGGATAGATTTAAACATTCTAGTTAAATTCAACATCATATGCACACTTAGTTGGAATACAAATTAAAAATTTTTTAAAACAAATAAATAGCATTATTTGAAATGAGTTATAATAAGTAGCAATAAATAAATTAGGTACTTAAAAAATATAATTTTTTTCTATTAGTCTTATCTTTTTATTGCCTGAAATATTATGAAAGTAAACTGAAAAAGTAATAAATTTACTAAAAATGCATTAATAATCTGAGTATATGACAAAATGTGGTACGACAATATTGTTCATTGAGTAAAGGATTGATTTATAAACAACGAAAGTCTTATATTACTACTTATCTTTTAATTTATTTATCATTAAACTCAACTCTTCTACTCTTTCGTTCGTATACTGTCGTCCGAGAAAAATATGAAAGTTGAACTAACACTATAGCGATGCGATTTTTTGAGTGAATCCGAGGAGTAGATTTTGAAATCTAGTAAATTTAGTAAAATTTACTGAAGTATGCTAGCCGAATGAAGTTTATAGCCGGAATAGCTTTACTTGGAATAGAATAAGCCAACTTCATATTTTTAACGATTTTATATTAATTTTTTCTTAAATCGGAAAAAGCTTTAAGATGTGGAAAAGTAGCGTTTAAATATCACTGAAAATAATTTTATATTTTCTGCAAATACTGAAATATATTGATATATATTTATTTTAATTGATCCTGCATTTATATGAAATGAACTGTAAACTAGCTTTTTGAAGTGAAACATCAATAATTTATGGCATTGTATTTATATAATGCCGTAAATAAGTGTTTGTAAAAAATTGTGTTATTATTGTATTATTGTAAAGTGTTCATCAGTGGTTTTTAATGTGTTTGTGAAAAAGTGGTTTTTTTTTTTTTTTAAATTATTTCGACATGGATCATTGGAGACAGCGGATAGACCAGGATTAAAGCGTCACGACTAGTAGTAACTGCCAGCAGATCGAGGCCGAGAGCAGAAAAGTGAGTGTCAAAATCTGGAGCCAATAACATCAGGCTCCGCATCACCACAGGATTATACATTGGAGTTGTGCACTCTCTTTTAAGAGAGTGTACACTCCAAAGTACAAAAAATGAAATTCACATGCCTACTACCACCTTTGGCGGGGAGGCTGAGACGGTCTAGCACATCTTAGCCTCCTGTTCTCTGGAAACAAAAAACACATCAGTACAACTACACAACTACCTAGGAGGAACAACACAACGACTGAAAATGTCCTCTGGGGATGACATGGAGGCAGCTGGAACGAGGGGAACGGTTAACACGACCATCATGTTTCCGTTTCCTTCAGAATTTCGCTGCGAGACGTGTTGGGCTAATGTTCCAAATGAGATTGAAAGCTCATTTCCACAGGGTCGGAGTGGTGCCCATCGCAACATCTTTAAATACAAGGGCCACTCTGACCTCAAAAAACATATCAAACTCCACCACGGGATACCGATCCTAACTTTTCAATGTGCAGAGTGTGGATTCCGGTCTGAGTCACTGAGAATCCTCAAAAAACATCATTCAACACATGGACCAGTTGCGGCTTCTACTACAACATCTAAAATAGCCGCAACCCACAGAGCTCCAAGGCGCGCAAAAAACACTCAGTGCTCAGCGGAGAATAGTCCCCCACCTAGGCGCATCACACGCGCCCGATCGGTGTCCCAGTTGTCCGAAACCTCTGGAACACAGCCTACCACGTCCAAGAACATCGAACGAGAATTAAATACAATAATCGACAACAGCAGCGACGAGGACAACATCAAATCAGCTTCGAGCAACACTGTCCTTCAACCCTCACCCCCTAAAACCGATAATGGCATGGGGGTTGTTGGTGGTGCTGCGTCTGAAAGGTTGTGTCGCGATATACCTGTGGATATCCATACCGATAACGACCAACTGCCATCAAATAGGTTGGTGAACATAGACTCCATTCCATCAGGATCACTACCCCAACCATTCAGCCAAACTAGATCACCACCTGGACTGAATGATGACATCGACATAATGCGGAATAGCCCTACACCTGTAGCTGCTACTACTGGAACGCAACCGGACTTTGCTGCCAATGATCCCAGTACTACCACGGTAAATGCTGGGAGAAATGGTAGTGAACCACCAAATGCGAAACCAACCAACGACTTGGCTGAAAGTCAACTGACTGACAATCAGGTTCGTTGGCTTGAACTGCTAAATAACGCAACCAGCTGGGAAGAGTTCGAGAAGGCAGTAGCTGCAATAACTGCAGACTTTGCGAGGGGCGGCCCAGGCCATGTGGCTGAAAGACCACCACCATCAGCGCAGCGGTTCCAAAATAGGCCTCGGCATACTAGGAAACGCCCTCAACGCGCACAATTTAACCCTGCGGACGCGGCGAAGATCCAGAAATTGTATCGCATAAACAAGAAAAAAGCCATGACCAGCATACTGAATGATCCAGGTAGCTCATCATTCTGTCAGGTCGACACGGAAAAAGTCCATGAACATTTCCGTGGAATATTTGCTTTTAAGGAGCAGGAACGAACACCTACCCCTGAAGAACTCCGGCAAATATTCAGATCTGATCAAAATGAGGGCGCGGATGGAGACGAACGATTTGCGTTCCTACTGGACTCCATCTCCAAAGAATCAGTATGTGCGCGATTGGCTAAAACATCTAATACCGCACCAGGAAAGGATGGTATAAGCAACTCGTGCCTTAAACGATGCGATCCTGGTTGCGTAGTGCTTTCTGCGATCTTCGACCGTTGCTTCCGTGAGGAAAAAACACCACTGGCGTGGACCGACTCCCGCACTGTTCTCTTGTTTAAAAAGGGTAACCGTGATGAGCTGTCGAACTGGAGGCCTCTCACTCTGGGAGGGACGATTGCCAAGTTATATGCCGGCGTTATCGCCGACCGTGTCAGCTGCTGGGCGAAGCTTTCAAACAATATCTCACCAATGCAAAAAGGTTTTCTGGAGTATGAAGGGTGCTATGAGCACAACTTCATGGTCCAAAGTGCATTGGATGATGTACGCCGAGATGGCAGACAGATCGCATTGGCATGGCTTGACCTAGCCAATGCTTTCGGCTCTGTACCCCACGATCATATTCGGCGGGTATTGGAAGAAATGCGGCTACCCAGCAAGATGCGTAGTGTGATATCCGAGCTTTACGCAAATACAACAACCACAGTCCGCACAAAAGACGGGGAAACCCGCCCAATCCCAATTCGTGCGGGCGTAAAGCAAGGATGTCCACTAAGTCCAATAATTTTCAACTTGGCGATTGAACCAATCGTGAGGGTGGCGTCTGGATTGGCAGCTCAGCATGGTTACAAACTTCACGAAAACACAATATCAATTCTCGCTTATGCAGATGACATCGTTCTGCTCGGTAAAAATGCTGAATCCCTGAGAATTCTCTTGGATGCAGTAGGATCAACCGCTGAATGGATGGGACTAAAGTTTCAACCGCCGAAATGTGCCTCTTTGCACGTCGATTGTAGGCGACGACGGGAAGTCTTTCCCACTGAATTTACTATCCAAGGAGGAGGACTAACGGTCTTAAAAGATGGAGAAGAGTACCAACACCTAGGTGTACCCACGGGCTTCCGTGTTTCACAAACCCCCCTTGAAGCCATCAAGGCTATCAAGGAGGATGTACAAAAGGTACACGAGTCTCTTCTCGCACCCTGGCAAAAACTGGAAGCCACAAATATGTTCATCCTTTCTCGGCTGGACTTTATACTGCGGGGCGGCAATGTCGCCAAAGGTCCACTTACAGACGCAGACAAAACCATCAAAAGACTGGCCAAGAAATGGATGAACCTACCACAACGTGGCTCTCCGGAAATCCTATATATTCCATCATACCAGGGAGGCGCAAATCTTTTACCATTAGCCGATTCCGCGGACGTAAGTACGGTGGTGCACGCATTTAGACTGCTGACCTGCAAGGACATCATTGTCAGGGAAACGGCGTGGTCCTGCCTAAAACGTGCAGTGAGGCGTCGTATCGGTGGCGATCCAAATGAGGAAATGATTGCCAAATATTTGAGTGGCTCACTTGAAGGTCGTTTAGCACGCGACGCTGGAGACATTTCTAGTTTGTGGTCACAGGGTAGAAATGCGTGCCGCCGTCTGAACAACAAAATCGGTGTGAGTTTCCGCTGGTGTATCGAAAAACGTGACCTGTCCGTTGTCATCAGTCGGCCTGGGCAAACACCAGAGCGCATTATTATCCCGGAGACGGCGCGATCTATGGTGGTTCGAATGCTACGTTCAGCACTTCGAGCAGGCTACCTTGCTAGTCTTCTAGGAAAACCAGATCAGGGAAAGGCGTACTCATGTACATCACTAAGAGAAGCGAGCAACCACTTCATGTTGAATGGCAGGTACACTCGGTTCTGTGACTACCGCTTTATCCACCGTGCCCGGCTCGGCGTTGTCCCACTTAATGGTGCACGTCGATTCGGTAACGGTGATAAACGGTGTCGACGTTGCGGTTATGTTAATGAAACATTGCCACACGTACTGAACCATTGTACTATCCATTCAGCAGCGTGGCAACGTCGACACAACGACGTCCAATATCGTCTTGCTCGCGGAGCACGGCTCCCCCCGGGTACTGTCTTAAACATCAATAGACAAGTACCCGGAGTACGCAGCACGCTTCGTCCTGATCTGGTGGTTCTGGATGAGGCTAATAAGGACGTAAAAATCATCGATGTATGCATTCCATTTGAGGGTGCCCCAGACGCCTTAGAGGTTGCTCGGCAGCAAAAACTAGAAAAATATAAACCACTTGCTGCTGAGTTATCCTCGAAGGGCTATAGGGTCTCACTGGATGCATTTATCGTTGGTTCGCTTGGAGCCTGGCTAGCACAGAACTACCGGGTCGCAAAGTCCTTGGGAATCGCTAACAAATATGCGCAGACCATGGCCAGACTGATGGCATCAGACACGATCCGATGGTCACGAGACATCTACATAGAGCATCTTACCGGACAGAGGCAGTACCATGATCAGCCCTCATAACCAAGAACAATGGTACATGGTGGCCCGCACATCTGAGCCACCCTCCCCCCACCATCTGTGATAAATCAATGTGTGTATACAGTGCCAATTCTGTGATTCATTTGTGATACTAATTTTTCTTACTGTGATATTTGACACTTATTTTACTGCTTCTATATTTTATTTTATTGTTTTTTTAAATGTGTAGTCCATTATATATTTTTTTATTTATCTTATCAAATTTTATCTTCTATGTTATTTATAATTACTACACTTGATGCGATATTTCTATCCATGTATATTTTAAATGTATCTTTTTAAGATTATAAAAATAAACGCTTTAATATTGGATATTTACTTGTGAGCCTTAAGCCTACATGTGAAAATAATTTGGTTGATTATCTCTTGGATCTCAACAATTTTCAATGGGAGATCATGATTGACATTGTTAGTGACATACTGGCGAATAAGGAGTCATTTGAAAGCCCACAAAATACAACACACAAAAAAAGTTTGGGAATATAAATTTATATCACTTTTGTTTAAAATACGCGTATTTGAATTTAATATCTGAATTTTATTGTAATTACTTTATGCTTGCTTAAAAATTTCATTATTTCAAAATTTTGTGAAAACTAATAAATTTTATTTTATACGTACTTATAGTTATATTGTGTAGGTGATTATTAATCAGGTGATTCTGACGCACCCACTTAAATAATGACATTGACCTTAAAAATTTATATTTCAACAATTCGCATTTCTATTGTATTTTATTAACAATGTATTTTATTGTTTATAGGGGAAATGATTGAAATTTTATTATCTTAATAAATTATTAAGATTATAAGATTTTTAATCTTAGATTTCCACATTGTATAATTTCATTATTTACTCAATGGAGTAAACTATTTATAATTATTACTTTTCCCCCTTTTTGTAAAGCCTTTAAGCCGATGAAACTTAAAATAGAATTGGATATAGTAACCACATAAGTACAATAGGTATAAGAATAAATTATGAATAAACACTGCGAAACGCTAAATCTAAATATAAATTAGGGAAATAGAATGTAATTATTGTAAAAAATTAAGAACTTTATCTGTATTTTGGAGTTTTTAATACAGTACCCTCAGTCCTATGGATTTAAAAAATGCATTTTGGGATGAAAATATAATAGTCTATCTCATCTGTACATGCTTATCTGATTGCTTATCTGAGTGCTTGATTGATCCATACATTAACTTAGAGTTTTTGGAAAAAAGAATTGAAATTCAAATGTATCGTTAAACGAAAAAGTTTGTAATTTCTTGAATTTCTCACACCTTAATAAAATTATAAAATGCATTACTTTATGCTGATCTATTTATCAGATTAAATTCTAATTATTTAAATAAAATATTGCTTTATTTGAATCTGATATATTACTAAATATAGCATATCTCATATTATGTAAAATTTATGAAAGATTCAGGTCCAGGCATTTTTGTTGTAACGGAAGTATATCTAGTTATACTAGAAAATTATGAGAAAATTATGACTTTTCGTACCAAAAAGAACCTCTTACAGAAATAATTTTTAATATGCAGATCCTTTTTATTTGTTAAAGTATAATGACAACATTTTAGAATAAATAGTCATAGAAAATAATTTTACGATAATTTTTTATTTTTACTGACAAATTTTTCTGTGAGAATTCATTTCAGTTTAATATTTAAATATTCCAAAATACAAATTTTGAAAATAAATTTCGAAACTTTCAGAAAAATTTATTATCTTAAATCCGTTAATTTTATTAAAAATTTATAAAAACACTCACTACTTTTAAATTTTATAAAACGTGATAAAATTTATTTTTTACTTTGCTTGTTAAAAAAAAAAATTGAATTTTTCTGATTTACACATTTTTATTAAAATCTACAACAAGAGTAACGTATTAATGATCTAACAGATTAATTATTTACATTTGTCCCACTGTACCTCTATTAATCATTAAACAGTAAAAAACACCTACTTTTAATAAAAATAAATCACCTTATGCTGAATCATTAGTAAATTACCTATTTTTAAGGAAGTTTAACATGAATTATAATGAATAATCATCAAGAACTTAAAAATTTATGATGTAATTGTTTTCAATTGTAATTTGATTAGATATTATTTTTATTCATTTATGAAAAGTGTTTCATTTTATTAAAATACAATTATAAAGTATTTATTCTGGGTAAAATCGTAATTCATTATTAAATGTTTATTTTTTTATCAAATTTGACGCCTGAAATTATCATTAAATTGATGACGGGATTAATTTATTCCAATTAAACAATTCTTTTCTATCTATCCGCGCATCGCATCCAAACCAATTATCTGATTTTGATGCAATTTTGACCAAGAATGAGAATTATCCAGGTTTAAGGTTGTATATAATTATTCATTTACGCATCTATTATAAAATAAAGGTGTTTTCTTAGATACAAATTTATTGAGAGTGGGAAATACGAATAAATAAACAGTTCATTGATCATACGGTTAAGTCTGAAAATTCGAAAAGTGGGGTGGTTCATTTACTAAAATCATAATAATTAAAATACCCAATTGATTATCGTTCATTATTTTGTTTCATATTTAATTATTTATTATTGTTTTGGGGGTATTTAAATTAAAACAGTGGGGTTTTTAATGGAGTCCAAACAAATTTATCCAAAATTTTAACGTTTAACAGTAAACTTTTTCATGACAGTTGCGAAAAAATCTTCTTTTGAGAACCTTGAAATTAGGTTTTGATTTTGATAACTTGAGCAGTTTCAGTATTCATATGGGAATTTATACAATATTTAGTAAATAAAAATAATATATTGATATAGTAGGCTTATATTCAGGAGACATCATGTCTTCATTTTGTATTCTTAACCATTTTTCACCGAAATATACGACAAAAAAAAAAGGATTTTAATGTCAACAAAAAAAAAAATGTATTTATTTAAATTTTGTACAAATGTGACTTGTAGACATCATTAAACATTCCACATTGTCACATTTGTATATAAGTTATAAGTAAGTTAAGCGGTTTGGAATTCACATAAATTTACTTGTAAGAAATTATTATTGGTATTATAATACATCAAATGTCTACTACCGTCTCAATTCGGACTTTTACAATTTTGTTATGCATCTGAATAGGAAGAAATCTACATCTATATATATATATATATATATATATATATATATATATATATATATATATATATATATATATATATATATATATATATATATATATATATATATATATATAGATATAGCACTCGATATATGATTCAGTATCAATGTTTGAATTATTTTTAATCATTACTATTCGAAAATATCCATATATGCAGTCAAAACAGTTACATTTATAATAATAAAATATATTAAAATCATAAATGTGTTTATTAGCTAAAATTTGAGCTAAAATTGTAGCGAATCTAAACAATTAACAAAAAAAATTTCTGAAACAAATATTTTGAAAAAATACACATTTTTTGTATTTGAATTGTTAATTTATCTTTTATGGTTTAAAATTTGCGTCTTAGATCCATTGTATCCAATGGATAGATTTGGCTCATTCACGAGTATTCACTTTTCAAGTCTACTAAAATTTCTCAATATCTCTTTTCGGATTGGAATAAAATGATAGACGGACGGAAATGGACTAATTAGGTGATTCTGTGAACACCAAATACCAAAATTTTGTTCGTACCTTCGACACCTGCCTGCTACCGTTAAAAATTTTCGACTAAAATTAATAAACTCTGACATTTTCTATAAATGACGAGTATAAACCACAACCTTGATTTTATAATTCAAAATCACTAATATTTAACCAAAAACTTTATTATAAACCCTTAAGATATAAAAGCCCTTAAAAGATGACTCACATTAATCAGTTGAATATATCAAAACCATAATTCAATCGTATTTTATTATTTGAAATACGACCAATATAATTAATACTGATTCCGATTGAATCACACTAAAATTAATAAATTCCGCTCACAAAAAAAAAAAAAAAATCAAATTAATTGAACAAAGAGGTTTTTTAAAAGATATACTTATTGTTTTCATTTTTTCATGCTCTTAATTTTATTCAATTAAGTATTGAGTTAGAATCTTAATTTTGAAGCTTGTTTGTTTAAATTTATTAATAAATAGTATGTAATAATGTTGCTGACTCCTTGTAATATTACTTTTGTGTATCTGTGGATACCCAATGAATTTTAAATTTAACAATTATTAAATTAAATATCTTCTAAAGGTTTTTGTTATGGAAGTCACAATATGTTGCTGCACTATTTAAAATTCAAGAGAGCCAATAAGCAAATAATGTCTAAACATTGTTAAAAACTGTGTAACTAAAGTAGTTGTGTTGTGTACCTGTGTTTATATCATTCTGGATGAAATTATTCAAAATTCTGACAAATATACATGTGTAAGCATCTTGTCTGACAATGATCCTCAAAATAAAACTGACATTAAAACATAATGTTATTTTGGAAATAAGTAACTACATGAATAAATTAATAAAATATTGAATATTTTATATTGTTAAAATAAACCAGCTGGGTGAATTATTGATTGTATCTGAATGGCGATTATGTAAAGTATTTACAAAGATTTTTCACAGATAGTGAACTGCCAATTATCATGTACTTCAATAGTTTTGATTTTATTTTAAATCCATAAATATTAAAAACAAATACGGATTTAGAATTAAACAAAAGATAAAGATACCGCATAGTTGACAAAACTTATTAGGTAATCGGTAAGACATTAAACACATGTTTGAAACTGCATTAGCAGACCACAGAGCATGATATTGTTGTGCAAAAAAACCTTCATGACTTGATTGGTGTTTAACAAAACACTGCGCAATTTCGATAACTTGAAAAATCGCTCCGAAAAGACTGTTTTTAATGTATTTTTGGTAAACACTTGTGAATACGTAATTTTTTTCTACACGACTTGTTTTCGTGCTATAAAGAGTATAAACAAAATCCAAAGACTGATGAACATCATTTCCAAATATTCTTTGCTAAGTTGCTACTGTCTGTTCTAAGTTACTTCATTAATTTAAGCACTCTGCATATTCTATTTTTTTTGTTTTATAATGTCTCTGATTGGAAAACGAGAAAATTGGATAAGATAATTTCTTGTTATTTTGTTCCTCAACAATAAAATAAAAATATTTGAAATAAAAGATAATATTTATTAGATGGAATAATTGTTTACATATATTCCTGGGCAATAACACTTACAGAGTGTTTGAAAAAATTAATTCAATGATGTTTAATATTTCTTTAAATGAAGATAATTGGAGGAATTTCTTTCTACGACGCAAAACATTGTTTGATTAGTTGCGATTTTTCCTACAATAATAGATTTTATCATAACTAACTTATTTATTCCTAATTCGTAATAAGTTGATAAGTGAGTTATATCTCAAACTTATTGTAAATTTTAAAAAATTGTTCATTACTATGTAAGAAGAAAATTTATAATTTTACAAAAGATGGATTTAAGACAAATCCTGCCAGAAATTTTTACTTTAACAAACGGTTTTTTCTACGCTTGATAAGCATAATTTTATGATTTTCTACCACTACACCTAATTTTTATCATTTCATTACTTGACAGGTTTGTATTTACTCTTCATTCGAATTATGCATATCACATTTAGCGGTCTGTTACATCTAAAGTTACATATGTACAGCCGAGTACTTTGTAGCTAGGGCGAGTACTAGGTCGAGCAAAGTAAATTGTGTGTATTCTTACTGGGTCTAGTAAAGTATATGTGGGAAAAGTATGTATTCTTATTTGGACGAGTATTTACACATAGAAAGTACCTGGCAGAATAGCTAGGGCGAGTTTTCACGCGAGAGAATATTATATGGAAATATTATGTGATTACTCGACTACGCATTGACTCATAAAGAACTTGGACGATTACGTCCTAGCTCTTTGGATGCGAGCTCGATGTGGTAACTAACCTTTTTTATTGTTATCACGTATTTCAGGTCTATGATTCCTGTATAGGTTTCTAGTTTATCTATTTCTTGTGAATTCACAGTAATTGTCTAAAATGTTTTTGCGAGCACCCAGTATATACACCTTTCTAGCAAACAATAACAAACACTCTCATCACATATTAAACAAAAGAATACAAAATTAAGCGGCAAATGTCATCAAATATATTGTATAAACTATGTGCAGTGTATAAATCAGTTGTATTAATAACTTTAAGGTAGAAACCATTATAGTTATTTATATATCAAAAAAAACATAATGTCTCAAATATGTTTCTTGCATACCAATAATAAATCATCGAATTGGAATAATTAATTAATATTCAGGAAAAAAATTTTGTGTCCATTGGTATGTAGGTATGGCATTTTTCTGCAATGTACGTTTTTTGCATATTTTTATGGTATTTAAAAATACTAATATTTCATGATTAAGTTTATTTTTTAAGAATTATTTCTATTGATTAAAATATTTAGTTTTTTACGTAATGCAAATTCTTTGGTTTAGCTGATGTATTTAAACAAGAAATATAACTGTCCCCGATAATGTCCTCAATGAAAGATGAAAAAAAGAAATTTAGTAACTTTCAGTTAAGCAATTACTCAATATAAATAGTATCAATTCGTGATTAGACACCGCAGATTTGAACGTCTGGTAATTTTCGAATTTATTTTCAATTAGCAGTGAAAGACTTTATAATATCAAAGATTGAAATAGAACGAAAAATTTTACGTTTGACTTTAAATTGCTCAATTTAAGAATAATAAAAAATAAGACGGCATTAAAGCAGGTCCCTCGGCAATAATAGAAAAAAAAATTAGTTGATAATGATCCGTATTTTCAGTATATGTTACAGTTAACGAAAATTATTATATAAAATAAATATTTGAATACCTTGCCGATCAATTAAGACAGTAGCTATAATTAAAAATACCCTAAATAACATTAAACGAACTTTGTTAATTAAGGTTATCTAGTGCATTATAAATTGATAATTACTCTCGAAATTGATCGGTAAGGTACCCAAATCTTTATTTTATATAATGTATTACGTTAACTATAACATTCGAAAAAATAGGATCATTATCTACTTATTTAGCCTTTTTCTATTACTGTCGAGGGAACTTTCTTAAGATGCATGTACCAGAGAAGTTTTTTTCAAGAACTAAGATTGGCCCTTATCTATATTAGGTATTGTAATATTTGATACATACTGTAACCTAGCAAATTATACCAAACAAATTATGATATTATTTAAGAATAACAATTTTTAACTGTTATTATCTAAAAAAGCCATAAAAATATAATTTATGATATATCATTGAAGTGTTAGAATTTAATAAGATGTTGTTTACTGAATGTATTCTGAAATATTACCCTAAAGGCTCTCTTGGACAAAATTACATTACTTTATATCGGAAGTATGTAAATAAGTAGTATTATATTGCTAGTGGCTATTATCAATACCAACTAGATATATTGATTACTTGGTTTGAGTAATAAATTATATAAAGTCAATGATATATTTTTAATGTTACAAAATTATATATATTTGAAAAAAAAAAAACTTTAATTATATTTTGACAAATTTTTTATAATGATATCCAACTTTTACCAATGATTGGCTAGCAGTGTACCCTTGGCGAGATACAGAACTTAGTATTTAAAATATTTATAAGTCTTATATTTGTACCTTGTTTTTTGAAGTTAAACTTCTTTACTATCTCTGTGGTTTGAAAAAATCTAGATGAAACGAAAAATTTTAAAAGAGATAACCATATATATCTATAGAGTATAACGTACGAGATAAGGAGACAGAAGTATCTATAGGATTTAAATAGCGAGAGAATGAGAAAGAAGACATTATACAGTGTTTATTATAGGGTGTGTTTGTGTGTGGATGCGTCTGCGTTTAAAAAAATGTATTCAGACTTCAAATCATCAGTATGAATAAGCTAATCGTAATAATTCTCCGAGATGTTACACATTACTAACTTGATGACGGTCTTTGTGGATCTAAAGCTTGTAGGGAAGTTTTAAGTTTCATTTTTAATTTAAAAAATTATATTAACAAATCATAATTAACAAAATTAGATTAACAAAACAAATCATGTGTGTAGTTTACTCGCGATAGAAGTGAAACTTCAAAAAAGTGAACATTAATGTAAGGAGACAGATATAGAGTTTCCGGATTAGGATAATAATAGGGTTTATTTGTGATGATATTGATATCAACTTTAAAATTATAATAAAGTTGTCGGTACATGTTTTGAAACGCAAGACTTAAAATTTGGTTGGTAAATTAAATTTTGTTTTCCGACATTACTGAATTTGAAATATTCATTCAATATGGTAAAAATGTACAATGATAAGAAAAACCGTATACCACAAGGGTACGACAAAGTTGTCCAAATAATTTATTTATAAGAAAAAAAAGCTTATTATAATATTTTAACACTTGTATTAATTCATACTAGTGGAACTAATAATTTAATAGCTTCAATTTGAATCTTAAATTCTAAACAACTGTGACATTTTCTAAACAAACTTAATACTATTAATCATTCTAATCACACAAAAAAAGTGATCAGTGTGTGTTGTGCATTCAACTTTTCCAATATGAGTGTTTATTAGCTCATATGATACATATTGAGTGACTGAGCCATTTTGAGGCCAAATGACATTATATGCATTTCTTATAAGACTCATCTTTCTTCAGTATTGTGATAATTTTATATCCAAATATCTAATGAAGATTGAAGATTCGTTTTAATCTATGCAAACTCAGCGACTCAAGATCTTTCATTTGAGCTATTACTCAATGTATGAAATGGAGGTCGGAGAGCAAGGTGCAAGTATTCAATTTTTCATCAATTGAAAAAATGAAAAAATATTTCAAACAAAAGTTGTAGATATCTACTTACTGAGAAAAATTCAAATTGATTGAATTCGTCTTCCTAGGGTAATCACATCCCAAATATTTTACACATACTCAAAGATAGAGCCATTTTTGTTAAAAACGCTAAAAAGACTTGAGTGACCTTGAAACACAAGGATATAACATCATACCCGGTTTTCCAGGCAATAATAATAGCTTACTTATAATGAAGTATCTATATGTTTTAGGGAATTATTTGGCTGTAGAGATATATAGATACAAAAAAATTAAAAATTTTATCCTCTATCGTGGCATCTAATCGCTTTCGAAATATATCTAAATATTTAAAAAAAATGTCCTCTGTGTTTGTAGTAAATTATTAATGACTATAATTATTTTGAGCGCCACCAAAAGCTATAATTAAATTTCTTATTTAATAGACATAAATAAAGTAACACTTTTTTATTATTCATTCAAAAAAGGCGTTAAAAAACACACTTAACGAATAAAAAAAAAAAAAAAATCAAAAAGTAAATATTTTACTAGCATTTATTAATAGTGTTAATTAAACGGTAATTATTAGTTGTATGTAAGCATAAAATTTGTGTTCTTACTTATATGGTAATAGAATTTTAAACAATTTGAAATGAATGCCACCTCTATATGTACAAAAATTGAATTTTAAAAATATGATAATTGAGATCTTAGTTTCAAGTTTCATATTTCACTTCGATCACTTACATAATTTCCAAACTTTTATCTTCAGCAGTTTTCGAATATTTAGCTGAAATATCATTGCTGAATATCTCTGATTCTTCTCAAAAAATCCAAATTCTAATTTCAATTTTTTGAAAATTTAACAAAATTTAGATAAGTGTAGAAGTTTAATTAATGGTTTCAAAAACTTCCGCACTTATCTGAATTCCATCGTGTCGGCGTCCTTTATTCAAAGAAGTCGATAGCATATTGTGTAAATATGTTTAGTTTTGTAAATAGATGGGCTAAGAAATATGGAAGATTAAGGATGCTTTGCAAAAGTAACGTGGATATATAGCAATATGTATGCTTTTTGAGGTTTTGTATACCCATCCAATTTAATTTTTAATGTTTAATTTTGAACAAAAATTGCGAAGTGGCTGGATAACAGCTAGCAAGAAATAAAAATTGAATAAAAAGTTAAAAATAAATGTTTGGATACAGTAATTTCGTATTAATCCATAAATGAAAGTAGTAAACTGCGCATAGAGGTAAGAAAATATAAAAATAAACAAACTGGATTCTTTTAAATCTAAAAAAAAAGTAGGTGTGGTTTTCACCTGCATTTTAGATCATCAGATGTTGATAACGAAAATTATGTTAAGTTTTGGATCTCATCAAAATTCGATTATTGGATTTGATTTATCAGAGAATAACGATTATAAATTTCCATCAATTTGATTTTATACACATATGTTTTCAAAATAGAAAGTTTCGAAAATTCAGAAAGCAATACCAAAAAATGCGAAGTCACAAATTATTTTGGATAACAAATTTTCTTGTGAACTTGACGTTAATGAATTGATATTTAGATCACAATTTTTTTCACTTTATGAAGCTTTAATCCAAGTTTTTTTGTTTTTTGTAAGCATTCGTAATATTTTGTTTAACGCATTTTCAAAATCTGTTACAAAATCGTTTATCGTTTCAGTAATCGATAAATTTGAAGTTTTAATAACATAAATTGTTAGTAAAAGTTTACTTTTTCTAAATTTTTGGAGAGGTCTGTTGGGAAATAATTTAATAAAACTTTAGTATAAATAGAATTGAAAAAAAATTATCGTACACCTATGAAACTATGAAACCTCGAATGGTCGAATAATCAACTAAAAGACTTAGTTATTAAAAAATAAAAAATAAATGTTTTCTTTTTTAATACAACAAAATGTGTTATCAAAAAAAATTAAATTAAAAAAAAAAAAAAAATGAAAATAATAACTGACAGAATTAATTGTTTAGAAACTCGATATATTATTGAATTTAATTGTTTGGAATATGTTTTAAATTCATAAAATACTATAAATATCCAATCTATACAGTTATGTATGTATACATGTATAATAATAATATGTATTGATTGTTATTACATATATGTGTTTATTAGCCAAATTTGAGTTAAAACTGTAAAGAACTCGAAATGCGAAAATCTGTTTCAAACAAAAGTTCTTTCAAAAAAATAAAAAATTTTTTGTATTTGAATTTTTCTTTTATCTTTTATAGATTAAAAGTTGGATCAAGGATCCATTGGACTCAATGGACCGATTTTGCACATTCACGAACATAAACTCACTTTAATGATCAGAGTACTTCACCAAAAATGTCTGATCGCTATCTCTTTTTGTTTTTGGGTTTTCGTGATGATGGACGGACAGTTGGACATTCGAAAACAGACTAATTAGGTGTTTCTATGAACACCTATATCAAAATTATGTTTGTGCGGTCAATTTTTGCGGTCAAACTTAAGATTAAATTAATATACTCTGACACAATATGCATGCCGAGTATAAAAATAATGATTATTTGAACTATGTATGTTCTCACCTCTATAAACAAACAATATAATATATTATTACTAATGTTAATTCGTTGAAAATATTGTATTTAATAATATTTTTAACTGTATAAGCAATCTTCAAGCTGTATCAAAAAATTAATATTATTCTCAGTATCAGTCCATCTAAAAAAATTTATTTTTTATATTGATTCAATTGTTTACTTGTATGTTTCACATTTCAGACATCAACAAAAATTTTGATTGATTGAAGATTTAAGTATATTTCAACAACAATAATAATAATCATCATCAACATCATGTCGGATTTTTAATTTATTTATTTTGAAAATTTTATTTAAACAAACATATAATATATTATTTTATATACTATGTACTTACTTTTAATAAAGAAATGATTGAACAACATGCCAGCCAAAATTACAAATATTTTACGAGGTTCATTTTGAAATCATCAAATCACTTCTATAATTGATTTCATCATATTGTATAAGGCTGATGGCATAGTTTGGAGTTTTGAAAATTTGTAGTTTTTATATAATTTATTTTTTTTTAATTTTAAGTCATGGTTATACCTGCGTGGGAGGATATTTTAGAATTCAAATTTAAAACACTTCTAGTCGATGGAAAATTAGGAAACATTTCGTAGACCAATAGATTCGGGATATGTAAAATACTCTGCAGAACATATAATTGTCCTTCATACTTCTTCATTCTTACTAATCAAAAATATACTAAAACGTTTAAATCTGTTAATCCATAAAGATCAATTAAAACTTTTTTATTAAGACGGCTTAAAAAAATATCAAATTAAATTAAACTAATACATGGACTGAAAAGTCCCGAGCCTAACACATTAATGGTGCTAGTTTTATTGCAGTCACCTTTTTTTCAGTTAATACTAACCTTCAAAAGACAGAGAAGCAATGGCTTGGGGACTCCGCTCCATCAGAAACAACAATAAAATGTTGGTTTGCTGACTTCAAACGTGGTCGTAGAGACACCGATGATGCAGAACGCAGTGGACTGGAATGATTGCGTTCCTCTTGATGGAGATTACGATGATGAATAAAGCTAATTTTGAACCAAAAAAACTGTGTTTTCTTTGTTTGGCCGGGGACTTTTCAGTCCATGTGTTATATAAAAAATAGTCGTTATTGATTATTTTTTAAGTTGTTATGGAAGTGAACAGTTATAAAACATTTTTAATTGTGTATCTGTAGTTCAAAATCAAAAAGACTTTAATATTTCAGCACATGTTAATAAAATATCATGAAATTTATTATTTGCTCATCTGATCAACTTTGATCGACTCATGTTTTATAAATATACTTTTATATCTTCACAAAAACTATTTTTATTGTAAGAACTATTTAACTTATTAACTGGCCCAACTAACCGATGGTTTCGATTTGGGGAATTTTTGACCAGGCAATGTGAGATCTACCGTACAACTTTGTCAATTCTTTTGTCAGTAGTTTTGTATTTATGTATGCATGTACGTATCTATCTATTTGTGTTTTTTCGCTGTAACTTTTGAACGCGTCTATCGAGTTTTACGAAATTGCTACATATATTTCGCTTTTAATTTTCAGGAAATGTACTGTATAGTTTTGAAGGGAAGTTTCATCGAGGAATTCATATTAACAAATAATTATTATTTATATTTCAAAAATTATTTTTCTCACTAAACGTATCCTGATCAGTTCATAGTTTAAATATAAAATATAAAAACAATTACCATAATGAGGTACGGCCTATATTTTCTTACTAATAAGATTGGAGTGTCTACGTTAGTGAGGTCTAATGCTTTAATGGAGTTAATAATGGCTTTTTTATTTTAAAATACTATTATAGTTATTAAAAGTTTCCTTGTTATAATCGACATACATAATATGTCAGATTACATTAATTTTAGTCTAAAGTTTATAACGCTACCTAATATGGACCGCACAAACAAAATTTTGGTATAGGTGTTCATAGAAATACCTAATTACTACATTTCTGATTGTCTATCCTTCCCTCCATCTGTCATCACGATAACTCAAAAACAAAATGAGATAGTGAGCTGAAATTTTGGTGACGTCTTCTTAACGCAAAAAGTGAGTTTCAGTTCGTGAATGAGGAAAATCGATCCATTGTGTCCAATGGATCCTTTACCTAGCTTTTAAAACATTTCTTCGTAAAATGTTTGAGCTTTACACAATTTTAGCTCCAGGACATATAGGGAATAACAATACATATTATTATACATGTATACATATATAACTGTATAGACTGGATATATATAGTATTTTTTGAATGCTAATTAAATAGTCCAAACAATGAAATTAAATCATTAGTCGAGTATCTAAACAAATAACTCTGTTAGCTGTTATCTTCAGTTTATTCCAAATTCTGTGTTTTCCACAAAAATTTGGGCGGTACTTTTAGATATATGCAGTTTTATAATATATTGTATTTAATTATGCTATTAGAGAATATATATAGGTTTACAAGCTCATATCACCACATTTTTTATAGAACTCATTTAAGCTTTGACACGCTTATTAGTTTATTTTGGTTATTTGTAAACCATTGCCCGGTTATCATATGGTTATTTGTAACCCATTGCTCTGGTTTGCATTCACCCTACAATAATCTTTTTTTTTATGTCCGTAAATTGAGTAAATAGAAAAATAACTAAACTGTTTTCTTTAAATGTGCTAAGATATCAAAGAAATAAGATAGATAAAAACAAATTTTATCAAAGGATTTTAAACGAAAATAAATTAGTTTAATGATTGATGCAATAATTTTTAGCTGAAAATAGAACATTTTTATTTTTGTATAATAATTTAAGGCAATCAAATTTTGTATATTTTTCTTATTATTTCAAAAAGTTTATTTATTTTCATAATATTAATAATATTTTGTATTTTATTATGAAAAAACTAAACAATATAATAACGTAGTAATTTATAAGTGCACGATACACTAAAAAAGTCTTAGAGTCTTAAAAGTTATATATTCTTTCAATATCAAATGGAAAAATATCTTTGAAAAATAAGTGGGAAAAGAAGGGGTTAGTGAGTTAAAAAATATACTAAAAATTAGCACTTCAAAAGCATTCTTTGGAGTATTTTAAAGTTAAATAATAATAATAAAAGTGCCATGTTTGTGCATTACAAATGTTGAGCAACATGCGCTTCCATTTATCTCTAGTATGCCAGAAGAATAATTTGGTTGGCGTTCACGTTTTTACATGATAAGCTGCCCATGTATCTTAATCTGCCTTCATTTTTTATATCCCTTCACGTTCCCAGATGGAGATATAAATGTTTATATCCCTTTCCGACTGGCTTTTATAAACACTACTTATTACTTGTGTTTTTAATACCACTCTTTTCTACACTTTATCATTCCAAAGTTAAATAGAAATTTTATTTTAGGTGTCACTTTCGTAGATCTGAACTATTGTACATATTATAAGCATATGATAATTTTTCTTGAAAGCAAATTCAAAATTTAAATCGCTGAAAATTCTTTAATTTCAATGTTCAGAGTGAAATAGAAAACTTTAAATAATTCGTAGAAAGAAACGCTTCACTATTGTTTAAATACAGACAATTATGGGCCCACGTTCTAATCTTGCAATTTATTTTATAACAACTTTTTAAATTATTATATGATTGATTGAAGTTTAATGAGACCTAGAAACAAAGTTAAAATAACCATTTTATAGATATTAATTGCAATAATAAAAAGACAGTTTGAAGCTTTAGTAATTTCAGAGTACAACTTTTTTATCATCAAAATTTGACCTTAATCCTTTTATAGAGCAAAGTTGTTGAATAGGACCTTAGCATTATTTTTACTTTTGTGTTTTTGTAGCTGTTTTTAAATACAGAAAATACATAAAACATGATTGCGTTTGAAAAAGAAAATTATAGAATGTCGTTCGTTGTATGTAATCAATTGTTATTTAAATGGAAAACTCTATAAAAATTCTTTATTTAAAATAGTTAAAAAATTTATACTTTAATTATATATAATGGAATGTTTTGTTTTTCAAAGCAAAACAACATGACTCTGATTTTTGTTGTTGTTAATTTCGGTCGATAGAAAAAATTCCATACATTCTTCAAAAATAAAATGAATTTAAATTAATTCAAAAATCAGAAATACAATGGTTAATTGTTTTAATATTTTTTTTTATATTGATTTTAAAAAGAAAATAATAATTTATAGATGAAATTTTCTCCACTTTGTATGACTTTCTTTTTGAAGGATCTTTTAAAGCTAATTTTGATACCCTTTTATATTTCGTTAATACAATAATAATTAGTATAATTTTTGTCAGTTAAAAGAAGTAAATAGCTTTAAATATTTCTATAAATTTTTTTTCTTTTCCCGAGGTAGGAAGGAAATGGCAGTCAGGACACATCTATTTAGCCTGAGCTTGGGCTGTTTTTGTGCCACATCAAGTACATCTTGTTTTCGTAGAGTTTTCGTGTTGATGAGCAGAAAAATATCATCAAGCTTCATCAGTGCAAGAATTCAAAAAGGTGGTACAAAATATATACCATCGTGTATCAAATGCAAAATATTAGGTGATACATACGTTTGTACCACTAAATATGCAAGACTATATTAGACTTCAATTTTAAGGGTCATTTGAATGTCAACCGATAAATCAAACAATATAATTCTATAAAAGTAAACCTATATTTGAATTAGAAATAATTTTTACAAATAAATCTGGAAATATTGTCCCATGTCTATACAAGTTTTATTGTTAAAAAATTTTAACAATATTTTTCAATTGTTTATGGTTGCCAAATTTATTTTTTTAAATATCTTTGCCAAGGTTTGAATATGTATATACTAAATTGTATATAAAAACAATTAAATAATTACATACCATTGTAATTGCAGTCAATTCCGGTCGAATAATTGGGTTAAAAAAAATTTGACGAGAGAACTTGAACCTCTCATATATATATATATATATATAGATATATAGATATATATATATATATATATATATATATATATATATATATATATATATATATATAAGCACTTCAAGCCTCAAGGGCTCATGGCTTTTGCCTTCCTAACAATTTGCTTCCATTTTTTCCTGTTCAAGGCATCCTTCTTCCAGTTCTGTACTCCTAACTGTCGGAGATCTTCTAAGGTAGACTCTAACCACCGCTTCTTCGGCCGACCTGTTCTCCGCTTACCACCTTCTCCTTGAGTGAGCAATTTATTTGGTATCCTTTCCTTTGGCATTCTATAGACATGCCCCAACCATCGGATCCTTCGTGCTTTGGCAATTCTAATTATATTTGGGTCACTGTACATATCGTATAAGTTCTCATTTGTCCTTCGTTTCCATTGTCCACTTTCGTCTTTTTGGCCTCCAAAGATTTTTCGTAGTATTTTTCGTTCCCAAATGAGTAACTTATTTTCAGTTTTTTTATTTACAGCCCATGTTTCTGCTCCATACAAAACCGTTGGTCTAATAACTGTATTATATACACGGACTTTCACCCTCCTTGAAACCATTTTGGACAAAATGACCCCTTTCAAAGAACTCATGGCTCTACTTCCACTCTGAAGCCTTTTATTTTTTTCGGTTTCTTCTTCACTCTTATCTTCATTTATCACCCCCAAATACTCGAATTGCCTTACTTTTTCAAATGAATATGTTTTCTCGTTCGATCGGATCTGTATACCATTTTCATTTTCCTCATTATGATTTCGTAGCTTCAGATACTTTGTTTTTTGTTCGTTTATTGTCAACCCGTACTCTTTAGATTCATGTTCCAGATTTTTAAATACGCTGATCAACTCTTTTTTTGTTCTGGTTATAACAGCTATATCGTCCGCAAAAGCTACAATCTGATGTCGAAAGTGGTTTACGGTTCCTTTGGTCTGTAATCTACATTCCCGAATAATTACTTCCAACACCAGATTAAACAGCATCGTGGACAACGGGTCACCCTGCCTTAATCCTTTTTGAACGCTGAAAGCTGTAGATACTTTCCCTTCCCATGTCACCTTACTCCATGTTTTCTTCAATGTCATGACTACCAATTCAATCAAGTTTTTGGGTAGCTTAAGTTTCGTCAAAGCTTCTATCATTTTAGTTCTTATGATCGAATCGTATGCTTGTTTAAAATCAATGAATAGTACATGAAGTTCGAGATTTCTATCAAAGCTGTCATTAAGTATCTCTTTGACAGTAAAAATTTGGTCGATCGTTGATCTACCCTTTCTGAATCCTCCTTGATATTCACCAATTACATCTTCCATGTACGTATTTAGCCTTGATCTTAAAATTAGCGCAAACACCTTATAAATTACATTCAGAAGAGAAATTCCTCGATAATTTTTACAGAGAGATTTGTCTCCCTTTTTAACCTCTCATATGACTAACAAATTTCAATTTGTTTCAAGTGTTAGTCCCTGAACCTGTGTTCTATATGGCCTTCTCGAATATTGAGGTCAAATTTAATATCACAAAAACTTTTTTCTCAATGTATCTGTATATCGTCTATAAATACAATTAACTATATGTAAACGATATCAGCATACCCAATATCGTAGTGGAGCTCAAATTATAGTTAATAACACTTGTATTATATACCTACCTATACATATATGTTTTTTTTAATAGAATTTTAAACTAGGTTATTATGCCATTTGACTATCCGTCCATCAACTAGTTTGATTTTATTGCAAAAAGCATTAAAGCTTGTCATTATTATATGGCATATGTATAATGTATGATATTCTGAAATTATGCATTACAAATGTTGAACTTTTATTTATTTATTTATTTATTCAATATCACATAAAAAATTTACACATGAATTGATTTTAGTTGATTATTAGTATGTACATTGCTCTAGCTGCTCCTGTATAGACATAGATGTTACGTCATGAATTTAATTTTTGAATTACTAATGGAAATTTACCGTAACTTTATCACCATAATGTGAATTACCAATAAAAAGTAAACCTATGCTAACTCAACCCGTCTTTTAGCTGGAATTGATTTAACTCTGATGCTTGTTGCTCTTAAAAATGTTGAGGTTAGGTAATAAATTATGTATAACATTAATAAAAATATTAGAGTTTTACCGACTATGACTTTAGCCAACTAACAAAATGTGTAATAATTCGGTTGGGTGACCAACCGATTTGTTGGCTAAGCCGATCACAGAAGAAAATTGAAAAAGACATTTTTGTATGCGTCAAATTTAATTTGATTAGGTTATGTAAGGTTATAAATCTGATTATTTTTATTTTTATGAAATATGTTTAGAATGATTTTAAATGTTTATCTTTTTTCTTTTTTTTTTTTTTTTGTTTGCATGCATTTTGATTCAATATTACTGATTCTAAAATAAAAATAATAAAATATTAACACTCAAGGTTTTCATATAATCTAATACCTGATAAATAAATTTTATTATGAAGTTCATACAAAGTTAGAAACCGGATATTCGGTAGTCTTTACCGAATAGTCTCTAAGTAGTCACCTACTTTGCAGGTGGTCAGATAGCCAGCTTTACTGACTAGTCTACGACTAATTGTAACAAGTCTAAAGAATATCTCACGTTCTCAATGCGAACTACCAAAAATGGTTCACCTGCAGAAACTCAACACATTATTAGCTGACATGTAGTTGGGTTGACTAAATTCGATTTGAGATACTACAGAAAAAGCAGACGGTATTTACGAGCTAAATAAAGTGCTTGTCTTCTCAAGCTTTCCTGGCTCAGAGGCCAAGTGAATAGAGGCCCTTGAATTTGACTACTAAGACTGGAGATTGCGGGTTCGAATCTATGAAGCGGCAATTTGATCAATTATAAACAAAAAATAGGGTGGTTGATTCATCACACTGACGTCGCGTGGATAAAGAACGATGTAACCAGCTCCACCAACAACATAATAACAATATAGTTGCTATCTTGCTCGTTTTTTAAAAGAGGGTACAGAGGACTAAATGATCCAGATACAAGGGACCGCGATTGCAGTTCTCCTCTAAATATACTCTAGGCAGGAAGGTTTTGAGAGCCATTTGCGGCGGCAACTGTCTGTCAATTATAATAACAACCGAAATAACTGACTATTATTGTGAAGGTTTTTTTTAGTATTGCCCCACACAGAAAATCCAGATTCAAAATTGCCGTTCAATATTTTGGCCAAAAATATTGCTATACAAATATTTTTTAATATGTACATACACCTGAACGAATAGAAATTTTTTAATTTAATTTTTAAATCGTAACATTACTAAATTTCTATTATTTTTTTAATGAAATAACATGCCTTTATCAATTTAACAACAAACGATGATTTATTACCATTTGTTTACTTAATTACATAAAAATATAATTACATCCGCTGAGAGAAAAAAATAATTAGGTACTCCAACTAAATTTTTGGTAAATTAACGAAATTAAATAGAAGCTTTTTTTCAGTCTACTTTACAGAATCCGTTCTCATATTTATAAAAATATTCTGCTTTGTACATAATACCCCAATACATTTACTGAAAGAGGTTTTGTATAGCAAATTGAAAAGAAATGCTGAGCTATATACTCTCAGACAGAGTGAATATTTTATTTTGATAAAAAATTTCAGATCGAAAAGAAGAAGTGATACAAAACGAATTTTTAGGGATTGTAAAACATTAAAAAATTGATTTATAGTGGTTACAACGTTTGAGTTATTTTCTATATAAGTATGACATTTACAAATTGTTTTTTACCATATATTTCGTTTTTTCGAAAACGTTGTTACTTTTTTCGAAAATTTATTATTTCAAACATACAGATAACCTAATTGTTAAATAATTAATCAATTTCGTCTAATGCATTCTTGTTTAGAAAATCCAATGAGAAAATCTAGCAGACTTATTTACCACTATAATTAACACTTTGTTTCACAGTATGTTCTTTTCTTACAACTTTTGTTTAAAATAAATATGTATATTAATTTTGGCCATTTAGTATAGATATCTGAATTCCACTCATATCAGAAAACATCTACTTCATTAGATTCTCCTTTACTTTCTAGTTTCTTATTTATACGTTTTTATACTCAATAATATATAAAAATATTCAATTGATAAGTTAGCGACTAGTCGGTAAACCGAATATCTCGCCACTTTTGACGTCGGGGACTATTCGGTAAAAGCTAACGACTGTCCCGTTGTATGGATTTCTTAATAAAATTTATTTAAAAGGTATTGCATTAAATAAAAACCTTGATTGTTAATTAATATGTAATTGTTTGTATTTTAGACTCAGTAATATTAAACCAAAATTGCAGGATGTACTTTAAAAATAAAAAATGCAAATAAGACATTTAAAAAAATTCTAAACATCTTTCATAAAAGCAAAAACAATCAGATTTATAACCATACATAACCTAATCAAATTAAATTTGACACATACAAAAATGTCATCTTTTCAATTTCCTTCTGTGATAAGCTTGGCCGACTAGTCGGTTGGTTACCCGGCAGACTAATCTCTTATTCGGCTAGGCACCTAAAATAGTGGGTACAACTCTAATTAAAATACATTTGTTTCTATTATTTTGAATGTATATAGAGGTTGTAAGACTTTCACACCATATTTTGGTTTAAAAGTTTTCATTTGAACTGTTAATATAAATAAATGGTTAGAATAATGGTTGAAGAAAGTAATGATTTCAAGTTAAACATTTTTTAATATAATCACGCAATACTATTAAATAATTTTATTGTACAAATTGCTATTTGTAATTACATTTTTAGTATCTAACATCAGGCTAGTATTTGTAACATGTTACGATATTGTGAAATTATGTTAGTTTTGTTAGAAGTAATGGTAAAATCCGAAAAGGCAAAATTTGGATTCCTTGTTCATATTGCTTGTATGCCTTAATGTAGGCTCATTATTGGCTCATTATATTGTAGTCTCATTATGCAATTTTAAAACCATTCGTTCGTAAAGCATCAAGTATGATTTAACACTTGATATATTTTCTAAAAAAAAAAAAAAAATTATTTTGGTTATAAATTAATTTTAATTGAATTTGTTTTAATTTCAATCAAGAGTATAGCTATAGAGTCACCAGAACAGGATATCATTTAAAAAAAATACATAAAAAACAACGGCACTCCAGGAGTGTCGAAAGAAGTGAAAACTAAAACAATCACGCGTGTTATACAAAAATTGCAATCTAATGCTTAAAATTTTTTTTTTTTATTACATTGATATGTCAGATGTTTCATTGAAAATTATTAAATGAAAATAATATTTAATTAAACCCAGTACGATTCGAAACTAGGCCCGTATAAATAATACAAAGGCAAAACTATGCTAGTCATAGGCCGTTGCTGCTATAATAAACAATATGTAATAAATGTAGTAATACTTATACAAAGTGGTGTCGTGGCAGTATCGTCAGTTCAATTTTCGAAACTTAAAGATTCCTAACTCTCTTTAAAAAAGTTTTCACTTCTAAAAAATAAAATTGATTGGTTTTAAGAGGATTTTGGGTACGTAGATTGGTACCTCGGATTAATCCAAATCAAAGCTAATAAAATAAATAATTTTTTGTATGAATAATTATGGTAATTTATAATTTTCATAAATATTTGTGCTAACTGAAAACGATATTTTCAAATAATTAAATTGAATACTGCTTATTACAATATTATTATGAATACTAATGACCACACCTTTACGTATATAGTAGGCCTATTACTATATAGTTTATCAATAAATATAAAATTATAACTACCAAATTTATTGTTTGAAGTACCTTCTCAACAATTTTATTAAAATTAATTATGGTAATGATTTTAAAAATAAATAAATATTTATATCGATTAGTTTAATTTAACTGCATCAGTTTATAAATACTACTTATTTTGTATTGAAACATGTATGTACAGGGTTATTGGAATTCAGTAACAATTTAAGTAGAAAAATACCTTGCCTTGATTTTGTGTTGGACCCTGACCTTTTTTGTGAATGTCAAAAACTTATTGACTATTTTTAAGTTTCTCAGCGTAGCAGTGTCTTAAATTATAATCAGACTGTATTGTCTTATGGCCTGTTCTTAAACTTATCAAATTTATTTATTCACATTTTTATGGCTTCATAGAGAAATTGTTTAATTATCATTGAAGAGGACTGAAAACTTAAGACTAAATTCAATACTTATCGCAATACGCTTCATCATTAGTCAAAGTTTTGAGAATATAAGGCCAATTTAACATGATGTAAGAGTAGAGAAAATTATTGATCACTTCAATTGGACTGTCTCTACTTAACATTTACTTTTACAAATGGAATTGAAGTAATCTTTAATTAAATCTTTAAAAATAATCTAGATATGAACATCCTGATTAATCAAAGAGAACAGACACGATGTTACAATTTCACTTCCTTGTATCTCAATAAGATTACATGTTAAACTTCGGTTTTTCAATGAAAAATTTTGAAATAATCTTGTAGAGCTTATACCATCTTTATATCTGATTCTCATTGAATTTTATAGCTTCGCTATGTATTTAATCTAGTTTTGCATTCTGAAACTTTGGGTTTTAGGTTTGGGATCTAAATTAATACACAAAATATATGTTTTAACAAGTGGAACAAAATGGAAAGTATTTTACTTATTTTTAAGAAAATGAATCGTCCAGTAAATGTTGAAAATGCATAATAAATAATTAATTGAATATGATTGATTTCGACATGTGATTCACTTAAACTATACCGGGAGGTCATCTATCATTCATTTTTAGAGTAGCCTCTGTTGTTTTTTATTTTTTTATTTTATACCATGTAAAGTTAGTTAGCGGTATTTATTATATTATATGGTTTAGGTTATTCTCGTGTATATGTGCGTCTGTGAGCACCTATTATAATTATAATAGGCCTTTCAAAAATATGTATGTATAAATGCAACGATGTAAAATATATAATTCATTGCACCTTTAGTCATAATATTGTGCCTTCTGGCAAGTTTTTTTTGAATATTGTCTTAAATATTTGACTTAAAATATTATACAGAGTTATAATTCTAATTTACGACCAAAATAGGAACCATTTTCAGAAATCTTTTCAAGTAAAGTTAAAATATCAGAAAAACTGAGTAATAGCTCATTATTATACGTATTTTTACCTGCCGAATGGGTAGAGCGGATACTGAGTTTAAGCCCCTGAAGTTACCCTTTTCTTCTCGGGAGACATGAAAATTTTCTAATGACTTGTGGTCTTATAATCTGTACGTCCGTCAGTCAATGTTAAATTCGAAAAAGTCAGTCGGTCTGCCGAATCGAAGGTACGCTCATGCTGACCTGCAAAGCTCCGTCCCTGCACGGAACCGATATAAAACCTGTAAAATTAAAAAAAATTAAAACCTCAACATATGCGACTTGAGGTTATCGCATGCGAAAATCAATTTACGAAGGGTGTCGTCTATGACGAACCTTCTTTATAGAAGTAATAATTAAATATCTTTGAAAGTAGAATAATACGATAATATTTACCTCATAACATGTTTACCTGATAAATTTGAATGGTCAACGCTATGAGAATGTATCGGTTTGGTTGATGTGGGCGATCTTTTTGTTACTATCAAATTTAAAATATTTTTTTATCTTCTAAATAAATCCACAAAGAAAAAGAATGAATAAAGAGAGCAATTCAGCTATTTTAACATTACATTTTAAATTACAATTAAAATTTTACTCTTCAAAATATTTTAGATTATTTCAAAAAGGCTAAGGGAGAGTTAAGTTAAAGGGAAAGTTAAATTTATAGGTGAGTTGTTTAATTGAACATATAAATCATTTCTGAAATATTATTATACGTTTACCAGTATTTTATTTTAACTAGTGCCCAAAATGACAATTGTGGTAACTTGTAAAACCTATAAAATTTATATAATGAAGGCTCTAGTGGATCATTGTGTTACTCTATGTAATCATATATTGTCATAATCAATTACGTATATTCAACGGCAAGTTTTGTAAACTCTGTAATCAATTAAAATTGATTTTTCCATTAAAAAATCTTTTAAATACTATAATTTTTTAGTAAATGCTTTATTTTCAAATTGCGATTACTATATTTGTATGTAAATGTGACTAGTTTGATTGGATTTGAAGTTCTTAGTATGAAACTAGCTATACGAAGTAATAAAGTTAAAATTTTATAATATTAGTTGGTCTGTTCACATAATCTAGAAGTTCTTGATATTAAAAGATGTGAACTTCTAAACAAATTATTGTATATAAATACTTCTACAAATAATCTCCTTCTTACCAATTAACATTTGAAGCACTATCATAATTTTACCGAACCATAAATTTGAATGGTAATTGGCCACAAGGAAATTATTTGAATAAAAGAAATTATTTAATTTTGAATGTTTTTTTACTTTTTAATCTATTTGTTTTGAAGTCGGTCTTATTTTTTTAAATTTTTTTATTTTTTACTTTATAACGTTGTTTACGCTAAAATTCCGTATATCATACCCCCGCTTCGCTTTAATATTTTGTAAAATTTAATGTTTGAAGACTCCAAGCGTTGGGTTTTTAAAGGCGGGGACTTATTTCATACAAAAATAATACATTTCTACATTCATATATGTAATTGGGCATAATTGTTTAGATGGCCATATAGACTAATATATACGAATATTGTACAGTTTCAATAAAAGTATATACATAATGATTAAATTTCAACCTACTTTTTTGGATATCGATTAAAAACATTTCACATTTCTTAATTTTTTTATATTTGCCTCTGTAGTAATTAACTCCAAAAAATGGAAAAGAAATTGCACAAATATTGTAATAATAAATTTGTACTAAATACGAATAGGACTAACAATATTAATTTTCAAAAATCGTACACATGTAATAGAAAATGCCAAGAAAAAATACAGACTGACAAAAATTGGATAAAATCCAAATTTTTATTTTTTTCTTTCACCCCTTCAAGAATTTTTTTCCAAAGTTGGTGTATTGAAAAGTATAAGTATTAAAGAGAATTTTCTATTGATGCATACCATTGAAACATGGATTAAACTGTTCTTGAAAAAAAAGATCCATTAATCCATATATATGATTAGAATATATAGAAAAGTCCATTGGAAACTAAGATGACTTTTCTGTTGGAAAAATTAATTCTTTGATACTACAAGCTTAAGTTCAAGTTAAAAGGCTGCTATAACTTATATACGTTTCGAGTATGAAAATTATATGAGTAAATTTATTATCATATTGCTTTCTTAACTGCAATAAATTTAATTCTAGCCCTATTTTGACATAATACGCAACTCAATAAACAAGTAATATTTATAAAAACATTAATAGTTTCCTAAAAATTCTATATTAATTTTGTGAAATAATGTACCTATTCACATTCAAATACACGCTTATGGCCAAAAATACTGAGTACATAGAGGTTCAATCAATAATCAAATAAATAAACTTACGGTTGATTGAACTTGCTGTTTGATCATCAGTTATTTTTATAAATCAATTTTTCTTGTTTAACAATAGACACAACATTTTGTTTATAGATTATTAATAAAACGCTTATAAACAAACAATTTAAAGAAATATGAAAAGAAAACAATAATAATCATTTATTTAAAATAGTAATAAAAGTTTAATATTTAAAAATAAACTAATGGTACATGTTTTTATTTTTTGCTTGTTGTTACCACACCTTTAGAAAATTTATTATAGTATCTTAAATTAGGGTCAATTTATTTTACTTTCAATAAACTTCTTTAATCCAAAATCAATTAATTGTTGATTTATATCTGTAATTTACAAATTATGTCTTTGATCATGTTTTTTTTTTTTTTAATTTTGCATAAGTCATTACTCTCTCACACTATAGCAATATAAAGATAACGATGAACTTCAAAAGATTCTCTCTAACAGTTTGTTGACTATATATTTTCTTGTATTTTCGTTACTATTTTTTATTTTTCTATATTTTCTACAATAATCTGGATTTTTTGAAATTTAAATTGCTAATGTATAAATATAGCATGCATCTAAAAAAAAAAAAATTAATCAAACTGGTTCACGTATATTTTGAACGCTTTATCGCCGGAACGGTAATTGATAGATTAGATGTTTTTAAAATGGAACAATCCCGACACTATTGTTTACCGCATATTTATAAATATGCGTTAAATTGTTTTGGAGTTAAACGTGTCCTGAGTGAATGTCACAGACCGACTAGCAGGCGGACACGAAATTAATGTTATTCAGTATATAAAAATTTTTGAAATCGAAGCAACAAATTTCAAAAATTATTTATGATTAGGAATACAATAAAAAAAGTATGTTTAGGCTAAAAATTATTCTGTTATGTATGATTTATTTTTCCACATTTGTTTTCTCATTAAAATACGTCTAACGAAATAAGCAAACATGAATTTTTCAAATAGCATGCTTAATACATTATTCAGAAATAATTTAGTGAAATTTCGTAGAAAGTTATAATAATTTTTTTGACAAAAAAAATGCAAAATATTTATACAAAAAATGCTTTCAGGTAAAAAAAACTTTTGATATAATGTAGATAGTAATCCTACTGTAATCTTTTGTTCGTGTTGAATATTCTATACAATTTTATTAAATTCTTTTAATCTCTCAAAATTTGTTAAAGTTCGATTATTAAAAATTTTATATTTGTTTAATATTAAGAATTCTATATTTTTATACTCGAAATACATAATATGTCAGAGTATATTAATTTTAGTATAAAGTTTGTAACGCTACGTATAGTATTGACTGCACAAACAAAATTTTAGTATAAGTGTTAATGAAAACACCTAATTACTGTATTTCCGATTGTACGTCCATCCGTCATCACGGTAGCTCAAAAACAAAAAGCGGTAGCGATTTAAGTGAGTTAAAGTTTGTTAATCAGCAAAAACGGTCCATTTATTTCTAATGTTTTACACATTTTTTTGGAAAATGTATAATTTTTCCACAATTTTTGTACAAATTTGGATAATAAACAAATATAGGTAATAACATAACATATTATTATATATACATAAAACTGTATAGACTGAATATTTATAGTATTTTATGAATGTTAATTAAAAATAGTCCAAACAATGAAATCCAATCATATGTCGAGTTTCTAAAAAATTAACTATGTTAGTTGTAATCTTCACTTGTTAATCTAATATGCAATTGTACAAGAAAAAGGTTGTTCGTTAATAGTTTTATTACCACAATAAATAGTTTTATATCAAATATGCAAATCATGCATAAGTATTGGCATGAGATATAATTAAAAAATCACTAATAAAAAGTGATTCTAATAATATTAAAATATAAAATATCATTTATGAGATATTTAATCAATTGAATTAGTTACCGATGTCAGACGATAAGTATTCCTTTAGAAAACGCTTTATTTACCGCTGTCTATAAAAAATAACATCCAACTAATTGTTTATAATTGCAAAGTTGTCATGAATTCAGCAACTTTTACGATTATGTTTTAAAAACTAATGCTTTTTTATACTAGTTAAAATTCATAAATAATAATATTTAAGCCTTATTCGGCTTCCTGTGCTATGCGATCTTCTCTAAAGCAATTTAAATCAAGACTTTAATTAAAACAAAACCTGAACCATAAAAAAATGAAAGGTTTTTGAACGTACGAAACAAAATTAATATAATTAATGTAAATAAAGCATGAAAACTTTTATTAAATATACGTGTTTCAAAAAATTTAGCAATAAAAATTTGTGAATTTTTGTAAAAAAAACAGTGGCTCTCCGGTAGTGCATGCAGAAGTGAAAACTTGAACATTCTCGTGTGTTTTGCCAAAATTGAAATCTATTACTTATAGTACATTCAAATAATAAAAACTAGTACTAATGACGGAACATTTCTTACACCAAACAAAAACATGTGAATATTTTTGTGCGGCGATAGAGACAATGCTTGCATCTATAGTGGATATCTGTGGACATTACGATTGCCAGCATACTTAACTCACCTACCAAACTAACCAAGAGTATTCAGTAAGGGGGCTTTTCTAAGACCAACCAATTGCAATAAAAGCTTTGCATCTATAGTAACCTAGGTTGACATAGTTAACTGAATTACCAAGGGCGACAATGAAACTGATATAGTATACTTTCAGCAAATTTAATCTTGAGGACTAATAAAAATGGCATGTATGCTTGTACATTACATTTATATTTCAATTACAAAATTTTAAAGATAAAAATGGTAAATTTTGTTATTCTTAGAAAATAGACTAAGTGTCGCGGGAAATTTTGTAACCTGTAAAGGCTGAAATGTGTGTTACACATTGTTTCACCATTAACCGATTAACGACCGTAACGGCTATTTTAAATCGATATTTGAACAGACTTCTTTGGCAAAAACCACGATAACTTAGTAAATATTCATAAGCAACTATTAAATTATACTCATATTCTTATATCAAAATATCCATTGATACAAACAGAATACAAATCCGTTTATAGATTTCCGAGATAATCGAGACTATAAGGACAGATAGGCTAAAAAAGGATCTTTCATTTATATTATGTATAGATTGTATTCATTGTAATATTTTGAGAAAAAAAAAACTTTAATTTCGCACTTCAAGTTCAGTATTAATAAAAAAGATCGACCGTACATAGTTAGAACAGCCGCTGGTGTCGGGCTTACTCCCGTGGTTACAAAATAGAGAATAGCTGAGGACACAGCTGTTAGAAGCAAACAATTTTCCAGCACAAATTAGTATTCAGCCAAATTTTATAAAATTTGGTATGCGTATTATTGACATGAAAACCTAGTGTTTGTCAAAAAAGTTCTTGTTGAAAAACATTTCTAAATATAAAATCAAATTTTTATTTTTACCGTTGAAATTTTAATATTGTTCATTCAAATTTCATATTTTACGGTTATTATCTTTAGAGGTATTTGTATTGATAAATTGAACGAAATACAATGTATGTTACATTTTATTACAGTCAAAAGCTGTTAAGAAGCACACTCCTTTATCTCTGGATGACAACTGTTGTTTACATATACCACCGTAACAGTAAGTTCTCACATTTCAGTTCTTGCTAAAATGGGTTGCCAAAATACACAAATACATATAATGTAAATAATTAATGTTAATTCTAAAAAGATGGTTAATTGATTAACTAAAAAAATCATTGTGCCGTCAGCTAATTCTCAAATATAATATTATTGAATTAATTATTGAAAAAAATGTGTATTCTAATTGAATAATAATTTAAACTCAATAGTAAAATATTCAAAAGTTTAAATAAAAAGAATTAATTTTTGTTTCAGAGAATTACTAGAGACTTTGTTCAAAGATCAAGTTTTTGTATGTATATATACTTCCAATTAAAATAAATTTATTTTCAAAATGTATTTTTTTTATTATTCATTATAACAATTGATATTTTTTCTTAAAAAGCGAAAAAAGAGACAAAAAATAATGTTGTTATCAATCTGAAACAATAATGTGGTCTTTGTTTAATTAAAACTACTAGATATATAAATTTAATTATAGGCTCTAGGGTGGAAACACTATACAAATATATAAAACTTTACATTTAAATATAATGTGACGAAATATTGATAAAAATCTTGAATTTTACATTAAAAAAATATAGTAGTTTATAAAGAATAGAGAATGATGTTAAATAAAATTAGAGATTTCAAGAGATGTTCTCCTAGTACACAAACAAAGTTATATTATATTGCGCTACCTGAAACTTTTGAGGTTCGTTCATTCATAACTTTTGTAGTTGCTGATACACTGAAATTCATTCAATGGCGTTATCTATAGTCTATACCAATATTAATCAAGAGGAAACATTTGTATTTTTGACTCACCAAAGCTAAGCAACAACAGACACAGTCAGAACATGGATGGATGAACATCTAGGATTGCTGTCTTCTATTCTTGTATATATTGAATATACTCACTGTAGTCACTAGTTGAAAAAGTAGAAAAGTTACTTTAAAAAAAATATAGCTTGAATGTGTAAATTGTATGGCACGGTAGCGTAAAAACAAGTGAAAATAAGAAATACTAGTGAATATTGCTTAAATATCCGATATATGGTTGATAAACAATATTTTAACTTTTTTTAAAAATAAATTAGGTGAATTTTAACTGAAATTGTATAGAATCCAAACAGTTGAAAAATGTTTCGAACAGAATTAGTTTTTTGAAGACACAAGCATTTTTCGTTTTTGAACTTCTCTTCATGCTCTTTTGGTTTAAAAATTGGCTTTTTTGTTCATCGGACTAAATTGATTGATTTTCTACACAAACTTTAGACTAAATTTATTATAATATATCAGATACATTGGATTACGATCAGCTTTTGGACCAAAATGACATCATCTTCAATTTATTGAAAATCCTCTCTACATATTTAACGAACAAATGATTCATTTTAAAACTGGTGTTTTGTCGGTGTGGTTTTGTTAGATCAAAACAACGACGATTGGACTTGAATACATAACAACGAAATTTAGTGTAGTGACTATTATTGACAGACAATAAAACATTCATATGTAAAACTACTAATATATATGAGTATCAATTATAGGAATCGATAGAGCCAAACATAATGAAAACAAATCTAACTATTGAATAATGTATTTATAAAACCATCTAGTTTTAATTTATACAGAAGATGTTTTTGGAATTTAAAAGTCTTGTATGATATTTGTTCAAATAAAATCGAAACATTTGAAATAATACAACCAAAAAAAAAAAAAAAAACCAAATTAAGTTATTTTGTTATACAACGATTCATTAAATTGTCGTCTGTTTTAAAGATTGGTGATATCATGTTTTTAATTACAAATTACAAGATATTATGCTATGCCGATTCTGCAATAAAAAGTAAGCAGGTGTTGCTGTTATGTGCAGAAAACTATTCAGTGATTTCTATGAATGTCACGTACAAACGGGTTTATCTTCAAAACATATTCATTAATTGTAATTGTTAATATTTCATAGTGGGATTGGTTTGGTATCAAATAATTAAACAAAGTTCAGAATGAAATTCAAAAATAAAACTTATAAAAACTTAAAAGCTATTAAACGGATGGAGATATGCTTCAATTATGATCTATGTTAATATAATCTATGTTAAGTTTTCGAGAAGATACCTAAAAAACATTTACATCAGCAATTTACTCTTATAGAAACAGGTGCATCGAAAATTAGAATGGTTTCAGAAACTAGAACAAATGTCTAAAAAATCACTTCAATAGAGACCGAGCGGAAAGTTCAAAACATCAAAAAAAATTTTCACATTACATTACAAATTATATTACGTTGTAAATACTACTAATGTTCAGTATGAATTTTACAGCTAAATATACCTGCAATTTGTCTGTAGATTACCTTGAAACGGTTTTTTATAAAGGGTAGATTATTTTTGAAAACAAAAAAAATTATAGTAGGATGAAACCAATTAGAAATGCAAGATAATATGATAAAAATGAAAGGAAAAATTAATTACGGGTGATCTGAGTTCGGGAAGTAGGACGGAGGTGAGTTTTTAAGGGAAAAATTCGGTAAAATCTGAATTTCCGGCAAAACTACAAGTTCTATGGAAAAAAATTAAATGGAAAAGTTGTAGGTAAGAAAAAGATCCACAACATTTGTATTTACTTTTTTTTTTAAATTACCTCAAAATTTATGTGAAAAATATTTCATCTTATTTTGCATAAATATCGAAAAAGCACCCTAATTTTCAATCGAGGTTATGTAGAAAAAGTGTAAATACAAAAGTTGTAGATCTTTTTATTACCTACAACTTTGTCATTTAATTTTTTTCCATACGATTTTTAGTTTGGCCGGAATTCGAGATAAATCGTGTTTTATCCTTAAAAACTTACCTACCCCTTCTTATTTCCCGAACTCAGATCGCCCGTAATTTATTTCTTATTTCATTTTTATCATATTATCTTGCGTTTCCAATAGGTTTCATCCTACTGTAATTTTCTTCCACTTTTTATCATTTTTTAAGGCTTCTACTCTGGTCTATTATGATAAAAATTGGGGAGAAAAAATTTAATAAATTTTTTAGTGATTTTTAAAACGTTGTATTTGTCATTAACTCTCATTTTAAATATTTTTAAAACATTTAGCTTCATTCATTGAGAAATTTTAAACGTTTGTGTTGATTCTAAGGAAAATTACGAGAGACAAATTTAAAATTTTTTTGTTATTATTTTTAAAAAAAACTTCTTAGAAAGTTTATTTTCATATCAAGATCATTATATGAATTGGGAAGCTTCTATATTGAGTATATAAAATAATAATGTTGTATATTTTACTTCTTGCGTGTGTTTCTTAAGCATTAAAACTATGCAAAATTATATAACTAATCTTTTAATAAATTTGTATTATGTCAAGTGCTTCAATAATACCTATAATTAAACCAGTCATTAAATTTTCATTAATTTCTTTTTAAAAATAGTGTTTATTTTAATGATTTTAAGTATGTCAAAATATAAAATAAACACTTTAATTCTCATAAAGCAGATTTTATGAAGAGATATATTTTTAAAAAAATGCACTTCTGGTTAATTTCAAATCAAGAGACATCTGAATATAATCTATTTCACAATTATATAAATATATAAGCCATGATTTTGTTTAAATACTTATTCCATAATAAATCCTATATATATATAATAATTTATTTGATCTAAATATCACTTCCATTAAATATTGTAAATTATTGAACTAAAGAGACATTTTCATTCCCTTTGTTTACCAAGAATATAATTCGTTGAACAAATGGTATTTTGTTTTTCATAAAAATAAAGTTTATTTGAAATGAATAAATTTCACAATTATAGCTATTTGGTAATCACTTGGTTGCTTTAGTTTAAAATGGACATTTGTTTTTTGAACTAGCAAACTTGAATTAACTAAAAAGATTTTTTCTAAATTATTTTTGTTATTTTCAAAAGCCATCCTACAATCTTTGGATCCGCAATTTACAGGGTATCTACTTAAGTTGAATCCATATGAAAAACTTTTTTACTATTAAAAATAAAATTAAAAATAAAAAATTATTCCTTATAAAAATATCTGCTTTAGGGAATATTAACATTCAGCTATTCACTTTTGATATCAAATGTACTGGATGTTCAATAATTCAAAAAGTTTCATAGACAATTTTTACCATTTCAATTTTAAATTTAACAAATCCAACTTATAAAGTATATCTGTTATCCTAATCAACCATTCATCGACTTGTCTTCTGTTCGTTTTTATCTTATATTAATTATCTGTTCTATTACGGCCCTTGATATACAAAAAAATTATTATCTTTCAGATCTTTTTCAATTTCCGGACACTGTGTACATTCGATGTCAAAAGTGAATAACTGAACGTTAACATTTTCGAAAGCAGAAATTTTTATAAAGATTAACTTTTATCCGTAAACCTCATAATAAAAAAATTTCCAAATGTAGCCAACTTAAGTAGACACACTGTAAGCATACTGCATTTGTGATGCGAAAACCAAGCATATCAACCTGTATCCTCGTTAAATAGTTTACGCAAGAGTTTATTAAGAATTAAAGAATATGATCCCTGAATACGAACAGCTAGTCTACTATGATCCTTGTGAGAATCTACGAGGCTGTCAAAGATGCAATGCTTTGATTCCAATGAGGATCTCATGTAACTCTCTTACAAGGCGCTGACAGACAGGAATCACTTAAAATTCATCCACTGTGTAGATACATCCGTTATTTCATAAATAATTAATTAATTTTCTTTGATTTTAAGTACATAAACAAACCTTATGATATAAGTAATTTATATATGTTTTTATCACTGACAATATTAGTACAATATTATTAAACTAATGGAACTTTTATGTCATTTTCCTAAAATATTGGACCAAAACATATTTTCGAAATCAGTAAAAAATACTCTTTGACTTTTTTTTAAAAATGTCTATAAGAAATTACGCTTAACATATAACTAAAATAGTTTAAGTAGCAAATTATGGGAGTTACATATAATTAAGTAAAAAATCATTAAAATCATTCATATGTTTATTAGTTTGAAATTTATTACAAAAGTTTTATTTTTCTTAAAAAAAATTTAATTTTAACTAATTTAAATTTCGTGTTATGTAAAATGTTTATTATGTATTAAATTGTCCACGTCTCTTAATTTTTATATTCATACGATTGACCTGTTGTTTATTCTTTAAAAAAAAAAAACGATATGTGCGGCCGTTAATATTTGACGAAGTTGTAATAAAATACAATTTAATTGTTTTTTATTTTAAATTGCCTATAAATAGTTTTGTGGTTGTGTTTAAAAGAAACCAGAAGAAATTTGGGATTTTTTCTAGTTTATAAACGTGAATATAACGTATATATTGTCTAGAGTCTAGACGGCTATTTTAGTTATGCGATTAACCATCTCTATTTTTTTTTTTGCTTTGGTAATTATTTTGTAAAAATAGGATTTTCTTTACTCGCTGAATGAAAATAGTTTGATTTTTTTTTTTGGAATCCAAAGTAGAAAAGTATTAAGTAAGTTTATTAAAAAAATAAACGGAGGTCAGAGTAAAAAATTGAACGCAATTGTGTTTGTTTTGAGAACGTAGGTTGTAAACGGGTGACTTGATTCCAAAACCGTTTTTTTTTTAATTGAAAAGAAATGACAAGAAACTGAAAGTACTTAGTCATCAATCATAATTATATTTGATGATTTAATAAAGATTGGAATATCAAAAGATTTAGCGAAAAAGAAAAAACATTTTCTACATATTGTTGAAAAAAGATTTTGTTGCACAACATGGATCGTTTTACGTATAACAAATTGTTACTGCAACAATAGGTTCAACATATGTATTCAGAACATTAGACGTTTAGTTGTTTAATAAGTAATCACTTAGATTTTTCTCAATCACCAGATTTGCTTACATACATTATTTGCATACATCCAAATCAAAAAGACTTCAACAAGCAGTTTTTATTAAGAGTTCTTCAAGATGTCTCCATTATGACGTCATTAGGACTTCTTTTTTATGAAGTCATAATTAAACACTCTTTAAGTAGTCTTGCGAAGTCAGAATTATATCAGAATAAGAAAATATAAGTCAGAATAAAAAAAATCAATAGTAAGGCAATATACTAATAGTTTTACCACAAATTCCTTTAACGACTTGGTTGAAAAATTTATCTTTGAGATTCTGCTTACGTTTCCAAATTTATTTAGATAGTTAGAAAAACAAATTCTTAATGTTGAGCATAGTATGTTTTGATACTAAGAAACGTATTTTACTAGTCAGAAAAACGAATTCTTAATGCATTCTGATTAATGAAGTGTGTTAAGTGGCGCATTCAACATCTCACAGACTTCTTAAAGGGTTCTTTTTCAAGATAATTCTGACGTCCAAATTATAAATAAGAATTCTTTAGGAATTTGATCTGTGATTTTACACTCGATTTGATAATTTTGAATCACACTCGATATAAATAACAATAAAATATTTTTAGCGTGAAAACTACTTGCTATGCACAAACTGGTAATTTCCAATAACACTAGCAACCAAATTGAAAGAAATTAAATAAGTAGTTACATAAAATAATTGATTTTATTCAAGACTTATATATGTTTTTGCGTTAACAGTTAAACCACAGTCTACACAATGTGATATACGCGATACACTCGTTAACCAGTGTTAAATAATGATTACTTTTAACAAATACTTGTTAACTGTAAACGATAGAATTGTAAGTAATTGAGCGATTGCAATAAATAAAATTTATATATTTTATCTAGAGAAAAATTAATTTAAATAAGGAATATTAACTCTTACAGAATTGATTGTTTAAATACCTGCACAATGTAAATTGAATGCGACTACTTAAAGTTTATTATCCAATTTTAAATAACATACAAAAAAGAATCATTTCAAGTATATGATTATTTTGTACACTATTCTTCTAATCTAAACAGCAAATGACTATGAAAGAGAATGGATGGATAACAAAGGGATTCGGCGATTAGCATTTTGCTATCGGAGCTACACTATCATCGGCATGATTTTATTCAAACACGAAAACGATTCATTGGTCTATTGTAGTAAACACTGCATTAAGAACTTATAAATATAATATTATTGTTCCAAATTTTATTTGGATTTTGTTGAAAACAAAAAAGATAATTTATTTCATGTCTAAAATGTTAAGATTTTTAATCTTAGATTGCTAGCCAGAATGAGTAGACTGGGGACGATTGCAACAATTACGCTTGTATTAATTTCATTATGAAGAAATGTTAATTAAAAGAGTACCTTTTTATCCTCTTATGCAGTGCGATTTTAGTATTAAGGAATTATTTTTAATAATTAATGCTAATACCAAGAGTGCTGTTGTGCTAATACCAGAGTCGGTTGAAACAGTACTTGGGGTTAGTTTGAAATACAAAACATAAATAATATCGTGCATGTCGTATTTATTGTTGATTTTAATTCTAAGAATCCTAATGACATAGTCTGGTGAATTTTAATCTAAAATTAATCTATAAAATTTAATTTGAATAATAACAAGTGAATATAAAAACTAACAGAGTTAATTGTTTAGATGCTCAACATATGACTTAGTATGAATGTTTGAACTATTACTAATCATATGCATTATTTAAATAATCTAAATATCCAGTCTATACAGTTCTAAAAACATACAGTTCATTTAAATATATATCAAATAAAATGTTTTAAAAAAACAATTTTTGTTATCTTTAAAATTTTCTTGAAATATAATAAAGTTCAATAGTTGGGTTTTACGAAAATGAACTCAGTATTACAACACGCTAGCTTTTTTCGTTTTTGAATTATCTTGGTGACGGACAGATAGACAGGCGAACAGGTGGACATGTGAAAAAGATCTACTTAGGCGATTCTATGAACTCATGTACCAAAATTTTATTTGTGCCGTAAATATTTTCTTAGTTAAACCTTAAGACTAAAAATAATATACTCCGACATATTATGTATATGTAGAATATAAAATTCATCTATTCCTAAGTTCATTTTTTAAACATACTTGTACTAATCCCGCAAAATGAATTAGAACTCTGATTATGATTCACGTTAATTCTAAAGAAATATCATGGGTAGTGCTGCGTCTTTATTAGTTTGCTATGTCGATTCAGTAACTATTGAAAATTATAATAACGCAATGTCAATTATTCGCTCCTTAAATTTACTTAAATTTATAATATTTAGGCGCCCGTCATTGCTTGCCTTTTTTTGAAATAGTTATTATTCAGATGTTAAATTGTTCATTGTTTTCCAGTCTTAACCTTGATCGATAATCAAATTGGTGTGGATTTTTCAATATTTTTCTCTGGTTATTGATTTGGTATGGTTTATTTTTGTCTCGGGTCATCTTTTTAATTTTTTTTTTTAGATTCTTTTAATAAATGATACAGTTATTAAAAGAACTATCCAAATGATGATCATCCTGTTTAATTTAAACGTTTTAAGGATCTATTATTTTTATACGAAAATCTATTATCTATTAAGTGCATTTGTAGTAAAAATGGCTTAATAATAAACAGATATTTTTACTTTTTTTTTTCTGTTGACAATACAAAAAATGATTGTTAAAGCGACCCTCTAAATATAATGGCTCGTAAATGTGTTGGTATATAAAAATTTAATTTATGACCGTTATATAGACTGTTTATAGAACACCATAAAGACTAACTTACATAATAATATATGACTTATTTCGATGATGAATTTTAGGTGTGTATCATACATATTATGTGTGTGATATTATGACACATTCAATTCTAAAAGAAAATAATTTTCTATAACTTACTGATTTAATTTGTGTTATGAATTATTATTCACACTCCGAAAATCGAAATCAATAATTTTCAAAATCGCAAATGGGTATAAACTAGACAATTTTGCCATTTCGTTTGTTTATATCTATGTACCAGGGATGTGCCGGATGGTTATAAGATAATCAGTAATCAGATTCGTGGTTACGGATTCGGATTTTAACTTTTCATCTCAATGAATCGGTATAATGTTTTGAATTTCCTTAAAATATGGTTATTTATTAATTGAATTGTGATTGTTTTTTGTGATATCACTTATTAATTGATTTGAATAATAGTGAATTTAAAAAACTAATTTGAATTTAGTGTAATTACTAATTTTTACCCAATAATATGCTAAAGGAATTACCACTTAGCTCACTACAATGAGGGTTGAAATAAAAACTATTTTGATAGGATTTAACAATATTTTATTGCTACATTTACTTGTAAATTCGTATACGTAATGAATCATAATAATACAAAAAATTCATTTAAGATCCGCTTAAATGACAAAATGAAATGGGAACGGATATGGCTTATTTCCTGACGTTTGACAAATTGTCTGCCTGACTAATTCAAATTTTGTAGTCATGATTATCTGATTCAGGAAATTTAGTGTATACAAAAATTTCATCTTTCCGTTATACATATAAACTTTTCTTCTATGCTAGCTAAGAATGATAAGATGCACTTTTTTGTATCTAATATAAAATAATTAGAATAAAATTCGTTCCAAATCGATTTTAGAAAAAATTTCTAAAAATTCCAACTATGTATTATGCAAGCTAGACAGATGCGGCTTTTTGCAATCTAAATCAAATAATATAGAAATATAGAAAACCTGCAATGTTTTGAAAAATCCTTAAAAATAACAACTTATTTTTCTATAAAAGTTAGGCAGGACGGGTTGACCGCGTAAAAATTCAATGATCTAGGAAAATTTTCCAAATTTATTTTTCTTTTAAAATCGTGATTAAAATAATTGTTCTTTTGCTTTGAGCATGGAAATAGAAAAAAATATGCATTTATTTGTGACCGCCTGTCTGTGATTTTTACTGCTACATCAACCACAAAATGGGGTATCCAAAATTAGAGTATAAACTTGTTTTCGTGAAAGAAAATTAATTCTAATTCCTTGATTAATAATATCATGTTTGAGATATTTTACATAATCTAAGTTGTCAAATATTTAAGTATACATACAAATATGTTAAGATTATAAAAATACATTTGTTATTTCTCAGCCAGTAAAAAGGTTCGGAAATAAACTTTGTTTAATAATCTACCATTTATATTATAAAGGAATAAAATAAATTTCTACATCAGAGTTAATTGGTTTGGAATAAAGAGCTCACATTCACCACGAATTTTTTAAACATTTTATTCTATTTTTGTTGATAGCAATTTTTATGTGGGTGCTTGAATTTTATAGAAACGAAACATTATATACAATTTTTTTTTATTTACAGTTAAAATTGTTTAATGCCATCACAAAACATATCTTGGATGATCATGAAATTTATGAGGATCGTTAATTTCTGTTAGCTTAACGGCTAGGAATAATTTTTTAAGAGTAATATACATTATGAAATAATTTGGTACCATTTATTCGTTTTGGAGTTAAGGAAGCAAATATTTTTTTATTTAATTTCTTTATATAAATTATATTTCTTTATACAAAAAATACGAATTCAATAAAAAAATATAAGAAATTAACAGCTGTATTTACGATTTATAATTATATTATATTATTGAATAGTCAGGCAGCCATCACGTTCGATAGTCAAAGTGCGAGGTATCCGTAGCCGTATCCATATGCTCGAATATCCGCAACAAAAAAGAGCAGAATCTGTATCTGTTTCTCTTTCAGCGAATCTTAAACGGATTTTTGACATTATTATGATTCATTACGAATTTATAACTAATGTAGCAATAAAATACTATTCAATCTTGTAGCTCATAGTAAACTGTTTATATAAATGTTCAAAAATGTAAAATGTTGCAATTTTGTACGAAATTAAGGAAAACTTAATTTTAAAAATTGCGTGATAATTAACAAAAATAAAATAAATTCTAACTATTAGAATTCTAAAACTTAAATTCCAATTAAGAACTAGGTTTTCATTCAAATTCATCATTTACCCATCCTTTCTTGAAATAATTATATGCTATTTCATCATATTATATAGAAACTGTACTAAACTCTTTAATAATATTAATTTGGCACATATATTTCACACCAATATTTATTCAAAATGTTTTCCACTTATATTTCGATTTATGTTATAAAGGTTTTACTGTTTATATTAACAAACATAATATTGTATTAAATTGTAAAAAACATATAAATAAATACCTACATCAGAGATGATCATACATCTGACTGCATTATAATAGTAAAAAAATTATTACAATAAACAAGGAAATAGTATTTTGTTATTCATATTATATTTTGAATAATAATATCACATATAAACAAACATATGCAACTAACTTCACACTATATATATTATAGGCTAGTATGAAACAGAGCATCCGTATTGAATTTGCAGTATTCTTTGTAGTGAAGTTTTACTTCGATTTGATTGACTAAATTTTAATTTTTGTAAACCTCTGTGTAATTCATTTTCGTTTATGCCTTCATTCTTCTTACTGATCAATTCAATCCAATTAATTAGCAGGCAAATGAATAAATTGGTTAAATATAAAAAACATACTGTCTGAGAAAACAAATTACAGGTTGGTAGTCCTTATGGAATTTAGTAAAATTCAATTATTCGGTGTTTGCAAATATAAAGAATAACTCGAATAATAAAGTGGCGTCTCTCTTAATTCAATACGACTGGCTTTTAAAATTGAAACTAAATTTCGAAGCTTATACCTTCAATTATAACTAAATGAAATGAAACACTGTATAACATAGATTTGTGGTTTTATAGCCCAGCGATAAATAAACAGTAAATAATCCTTTTTAAAAAACAAGTTTTTGTTATAAAATGTCCTAAAAAGAAAAAATAAACTTTTATTTTTAACATAAAATGCCAGTATAAAATTTATATAATATATAAATTTGTCGCGAGATGTATTTATGTTAATTCAATAACTTGATGTGATGATTCATTTTAAAACTATTAAAATTTACCATTTTAAATACGAGAACTTTAATCTCGTGACAAGCTTTTATATATATTAGGCTTGTACGTATTAGACTAGTAAAATTTTCTTTCTGCTTCATTGAGTTTAATTAAAATTTCGTAAGTGACGTTTTCTTCAATATTACTACTTTTACGTAATAGAGCTTGAATATCCTTAAGTCGTAAGAATATACTAAAATAGTTATCGTAAGACTATGTTGAAATAGTTTATTTCCACACGTCTTCGACAAAATGTTACGTAATATGTGTGAATCAATTTTTTAAATTGATGATCAATTTATAAATTATTTTGAAACTAATTGTGCATAATTTAAATTATCGCTCACAGTTCGTTATAATAAATAAAAATTTATTAAAAAAGTTGATTGTAAAAAGTCACACTGTATGTATAAACCATACCCACATGACAATATAGTACTTAAAAAAGAGTATAGATATGTTTATATAAAAAATTTACTTTTTTCTATACACACAAATATATAAATATATTCTTATTATATTATTATAAATGTATAATAAACATTGAAGTGTCTATTTTTAAATATTTATTGGTCGTTTTTATATTTATATGAGAGAATTTTATATAAACAAATGCTTTATTTTTATTTTTTTACTTCCATCACAGTTTTTTATTATTTTCAATAAGAAATTTATATTTTAATAGATAAACTTGCAAAATTTTCACATTGCATTTTATTTCAAGAAACCGTTTTAAAAATATGGATAGTTTCAGAGAATAATTTGTTTTATACACTTCATGATAAATTTAACTAACTGAGTACCTAGGTAGTCGTTTAAAATAAAGTGATCAATGATATGAAATTTGTTTTGCTCCCCCTCTTCTCCATTGAGCTAGAATATTTAAATTAAATTAAGTTTTGATCACATGGAATCTGTACAGAATACATTGACATAGCAATTATGCGCAATGTATGTATACAGATATTTATAAAAAAATGTATTCACAGGCCAATTGACAACCTCTTATTTTTTCGAAGTCGATTAAAACAGTACATTTAATAGCGTAGTTTAACACAATTTAGCGTAAAACTACATATATATACGTATTATCCTCGGTTTGAAAAATTTGCTAATATATATACATATATATTAGCAAATTTTTCAAACCGAGGCAAATACGTATATATATGTAGTTTTACGCTGAGTTGTAATAAACTACGCTGTTTAACGTCAAATTCAAAAAGAAAAAGACAGCATGCTAAATCTGAAAAGAGTCACTTCGGATTCTTAAATGAGCAAAATCTTTTTTTTTGATTTTTGAAAATAAAATTAATAAACATTACTGTTGTTGATTTTTTTTTCACATTTTCTTGCTACCTACTTATTGAACGTTTATAAATTTTTATTTTTTAAACAACATATTAGACTACATTACATTTTCTCATTGTTTATATGGATGTAAAACGATGTGTTTTTAACAAATAAAAAAATAAATTTTTCAAAAAAAAAAAAAAAAAATACAAAGTAATAATTTATTAAGTTACTAACATTCATTGACTATACACAATACAAATTTGATTGTTATTCTAAATTTATTCAATCAAATTAGAATCTATTATTATTTTTTGAATTCTACTTCAATATCTAAGAAAATAACTTAAAATTAATTTAATTTAAATATTTTTATTTACAGTATAAAACCACATGATTTCCAATTTTTATTTTATGATTATTAAATAATTTTTTATGTGGAGGTGCGATTATTATTACTAGACGTAATATAGCGTCTAAAATTATATCTATATCATCCGAAATTTGTATAAATGATGTATTTATTGAACAAATACAGTTACAACTGACTTATTATTATTTAAATTAAGATATAAAATCTGCCAAGCCATCAAAATTTTGGTATAAATTATGAATTAGAAATAATAAAATTTATTTTATATACTTGGCTATTTTATGAATAAATATTACTCCGCAATTTTATCTATCGATATCAGAAGTATTGGTTTCCTATTTATTTAAAAAAAAATTGCATATAAATATTGGTATTTTCTGAGGAGATGCTTGTGCCTGCCTATCGATCAGTCGGTATGCCTGATAAAATAATTCAAACGAGCCTATTTCCAAAACAACAACTCGAATATTTACGAATTTTTTGTAAGCATTATTGAAGTTTTTCAAAATATAGAGGGGAACTACAACCGCGTTTTTTCTACCTAGACCTTATAGAACATTCTTCTGTTTCCTCTTTTAGAACATTCCATCCTTTGAATGCACAAATGCATTCTAGCACAACGTGATAATTATATTGTGATTATATTGTTGGTGGAGCCAGTTACTTCGTTCTTATCCAAGCGACGACAGTGTGATCAACCAACCGCCCCTTTTTTTTACTTAAATATCGATATCTCGTGAAACGTTAATCCGATATATTCCAATATATGTGATGTTTTATTATTGATTTTATAAAAAACCAATAAATTCAAGCAAATAACGTTTAATTAATTGTCTAAAATTCCTTAAAAATTTAAATATTCCATGGAAAGATATAGCTAAATTTTTGTCTGGTACTCATGAATATAAGAAACTTAATTGTATATCAACCTTTTCATGCATGTTCGTTAAAATTAATAATGATTGTTCTTATAGTGTAATATTCTTGGTTCAACACCATTTTTTTGATCTGAATATTAATCTTAATCACAGAAAACAAGAAGTTAGTTCGCTGGATAGGATGTACTCGGTGCGTTATATTTGAATAGAACATGTTTATATCAAAATACACTTTGAGTATCATATCTTTAATGTTTCTGCTTACGATTAGTGAACATAAAAAAAAAAATATACAAAGTTAATAGGGCTCCAATTTCATTTTAAATATTAGACAATAAAATGTTCTTCTTTAAATTGCCCAATCTAAATACAATTTCATTGAGAAAATTAATGCAATGCTATCTAGATATTTAATATCCTTTCAAGGATCACGAATCGCTTAGAGTATGTGGAAAAACAATTTAATTCATCGAAGCAAAATAACAAACAAAGAAAAAACCTTAACATTTGAAATCAAATAATCAGGAGTTGTTCACAGGACAAGTTCAGGTTTTGCATCAGGTATTGAAAATATTTTTCTGAATATTTCAACAGCGAAATATATGTGCTTGAAATGAATCTTTACTACTATTTAAAAACTAGTCTATCTGTTGCACTCTTTCACAGAAACAGCATAACTCCAAAACTACCAAACAAATATTAATGAATTAACGGTAAACAATTATGGAGGTATCATTTTAGAAAAATCTTATCTATTACCTTTCTGGATATACAATACTCGCAGTCGACCCCTTTTTTCACTGTGTCATGAAATGTTTTTCCAAATTTTACATAACTCCACTATTATTGATATCCCTATTAAATAAAATTCAAAATTCCGAGAAAATGTAAAAAGAAAGTCAGAATATTGTCGTAGAGAATTTTATGTGAGTAAAATATACAAAATTTATAGTATTTTTTACGTAAAATCCACAATTCAACGAAATCGGTGATGCCATTGCGAAGAGTTATATAACATTATTTATATACAATATATTCAATTTTGGATACTTTCACTGAATACAAATACATTGAGACCCCATTTATACAATTTTGATAAAATTGGAAAGGATAATATAGTTTTATATTGAAGTGACATTTTTAAACAACAACAAAATTACACAAAATTGTGAATAAAAGATTGTTATATGCATAAAAAGAATTCTTTTTTTTTTTTAAGACACGCTGTAGAGAGGTGTATAATATAATCTATCAAATGAATAAATACAATAAATGAAAAAAAGTTACTGACTGACAGCATAATATTTATAAGCGTATAGTTTGCTTTAACTGGGTATAAAATCATTTTTATTATTTATATTTTTTCATATACAATCATAATATATATATATATATATATATATATACAAAATAATACTATACAAAATAACATATGTTTTTTAAAGATTTATTATTACGAGTACAAGAATTATCCTGGTTTTTCTTTTGGCGCCTCCATCATATTTTGATAAATACTGCTTTTATTTTTTATGGAGGTTCGCTATTATGTTATAACGGCCAAAGTGTGAATATCAAATTTTATATTGATAATTGTCGTATTGGATGGAAAATAATAGTGGAAAATTATATATATATATATATATATATATATATATATATATATATATATATATATATATATATATATATATATATATATATATATATATATTAAATTGAAAATACTATTAACTCAATAACTCAATAATAAAATATTAAAAAAAAAAAATAATAATAATAAAAAAATAAAAGTAAAACCAAAACCCTACTACATAAATGTGCCCTTAAAAATACCAAATAATAAAATATTCTGGACTAAAATTTGATAAATTGATGTCCAGAGGATAGCCGTATCCCACCTTACACCCCCAATAAGTGTTTTCTTGTGTGATTTCATTTTTTAAGTATAGATATCCCTAATAGTGGTTTAGTACTTTTCATTTACTTCTTTAACTTTTACTTTTTAAATAAAATATTTTGGAGTTTATAGCTTTTTTATATTAAATATTCAAGAGAAAATTCGTTTAATTGGTTTTTCACCTTTTAATATAGTTGGGCCATGCAAACAAAATATTAAGAAGTCTTTCAAATTTTGAATATAGGTAATTATATGCATTATACTCACGCAGCTAAAATTTGAGGACGATTTACCGTATCCAACGTAAGATATATAAAAATCGCATTTTTGAATCGCATTAATAGAAAAACATCTTCTGAATACCTAAAAAATAATAGCATGAATTAACCACATCGTTTAGATGAACAATTCAAATAACTTAACATTTAAAAGATTATTTCCTTGGATGTATATATAATAGTGAGTGAGTGAATGTGTGTATGTAATATAGTATAAGTTATAAGTACAATACGTTATCAAAATCTAGCCATCAGTCTTGGTGGCTCTGTATGTTAGACATTCGTATAATGTAGATACTTAGCTAATACTTTTGTCGCTCGACTATCGAGAATAAACTAACTTTAATGTCATAAAACCTTATATTTAAAAAGAAAAATATTTTTTACATTAAACATTTTTTTTTCTTTTTCATATAGGAGTATTTTTTGAAAAACAAATTACAAAAGGAAACTTAAATTGACGTATGAAAATTACGTCCATTCTCACACACACACACTTAATAAAATAAAAGTACAAGAATGGAAGAACGTAATAAATAACTTTTCAAAAATAAAAACACATTATTCAATGATTCAAGTTGTATAATATTAAAATGTTTAATAAAATAAACTACAATATTCATTATCATTGAATTGAAATCTTTTAAAAAATATTTACCTATATGAATACAAAAGAAATAAAAAAAAAAAAAACATAAGCATATAGACGTTTATCAATATAAATTAATACAAGTGTCAGACCCAAGACCTGATGAACAGTTTTTCTTGGTTGTGGTTGACGTTGTTACAATCAACAAATAATATGCATTTAACACCATATATAAACGAAAGGTATAAATGATTATAGGCGGTTTATATTATTTATAAATAAAGTAAGTGGTGATTGGTGTGTATTGAATATATCAAACAACTTATGCTGGGATATTCATTATTTTCAGCTAGGTCAATAGCTTTCCGAAAATTATATTCGAAAATAAAATCCATTAAACTTTATTTCTATGTTGGTAAAACCTTATTAAACATAAATATTATAATAATTGGGAATTTAGATATCTTGTCAAATAAGATATTGAATTTATTTATTAATAATATTATACTTTACCGAAAAATTTTAATATTCTTGTTCGAATATTAAGGTGGGGACGTGTCTGTGTGTGTGTGTGTTACAGCGATATCGTATCGAACGTTTTTTACAATCTACTACCAAAATTGATATTCTTACGACCCACTTTATTCGTGGTTTTTCGATTTTTTGGTGTTTTTCTCGAAAATGGCTTCAACGATTTTCTTCAAACTTAGTATATTTATAAAACACATTAATTTCCACAACTTTTATATAAAATATTTCTCTGGGATAATTCAAATAAAGGATAAAAACACAACTAATCATATTTAGCTACATACAATAATACTGTACATAATAAGTCCTGTGACATCGAAACTGGTTTTTTATTTGGAAAATATAGAAAATTATTTTAAATACAAATGATTATGATATGCGTATATAGACAGGGGTCGAATGATGATGTATTCAGGCGTACTTACATATAATTTAAAAATAATGTTAAGGCTTTTAAAATCGGTAATTATCATTTCGCGTTTTGAGTGGATGAACAGTAACTTTCTATCTGAAATTTAATACAAATGTTATCATATAATATAATTTATAAACAATATTCTTGTAAGTTCAACTATAATGTATGAAAGTAATCAACGATATTTATAATAATCAAATGAACACAATATATGTCGTTTATATCATTATACTTTATCTCTTAAATGTACAAAAGAGTTCCGAGAACGCCTGACAAAGTAGCTTAAGGTATACAAGATAAACATTCAATTTGGCATATAAATGTTCTTCAAAGCAATTCGAAAATACATGAAGCTGTAGCCAGGTTTCCATAATTGATTGCCAATATTTGAATTATTTATATTAATATAATACACTCAATACTTAGTGTATACACTTAAAAATACATATATTATAAGAAAATGTTCTAAAATTATATATGTTTTATTAGCTAAATTTTAACTGAAATTGTGGCGAGGCTAGACGTAAAATGTTTCAAATAAAAGTATTTATTTAAAAAAAAAAAAAAACAAACATTGTATATTTGAAATTTTCTTTTATGATTCGAAAGTTATGTCACGGATCCATTGGACTGAATGTACCAATTATGCTCATTCACAAATCGTCCCTCTAGTTGCATGCTATAGTATTAAGGAAGAGAGTAATTATTAATTTATTGGCAAGGTACCCACATTTTTGTTTTATATAATATGTTTCGTTAACTATAACATACTAAAAATTCGCATCATTATCTACTAATTAATTTTTTTTAATTACTGACGAGGGGCCTTCTTTAACTTAAACTTATTTTATAAAGTAGTTGGTAACGTACAACTTAATACAGGTCACTGCTTCTTATTCCACGTTAGCATGTTGCTAAATATAAATAAAAGAAGATTAAATGTATATTATAAGGTATAAAAGAAAACTAGTATTGTAAAGTATCTAGATACAAATATCTTAAATAAAGGATCTTGGTGCAATTTAAGTTAATATACCTAGTTATTTTTTATTTATATAAAGTATCTAACGCTGGATTCCAGATAACAGATGCAAGATACATTTGAGATGGCAAAATGTTATTATTTATTTATAAATATTCGAAAAACTTATTTCTGACAGAAAGCTATCTCTGTAAGGAAAGCGCCTATTTGGAATCAATTTTATATTCTTTTGCATCCAATATTCAAATTTTACAAAATTATCCTTTATAAATTAATTTTTACATATAAAAGTTAGTAGTAATGATATAAATAAATAAAAATAAAATAGATTTTTTAAGTATCTTAAAACCATAGATAATGAAAAAAATAACTGTGTCTGTATCCAGATACATATTATATCTTGCATCTGTAACTAGATGCATTTTAAAAATAGCTTCTGAATCTAGATACGTTTTCTAAATAGTGCAAGATAAATTCTTAAAGTATAAATTGTAACACTTTAAAAAAACAGTTTAAACTTTGTTTTATAAATAATTTTTTAAGAAAGAAGTATAATAAATGTATGTTTTTCTCCTTTTTTTCGATTTATGTCTAGTTTTTAAATGTAAATGATTATATTTCCATAGAATAAATCGTTGATCTAATTACTAGTATTATTACAGTTAAACCGTTTTAAATGCTTCTGCAATAACACACAGTATATATTTATTAACACAATTATACTATCATTAAAATCAAATTTTAATAAAGGTATATACATATGTTTTTTTTTTAATAAAATAAAATGTCAATAGTTTTGATTGATATGATTATACAAATGCTTTTATACATAAAATAAAATTTAAATAAAAATAATAATACGTAATATTATATTTGACCATAATCATATATAATACATTATTTTAAAATAAAATAAGCGGTGAAATGTTGATTATAAACAAGAAAAAGCATTTATTTTATATGATTATTATTATTATAAGTATACCTATCCATACTTTTAAAATATCATTATCATCTATATATATAAGCATGCATATCACTTTAAATTCAATTCAATTCATATAACTAATGTATATTCTTTTATAATAAAATAGGTAGATTCTTGCTTACCAATCAACTAACTACTACTGTTGTGGTGAGACTGTTATTATAAAATAACATGGGTGTTCTTTAAACTCATCTCAAATCTCTTTTAAACCATATTACAAAACACATGCCAGCGCGCTGACTAGAATGATATGTCATCAATATTGTTAGTTTTTGTTTTAAACCTTTATTTTCATCATAAAAAATAATACAAATTAGCTTCAAAACTATAGCACTTAGCCTGAGCTTTATCTAAAATACATCATCTTATCTACCAGTTACATCAAGATTACAATTTTTAATACATCGTTTAGGAAATTTTTAAGAAAAACCATTGAAATGAAACATCATCAATATTATATATATTAACAATGTTAAATACTGTTCTGTGAACTGTAGACCTCACTCAGAAATTAATAAAAGTATTAACACAAAATTTAGAAGATTTCTAACAGAATCTAAAACATGATCTTAGACAAATTAAATATTATAAGTCACCAAATTAAATATTATATTATTAAATGAAAAGAAATATTCTGTAAATAAACACTGTGTACATAGTAGAGTAGCCTTGTGGTGAAGATCTATTTTCGAAATATAAAGATCAGTGTTCGAACCCGGTTATCGTCTGAATGTGATCAATTCCAAATTTCAAAATGGAACAAAACGAAGATGGAGCAAAGTATCTGAGTAAATGTGGAAGGTAGGAGAGAAAAGGGACTCGAAAAGTTTGAGGCTACATAGTATGAGACAAGAGAAAAGTTAAGGAGGAGCGAATATGAGTGGTCTGTAATGTAATTGAGCTAGTTGTGCATCTTCTAGACGATTGTCCAGGAACAGCTGGTGAAATAAATAATAATTTAGTATGCACTAAAATGCACTAAAATGTATATTCTAAAAGCCCGTAAGCCATGCATGGTAAAAAAAGTACAGTATGTGACATTTATTTATTTAAGGAGACAATTGTTTTGTATATTTATATTAACTCGTGCCTATATCAAATAAATAATTTATTATTATTATTAATAGATTATTCCCAAAATTCTGATGAATATTTAAAAAGCTAGACTGCCGGAAATAATAATTGGTATAGAAGAGGCTTTTAATTTTTGATAGAGACTATGTCATTGCTACAATAAAAACAAATCAATTTTGTCAAAATCGAATTAATTCATTAGGCGATTAAATAAATATACATGCATATATGAATGCATTGACTAATAAATTCATTACTCTTCTTTTGTACGGTAAAATTAACAAGATAAAAATACCTATGTTCTTTGTCCGTAACAGCCACATTTTTTATGGTTATTTTTGTGTTATAATGTTCACTACGTTAATAATAATCATATGTATTTATTTTATTTGGATATATTTTATTCTGTAATAGGTGTATTGACAAATACAGTGAAAATGATTTAGGTTAAAAAATAATATGTGAAAAAAATTGCACAGCAAAATAACATTATTTTAAACTATTTTAAAGTTTGAAAAGAAAAGACTAAATAATTTTTTTGTTTTTCTTAAAATTCGTATAGCACATTTTGTGAATTAACTCCATTCAAAATTTTTCATTCGGAAATAATTTGTTCTAAAAGAAAGAACGTTTATTGATTTAAAAAACGATATTTAGTTTATATAATATTCTAAGTTTTTGAGTTTGAATTCGATATCTCACATAATTTCGAAAATAATTATAAAGAAAATATTAATTTTGGTATAGTTTAATATACCTTCAATACTGTATTTAACGTATTTTTTAATCAGTACTCATTTTAAGCCGTTATAAATTAATTTTTGTAAATAGTATATTAAACTTTCTTCGAAAGTATACTTTCTTTTTTAAATTTTATTGTTTTTAAAGACATTCAACTGTAAAATGCAAAGCATTATTCATATTGTGGTGAAACAACATAATAATAAACATATAAAGCAATCTTTCTAACTCTCAATCAAGTTAATAATAATCATAATATTTTTATTTTTATAATTATTTTAGAAAATTGATATATTTCAAGTTCGATTCAACACCAACTAATTGTATGATTGCAAATTGTCAGAAGGATAATAAATTTCCCAGTTGATTCCTAAAATAAAGTATAATGTATTTCTTAAATGTATATGCCTAAGAACAACTTTTTAGAAAGATATTCCTTAGAACAACTGTCGAATGAATAGATTCTTTTGTTGATGGACCATCCTGTACGCTATTTTTGAATTCCACATAGATTCTACGGTTTTTGTTTTAAATGTAATAGCAGTGTTTTGTTACCTAAAATAATGAATATGCAATAGAATGTCTAAATTACATGCTGGTAGATATATGTGAATTGAATATCTGTTATAAGTTGTTATTGTTTAGAATAGAAATACAATTCATACTTTTTATTATTCTAAAATACATGTTATTTTCTCAAATATTATTAAGTCTGTAATATTATTGAAATCAACCAGCATTATTGCCATGGGCCAAGCGATTAGTTTGTGTTTTTCACAATTTTAATGAATACAAGAAGTTTATTGCAAAATAAATATAAGTAATATAAGTAACTGTTTTTAAACTTACATATTTATCATAGAAAATAAATGTTATTTCATTTATGAATAATCGTTACGGAGCAATACTCAAATCCAGCATTTCGAGAAGCGTTCATTGATTTCGTATATACATATATGCGTATAATTTAAACTGTCATATTTATGATCATTACTAAAAACAAAACTAAGTATATATGTCTTTTAACTAAAGTATTTATATGCTTACTAAATTTTAACATTTTTATACTGCATGCGTGAGAAACAATAATTTACTACTTTGGAGCCTCTAATTGAATAATGAGATCTAAAGTATAAAACAAGTTTTCTGAATTAAATGTGTACCACAATTTTTCAAAATCAGACAAAGCGTTCAAAAATTACAGCGGAACAAACACCACATACATAGATATAAATAAATTCTAAATCCTCTAGCTGTTAATTTAATTTTGTTGCCCTACAAAATTTTATAGGACATATAGAAAAATAATTTTTTCATTGAATATGAAAATTTTAGTACTGAAAATTTAATTAAAATTTCTAGTAAATTATTGAAACTACACTAAACAAAGATTATTTTGAATTCCAAAGTTTTTACAAAAATTTAACACTAATTCTGGATAATTTTTTTAATAGATTTTACTTTTTGTACTCAATAAAAAATAAATCAAAGAAAATAGTACTAGTTAGAAAAATTATAATATGACATAAAGTGTAACAAAAGTTAAATGGAAATTTTACTTAACATAAAACAAAAGTAGGATTTTACAATAATACAATAAAACGGAAAAGGAACAAGCAGAGAATAATGATAGGCTGGTTGGTGGCTACGGTAAAAGTTTACTCTGAAAGGATTGTTATATGTGGGGAAGATATTGTATACAGCTTATTGTAAGATGTTTGTGAAGGGAAACACTCACTACCGTGTAACTGCAGCAGGTATATATGAGACCGGTAATATTTAAAATTCAAGTATAGTACCATCATAGGTAAAAAGTATATTGGCAGAGGAACTGCAACCACGTCACTTGTAACTACACCTTAAGGTCGTTTGTACCTTCTTTTAAAACACGTCATTGTCTGAAAGCAATGATACCTTCTAGCACAAGGTGACAATTAAATTACTATTGCGAAGTTGGTAGAGCCGGTTACTTCATCCTTCGAATATCGCCCAACCAACGACAGTGAGATTAACCAGCTGCTCGTTTTTTCTAAGCTAACCGGCTCAGTGGCCAAGTGAGTAACGACAATAATACCTTCACCCATATGGCTACTAAGATTGGAGGGTACGGATTTGAAACCAGACAACGACAGTTTGCACAATTCTAGATGAAGAAAATATTAAACATGCATTTAAAAATATGGTGAAAACCCAAGTGACAAAAGTCAATCAATTCAACTCAATCTTCTTTTGGAACGAAGTTCCTTACGGTAGGCTTGGAGGGGATAGGGATTTTGCTGTGTGAGCGAACTGAAAAAAATGTGATAGTAAAACCGTAAGAAAAAAAGCGTGGAATTAAGATGTGCGCAGGCGCGAAAGTCGCATACACAAGCGAGTAGTGTATAATACCTTTCTCTTTCTCCCTCTTTCTTTTCGTTCTCTCATCCCTTCTCTTTCTATTAACACTCCAACCCGCCAATGCATAGTATATACTAATGAATTCATGGCGAATACTCACATTATAGATACACAAACATTTAGTTGATAATTTGAATTACGATGTTTTTTTATTTTAAGTAATTTATTATTTCCTAAAATACTGAATTTCCTAAATACTTTCTTGTACTTAAATAAAAATTAATCAGCAAAATTTAAGAGAAAAATCAAGAAAACCTACATAAAATTGAGCACGATTTTTTTTGCAATTTATGTCGATTCTACATTAGCCGAAGGAACTTCGTTCCTACCTGGTGTCCCACGACACCACATCATTTTTATTATTCTTTTTTAACAGTACTTATACTAAATATACATTCGAGCTTTTTTTTGTTATAATCCATATTCATGATTTAAACAACTTTTTTGTAGGTTTATCCCTATTTATTAAAATTAAATTTTTTTTATGCATTTCAATTAACAGTGTCCAATACTAAATGTGTTTCTGAAGATCTTTACTAAGATAAAGGATCAGGATGGCTCAGCGGTATCATCCATCTGCCAAAGGTTGGATTCCCGCTGTGGTGGAAGAACTTGGCAATCCACTCCTTGAGCTAACCCAATCCAATAAAATGGTTAAAAGATCTTGATTGGACAAAAAACCAGGCGGCCAGATGAAATGCTTACCACTCTGTCTATGTACCGTGGTCATGAAACAATGCTAACTCATTCCCCGTGTCAGATTTACTAACATTTAACTTTCAAGTAAATTTTATGCATTGAAATCACTATTTGCCATTGCCCGGAAACCAAAATTCGACTCACTGTCATAAACAAAATTGTGTGAAATTCGTGTAAATTTTTTATTACTTAATCAAATGATAGCTTTTTGTGTTCTTTTTATGTTTGTTTACATTTAGGATAACTTAATTATACAAATTGTCAGTAACATGTATTAACATCCAGTATTTTGTCATGAGAGCGAGAGTATGTATATATTTTATAAAACACGGTGTAACATAGCCCTCTCTGAGAATGTGGTTTCCGACTCCTCTCTCACTACAAAAATACTTAACACCGTGAAGTAGCCACTTCATAATATCTCTATATGTATAATGTAGACAATAGTTTTGTGTCGGTATTATGATCATATACAGTGTGTCAATTGAAGTCGGAAAGCCATTTCTGCGAAAATTCAAATAAAATCTTAGTTCAAACAGATATTTAAAATTTAATTATTCCTGAGCAACAAATTAGTATAATAAGTACTCCTAAATCTTCGAAAAAAAATATGCTGGAATATACCACCATCTGTACCAGCGTAAATAAATCTTCACAAAAAGAGGAAAATTTATCCTTTATGGTATTGTTACTTTTTCGAGAGTATATAGTTCCTTACTTGACCACTAAGCAACCAGAGTTGGTAACTGTTTATTTTATTGTCAATTTCAAATTCCATATACGTGTTGTAAACTTTCCGCGGTAAATACAGGTTCTTTTAAATTTTTTATAATTTTAACGAAAATATACATTTCAAGATTTTTATATAAGTTTTCTCTAAAATTAGTTGGATATATTAGAAACGTTCACAAAGGAAACGTTTTTTGAAATGCCCATGCGTTACAAAATTAAAGAAAAGGAAATTTCATACACGTTTCATACATTACGCTGTTTTGAAAGACTTACTGTTTTGCCGCTTAAGTGCGCACAAAAATGTCATATTTCTATATCTTGCGAAAATCATCATTTTACCGGAAATCGTCCTTGCTGTAATACTTTACTATTGTAACAATTATATTATACAATTTATATGGCAGAAATGCGTGACATACAGGTGGATAAATAAACAAAAATACATGTAACTTGTCCTTTTATAGAGCTCTGGGAGAAAAATGCTTATACTTTCAAAAAAACATTAAATACTAGAAATGTACGAAATGTTTTCTACTTTAATTTCGTATATAAAACAGACTTGTAAAAAAAATGTTTTCTTTCTGAGATATATACCAAAAATTTCCAAAAATTCATAAAAAAAAGTGCCCAGAAAACAAAGTTCCCGGCAAAATTTTTCCACGCAAACTTCTAATTCAGTGACCCCAAAAATACAGAGGTAGAGAAAATCATAACTACATCAAATCTTTCCTCTGAGAATCCTAATAGATCTAGCGTTTAAATAATTTATTGTTTTTTGTTTAAGAATGTGGTTAATTTTATTTTAGAGAATATTAAGTATAGTATAATATAGATTATAAGAAATTATTACCTATTTTAGAAAATATCTAACAAAAAGAGATACAGATGCTTGTTATTTTCATGTTTCTTAAAAATAATTAAAAACATTACATGTGTGACGTAATTTTTAAGTTCTGTAAATTAAAACAGGCAAGTTCTTGAAAGAATTTAAAAACATCTTTTTTTGCATATCCACGACTTTCTTTCAGAAATCTCAGGCCTTACCATGTTAAAGAACTTGGCAATGCACACCCTGAGATAATCCAATCCAATAAAATGGTTACTAGATCTTCGATTGGGTAAAAAACCAGGCGGCTGGATGAATCTCAAATTATATTAACAGTTAAACATGTATAAGTAATAAAATTAATACGGATACAATTGCATAAATACTGTATATGTATAAGACATTATATGCAGTTACTTATTTGTATAAATGTTTTGAAAGTATTTATACAAAGGCACAAGTAAGAAGCTGTTTTAAAGTGTATGATTTCAAAGTAAACATTCTGTACATTTTTGAATCTTAAACACATAGAACTGACAGTAGTGGAATTCTATTATATAAAATTTTACAGGCTTAACAGGTCAATAATATTGGATCCATATAAATTGGACAGTTGATGATTATATTTATATTAAAAATAATTATAATAATGATAATACGGCTTCACCTCCGTTTCTCAGACTTACGTCTATTATATATTTATTATAGAATTTATATTACATTTTTTTGCATAAATATAGAACCGACTTTAAAAACTGAGCTAAAGTCGGCTGTAATTTTTTCAATAAATTTATTTTTTAATACTAAGAAAAATATATCTGTCCGTTTGCTTTGTTGTATAAACAAAAATACCAGTTTTTTGTTTTAAATTTGTAACGTAAATAATAATATTAAAAACAATTCATAATTTTGTAACGCCTATTATAAAATAAAACAAAATTAAAAACACAACTTGTATAATTAAACTAAAGTATGGATTTACCCGTCACAACATACACATAAAAAAGTCTACAAAATGCATTCACTACTGATAATACCCCCATATAATTGTATATCGTTTTAATAAACAAAACAAGATACTTTTATGCAGTCTCAGATAATTATAGGGATGGAATATTTTAAAACATATTTAATAGCTAATTAGTTTTTTAATCATATTTGTTGAACGAGTTATCATATTTTTTTATTATATCACATTCATTTTGGCATATTATAAAAATATTATAGCATTACTGTCTCTAAGATATATAATTAGTATATGCAAAAAATAATAATAATTGAAATATTCAGCGATAAAATCGTTCTAAAAATTGGCTGTTTTAAAAATGATTTTAAAAGTTAAATATTTGTTGAAAATGTTATGATAATTCTCACAATAATGATTTTCGAAAAGTAGTAGTAATAGTGATGCATAATGTTTCTGTATATACCTGATTCGTTTTGCGAATAGAACTATCTAGGTCTTCTAAAAAATTACAAATTAATCCGTCATTTTAACCCCTATCATCCATCCTCTAAAATTCAAATTTCGTTTTGGGTAGCTCTTTGTTTAAGTAATCCAGCATCTCCTTTACAAAACACAGGATTAAGACCTAAATTTTGTTTCCGCCAAAATATTAATGAATATTTTATGCTTTTGTCTCATTAAAAATAAATGCGTTTTGAATTGAATCCTCAATGATCGGTAAGAAATTTAACTAGGAGATTATGTCCGATTTTTGCCAATGTGTTTGATTAACATTACCCTTTGTAAGCTCCCTTATACATGTTTAGCTTGACAGAAACTTGTTTTAATTAACTTTAAGTTTATTATAGATTTAATGATTTCTATGCATATTAACAAACCGTGTGTTATTGTTTGTCGTCAATCACTTTTCTAATTTGTCTTTTATTTGCTAATACATATTCAATAAATATCTTTAGCTAAATTCAACTAACATTGTTTGTATGCGATATTAGAAAAATTATGCCTGTTAAATAACAAAGTAATTTAATTAGTAAACTTAGCATTAGATTAATTACTTTCCGCTGGCGTATATAACACACAATATATTCCCGTTTTATCCCTCACCTCTTCGTGATCTGTACCCCTACACCTAAATTGTTTAATGACTTGTAGAACATTCAAGGATCGGCTAAAACTAAGTATTGTTTCGTGAAGAGAAAATTTCCTCATATGTTCGACTTTCGTTTTGTTTATACACTAATAAACTACATTTTATCTTTATACAAAAATTTTCAATTATATCTATTAATATTGTTGAATATTTTAAATACATAAATTATTTTTAAATATTATATTGCTTGAAGTTTTTAGCATTTTAACTATAATTTTTTTTTTCCAATTTTGTTACAGAAATGGTTTAACATTACGTCAATTAACGGATGGAAGACATTTTATACAATTAATATATGATGGTGATAATGATTTAAAAGATTGTGAATATATAAAGAAATCGCATATTGTTAATAATTTCTTACAACAGTTTCAATTAGATGTAGATACATTAAAACATACAAAAAATATATCAATTATATCATTAGACAATAATAAAAATACAGTATTAATATCACATAATAATAGTTATACAGTATATAAAAATATTATACCAGAATGGTTAAATTATTCAAAATTAAAAAGACAATGTCATAGAATACAATTAGAAATACAACAGGCTGTGATTAATCATAATACAACTACATTACATAGGTAAGTAACTATGTTATATTAAAGAAATACAAATCAAACTAATAGGTGCTCTCCTGATAACACTTAAGTTCAATTAATGACCGAACGTTTCGTTTATCTGCATCCATGATTATTCCACTGTAATTTTCGAATGGCTTGTTCGATTTTTAAGAAATTTGGCAGACACATTAATCACATTCCGGAAGTTAATTGTATAGTTTTTAGAAAATCCCTTTCAGGAAAAATTACTAAATAAATAAACTTTTTTTCGATAAAAATTACAAAATCATTATTAACCGATTTCGAGAACAGATTCTGTCATCACTAGACTTTATACACAATTTAACTTTTTATTTAATACATATTGCATTTAATTTTTTGACAAAATATTTATTTTGTCTAACTTATTTATTTTGTTTGTCTGTTTTGAATTGAGTCAGATATCCTCTTAATTTTGTGAACCCATTATTGATTTACTTCAGAGAGAGGTCTGCAATTCAAAGAACTACTACTTATTTGTTAGTTTTTTTTAGTAGCTTCTTAAAAATATTATTTTTTCCATATAGCCTAGAATTTAGTCATATCGAAGATGAAAACGTAAAAATGTATATAAAAAACAGATACGCAAGAGTAAGATTAAGCCTAAACCAGAAAGACGTATTTTCATACTTGAGTATCTTCAGCGTCTAGCGCCTGCTATAAGGAGGTATACGAAAATAAAAAATTATTACATTAAAATTTTACTTCCAAACCATCTTATCGCCTTATTTATTCTTGTATAATGAATATACATATTAATGATTAAATAAAATAAGTGCATTTAATAGGCAATTAACCGCAATACAGTATTTATAAAATCACTTCATAGAATAAATATATAAGTATTTAATAATGCGAAAACAGTAATTAATCCATTTTTTATTAGTTAATTCTGTTATTATTGAAGGTAGTACAATATAAACATTGAAAACAAAAAATTGACCCAACTCCAAAAAAATAGCAAAATAATATTAAATTAAATACTTCAACGAATCAATGTTTTAGTTCAGAAGTTTGGCACTGACGGGCGAAAGGTAATTGATCCTAAGGAATTTGTTTAATTTAAAATTATTTTTACTTTATACTTTGTCACTTTTTTTTCAATCCAGTATTATATGAGCCCTAGTCCTAAGCGCTGGAATTTTTGTTGATGTCAATAACATATAGTTTTAAATAATAAAAATCCTTTCGAAATCGGGTTCTGAGATTAAGAATCATACACATGAATTGAAGTCGATTCCCCTTTCTATTTTAAATTTTCTTGAATTTAATTTACACCATTCAAATTTTTAGTAAATAAAACTTTCTCAAAGATAATTAAATCTATGAATTTTGATAAATAAACTTAAGTGTTATCAAGGATAGCTCACTATGGTTGACCCTTGTTTTGTATAAAACATTTGTGCCTAATTCATTCAAATTCACAATTCATTAATTAATAATGGTGCTCTAAAAATTTTAGATGAATATTCTCTGCTCTCTGCTCTCAATAAAATCTTAAAAGTTCCTCATTCACAAAATTTATTAGTTTCATATATTAAGTAAACAATAGAATCTATTTAAATGTAAGAACAATAAGGTATTTTTTCCAGTGACAAAATAACAATTTGTAGGCGGGATAATTTTAAGAAATTTGGCAAAACTCTTTTCTCTTATGAGCCCTATAAGAGGTTAGAAGTTTAATTGGAACTTATAAGATGTTATTCGATGCATTTCATAACATATTTTCCCATATTTTCTCAATTTAAAGCAGTTTCAAATTCATGACTTAGAACGACCAAAAAAAAAAAAAATATTTTACGAAATTTAAGAAAAAACGATTATAATTATGACTTATGCTTTGATAAATATCATATTATATTAAAAGTGTATACTATAAAAACATTCAACCAATCGTTATAATCGTTTTATTATGAATATATTTAATCGGATTAATACAATTTATACAGTCAATTATAATCGTTTTTTCATAGATTTAAACAGATATCAACATATTGTTAATCTAATGTTGTCTAATAATGTTAATCTTATCAACATTTTTCCTCCACTTCTTCTTATCACGATATCTTTTTTACCATATCTGTTTTAGTAAAGAACAAACAAAGAACCTTATATCAAAATTAAAAAATTTTTTAGTAATAGGTGTATTTGCATTTTACAAGTTTTAATTTAGTTTCATTTGTTCCTGCGACCATTTCTCACGATTTGATTTAGCTGAAATTGAGCATTTATATGTAAATCGGATAACACTACAATATTATAACTTAATGTACTATAAAATAATATCTCATTGTAAAACTACATTCTTTTTATTTCCTTGCGTTTCCGCCATATATTGATAAATTTTTTAGTAATAGGTGTATTTGCATTTTACAAGCTTTATTCAGTTTCATTTGTTCCTGCGACCATTTCTCACGATTTGATTTAGCTGAAATTGAGCATTTATATGTAAATCGGATAACACTACAATGTTGTAACTTAATATACTATAAAATAATATCTCATTGTAAAACTACATTCTTTTTATTTCCTTGCGTTTCCGCCATATATTGATAAATACTGCATATATTTTTATGTTTAAAATTATTTTAAATGTTCTTAAGCTTGTATTTAAAAGTTATTCGTTACTTAAAATTTGTTTATTATCAGGTTGGTTATAAACTGGACAGACTGATACTAATTAAAATTTATGTAGATCGAGATGTGATTCAAGATTTTTATTTTTTGAAAAGTTTAGTTTAATGATAGTAATAGGTACATTAAATAGCAACCAGTAGATTCCTTGTTCTAAATCTTCGACTATTATTCGCTTCGACTTGATACGTATTAACAGTATTAATTAGTTAGTATTAATTTATTAAATATAATACTGTTAAAATCTATGTTAATGTAGCCATTTGTTTTCATAACAGATATGATATTTTCTTGGAAACTGGGACTCATAGGTACCTTCATTCAGCACGTGCGATATTCGTTCGTTACGCGACACCGTATTGTAAATGTTTACAATTACGTTACATCTTACGTGTTACGAGACCAATGGTTTGTAGATGTTGCAATGTTACGATGTTTCTTTCTGATGTATATCATCAGGTCCATCTGTTTACCAAGCAGAGTACCTTCACTTTTAGTATTTGTTTATATTATTAATTTCAATAAATTGTCTAGTATTTTATTCGTTTCCCTCCATCAAAATATATAAATACAATTAAAATTAAAATAAATAATGATTTCGTCTTGTCATTGCAAATGTTGCGTTATTGAATCCACATTATTCGTAACCCCATCTAGCAATATCTTTTAATGTGATTCAAATATACCGACAATTTATGGGACGCGATGTAACATCGTCGCGTATCAACTATTGTTACATGACGATGTTACGCGTTCACATCTACACAAAAGCTGCTGTTTCGCGTCAATGGTGCGTTAAGGTGTTACGTTACATGCGATTGTTGCATGTGTGTACGCGACTTATGAGCTCGCATTCACTCTGTTTTGACATTTCACAAGTTCTTACGTGAATCAAAATGCTTATCCTGGAAGGAAACCAAATTTTTTAAAAGTAGTGAAATTGAACTAAAATTTTTGTTTCAAATGAACAGTTTTGTGAATACGAACAATATGTAAATACACAACATTATTTTACCAATAAAAAAATCAAACCTTATAAGCATTAAATTGAAAATAAAAGTTGTTGATTCAACTAAATTAAACGACAGAATTTGAATTTATTGTAATATAAAAGGGTCTGTCGTACGTCTCTTGATCTGTATAATCTCTTATACATGAAATCACTTTTATAGTATTACTAACACATTGCAGTATTCATTATCAACTTAGTATACAAAATTCTCTATATTTTATGATCGTAGAACATATTTCTTAATATGGACAGATGAAAATTGTTTTCCAATATGTTAGGTACAGCATGTTTGAATTGAGAGACCCAGAAAATAATACAAAGAGAGTTAGGAAAATTTCAATCTTTTTTATAGTATTTCAAATTAGTTGTCATATTGATTTTTTAAATATCGGATCATTGATAAATCATAAATCGAAACAAACAAGTTATCAAATAAAAATATTTTTTTAAATAAAAATTTATGATATTAAACCTCTTATTTGAGCCTAGAATAGTCTCTCAAAAGAGATATTTTAAGGATGTTTCGTAAATTTAAGGAATTCAAATTATTCAAAATTTGGTGGAGGCGAATAGAAATAATGAAAGAATTAAATTATACAACGCTACCACATTACTTTTCCATTATATTGTATTATATTATTGTATTTTCATCCGATTTACGCATGTATGGTCAATTGCAACTCAATTGGAGACCACCAATGGTGTCGAATTCATCTGAATAATACTTGATTGCAGACAAGCATTGGGATATATGAAACTAAGTAAAAACTTATTCCTGCTTTGGTAATGACCACATCATCTCTACGGAGAGTTACTACGATTCGTTTCTTCATACTGATGATGATTACTTTGTAGTCGAAATACGTATTTAAATACCACAAGAATTTATTTAGGAAATTGGTGTAAAGTTTCAAATTAATTTCTTTTATTATTTGTGTTATTACAAAAATTTAAATAGACAAAAAGATCCTAAGATTTAAATTTTTATATTTGTCTTTTTTTAAATGTACTATTTCAGAATTATAAGCGTACAGGATTTTCTGAATAATACGTAATCCTCCATTATTTCTATGGCCTTATTTTACACAACCGTATGTTATAAAATTGAATATTAATTAAAAAAAAGATTTGAAGCGTGAATTTTAAAATTCTTAATACAATTTTATTATTTTTATTTTTTATTCTCGACCATAATATACTATTTGGATTGTAAAGAAATATTTTTTCATTAATCCTTTATCAAAAATTTTTAACTTATGTTGATATCTGTTGTATACATAAAAATCATTTTGGAAGAATGATGCTTAATCTCGAAAATAAAATACTCAAAATATTCGTACTACTAATTTTTATCGATATCATTTAAATAATTCTATGCATACACAAGTCAAACATTTACACACTTTAATTCTGTATTGATTCATACAACATACCAACATTTTCGTAAATTCGATCCATTTTAATTTTATTATTTATTTATTTATTTTTCTTTTTCCCAAAATTATTTTAGATCTCGTAGAAATGTGGTAGATATGCTGCGTTCCGTGTTTATAGCCCCGGGTACTCGTTGGTGTGGTTATGAAAATGATGCAAGAAAATATACGCATTTAGGTATCAATGATTCCACAGACAAATGTTGTCGGCGGCATGATCATTGTAAAATTAATATTAGTGCTTTGTCCAAACGATGGAATTTATGGAATCCCCGTCCATATACAATAAGTCATTGTAGTTGTGATCTCAGGTTCGTCGATAAGTAATTTTTTTATTTTTTGTTTGTTATTCTGTTTGTCCTATTTTCTCATGTTTCTCACAGTCCATATTCATAACTACACAACACTATTTTCGAAGACTTGTTTCTGTCTTCATTATGCCTTCATTCATATCAGTTTCCATTCGTTTTTAATTAATCTCATTTCAAATACATTAAATCTTTTTTTTTACATTAAAATATCTCATATTTTTAATTATAATTATTTTGGTTTTGTTATTTTGTATGTTTTTTAAATCTGGTTCTGTAAATACAAAATTCAATCAAAATCCATAAACAAGGAAATATTTAATTCACTAATATTTTCAATCCAACTGTAATATATTTCTCAAATCCAGTTATCAAAATTTTTATACTCGACATATATACAATATGCCAGGGTAGACAAAGTCTAAAGTATACAATGCGACACAACTCTCTGTCTGTCACCAAAATAACTTAAAAACGAAAAGAGATAACAAGTTGAAATTTTTGGTATTCTAGAACATGAAAGATTTTCTAGATATGAAAAATGATTTTAAGTTTGTTAATGGGTCTATCGGGTCCAATGGATCCATGAATTTAAAACCATAAAAATCGTAAAAAAATCTTATAATGTGTTAATTATTTAAAAATAATGTCTAATATATTTTAAAAAGACAATTAGGCCATATTAAAGAAGAGAGTGATTCTTTCACAGTTTTGTCGTAACCTGGAACTCTTACAATAGAAAAAAAAATGTTTAAATGTTTATAATTTAATCACTGTTCCTGATCGGGAAGATATACTATTTTGATCGTATAAAAGAAATACATCAACATATAAATTTCCGTTAAAATATAATAAGTCCGTTCAAACACTTTCCAATGGGAAAAAGGGAAAATCAGTATTTAACTCTTATTTTCAAATCATTTAAAAATAAAAATGTAATAACACTTTGTGTTAAGTGAATTATTATAGTATTGGTTAACAATGTAAATTTGTTACCTATGTATGTTGTTTATATTCTATATAGGTGAATTTTAATATTGCTTTCCATTTTTCTCTATTGAAAGTGAGTGTTCGAATGTACTGTATATCTAAAAATATACATAAAATTTATGACTACTATGCTTTTAAACATACAGTCTTAAATTGTATATAGGTATTATGCAATTAAAAATACCTTGAATGTAAAGAACAGTAGCTAACTAAGTAATTACTGACGATGGAAAAGCATATGATTGTTAAGTTGTCGTGAATTACACCAACCAATCACAACAATGAATTTACGATTTCCAACCTCTATTGTTGTTCCAAAGTCAAGTTAGCAACTTTGTAATATTGGAGACGTAACCATGAGTGGTGTATATCTGCTTATTGCAACTACCTACTATTATTAATGTTCTCATATTTTATTTCATTTTTTTCTCATGTTTTACTAGACTTCAGTATTTACCTTGAATGAAAAATATAAGTTATAAATCGAGTATAACTCTTCGAATTAATTTCTAAACAAACTGTTCTTCTAAAATTTATAAATGTTAGAAATTTATGGTATTATTTAACAGTTTACACAATGCATTATACTTTGTGTCTAACTTTTTGCATGAAAAATATTATTCATAAATATGAATATAAATAATTATGTTTGTAGGTTTATTTTGAGGCTTGTTTATTTTAATTATAATTTATTTTACTTTGAATTATGAAAACATACAAAGTTATGTACAGAGTGTTTCAATTGTTTATATTCTAAATTTTATAAGGATATGTTATAATTAAGGGGGATTGAAAAATAATACTGAAACACCCTCCATTTTGCTAAAATCTTTCAATTTTTGCCCTCAAATTACTCAAATAATAATTATCCAAATGTTTTGAAATTTGGTATGCACAATATTGACATGAAAACGGTATGCTTTAAATGCATAGTCGAATTTTAATTTTTCCAGAAGAAATTATTTTCGAAAAAAAACTCTTTGGCAAGCCTCTATTTTCATGTCAATATTATGCATACCAATTTTCAAAAGATTTGGATAAGTATTTTTTGAGTTATTTGGCCGCGAAAATAAAAAAAAATACAATGCATATTACATGCAATTTTAATCAACAGCTTGTCAGAAGCACAATCCTTTATGTCAAAAACAGCTGTGGATATTCGCTCCTAATAACAATTACAGAGCAAACCAACATGTTTTTAACAATGTCTAGATAAAATAAACTTTAAACTTTGTTTAGAATTTCGATTGTCTTTGATTTTTCGATAAAAAGTATTAGCAGGCTAAATTTTGTAAGAGTGCGAGAAGTAATATCCAAAAAAGAATCTTTACAAATACATAGTACGGCTTATGATGAATAAATGTAAGGGCTGCATCAAAATAATTAGAGGATTCGGATAGATAATGTATATATGTTTTTGCATGTTCTCCTGTTTTACTGATTTTGTCATGTTACTGATTACAAAAATTGGTCATTCTTAAATTAGTGTCGTCTATAATAAGTAAGTGCTGGTTGATAATTTCCAGAGATTATTTGAGGCATTCTGGAAATATGCTTAAATCATTGTCTATACACAATATCGAATGTCCAGATGCAGGGTAGTGAGCCAGGGTAGTGAATTTTCTTGCTTCATCAACAATAGGTAGGAAACATTATACCGGCATGAAATACTACTTATATTGGGTTGTTCACAAATTTTGCTGTAGCTAGCTAATGTAACGTATTCCTATATGAAGAATGAAAAAGAAAATTTTGTTTGTTTTAAATGATCTAAAATGATATTATTGTTGCATAAAGCAGATATTGTTTTAACATTGTAAAAATGATACAAGAATACAACAGAATGTAATTATGAAAACATGACATTCTATATATAATTATATTTTGTAAACACCCTCTTTGCCAAATCACACATTGTGAAATTTTGTGGATATACATTTTTTCCCTATAGGCTCAATATTTGAAGTTAGTCAAATAGTTACAATGTTTAGTTTACTATATTAAACAACTGCAGTCTTTGAAAGAATAATATACTTCAAGTAAACTTAACAAAACATATAGTTAATATATTTTGAAGATAAATATTAAAAACCATGTTTTTAAGCGTTTTTTAAATTTAGTTGAAAAACTAATTCTACAAACTACAAACATCTTACTGGAAAAAGTTCTTTAAGGTTTTAATTTTTTTTAAATCATGAGTTTGTATGATTCATTTGATTTTTATAGTTCTTATTAAGATGTAACAATTATAATCTAGACACTCGCTTAAAGGGTCCCCATGATTCGAGAAATTGAAAAGAAAAGCTAAAGTACTTATTTACATCATGTGAATGCTTATTAGTATTTATCGTAACTTGCAAAATACTGTAACCAATGTAAAAGGTTTAAAAGTTACTTATGTAATGATTAAGCAAATATAATAGGTAGGGTAACTATCAAACAGTGAACCCGTTTTTAATTGTATTGATATTTCTTCTGAAGTTGTTTAACTATACTATATTTGTAAGGTATTTTTGTAAAATCGTTCGAGTGTGCACCGGGTAGTGGATACAGTGAGGTACCGCCCTGTACACAGTGAACCATGGTATAAATAAAACTATAAAACTTAATTTTTTAAGGCTCTTTATACAAGAAACCTAAAATGCCTGGTGAAGTATCTTTTATCATGTAATGAAAACACCTAAACAGGAAGACGTCCAGTACCACAAATAACAATGCATATATCGTTTTGTTCTCAATACTTTTCTCTTCCTAAAAACATCAGATTTGCCCGGTGATAGGACTTCATATCATTACTGAATAGAAGTGATACATGGCGTTTAAGTTATTATAATTTAGCCTCTAATATAGCCTGCTTTTTTAACTAACATGTAGATTGAGAACACCAACTAACGTGTAGATTGTTTGTTTAATTCACAATTCCGCCTTAAAAGCGAATTGTTTTATTCTACGAGTATTTCTGCACCACATCAAACGCAAAAGTAACCTCAATCTAAATTGATATAAGGATTCTCTATCATTTTTCAGCTTGTCTTATTTTCTCCACAAGTTTTATAAGCTAGAGGGTTGCTACCATGTTCTCAGAAGTATGTAAACTAGCCGTTCACTGTGTATTTCTTGCTCATGAAACACTATTGGGCATGAGCCAGCCATTACTTAACTTAGGGTTAAAATCGAACCTGATTTTTATTAAAGTTGATTAAATATACGCTATTTGGGCACCCATTCAAATGACTGCTGAAAGACAAATTACGCGTTAGGTAAATACTTTTCAACTGTTATACATGTTTTGTTACAACTTTGTATATTTCACTGGTAAATACATAAGGTTCACTGTTGGACAATTTACCGTAAGTAAAAAAAGGAATTTGTTATTCAATTAGAACGTATAATAAATAACAAAATATTAATAAATTTAAAAAAAAAAAGTATTACCAATAAATATCTGTTAAATGATAATTTTTCTAGATATGACGAAAGAACAAAAAATTTCAAAGGTTTGATAATAATATAAAACTACCACCAATATTTTTATAAGCTTCAATGATTTTATCTAGTTAAATTTTTTATTTTTTATTTTATATATTTTTGGAATAATAATTTGGAAAACACAAAAAAATAAAACACATACACACGTATAATATTATGTTAGGCACCATTCTTCTAAAATGTTGACAACACCTTAAATTTTAGACACCATTCTTCTAAATCCTATAAAATTAATTTTTACTGTATATATAAAAAAATATTATTAAACATATACTTTTGCCCAAATAATTTACTCTCCTCCTATAGACGTAGACGCGAAATAACAGATTTTCTACGAGTACCGGGTACAAAATGGTGTGGAAAAGGCCGTAGTGCACACCGTTACACACAATTGGGTGGATTTGATTCAGCAGATCGATGCTGTCGATCACACGATACAACATGCCCATTTTGGATTGGGGCATTTGAAAAAAAATATGGTCTATTTAATTGGCGAATAAATACAATCATGCATTGTGCATGCGATGAACGGTAAGTTTATTCATTTTAATCTTGATGATTATTATAATTTTTTGCTGAAGGATTATTTGACATACTTAAAAATTAATGTTATACAAATTTAAACAGTATTTAAAACTTTTTATAAAGAAACGGGGTTAAATATGCACAATGATGTTATTTCTTCTTATTTATTCTAATTATGAATTTAGTATAATCTTTGCCGTTTTAAGGGTTTTTGCATACATAGATTTTATTTTGATGCAAATTGATTTTAAAAGTTAACTTTATTTTTATCATCTTATCAAACATTTGATGTGTTTTTTTCTTTCCGGTTACCTACAACCCTATCTATTGGTCTATTCCTTATCTAGATCTATTCAGTTAAGTTTAGTTTTATCGAACATATTTGAAATATTGGGGGTAAGGGGTATTATTCCAGGTACGTAATTGCTATACGTAAAACTTATGGAAAAGTTCGAGTAAGGATACACACTTCGGGTATTGCCATACACAGAACACCTATTAGTGTCTGTATTAATTATTAAATTTAAAAAGTAATTTACGCAAACATAAAATAAAATATATAAACAATTTATTTATTTATTGTAAAAAGTTCTTTTACCTACTCACATTATTTTCTACAACAGCAAGTATTGTATATTGAGTATAATTTGCCAATAATAATTAGTTTTAGTCAATAAAATATCTATATTTAACATTTACAAATAATAACTTAGGTATTATTATTTATTATAATTCATTTTCAAATATTATATAGCAATTTTAATAGTTTTTGTAAATAACTGGTAGCATACATTTAATTAACTATCAGTAATATATTCCATTATTTATTGACATGTTTATTTTCATAGTCCAGTGTGTTCCAGTGTACTCTGGCTAATTAAATAGTATATTTTACAATAATGAAGCAACGGACTCTAGATCGTATGCAGATGAAAATATTTTCCTTTCCCTATAACACTATTTTTGTGTTAACATTATTTTTATGTTGAAATATTACGAAAATATAAAAAATAAATATTAACTTTTTCCAGCTTGAATTTAAATAAGACTCAGACTCAGAAATGAAACAGATTACTGTTTTTTATGAGTGCCTATTATTAAAAAATGAATTAATACATGGTAGTCCAGAAATGATTATGACCCGAAAAATTTTCTTTAACTGTTAATTTTAATTTTCTTTAACTGTTATTTCAGTATGATAAGTAACTTCAAAAAAACAGGTCTACTGAAGATAATTGTCTATTGTGGTATTTTAAGGGGATTTATAAATCAAAAAAGGAGAAGGAATAATTTTTTTATCGTAAGGTTGACTTTCTACCCTTCGAAGTACTAAAAAAATTTAAGGGCATACACCAAATTTCTCTTTAATATACTTTATGTTCTTCCGTGTATAAATTTACAATTTGAGCGATGATTATTTTCGTTATAACCGGTCATAAAATTTAGAAATCATTCTTTGTCATGGGAGATTTGATATTTCTAATGGTAGATTTTATAAAAGTAAATATAAAATGCCTCATTAATACCATACCATACATCTTAGTTTAGAGTACATATTCAAAACTAAACAATGAAAGTTTTTACCGCAAAAAAATGTAGGTTAAGCAATTTTGTTTTTTATGTTAGTCATGTGTGTGTATTCTAGGGTCTTCTCAAGTGTCCAGTCAATAACAAATTTCATAACAATAAAAATAAATTTTATTGTGTATTTTTGACCACAATAGTGAATTATGAATAAACTTTAAGAAAAGGTAAAAGGTAAAAAGGAGAATGTTGAAATGTAAAATGAGCAAAATATATGTGTATTGCATAAATAAATAAAAGTCTATTCAAAAATATCAAATTACTAAACAGGAACAAAACAAATAAATATTTTAAAATATACCTGAAAGTGATTTTTAAAGGTTATTTGTATGTTAGAAAGAAACAAGGCACTTAATGTCATTTTATATGAATTCAATAATAACTACTAAAATTTTTTCCCAAAACTAGTATTCGTGTCAAATTAATTGTTAACAGCAAAATACATACTTCAAAATTTTTAGTACAGCCTGTGAATACAATCTTTGAAAACTCAATAATACACTCAATAAAATTTATAAATTAAAAATACACTTCAAATAATGGGCACAAATTTCCTCGCTGGTAAATATAAAATTGCATTAAAGTCGGGTAAACGGTTCATGAGATATAGACATTTAAGTGAAAAACAAAGTGATAAGCGATAAGTTGCTATATACCCGGAACGGGTATAAGACGTTTTAAAAAAAAATTTTGAATTCAGTAAGGAGCACACCCCGATAGTTCCCAGATCAAAGTTTTAGATTCTATTCATCCGTCACACGTTGATAATGTCTGCGTTTCGATAGTATAAAATCATGGATGGCAACCCCAAATGATGTCAGCAATAGCAATGTTGATTTTTTAAGACGTCATAAGCGGATTCTCATCCATGATGTTATAATTTCGAAACACAAATAATATTATTTATATGGAAATGAATGGAATCAATGAAAATATTTTTCAATATTACGCCATGGTGCATTTGTTGTTTTTGCAGTCTCTGTCAATATTGGTTATTCTAAAGTTATAAAATTCATTAAAAAATAAATATTTTTTAAAAACTTTATTGATAGATGAGATATCTATTGTTTACCACAAATTTATAAATATTCGTTCATTAGTTAAAGTTTGTTTTACTACGTAATAGTAGAAATTTTTAGCACACGAAGTTCAAATAAACAAAAACTTTTCGACTTCTATTAGCGAGTCAGTAAGTAAGTAGAAAGCGAACTTTGTTGATACAGAAAATAAGTAATATTTTCACCGGGGTATCTCCTTTTTATATGATTTTAGATTATTTCCATCATCAATTAGTCTGTTATATCAATACGCAAGACAAATTTTTGATTTTTATTAAAATCAAGTACCTGCATCTAATCTTCTATTGAGAGACATTTACAAAAAGTATGAAGAATAGATACTAAAGTATTTATATGTCTATCGTACGTATTCTTTCGATGATCAGTATGGGAGGGCTACATACATTAGTTACAAAAGGGTTGAACATAACGTTCAACCCTTTCAAATTAAGAGATATCTTTAAATAATCCGACTTGATAGTACGAACAATATCGATGAACAATAAAATAAAATTTCTAATACTACAATCGAATTGTTTTCAATGTTTACAAATTGATTTTGATTGTATAATATAAATGTTTGTAATTTATTATAATTTTTTATAAGAGTTGATTTTTAGAAGGGTTTGATTCTACAGATATACTCAAGTTAGTCTAGTACATGTGATTCTAGATATTTGCATTTACAATATGTTGATATTCAGTATTTGAAAATAATCTTGAAATAGCTTATAGCTTTACTACTGTAGGATTTCTTATTTTATATCAAACAGCACAATAGAGAACTTCTATAATTTGTTTTTTACCTGCATAAGCTAAAAAAGTAGTAAAACTTCTTCTTTAGAACAATTAAAAACAAAATTGTCAAAATTCTCGTGAATTGTTAAAGAGGACTCCACTACTGCTATCACTAAAATTAATATTAATGCCTTAATATAAATTCAAGTCAATTTTTATAAACTTAGTGTGCTTAAATAGTCTTTTAAGAATTTTTGCATTTAAAGTCGATTGTTATTTATTGTGAATTAATAATATGACATTTAATTTAGTTATTGAAAACTTCTTTAAATTTATTGTACTATTTAAATTTTGTCATTTTTAAATCGTTTGAAATTTGCTACACTAAGTCTGGTACTGACGAACCTAGACGTATTATGACAATGAGTGTTATTATATTTACATTTTTCTGATATATCATTCAATAAATTATACCAACAGATGATCCTTAACAAAAAATGCGGGAAGATCAAAAATCTCATAGCCTATATATTGTTATTTATATCATAACATACATTTTTAGTTTAACAAATTATAATTTCATATTTGGTACTTCGATGACATTTATTTCTACAGGTATCATGCTGATAATGCCCTTTTGTGTTCTTTTAGTGCTGACATTTATAAAAGAGATCATATCTGTAATATTATTATAAGATTCTTTTACCACAAACATACAAAACTATGTCTAATTTTTTAACTTATTATATTTTACAATATACACCCTTAAATTCAATAGACAAGGAAACGTCTACATAATAGTGGTAATGTTTTTATTGATCTTCCCTTTTAACTTAAATGGGTTTACTTCAATCAAAAGAAGTAAGAAAATTTATTCAAATTTTATATAAGATGTCTTTTTTCGTTTATTTCTATAATGGGAGGACAATAATTTTTGATTTATATTAATTTTTACAATGGGAATATTTTTGAGGGTTTATGTTTTTTCAACCCTTAATTTTATATCTTTGTGTAATATCTTAACGCTTGTCAAAATTATTTTAAAATCAATAAATTTTGATTTTTTTTTTTTGTATTTCTCTTACTTTTTTTCTTATTCGATGTAAATTTTTTTAATATTAATTATTGGATTTTTAAAGATAATATTTAGAACAAGTTCTGCAAATGATTGATGGTTTCTTAATGGACAGATAATTGATTTACACAGCTTGTAAAATGTTATATTGGGTTATAGAAAGTATTGTGCTAAAGCAAGAAATTCCTAATCATTATTGATTAGCAAACTGAAAATCAATTACAATTGCTCAAGTAAATGTTTCAAGAGTTTTAGCTTTTTAAAATTTCTATGGCAAATAGTGTTTATATGCAGGCATATAATCCCTAAAGGAGTTTTGCTTGAGCAGCGTGACAGAATATTATAAATAAATAAAAATTATTCTATTTATTATTTTAAAGTAACCAAAAAAAATCCTGCTTTCATGAAAGAAGCAATTTAAAAAACATACTATCCGATATGACAACATTGAATTTAACAATCATCTCATAATACTTGTAGGAACACCAAACGAGAATACACCATTATAATAAGTCGAAAGTTAATATTCTTAGTTTTTTATCAACTTAAAGAAAGGGTCTTAGTTAAAAACTTTCGGTTGGTACCACTCAAGGGTGGTACAATGAGAAGAACCAGAATATGAAGTCCCTAATGGGAGTGAAGGGGCAAAAACAACTTTTATTGATTCAATTACGTTCAAATGAAAACTTTTACATGGTTGAATACAACACACAAAAGTTAAAAATGCAAAATTAAAAATAAAACAACCGCCTTCAAAAAAATGAACTAAAAAGTAAAAAATAATTTTAAACTTTCCCCTGTGACCAATTACCTTACGAAGCCGGTGCCCATCTTATCATTAGCTAAAAAATTGATTGGTTGGCAACGACTGAGAAAGATAAATGGTCAAAAGGAAAATTTTAAATTATTTATTAATTTTTAGTTTATTTTTTGTAGTCTTTTCTTTTTTGTTAAAAAATTTTTTTCCTGATGTAATATTTACTTCTAAAATGAATTGGTAGAAATAAATATTGGAATAAGTTCGTTAATGAGCAATGGATCGGTTCAATGGATGCCCCAATTTTTAAACTATAAAAGAAGAAAACTTCAAACTCAAAAATGTTTGTTAATTGAAAAGAAACAATTTTTGTTTGAAACATTTTTGGATTCGTCAAAATTTTAGCTCAAATTTAAGTAATTAACCGTTTGCATCAAAATATCCCATAAAAATATTTATAAATTAAAACAGATACATTTCATACAGTTCTTAAAATACAAAATTTATTTAGCAGAAATAATACTCCATTTAAAAAGAATACCTACCATCTTAGAGTGTGAATCATAAAATCAAGTAACAAGAAGTCAAGTAGATATTATGTATTATAAGTTTTCACAAATACATAGATATAAAAGTGATTATTATAATATCATGCAACACTAATTGTTATGATAGATTTAATACTAAATGCGTTAAGATATCTTCTCATATTAAATGTATGACAAGTAACTAGACACGTGTTAGACATAATATATGACACGTGTCCTAATATAACATATACATATATATTATTTCATATTCATAAAACACTACTTAATGGTATTACAATTCTACTGTTTAGTTATACATAGTATAGAACACGACTTCTTGATTCTCTTTTGTTCTTATCGTTGGAAAACTTTATTATACACTTTACTCAAATTAATTATTAATCTGATTTTTAAATACATGTTCTTACTTACATTAATATCTAAAAACTTTATTTTTACCTCTATTTAAGTAGTCATACACAGGTTTTTCAACGAACTGATAACTTTATTCTACCTCTACGTTCTAACTCATATAGACATAATGTTTTCTCTTCGAAAAAATTATAATAGCCGTATTTATTAAATTTATTATCAAACTTAATTAATAAATTTTTAGATTTTCTTTAAAAATATTTTCTTACGTCATTCGATTATCCTTTTTTCATTTTCCAAATTTTTATATATATCCAATTTTTTTCCAAATCGAAATTTTTGCAATGTATCTCTTTTGATTAATTCATTTTAAATCTTTTTCATTACCAATAATTCTAAATCCGCTTATTATATCTTTTTACTCAATTTTATGACAAAAATTTAAATATGTGTCTAGATACTAAATGGTTTCTCCAAATGAACTCTAGATTTTAACTATTATAACAAAAATTAAACTTTATATCTACGCTTATTTAAAGGGGGATCTGACGTAAAAATGTATCCTTTGCTATAATCACTTAAGGTGGAATTTCGTTTGCCTATATTGCTTTCCATATAAATTTTCTGGTATTAAAACCAAAGAAGCTTACATATGGACAACTTCTACCTTTCTCGAAATTTGCAATTTTTGCTTTTTTATTTGTTATATTATGTTGTGTTGTTTATCAACATTAATTTTGTTTAAATGTGAAAAATTTATAAAATATACTATAAAATTAATGTATATTCGAATTTTAAGTAAGAAGATTCAGGTTGTTGCATTTTTTTTATTCCATGTGTACCCAAGAAATATTCGACCCGTTTGACAGTTACAACATTATAATGTTATTTTTTTAAGAAACGGGACAAACAAAAGAAAATTTTTGTTCAATAAATTCAAATCTCGTGACATTGTTTCTTAATTTCCAAAGCTGTCCTTACCAAATCTTCAAAAGTGCAGACATAATTTCGACTTCGTTATACACTTTCGGACTATTATACATTTGATTTGTCCGTGGGAAAATTTTAAGATAAAAATGAACGTATAAACATTTTAAAATCTTTATATTACAACTATGAACTTATTATGCAGTTTTATTACACGCTGCTGATTGAAACGAATGTACTAATAATTTGTATAGTTGCTAGCTGTAGCTGATAAAGCATCAGTAGATACTTTTTATTCTACCCATAAATTCAATTTCATAAAATATAAATTTATAATTCAACAAATTATTATTTTTTACACATATATGTACGTAATAATAATTTATAACGTATATATAAAAAATTCACAGTATGTGATATAATAATATTTGTCAAAGATATACAACAATATTATTTATACATCTGTTTTATTTATCTGTAATACACCATATAGAATAAAATAAATATACTAACAGTTAATTATTTAGACACTCGACATATGATTGAATTTTATTGTTTGGACTATTCTTAATTAGCATTCATAAAATACTATAAATATACAGTCAATACAACTATATATGTATAAAATATGTATTGTTATTACTTAAATGTGTTTATTAGCCAAATTTGAGCTAAAATTGTGGAGAACTCAAACATTTTAAATGTTTCAAACAAAAGTTGTTTGTTTAAAAAAAATAACCTTTTTTTGTATTTGAACTTTTCTTCTATAGTTTTGTAGTTCTATATTTCATAGTTTGATAGGTTTAATAGGGTCAAGGTAACATTGAACCCGATGTACTCATTCGGATATTGCTCATTCGCGAACTTTGTATCTCTATATTTGCTTTGAGTTATCGTGATGACGGATGGTTGGACAACCGGTAATTGACAAATGAAGATGGTCTAAGAACACCTATACCAAAATTTTGTTTGTGCGGTCAATATTGGGTAGCATTACAAACTTTGGACTAACATTAATATACTATGACATATGACATATTTTTTTCTTTAGTTGACACTAAAAATTCATGTTTTAAAATCATCAAAAATTCGTTTTAATCCAACTACTGATCTATTTTAATATGATGTATTTCCATAAAATTTAAATACTTGTTGAAGTCAAGAAAAAAGATATATGTTAAGATAATGAAGGAACTATGTAAATTCATAATGCCACTCGTGTAAGGTGAGGTTGATCGTTGATTAGTACTTAGAAATCAAAGGATCATTCTGTTGTCCTAATGTAAATAGTTAATAATAATCTCAGTTCTTATAATTTTTTTAACAGTCTCTCTCAGTGCACGTCTACGTCTTTCGAACTTATATTAACTTACAATATAGCTACCAATTACAATTGCTTGAATTAATTTTTTTGGTGGATTGAGTAGTTGGAACACTAAGACAGCATCCCTAGAAATTATTATATTCTTTGGTAATGAAAATAATCTTGATATATTTATGATAGCGTGAGATAAGTATTTTTCTTTACATTCTTTAACTAACTTGCTTTTTCTTCCTTGTTAAAGACGTTCTTTTCATATTTATTATATAAATGTGTGACTTCATTCAGACATCATATTTTATTTTTAGCTGACTTGAAAAAATGGAGAATGTGCTTAGTTTCGTTATACCTGTGTTTTTAAATGTTTGCTACCGAAGAATCTCGTTAATTATACTCTGATTTGGAAAATAATTCTTATATTTGAATGAATATACTTACACATTGGTCACATTTTTAACCAACTTCAAAGTAAAGAAGGTTTTAAATTCGGTTCTATTTTTATGTTCACCCATTACTTTTTAAAAAGTAGTTAAATTTCGATTATCATATTTTATTACAAAGGGGTGACCTAATATATGGTAGTATGTAAATTTGAAGTTTAAAAGTGATTTGTTTTCATCTAATTTTAAAAATAATTGGTCACCAAGAAAATATATTTTATCGAATCAATTTGAAATTATTTTTTAATTTCTTTTATTTTTTTCATACCGGTTCTATTTTTACAAAAAAATCTGCTATTTGTTTATCTTTATATCATAAGATATAAATTGCAGTTTACATATTAAATATAATAATAAGAAATAAATTTCAGTTTATATATTTGAACACTTGTTGTATGTATACAAGCACACTTGTAATTATTAATACTATGTAATATTATATATTATTACATGTTTTATAGTTATCACATACAAAGTAGTCATCATCAGTATGAATTAGCTATCCGCAATGGTTTTACGAAGAAATGTTACTTGTTAATAATTTGGTCGCGATTTTCAAACTGAAGATCACTACTTTGTAGTCGAAATACATATTTATAAAATACAAAAAAATTTTGGATCTAGGAAAAAATCGAAATTTATCCCAAAAATTATTGAGATTTCTCTACTAACATTTATACAACAAAAGCTGTTAATAATATCCAGGATGTAGAATTTGACAATCGCACAAAAAATTTTGACTGTGTTCATATTAATAATAAAATGTTACATATTGTTTCTGTAAATATAAACAGATGACGTTATACGTATCATAGCTCCCTGTTTCATCAGTCAAGATTTTAAAAATGTAATTAAATATCTTCAGTTTTTTGTTTTTAACTTTAAAACGCTTCAAATAAAGTGATAAAATTGAACTGAAATATATATATATATATATATATATATATATATATATATATATATATATATATATATATATATATATATATATATATATATATATATACACATATATATATATATATATATATATATATATATATATATATATATATATATATATATATATATATATATATGAACTACAATTGGTGTGAGATCTACCGAATGTCAATTAATAAATGTTAATCATTTTTCATATAGTAATTTTTAAAACAAGGTAAACGAAAAGAACTAGAAATTTTATTTAATTTTTTTAAATTTATTAAATCTATTTTTAATTCAATGCTTTATGATATCAGGATGTAGCATACTTTTTCTATCAAAAATTTTTCAAAAATAATATATTAAGATTAAATGATTTTTTTTTCTTTAATTTGATTTTTAAGTAATTTGAAACACAAAAATAACGTCTTACATTCCACCTTTCTTGAGTCTTCTTTAAACAGCTTACAATTTCCACTTCTTATTTGTAGTAGTATTAAAGTCAGATTTTGCAAAATTATGCCATGAATAGGTTTTAATTTTATTATATAAGTAAACAGAAAATTCATAATTTGTAAAAAATTTGTTTTGATCTGAAACGAGCTAGAAGCATAATAATGACTATTTCCACATTAATTATATTATAAATTTTTATACTTAATATTCTCCATTAATTATTAATAACTATTACATGCTTTAATTGTATCAACATAATTTGTTTTACACATTAAAATTGATTATTTTATCGATTTTCTTTAAATATAACACAAAAAACACTTTTCAATAAATTTAAAATAAATAAGTGTTTTAAGGAAAGGCGCACATTGAGCGTCATCTGCGCGCACTACGCCACATGTTACAGCTTGATTTTTTATAACAGACATAAATCAATGTATGTCACAGCATCCAAGATACAGTTTCAGGTGCCAATCGTTGCACATTTCACGAGTTTACTAATAATAAACACAAAATATACAATAAATAATACTATAATAGTTTAAAAAAACTAAAAAAACACGCATGCATGCGTAGTTCGCGCACTAGCTCTATCTTTATTACTCTCATGCAAAGGATCCGTTCAGATGCGTTCTGCAGCCAACTTCAGAGAGTTACCTACAGACAAACAAACATACGAGTGAAGCTAATAAAAGCGTGTTAAAAAAAAAGAGAAATTAAACAAAATCTCGTGTGTACGTGGCGAGAATTATGTGGCAATATGAGGTCTCAAACACGTTGGAGGAGACACGATCAAGTCGTGCCGTTCGCGTCATAACCCGCTCGCCTCAATATGCGCCTTGCCTATTTACTTAAAGTAAGTTACTTATGCAGTAAATGGTATAAGCAGTTAAAAGACATGGGATTAATATGTTTAATTAAATATTTAATGAGAATAATGTTACCGTTATCTTTTAAATTCAACACTATAATGTTATATTGATGTGAAATGAAAAGAAATGTATCATAATAGGCTTTTAACACTTCGTCCGTAAACGTTTTTTCAACCTGTTAATGCACTCAAAAAATTTCGTAAAAATTCATGCTCATCTGTGAAACCTTCAACTTAACATATCAATCATAAAATTGTAGAAAAATTCATTTTTGCATATATTTTTTATTAAAAAACTGGAGCAACTTGCTAAAAAAACGGAGGTTTACTCAAAAAATCGTAACTTTATGAAAAATTAAGATATTGTAATTTTAAATAAACCAAATTAAAGGTCAATAATGCAGTTTTCAGGAAAAAAATATTTTATTTCATTTTTTTATCAATAAATGCTTAAGTTTGGACAGGTAAAACAGGCAATGAAAGATGTATCAAACATTAGTATAAACACATTTAATTATCAAAAAACATTTTTTTTTACAAACTAAATCGATTTCTTCTTCGCTGTCGTCACCTCCAAAATAAGAAATTACTTCTCGTTGGCGAAGTACACGTGCCACATGATCAGCCGACCGTTGCTCCATTTTGTATTAACACTGAGAAAAATGTATGTAATTTAAAAAAAAAAATTTTTTTCTCATTCTGTACTTTTACTCATGCGAAAAACAAGTTAAAATGAAAAAAAAAATTTTCAATTACCTGCAAGTTCAGTATACGGCGTCGGTAAACCTGGGTATTTTGTGTTCCGCTGGGTATTTTGTGTTCGATTTTCAACTGCTCACTGTTACTGCATAGAAGGGACTGAGACCTTCAACTTTAGGTGTCAAGTCCCTTTCCTATTTAACTTTTTTTAGGTAGGGATAGTAGCTCTATCTATTCACTCGTTAGAAAATTATTGACCTAAACAGTTTTGGCTCGGACACGAAATACCCAGGTACCCACCAAATACCCGACGAAGGGTTAAATACCATCATATAATCAAATTTATAGTTGTAGTAAAATTATAATAGAAATTTTTAGTTATTCGATAAAAATTATCAAAACACTAACAGTTGCTTTTATTCATAAATTGTACTAATATGTAAATGTCGTCAAAAGCAGCCAAATAATCCAGTCAAGTTAATATTAAAAATAGGTGTACCTTCTAGAAATTGTTCATGCAATTGTTCATGATCATGCAATTATCTAAAATATCATTTTTGTGAGAAATAGATTATAAAATTTAACCATTTTGTGTAAATTTAAAAAAAAAAATCAGTTTATTTCAAATTCAACAAATTAAGATATCTTGTCTTTTTTTATTGGGGTTGATGATTGTAACTTGTGGTGGTGAATGAGAATGATTTTCATAGACAGAACACATAATATGTGATAAACAACACAAGAGGACATAAATGAATAAGGGTGAAGAGTCTAAAGAACTACAGTTTATATATCCGTTGGTGGCTGCGTGTAAGCGGCGTCAAAACGTTTGTCATTATTATTATTTTTTTTTTTTTTTACTATTGTCCTGTGACATTCACGCATCGTCGGTGATTTTTTTTCCTACAATAATTTTCTCAGTCAATTCCAATTCAAATTCTTCGTTTTTTGTGACTTTTTAATCTAAATTTTCAAATGTGTATGTATGAAAGAATATAATATGATTTCTCCAAATATAGATTTTCGATTTTTCTTTCATTGTAAGAAGATTTCTTTTTGTTATCGTTTTTTACATTTTCATTTGTAATATTTTTCAAAGTATGTGTATGACCTAGTTTGTCATGAAATTTAAATTTATAATGAAATGCTGGTAAGAACATCATTTGAGAAGACTTTTGATAAATGGTTTTTCAGACATTTATGACCATTCGAACGTTACGAACGATAGATAGGCGTCGTATTTTATGGGCCTAGAAAATAAATAAGTAAAAAATTTGTAAGATTCGGACAAATAAGGACAAATATAGAATTAGAAATGAAAACGGCATATTTGGGTAATTCTTTTTTTTATTTGTTCCTTGAGGATAGTAAAAAACTTAATGTTGTTGTTAAATTCAGATCTCAATGAGAATTGTGGCAAGGGGAGGGATAGTATATAGTAAACTGTAAATAAATATAAAAGTCCAAAATTCATGATGAGATTCATCAAATTGTAAGTTATAAAACGGTATCAATTATAATCTCACAAAATATCGAAAAATTTTAGTTTTAATATATTTACTTTGTAGTCAATTTCCGATTTCTGCAAAAAACAACTGTGAACTAATGATTAGCCAACTTGAGTTTCATTCATCGGAACAGCCTACTATCTGATTACTATCAGAAGAGACAATGTCCGGAGAATACGGCGTCTGCTTGGCACTTTTACGACTTTAGCACTAGTGGTCGACATTAACCATGCAGATAAGTGACTTTGCGGCGTTCTTCCATGTATTCTGAACTTTTCCTCATAATACATAGTCTATGCGAATTAACGTCAACCTACGATCAATATCAACAGAATCGAAGATCCTTGTCATAATTGGTATAAAGAAATCTCTTCTATGTCCCTTTTAAACAACCAAGCACACTTTTCAACATGATTATTTAAGCTAGTTTGTTGTTAAAGTATAATTAAGTAGCATAAAGTAACCATGGCCATCTTTAAAAAATAACTGAACTAATTTATAGTTCCAATAAAAAATAATAATGTGGCCAAAGCAAGCCTATGCTGTTAAAACTTGTCCAATGACAATATGTATACGAAAACGATAGAAAATAATATCGATAATGAATCAAATTAGAAGAAAAATTCTTTGACACAAGGTACCCAACTTATTTAAAATCTACAAACTACAAAGTGATTATCAGATTAATTTTTCGAAAAAAAAAATGAAGTAAGTATAATGAAATAAAATATTATGAAATTGTAAAAAAAGCAAAGAAATAGTAATTCATTAGTGATTTTACAAGTAATTTTTATAGTATGATATTGAATTATAAATAATTATAAAAAATTTCTTGTGAAATACTCTTGTATCAAAAACTACAAGAACAATTTTTGAAGTGTTTGAATTATTTAAAACATTAAAGTAGTGTGTCTTCGCATGTAAAATAATTTTTGTATTATGTTAATCGTATTTAAAAGGGTTGCTCCTTGTATTTATCCTATACAATGATGCATCATTGTTGTAATAATTACCATTTACCCTTTGATTTCTGTTAATTTTACGGTACATTCAACATATACTCAGGAGAATCGTCTAAAACCAAAAAATATATAAAATATTAAAAACAATTATTACGATCTAATGTGCAAATATTATTTGCAAGCCTAGCAAATCTTTATTTTCCTAAGGTATAAAAAAGTTGTCGAATACGTTTTGAAAAGATACATAAAAAAAGAGAAAAATATATAGAATTATAGTAGAATTATAATTAGAATTACAGTAATTTAATTAGTCAACTTTATAGTATAGGATATTGAGAATTTAACACACACACAAATCATTGAAATCAATTGATATTATATCTGGGTTCAGTAAATCTTGGTTCAGTCATTTAGCAGTTCTAATTACTAATTTTACCACTAATAAGTTGTTTACCTCTACTCATAAATAGCTTTTGAAATTCGTATAAGACATATAAGGAAAAATTTGTTAACTCTTTTACTAAAGCTAATCTAAATTTGTTAACTCTTTTACTAAAGCTAATCTAAAACTTAGGTGAAAATATTATGTAAGCTACATTTAACAGCTAATAATTACAATAATATAGCTATAAAATAGCTGTAAGTAGTTTTATAATTTTACATAATATGTAAACATAACAATTTAATATTCACCAAGTCGCAAATTAGAACGATTCTCAAAGAATTCATATAAATTAAATTTTAGTACGTTTTTATTACTTACTATAAATTAATGAATTTTATTTACACAAGATTTTTTTTTTCCATCGTATTTTTTAACTTTGTATATGTGTTAGTCTTCTGCTGAATTTCTTATAACTACCTGTGGTGAGTTTATAAAAATCTGACATGATTTATAAAATGTATTGATGAATTTAATACCCTTTTAATGACCATAAAGCTAACTATCCAAATATAATGTAAAAAGCAACTAAAATTATTCTTTGAAAATTATAATAACCAAGCTAGTTTTTGTTTTCAAATATGTATTACACATTTAAAATCACTTTCAATTTATAGAAATTCCCGAGGAATATTTTGGTGAAAACTAATTTTTGTGTTAAAACTTGGTACCTATAATCCTTGTACTGTAGTTACTAATGATCTAAGCAGCTAAAAAGTCAGTTAAACTGAGAAAAATATATTATCCTTGTGAGACTCTATTGTCTTTCGATTCATAGGATTCGATCAACAAAACAAATTATAACTGTGAGTCTTTGATTTCGTTAAATGTGTTTTATTGGCTTATGTGTTAAAATTGTAATTAGGATGGATGTAAATGTTCTGGCAAAAACTCCATGAATATATAATATTGTGGGAAGTAATTTCCTTAATTTTTTGACTGATACTTTGAATAAAATATATTTCTTACCGTCATTACTCTCTATTTTAGGGTAGTTTACCCCGGCCATAGAAGGCACCCATGAATCCCTTTAAACGTCTAGTAGGTATAGAGAATTTATTGTGAGAGATTCCATAACTCTTGTAATGACTACCTAAAATGATCCCTGCCTCTTGGTCTTGTAGTATAGAAGATGATAGAAAATGTGTGACAAAAAAAGATACAGCGATTTGTATAGCTTTTTTTATATAATATTTAAATATATTACAAATTTAATGTATTTTTGATGGTATTCAAATTTGAAAATGGAAGACATTTTCAAATTTTTTTAAATTGTTTTAAATCGAATTTTTAAACACGTTTTTATGCTTATCCATGACTTAAGAAAATCAAAATATTTGGAAAACTAGCCCATCAATAGTTACATAAAATACTCCTCATTTTCATTCAAACAAAAATTTTTGTATACTTTTCTGCAAACTTATATATTATTCTGCTAACTTTAAATTATTCTTATTGCGGATTACTATAATAATAACACTTATGAATTTTTACATACCCACCAAAATGCATTAAAAATCGAAAAACTCCTAAAATTATTTAATATAATACAAATTTATGGCAATTTATGACTATTAAAAAAATTAAATTAATATATAATATATAAAAATATTAGCAATAAAAATTGAATTTAATAGTTTTTATCCGTTTTAAGAATTAAATATATCTTAATTTAATACGTGATTTATTAAAGCTTGTTTTCAAAAACCAATTATTGTTTATTGGAAATGAAGTCCTTAAAAAACCAGTTGCAACACCGCTTGATTTTTATACATGTGAATGTATTAAAAAATCAAAATATTGCTATTGGAAGGTGTCTTTAAGTATTTCTTATTTATTTACCTAAGTCCATGTAACTTTTAACCGATTTCCAATTCTCGCGTTTTTTCTTTCTTCAGTTTCATTAATTGTTGTAATTTAACTTATGGCTTGAATCCTAAGCTGACTCTAAATTTTTGAAATTGATCTTTCATAACTCATTGTGTCATCACGGGGTAGATTGAAGCATAAATTCAAAACAGTTCACAACTGCTGAATCAGACTTACATCTGGTTTCTTATAGTTAATAGGTCTTTAAACGTTGGTTCTTGAAATTTCAATGTTTTTTACTAGCTTATCACATTATTGTTTTCGTTTGTTTTTGCTTTCGGGTGTTCAGCTCATATATGGAATTTTTTTTATTGATTTTGTAAAATTAAACCATTGATTGTAATAGTAACAAAGAACTTTATTTCTTTAGATTTTCCATATTTCACTACTTTCGATATCCTTGAATATTTACATGGAAATTGAAAAAAGTTTGAGCTAAGTTTTAAGGATTCTTAAAATAAAAGTAACTAATTAGTAGCAAAGTATTCAAATAAGTAAATATTTTTCAAAATTACTTAAGAAAAAATTTGAAATTATTATGTCAATTTAGTATCTTAATTGAACTTTTCATACAATAAAATAAACAGAATAATTGAATATAATTTCTGTATTAAGGATGTCATAAAACATACCAGGAGTACTTAATCCGTCAATACTCATTAAATAAAACAAGTTAATTAAAGTAGTAATTATTTTGCTAAAAAAATATTATATTTATTTGTAGTCTTTTTATTCTTAATCAACATATGTTTGAATCACAATATACAAATACTTTGAACAACCGATATCCAATGTCTTTTAGACAAGAAATTTATATAAAAACTCTTGAAGATAATAACTGACAGTGTTAAATATTTAAATTCTCAAAATATGGTAGCGTATCAATTGAACTATTTTTTTAACATTCATAGAATACACTAAATATACAACCCAATTAGTTATAAATTTATTAGCAAAATTGGAGCTGAAATTCTGACAAATCAAAGAGCTTTACGTAAAAATATTTCAACAAAAGTAGTTTATTTAAAAAAAACTAACATTTTTTGTATTTAAATTTTTTTAAATCTCGTATGGTTTAACAGTTGAGTCAAGGATTCATTGGATCCATTTGACCAATTTTGATCGTTCACAATCTTAATCTTATTTTTTTGGACTACAATATACCACTATTATAAAAAAAAAAGATTAAAAATAACTATATTATAAAATATTTTATGAAAATAAAACAGCCTTTTCAACTCTAAGGTTTTACTGTCAAACCAGATATGTGCATCCTTGTTATTGTAAAACTCTAAAAGGTTTATTAAGGAAATAATTTTTCCTCAGATCTTAAAATAATTGTTTTCTAGAGTTTATCATTGAACAAGTTCGTGACGCTCAATCTAAAATATTTAGTAAAGTTGTCATTTTCTCGCGCTTTTACACAGCAATGTATAAATTAATAAATTAATCTTTGTGTGATAAATAAATATTTTGTATTTTGTACTTTTTAATTCGTTTTAAAAACAGCCATTCGTTTTGAAATATTTATTGCTATTTAAATTGATTTAAGCATTTTGACATAGTGTAATTAATATACGGGTAATATTTATACGAAGCCATACTTGAAACGTTGATTTTCAACGGTTTTCACTGAGTATAGAATAAGAATAATGCAAGTTGAAATTAAAACTGTGTATTACGATGCATTTTATAAACTGTATCTATATTTTTTTATATTTCAAGAAAAAAATACAGAAATATATACATTTTTAAATAAATTTGTATTATAGCTATAATTAACACAAATTACAACAGATTGATTTATTAACTCAAGTATGCACGGCATTATGATGGTTTTAATTTACTAATGAATCAGACAAACGAAACGCTTTTTAACTTCTGCATTTATTTTTTAAGTAGGTAGACAATTGTCGTTATACAAAAGTGATTCAGATTTATACCTTTGTGATAATGAATAGATTTTTATTCACAATATGTTTATACTCAAAACTGGTAATTTTTTGAATACATTACAAATAATATTCGAATGATAATCAGAATATATAATTATGGATCATCTTATACGTTTAGTAAGCATACGTTATAGACAATCATTTTTTTTTTTTTTCTTTGTTTCTCTTTTTCAACTACTAAAGTTATAAAGTGACTACAGTGAGTATATATTCAATCTATACAATAAGACTACAAAGCAATCCTAGATGTTCACCCATCCATGTTTTGACTGTGACTGTTGTTTCTTAACTTTGGTTGAGATCGGTAATTACGTTATTTGAGTGGGGGGTCCGAGACAATCATTTCATTTAGTGACATTTATAATTAATTTTTTTTTTCTTTATTTTCATAGCTTGATAACATTATATAGGTTGTACATATATTCAAAGTTCAATAACTTCAACAGTATTGCGTTTGTTTTAATTTAGAAAATATTTAAAATTATAAATTATAAATTAATTATAATTCAAAGTATTTGAAAATTATAGTGTGTACAACTAATTTGTTTTTATAAATTTTTTTTATTTTTTTTATTTAAACAAATAAAAACCACCTTCAAAAAAGTAAGCTAAAAAGTACCAAATAATTTTAAATTTTTCCTAGTGACAAATTATCTTTCTCAGTTGACGCCGACCAATGAATTTTTTAGCTAAGGATTATATTGACTTCGACTTCGAATGGAAATTGGTCACAAGGAAAAATTTAAAACTGTTTTTTACTTTTTAGGTCATTTTTTTGAAGTTTTTTTTTTTTTTTTAATTTTTAATTTTTTACTTGCATACAATCGAAAACTTTTCAATTGGATTAAATTTAATCACTAAAAATAGTTTCTGCCCCCTTTCTCCCCTTATTGATATAGTATCTGGATCAAATGGAAATCGAATCATACATATCGAAGCATTCAATGTTTGATTTCCAAGGCTGCTTCGTAGTTTATTGCCTCCAAGTTAAGCTCCACCTGAAAACGATCGTTCAGGTTCCACACTGGTTGCAGCAATAGACAATAAATATTTATATGCTGTTTTTAAATAATATCCACGAAATTCTGCCTTTTCAAACAAGCTGTAATAGAATATAGGGAAGACTATTTGTGGGAATACCGAAAATCTTGGGATTAGCTAAGTACAGTCACGGGTTTCGGGATACCGGGATAGTATTCTCTAGCGATAATATACATATGGTCATTCAGTTTTGAGAAGAATTAAATAAATAATTTTATGAAACTTGCAAAGAAATAATTAAGCTACAAGTGGTATAGTGGAAGAAATAATTAAACATTCGATAAAACATTTCATTATAACAAATTAAACACAGCAGCAAAAGCAAACAAAAGTACAGTATACAATCTGATGATTTAATATAACATAGATTACTTAAAAATAATAAAATATATTACGATGACTCATATGCAACGAAAATGAAATAAATGGTATATGGAATTCAATATACTATACTTTTCAACAATTTTTAAGATAAATAAAATAATTGTATCAAAAATGAAATATATATTTCAATACACAAAACTAATCGACAAACATTAATATTAATAGAATAATTTTTTTTTTTACTTCAGTAAACTTTATGAGTGCATATTTAAATGCATCGTAATATTTTATTAATATCATACATACAAGTAGTATTTATTTTATTATAAAACTGCATTATACCTAAATAATCTTCTAAGGGGAGCAACATGAAAATATGGCTACAGTAATTAACTTTGATTTTCTAAATATATATCATAATAGTATATTTATATATGGGATTTTCTGCAAGGTCGGTCAAGATTGTCTTTAACTTTTTCAAAATTCATAATCAAAAGCTCGTTTCAAAAATATATATTCGAAAATCAAAACAAAATTTTTCTGAGAAGCAGACTTAAATTGTTTCTGATATTACTATTACTGCGCTTGAATTGACTATTTTACTACAAATTGACTGACTTCATATTATATAACTTTGCACAGCTTAACTCTTTGTCTAACATATTTAACTACGAAGACTGATGAAAATGCCTTACCTAAGCAATTATAATAAATAATTTTTCATACTTAATAATTTCAGTAAATTATCTAGGATTTATTTTATTTTCGAGTTATATCGGAAGTGTGTTCGTCATTTTAAAACAAAAGATTATTTCTTCGATTTCAAAAATTTTTATATACGTTGGTGTCTTACAAGTTTCTGAACGACTTTCGTTTCGTGTCCGTTGGCCTGTGAAAATTATTTATACATAACTTTAAAATTTCTTGACTTAAAAATTTTTGATAATCAATCAATAAATAATAGCAATAAAATCTATTACCGTTCCAGAGATAAACTTACCTCGTTTTTTTCACTTAAATTCTGATATTTCGTTTACCGTTTTTTCGATTTTGATGAAATTTTACATTTATATGTGTGATATAGATTTGCATTAGTAGTTTAAATTGTGCCACAATCGATTAATCAAAGACTTTGTTTTTAAAGAAAAATCAAAAATCGCAACTTATAAACGAGTAAAACATAAAGTTAGTTTACTGAAACAAAAAATTGTATGTATTACAAACATAAGTTTTATCAATGCCTAAAAAAACAAACTCTGAAGGAAGCATATGATTTGTTGAAAGTCAAGCATTTTTGGTTCTTATGAAATTTATTATGAAATGGCAAATTCACGTTTATTTATACTCAATTTCAGTCTCTTCTATTTTTGAATGAAGTTCAGACAAACAAACAAAGATATGGATGTAGATTAATATTAATATATTATGGAAAGATATGGATGGATATTGAATAATATTAATATAGAAAAACACGCGGGTAAGCAGTAATATTATATAATTAGAGTTTGTTGTTAAAAATCATTTAATGTGTAAAGCTAGTTTAAATAAAATAAATTCTGATTGACAACAATTTTTGCTCGTTGATTTTGTTACTTATTTCATGTAGCCTTTTAAGTATTTAAAGATCAGGGTCTGAAAGTACTTGGATATGCAAAAATCGAGCATCGCATTTTTAACAGAATATATACAAACTTATAATTGTGCTTGAATTAGCTCAAATAAAAGTCCAACAGTGATGACTTTATATCATTATGTATAAGATTTTTGAACTCTTTTGATTGTTTTGAACTCTATTGTAAAATTGAATGTTTTGGCTGGTCTCGACCTTAAATCGCTTATAGTACTTATAAAATTTACCAAAAAGAATTCTTAAATTCCAAGAGTGTTATTATTATTATTGTCCATTTTAAACAATTAAAATAACTTCAAATCGTATAGTCTATCGAAAGAGAGAGATGAGTAGTTGGACAAAAATAATTTGGCAACATCCGGATCTTTAAATTTAAGCTTTTATTAAAGGCATTCTATTGATAGAAAGCAGTGCTCGATTTTTGCATACGCAAACGTTTCTCCAATCCTGCTCTATTATGTATTTATTTTTGTATGAAAAAATTTAATTAAAATTGACAATATATATTTTGACTAGTAAATATATTGTATAAACTGTCAATAATCGAATATAATATAACATAATATATATTTTGTATTGATTACAAATACTTTGTACATTAGTTTGTTATATGTATACATAAATAATGTGTACAAAGTATGTATGTGTAAAATATAATTTTATTTATCTTTTATTTATGGTTGATGTGATGTCTTACAATTTAATCAATGATGCAGAAAAATTTTTTGTTCACTTTATTTTCACAAGTTTTATATATTTTACAAATAATAATAATAATATGCAGCATGTACATACAAGTTGGACCACAATGTATCTTTATTTATAATCATAATGAAGAGTTTCGTTTCCGCAAGCGATCATTCTCTCTTCCATCTTATCTTGTGTAGAAATCTGGAATCAAAAACAAGATTTTGTTAATGAAACATCCATCTTTGTATTAAAAATCATTATATAAATTCAAATTATTTGTTTTAAATATTATGAATTCAAGGCGCTTCCAACATATTTTGATAGTAAATACGAATGTCTTTTGTTTTTATAAATTCAAGATAAATTATTTTTAATCGCTCGTTTACCACTTAATACTTACTTAATAAAACTTGTACTTGTAATTTTATTTTAGTTATTAGCTTGTACCTTCAAATTTTAACAATCATAAAAATTTAAAAAAAAAAATAAAAATTTTATATTCTTTAAGTTTTTAAAATATATTTGCCTTCTACTATTTTAAGATTTTTACAAATTCATTAAACATTAAACTTTTGAAAAATATCCTCAAAATTGTTACTTTTTCATCCCTTGATTTAGAAAATCTAATATTTTTTGGAAATTTAAAATTGATATTCATTATAAACCTTCAGAATTATTTTTTTCTAAGTGCCATTTCGTTGAACGTTGTTTTAAATACCTATTTAATAGTCAAAAACGTGTTTTAACAAAATTCAGCTATCTGCTTTGTTGCCAATTTTGGTAGCCAGATTTTTTATTTTTCTTTTAATATATCTGGTTATTTTAATTTATCCAAATTATAAAAGCAAATGTTTAGGAAAAAATACTCTACTTAAATACTCAACCCAGTTAATAAAGAAATATGTAAACAATTTTATTTATTTTATTTAAGGTATGAGTGCCACCCTATACGAGTATATCAATATACACTACATATAATGGATTCTATAAAATTCAATTTATTAACCATACACACACTAGTGGTTTACATTATGTATGTATCGTTAACAAACTATAATAGCTTTAAGGATTAATATTTTAAGATAATTTTACAAAATATTCATCAGCTGCTCCTAAATCGATAGTCAAAATATTTGCAAATGAAACACAATTTAAAATCTCAAAATATAGAATTTGTATGCAAACTTATAAAATATTCACTTATGGTGCGTTTACACGATGCTGACTTTGACTGCTGACTTCAAACTTTCCAAATAAATTTCTACAGTAGTAAGTCTGTGCAGACATATACATCACCATTACGCTAATGATATAACAGGCTGAGTGTTTAATACATTTATACTATATATGTATAAATAAGTATTATTTTTAATTTATCTCTTTCTTATATCAATTTTTTTATAATTTGTGTATTTAAATTGTAAATCTAAACCTAAATATTTCTAATTGAAATATGCAGCTAGATTTATATGGCCGAATTAGGAACTTCTTAATATTCGGGTGAATTCACTACTATAACCAGATATTTTGTGGATATTATTGCAAACATTAATTAACTATATTATTATTTTTTTAATTACATTGTTTATATTAATGAGTTATTTGTCCATTGTACAAATAATTGCATAAAACATGATGTATATGTGTAAAATTTTCCCTTGCCTGTAACATTTATATATACAAGTGAAAATAACAACAGAGTTAATTGCTTAGATACTCGACATATTAATTTCATTGTTTGGACTATTTTTAATAAGTGTTCATAATATACTATAAATATCCAGTCTATTCAGTTCTATATTTATGTATGTATAATAATAATATGTGTTGCTATTATCTAAATGTGTTTATTACCCAAAATTGAGCTAAAATTGTGGAGAACTGTTCGAAACAAAAAGTTGATTGTTTCAAAGAAATATATATTTTCTGTATTTTCACGTTTCTTCTTTTATAGTTTAAATGGTGAGTAAACGAACTTTAACTGCCTTTTTATGTTAAGAAAAGTCAACAAAATTTCATCTCGCTATCTCCTTTTGTTTTTGAGTTATAGTAATGACGGACAGACGGACAAAAATGGTCAATTTAGTTGTTTCTGTGAACTTTAAAAAATTAATATACTTTGTCATATTATGTATGTCGAGTATAAAAATAAATTATAGAATTGGAAATTTTATTACAAGAGGTTTGTTAAATCTGACAATCGTATTCAAAAAATAAAACAATTATTTTGTATAGATAATAACAAATAGTATAACAAAAACTTTATTTGTAGGTAGAGAAATATATTTTATAAGTGCTTTCCTCTATCTTAAAAATAAAAATTAAAGCTTCAAATTTATAAAAACTTCCTTATTCGATATAGCATTATCTAACTTTCATTGGAAATAAAGTAAAACAGTTTTCATGCCACAACCATCTAATATTTGGTTTTATAACCAGAAACTAATATACGTTTTTACTATCTACAAAATGAATAATTCTTTAAATTATACTCAACTTTAAATATAGAGCAATTATCATAAAAATATTCTACACATGACTGATTTTATTTAGAAGTAAGTTTTCATAAGAAACTAACTTTACAAAACAACTTTAAATCATTTTCAAAAGTAGTTTTTTAATTGTAACAAAAAAAAAAAAAATAATAATAAAAACGAATAAAACATTAGTTACTGTCTTCTAATTAAGAAATTTATAGAAATAGTTTTGAAAAAGTTTTAAATTTTAGTGCATAAGGGATAACTAATATTTTTCATCTTGAAAATAAATTCATTACAGTTCCGGAGATGCAGTGTTCGAACCTCGTTTTTTAATGCTAATATCTCTTGAGCCATTTATTCAAATTTGATGGAATTTTTTTTCTACAAATATATTTTTTTTCAGTTATAATGTTAAAAGTATTTATTCGGATTTGAATTTAAACAAAAATTCAAATTCGAACGTTATTCAACTTAAAAATAAAACGAATTTAATGTGACAGAGATTTTCGTTTCGTTAAAAATTTATTCGAATCGAACAAATTGTAACAGATTATCGGAAAAAATGAAACTTACCTCATTTCCAAGATAATACCCATTTTCCAAAAAATATCCAAAATGTTTGAAACTTAAAAATCATTATTGTCCCCTTTCAAAATAAGTGATAGATAAAATTTTCGATTATCTCGTCTTCAAAGATTTTTTTAAAATTAGAATGAAATTTTATTTTTCTTATTGGTTCTAGATGATTATTATATGTGAACCTATCCTCAAATCATTTATAAAAGTTAAATTAAAATTGATTTAAAAACAAAGTAGTTATAAGCTATTAAAATTATATATTCATTCTTTTCTTGAAAACGATGTTTAACATGTAATCTATATGAAGATAGTAACAGTTGACGTAATTACCTTATATTTCTCTTTTTGTTAAAGACTTCTGACTTATTGTTAAAGACTTTTAAAAATAACTGCGTGAAGTAAAAACGTTTCAATTGAAGTAGTACAAAAATTGAGTCAACATTCAAAATTAAGAACTTTTTTTAATAATAGTCTTGTTGTTTGAATTTTATCAGAAATACGAAAAGTTCACCATCTTTAAAACACCCAACAAAATAACATTGATACATGCCGGTATATTTTCATGTATTATTTCATATTTATTTTAACAATACTTGGTTAAATAGTCATAAATAATAGATAATATTTTTATGAATGGTGTTGAAACGCTAAGGTATTCTATCTAAATACATATATACTAGTTCATTCATAATGTTACATATATATATATATATATATATATATATATATATATATATATATATATATATATATATATATATATATATATATATATATATATATATATATATATATATATATGAAATAAGTCTCAATATCTGATAAAATAATTTGCTGAACGATATAAAAAAAATATCTTCTTCCTATTATTATTTTTATATCGGAGCTCAAATATACTACCTATGTATGTATGTGTGTATGTATGTTCAGTCAAGATTTTGCAGCGTGTATTCACCTTTTTATTTACATTGTGTCAATTTTCATTGAATTGTTTGATACTGTACTATAATGTCAACACTTTGAGTACAGGCATTCATATGCCTTTATTTAATAGATTTTAAATATCAGTATTTAGTTAAATAAATAAAAATATCACTGTTTTAGTAATATTAAAGTATTTTGAAAGAGAATGTCCACACTTTTCTTTTATAAAGAAATAAATTATTCTTTTTGTTTGGCCAAAATATTAAATTTTGAAATAGATATATTATGTCAGTATCTTAATGTAGTTAATAAACTCATTAATAATTCCGATATCCAAATTTTTTGATTTGTTTGACGGTAAATTACAACGTGAGCAGGAGTTCAATTCTAATGATTTGCGCTTATTTGTACAATCGAATAACACCAAATTGAATATTCAGCAACGTACAGACAAAACGTTCGTTATATCGTTGATATTAGCGATTATTTGATCGGAACCGAAAATTTCATTGGCACTTGCATCTTCGGGAATTGCTGCTACATTATTAGAAGGTGGTCGGACCACACACTCTACATTAAGATTGACATTGAATGTACAGGTGATTGAAACTCCAACTTGCAATATTTCGAGAAATTCTGCTATGGCAAAAGTTCTGCGATTAACGTCAATTATTTTATGGGATGAGTACAATGGCGAATAAAAAATCACTAGAAGCATTTAATCGAACAATTCAAGATTTACCTGGTAATCAACAGCTTTTTGGTGGTGCTTTGATATTACTGTCAGGGGATTTTCGTCAAACATTGCCTGTCATTCCTCTATCAACTCCTGCTGATGAAATTAATGCCTGTTTCAAGTCATCAGTTATTTGGAGATATGTACAAAAATTGACAATGAACAATAATATGCGTATTCACCTACATATTGTTCCAGCTGCCCATGAGTTTTCAAAACAATTGTTAGAAATTGGTGATGGCAAAATACAAATCGACAGTACCAACGGATTGATCGCTGTATTGAATAATTTTTGTACAATTGCGCAATCGATAGATGAATTGATTGAATGTGTTTTTCCGAATATTCTTCAGAATTACAGAAATCATGATTGGTTGAGATAACGCACCATTTTAGCACCGAAGAACATTCATATCAATGCCATTAATTTTCAAATTCTAGCGAAACCAGGTGTAGTCACGACATATAAATCAATTGACAGTGTTATGAATCTAAATGAGGCTATAAATTCTCTAATTGAATTTTTAATTGTTGGAACCGGCTCGTATGTCACCGCATTGCTTCAATCTGAAAGTTGGTTCATTGATTATATTATTACGAAATATTATTCCACCAAAACTGTGTAATGGCATCATATTGGCACTGAAAAAGTTATTGCCAAATTTGATTGAAGCTACGATCTTAACTGCTAAATCAAAAGGAGAAGTTTAATACCGCATATCCCTATGATTCCAACTGATATGCCATTCAAACGATTACAATATCCTGTGCGTTTATCATTTGCGATATCCATCAACAAGGCCCAAGGGCAAACACTGCTCGTTTGTGGTGTGAATTTGGAGGAATCATGTTTTTCACATGGCCATCCTTTATGTTGCCTGTTCCAGAGTCGGTACCCCAAAGCCGTTTGTTTATTGATGCTCAAAATGGAAAAACAAAATATATTGTTTATCCAAATGTTTTGGATTAAGTTTACTAATAGCTAGCAATTAATAAACAATTTCCAATGTTCCAATTAAATTTTTTTATTATTTCACTTAATACGTAGCGAAGCACGTACCGGGCCGCTAGTACATATATTTCAATAATTTATTTTAACACATTAATATTTATTTGCATTAGCCAAATAATAATTTTGTTGCTTGCTGCAATAAAATATTTTATTTAAAAAAAATAAATAAATAAACGTTAAAACTTTTTATATTTTAAATAAAAAATATTGATTCTCTGCATACAACTGTATTAATAAACTAATATAAAATCTCATTTATATTTATGTAGTCTACAACCGAGGTTCTATCCAAATATTTGAGGTTCAAGTTTTTTTTTATTGAACTATAACCAAATTTAAATAGATTACAGAATAATAATAACATGTTTTAATCATCTAAATCGTAAGTCGTATCCATATTTTAAACGTTAAATCTCAAAATATATTTAAATGTAGGTATATTTTTTTCAAATTTAAAATGGCAGTAATTTTATGAATATAAAATTGAAGATCTAACTGGCTGCTTACGACTTTTTTTTATAGACAATATATTTTACCTAACCGACTTTTTACGAATCCTTACGACCTGACGCCTACCGTCAAGCGACTAGCCGACTATGTAGAACGACCTATTAAATATGTTTTTAATAGTTTTTTTAGAAGTGGATAAAAATATTCATATTTACGTATCTATTTAAAAATTGTTTAAAAAATTAAATTTTCGATATCTTAATTTTATCGAATTTAGTAAAAAATGATTTTACAGTTGTTTTTAAAAAAGACACTGTTATAATTTACATTCTGGTATAATTTTATTATACAAAGAATTATAAAGAAAGAATGGGGAACTACATGGAGAGACGACGCTCTCTTTAGTCCTTTGTAGTAGTTATCACGCGCTTCCGGTCCGTCGAATTACACCACCACTACCCTTAATATGTATATAAAACATGTATATGCCGTATATGTATTTATGAATGTATGTATATTGCAACAAGATGGCCTTGCACCCTCTAAAATATTACATATTTCCACCACCCGCATACTGAAATGCAATTGAAGCTTGTTACAGTCATGTTAACGTCACAATAACATTCGTTAATAAATTGGAAAAAAATATGAATTTTATGATGTTATTATTAATTATTAATTAATAGCGATAATAGACGGCATTTTCGTTTTGGTAATTAAGTTTCAAAACTTAATGGAACATTCTTTCTCATTATACTCAAATTCATACCTTTAATATTAACTTTGATTTTCTCTTTATTCTGTGCTGAATGTTTTAATACGCCCTACTGGCCGTTGTAATGATCAAAGTTGATCTTGGTGTTGTTTTTTTTGCAAGACCAATATTTTATATACACCCGCAAGACCAAGACCGAGGCCGAACAAGCAAGACTGAGATCAAAACCAATTCCGAGTATGTAAGACCAAGACTAAATGCAAGACTAAGCTAAAAATATCAGCTTCCGATTAATGCCTGAGTCAAAATATATGTAGCAACTTCAAAATGTTCGTTTCGTGGAACAAAACGTGTTTTGTATTTGAAATTTTCTATTTACTTCATTAGATTTTAATACTTGATATAAAAATAATAAAATAAAAATTGCAAAGACTCTGCATGTAGAAATGATGCCTTGTATTGCCTTTATTAAAATACACTACTATGTATTGTATACGAGTATATATACTACATTCAAGTTATACAGAAATAAACAACTAAAAACACAGCCTTCTGTCCAAAAACATAACAAAGAAACGGGCGGAACGACAGAAGAGCACGCATGCAACATGCAACAAGACATTAGTGTCAGTAGTAGATTGAGTAAAACCCGTTAGTTGTCACTGTAACCGGGAAATTGCAGTATAAGGGTTTGCATTTATTACAAATTTACGACTCTGCAGAGTTGCAGACATGCAGTTCATTATGATTCCAATGAAATCAAGTTTTTTATGAGTTAATTATTAATTGGGATCTACTATAACTTATACCTTAAATAAATTGCATAATGATAATTCATAGAAAAATAAATTAAAAAAGAAAACGTAAAAAAAAGCTTCAGATCAATTATTCAAGACCAAGCAAAATGACGACTGACATTACATAAGCAAGAGCAAGACCAAGGCCAAGACACAAACTGGCCGCGGTCTGAAGGTGGCAGCGACGTAAATAAAACATTCTAAAACTTTTTGAAATCGTAAGAAAATATGACGTAGAGGTAAAACAAAAATATAAAATATATCTTTTAATAATTTTTTGTTGTTGTTGAAATAAATGACAAGACCACAAGACCTCATACACCTTATATTAATAAAGTCTATTATATGCACAACCTCTATCCCCTAGTTTCAAACCATTTATGTAAAAGAGTTACATAACTTTTTTGGTTAGGAAATATTAGTCGCAGTTTAGTATAAATGCATTCAATGTGATATTTTGTTTTATATATATTCAAAATATTTTCTTATCGGATTCGTATTTTTATTAACACAGAACGGCACGTACCCAAACAGTTTTATCCTCAAGAGGTCTTCTATTTTTATGTATAAATAAGATACCACTAAAGAAGCATAGTGTTCAAAAAATTTTTTTTATATTAATACTGTATTTGATATTATAAAATAAAGAGAAGTAACAAATATTATTGTGGGAGTGGATCTTATGCGCTAAGCGTCATCTGATTTAGACACAAACAATTCCAAAAATATTATGTGAATTAAATTGGCATAATTGATTGTTGATTTCAATTAACTAGCAGAAAACACTTTATCAACTAACTGCCCTATATAAAATAAAATTGATGTGCAATTCACACACGGCTGAAGTAAAATTTGGGAAAAGTAGCCCACGAGAGATTAATATATAGAGTATCAGGAGTATTATTAACCTGTAAAATTTTTAGATTTTCATGATTCCTGATTTTATATTTGAATTTTTTTTATTCGTCATTTAATATTTTTATAAACTGTTTGAATAAATGTTCATTTTGAGAGTGATACTTCACACCAGGAAGAATATTCAAAATAGTTCAGAATCTGACTCTAATGATAATAATTTCTTTATATACAAAAATGTATTTTATTAATTATCAAATCTCAGATATGTAGAGTATTAGTAGTACTAAAATGAATGAAAAATCACTTACTGTATAACGAGATGTTTATGATCAAGTGAAATGTGATATCAGTAAATGGTACGAAACAATTGATTATTTATTAATTCGTAATTACTTATTAATACATACAACTTTCCGAAAAAACTAGTATCTTATTTCATAAGGTATTAAGTGAGGGGTTGATCTTATTATAAACGTACAATCCAAATTGAAATGAACGGCTATATATGATAGTTCATTTTACCATTCAATCGAGTTTTCTTTAAGAATAAAAAAATATGAATTTTTCGCCTCAGAAAAATACTTTATTCTATTCAAGAAAAAAGGTTTTTAAGCCCAAAATCAAACTAAAATGATGCAAAATAAGAAACGAATCAAGAGAATACGAAATCACTTAGCCTATAGTTTGTAACATTTAAACTACAAATTTTTTATTTATTTATAAATATTAAAGGTATAGGATTTAATCGCTTACAAATATTGAAAGTAGGTAATAAAATATTAAAATTTCATCAGTAAGCTACATCAGGCTAAATGATAAATATATAAAGGATCTTTTCAACCATGAAGACCAACAAAAGTATTATTGTATACATTTTAATAATTATTTAAAAAAAATATCTAAGTTTTTTATTAGTTTTTTATAAAAGTCTACAATTACATCTAATTTAGATACTTCACGTCAATTGTTGCTGATTATTTCAGCTTCTTGTGTATTTTGAAAATCTGAGAGCCAGCATAATCTAATAGCCAGCCTTGAGCATAAATTATCCGAGAAAGACTTGTAATACTATCTACTATGTTGTAACACTATCTACTTGGCAAGCATGTCGACAGACCACAAGACAGACTACAAGAAGAATATACGTAATGAATCAATGATACACATGGCTGAATGGAAACCGTTTTTGGTTCATTGGTATTTAATTTGACAGAAAAGTTTTAACTTTTTAATTGACTTTTTTTTTCTTCGCTCGTATAAAATTTATAGCAATTATTGAATGAAATAAATATCACAACAAATTCTGCTATACCTATTAAAAATGATAAATAACCCTAACTAAAATTTCGGCTCACTTATGTGTGATGTTTAAATAAATTCTGATTATTTGAAAATTTGTTAATGTAAACTTAATATGTGTGTTTTTTTATTGAAAAATAAACCAAATTTTCAAAACAATAAGATTTAGATGAGAATTTTCTTAATATGGCCACCTAAACCCGACTCTTCAAAAAATACCAGGTATTTTTAAAAGTAATAGCAGTTTTTGTTTGAAAATTTCTGTTTTTTGTACGAAACAAAGAGTTATCACTAAATTTATTTAAAGTTTTGGACCATTATTCATTAAATAATTTTATAATTACTCTATTTTATTCCAATTTAATCTTAAGCATTATTATTCTACTATTTATATTTCTTGAGCTGTGTTTAGAATGAAAACTTTTTTAGTATTTTAGTATGTAAGGTTTTGTGTTGTACATACGCAAAGGAGACCTTTATACCTAGAAACTTTTTTTTCGTGTCTTGTTTGTTTGTATAATGCATCGTTTTCTTTCTATTTTCCTACAGAAATCAACTGGTGAAATGATGACAAAAAATATGATCTAAAAAAACTGTATATTTTAAAGGAAAATAATAAAAAACACTTCGGTTTAGATATGGTATAACGACGAAAAGCTGCACATTTTGTGTGTGTGTGTGTTTGTGAATTTTTTGTATACATATTCTATTGTTACAATATAAAACATATAGATACGAATAATATTTTGTGTTGTACGTACACGATAACAAATGTTTAAAATAATAACAATTTTGCATATTTGCCGTGTTGCTGTATTCATAACAGTGGTTGAAATATGGGCATTTTTATTAATTTTCTTTGAACAAACAAGGTACAAATAACCAACTCTATCTGCTCTATGTTAGTTAACTAACAGACATTATTTCTGTAAATATCACCGTAACAATCTTATGAACATGAGTAAATAAACAAATGAAATTTTCAAAATCTCTTAAGTACTTATAATCCTCACACGGCTCTGCAGATCATATCTAAGAGCACTTTTTGTAAATTAATCTTCAAAACAAAATATACTAAATCAGAATTTCTTCATCCCTTTTTAGACTAAGAGAGTAGGTTTGAGTAACCATCCTTTAGTAAGGCTATAATATGTTTGGTGATGAATGCCAGTAAGCAAAGACTGTAAGTTCTGGCAAGAATCAATCTTTTATATTATATATTATATATATTATATAGAAATTTTTATTATATATTTGAGAGTTAAGTTAGTTAAAAAATGTAAGAGAAAAAAATTGTAGAGCATATGAATTAACATATTATATAAAAAATATTTTTTGGCTACATAGTTCATAGTTTCTCGCTTAATTAAATTATGTATTTATATATTTATTCGGTGTTGAGTAATGATGAATAGAGTAAAATATCAATTGAGACTGCCAGATGTTAGAGATTTGTGTGTTTTTTCCATTATTTAAAACTAAAAGCTCTTCATTGTCTTGAAGAATATTTTCCAGGATTTTCCCTCTTGAGCAAGTGTGGTTACTTCCAATTATATTTGTGTGAGTGTTTCTGGGCTAGTAAGCTGGTCTATAATTTCTTGTATTTGGTTTTTTGTGAAGGATTAATTTGTTAAAATGTAATATATACAGATTGTTATTTTGTTATAATTTTTTTAATGCATTGTTGTTATTATACTCTGTATGTTATTTTGAATATTTGTCTTTTCAGCATATGCCTGCCCAAAAAATCAAATCTAAATACTGTATCTAGATATATGACTTGATTTCAGGATGATATTGTTGGATAACTATTATAGAAGATTGCAATTTGCAATGCAATACCAGATTTATGTGTTTCAAATTATTATTTTCAATCTTTTCATAGTGGGTATCCCCAATATAAAATTTATTCTTTGTATGTATACAAAATGTAATATTAACTTCCATATCTTGAAAACTTTAAAATATATGTGTGCAATTCACACACGGCAAAAGTGAAACTTCTGAAATGTATCCAACGAGAGATTGAGAAGGATATAGAGTATCAGGAGTATTAGGATATACTAATACAAAATGAAAACCGAATAAAAATACGCAAATAATACAACAAGCTTGTTTATACTAAAGCTTTGAAATACGCAAGCGCAAACACATGTTTTAAGAACATACTAACATATGCACTACGAAGCATCGCACATAGAGGAGACCGAAAATATTAAATAATGAGTAATGTATTCTATCTCATTCTCTCACCAACTTAATCCTATGCATTTTTGTGTTTGTTATCGTTACGTATTTTCATTTTATCGAGTTTCAAATCACAACAATTCTAAAAAACTTTCTCTTTGAAAAGGAAATATTTGATCCAATAACTAAATTTGATAATATGGGAACAAACTTTTAAATTGAAAACCTACTCTTTCTTTAAGAAACCTTTAACCTACTCTTTCTTTATCAAGGTAGAATAAGAAACTAACGAAGTACAATATTTCTTGCTTTTCTAGGATTTTCTGTGGTCATTAAAAAGATTTTTAAACTTTTTATACTTTTTTTAGAAGTAATTTTAATATCTTTATATGAACGAATATAAAAATTTAGTTTATAAGATTAAAAATCGTATAAAATATAGGTCGATTATGTTGGTGTTATCGAATATTAACTGGTTATAATAAATAAAATAATCGATTAAAATCTTAAATCAGCTAATACATGGTTTGATAATGACAATAATATTCAACTAAAACAGTTGAAGTAGTTTTATATCAACGAATCACATTCTTATATCCATAAGATATTATCGTTTAAGTACACCATCATAATATCTAATATACGTTAATGTTATATAAATATTATATCTAATGCTTAAATACGAATCGAAATAAAAACTAGATAGGTATATCATAATAAACATATCATCTCCATATGTTCTATAAGTGGCAATTGTCTGCAGACAATAAGAACATATTTACACTATTTAGGTACTTTAAGTACTACTTATTATGGCGGTCAACAATGACCACCAACCATTATATTAATAACGAATTGTCGAACTTAACACTTATGCTCATAGGGATGCATTCTGGTTACTTTGATAAATATACCCACACTACATTCATATCGATAATCGATAATATCAATATTTTGTGAATTAAAGAAAAATAATTAAATACATTATTTATTTCTTATTCATTTTATCAATATACAAGCTGAAACTCGGTGCTCCGCTGCCGTAGAAGTACACACACACACTTACTCACATTAGTGTTTAATAGTTCAAATGGAAGAGCTTGAGTCGCTGAGTGTTCTTATACTCCGAGCATTCTTAGACCTTAGTTCTTGGGATAGATAGAAGATAGATGTAATGCTTAAGGCTTCATCTGGACACAAATACCTATCATTTATAAAGTATGCAAATAGGCTGGATAGAACGGTCGGGCGGCCTCGGAACCGTTTTCATCAATTTTTTTAATATATAGATACATGCAATTTTTCTACATTTCTTAATATAAAACAGAAAAATATTCATTCACTCGCGTATACATATGTAAGCACATCAAGTTTCTGAAGGATTATGGATTCTATATTCAATAAACATACCCTAATCATCATATTCTTTGCGATTTGACCACTTTTACTAATGTCGGGTCAATATATATATTTCATTATATGTTGTCGTTATTTCTTCATCCCGATTGTAAATTTTCATTTCTTTTGTTGATCTTCAAAAAGTCTTTGTAGGATTTTCACAGATTTATTTATTTTCCATTGGTTTGTTTGTAGTTCAAGTTTCAACTCTGTATAAAACCTTCGTTCCTTAAATCAGAATCATTTTTTTCAGTCTCTTTTTCACTATTGGTCGCAATTACAACCACCAAATACTTTATTTGTTGATATATTTCAAAGAAATAAGGTTTTTTTGCCCCATTGTATTTTTAGAGCATTTCCATTTCCATTTTCCGCATTTTGTAATTTTAGATAATTAAAACACGTTTACTTTACCTTTGTATGCTCATTTATTCATTCATCACCTAAAAAGCTTAAGTTTTGTATAGAACTTCCTTCTTGTATTTTTACCTTCGATTATCTCGTATGAGCATATAATTGTTACCTGAAATTTTGACACTTTTTTAAAGTATGCACTTTATATGCACTGAACCGTTCTCACTGGTGACAGTAACCATTTATATTTTTTAATAAAAAAATGGACAGATTTAATTTAGGGTCCATTTTCATTTTTTTTTTTTTTTTTTTTGGTTAATTCATAGGAGGGTAATATTTATTACGTATAAAAATAATATTAAGTAGATCATTTTTTACAAAATTTCCTGTTTTTAGCGTGACTATGCGATAGCTTACCTATTCCAGATTTACGCAGTTGAATTCAAATTATAAAAAAATTTTAATTTTTCCATGTTGTATTTAAATAATTATAGTTTAATTAAACAGTTCGTTACGTATTTAAAGAATAATATTAAATCACATTTTCTCATTACAAATATTTCTTGACCTCATACCATTATTTTTAAAAAATTATTGGAGACAAATTGTGATTTGTTGCTACGATATTAGAGATTTCAGTTTTATACTTGGATATTAATTAAATGGCCCATTTTGAAGGGTTCTTGTGTATCCGAGATTTTTTAAATATGTCCATTTCGAAAGCTAAAGAGAAGGGGGGTCGGTTTTTCTGTAATTTTATTTTTGAAAATATATACACGTATATTAAATTCTACACAAAAAGTTTTACCGATATTCTAAGTCGAGAGTGAGAATGGGTTTTGAGATAAATAATTTTATTCGGAATTTCCCATTTCCAAATTGTTGAACTATTGTATGCCAATTGGTGTTTATTTATTAAAATTATGAATAAGCATTTTAGAGATAAAAAATAATAACCTTCAATCCAATCGTAAGCATCTTAAACAAAGTGAAATATAATAAATAAATGATTATTTTATAAGCAAAAACAATTGATCACTTGTATAAAAGGATTTGTAGTCACTAATGATATAATATGCGGTTAAAATAGTGAAACAACTCATTAAATGATTTGTTAAAAGATTAAATAAAATATTACATTGTTAAGGATAAGTAAATACTTTTCTTTAAGCCACCAATGGTGTTTTAACTCATACCACATATTAAATATGTGTAATAGTGATCTGTGTATCAACAATGTTTGGCTAGTTAGTTTATACACATAATATTGGTTTTATATTCAGAAATTATGTCGGTTTAAATGAGCATTTCTGTGGGCTACAAAATTCATTTTGAAATATATAAAATTGTGGGTCGCTCTATCCCTTATGTTTTAAAAATGAATTCTCACGAATATCAGTTTTATATTTGGTTGGTAAACAATATCAAAAAACTGGATTTATTTTTAAAGAGCTATAGACAATGCCAGATTTACGTTTAAGAGGCACCTGGAAACTACTCATGTTGAGGGAGCCCTTGTAAGACAGCCAATTTTATCATTAAGAAGATTATATTATGTGTATTCATTAACCTTTATCCTGTCATGACCCTGGATATACGTCCTCAAATGACTTTATGTAAATCCAGCCAAAGTCATAGAAAGGATTTTATATGATTAATTTTTTTAGCTCAAGTAATAATAAAATTAAATGTAATTCAAATTGATGATGTATGTTATATACTTTTTCTTAAATATTCAGGCAGTTATTCAAAACTACTTCTAAATTGGAAATAATACCGCAGTATTTTGGGATAAAATAACTGATTTGAGTAGAGAATCTCCCAGCTTATATTAATGGGCAGTTTTTTTAACTAAGAAATATTAATACGCGGATATTTCTATATTTAATATTAGGATATTTCAGTTTAATTTCATTTTATTTAGTTAAGTTTTAAATTTCTACCATGTCGAAATTTTGATGACGTAGTCTAGTACCAAAGTGTTAATTAAATTTCATGCGTAAGGAAAATCGATCAATTACTCCTCAATATTTACATGGCATTAAAACTACTAAGTGAATTATTATTATATTTATATTTTCTTTTTCTTTATATTTTTCCTTTTGTACACGTTGTACATTTATATAATAAAACATATGTACCTAAGAATATATTTTGTTAGATCAAAAATAACGAACGAAAATCTATTTTCCTTAACGAATCATATAGAGAGCTTGATCTGCTTGTGTAAAGAATTGAATAGAGAATAAAGAGTATATTTTCCGGTGTTTAACAAGTAACCTTTGTCAGTTTAGTGAACTATTTAACTTGAATTTCTACTTCAATCATTTTCTTTTAAATGATTAGCACAATTCTGACATTATTACAGTTAGAAGCGAAATCTTATAATAATACTACATCATTAACTTTCTAAGCCAACAACTAAATTTTATTTTATTTATTTATTTATTTGAAGTTAAAATTTCTTCTTTGATAATACATAATATTTTGTTTTATTTATGGCTAGCTGGTACTCGCCAATTTTCTACTGTACAAAAATAAATCAGATTTAATAATATTTAGTTTAATTGTCAATTTCATTTTGTTGCTTTTTCATTGAACGATTGCACCGGATACAAATTGGGGATAACTTTATACCTCTTTTTAACCACGTTAGGGGATGAGTTTCAATAAAATACGAAATATGCCTTCCATCAATTCTGTTAAAGAATGTTTATACAAAATTTTAAGTAAATTGGTCCAAAGAATCACCTTTTCATCCCCTTAGGGAGAGAATTTCGGAAAATCGATTGTTATCGAGTGCTGGGTACTTGGTGTGGAAGCTCGGTACTCGAATGTGGGACACCAGAGACTTCGTGCTGTGGTACTAATATATTTGATGAAATATATGGACTTCCAGAACGACGAATGGTTCCGGTGATACGATGCGACACTTTATATGGTTGACCGTTCGACATACTGCTAGTTATACTAGTAATAAAAAAAATGCCCCCGTTTTTCATCCTTTTAGGGGTAGGATTTCAGAAAATTTTTTTTTATAAGATGCCTATGTCATATAAAAAATACACCCTCCAACTTTCAGGTCTCTACTATCAGAACTTTATAATTGACACATTACGATTATTTACAGCGACAAAAAGTCTACTAATTCAGTACAATTAAACAATTTTTAACTATACGTATTCATTAAATACTCTAAATATACAGTTCATACTGTTATAGACACATGTAGAATAATTATAATATATATTGAAATTGGCTTAATTTGAGCAGAAATGGTGGAGAATCTGAACAGTTTATATTTCATATTAACAAACTACTTGCTGTTTTTTAGTTCGGTGTTTCTTAATGGTGTCATAGAATAAAATATAATTTAAATTTCAGACTCAAACTCTCATCTATATCTTTCCTTCTATAATCCAATTTTCATTTTGCTCCGTGTTTTCGAAAGATTTAAGAGAGTGGGGTTTGTGTATTATAATACATAAGTTTTTTTGAATGTTAATACTGTGTATAATATATGTATGTGTCTCTTAATATTATTTCCCCTTTTTTTAATATGGAAATATGATTCTGAGGATAATTTATATTTTTATATAAATTGGTATTGAAAAATGACTTACAATACCATCTCACTATACGAAAACTGACTACAGACTGTGAAGAACGGATCTTTTAACTACAGCTGTTTGTAGATCATAGGTAATTCGTAGTTTATTTTCAATTTTTATTTTTATTTTTTAAGCTATTGCATAGCTTCTATCGCGGGCCTTGAGCGCGGGGACCGAATCCAAAAAATCTGTAACGAAAAAACCTGATATGTACAAATCATCATTTCCATAGAAACCAAAATCTAATTTTGAAATTCAAAATAAAACTTCTTTATCTATTCAAAATAAAACTTCTTTATCTCTTCTCACTAGCAGTATGACGAACTGTCAACTATATAAAGTGTGCATATCGCATTGTTCAAGTATTACCGGAATCATTGCATAGCTTCTATCGCGGGCCTTGAGCGAGGGGACCGAATCCAGAAATTCCGTAACGAAAAAACCTCACGCTCCCCACTCCGACGGGCAAGGAGGTGTGGCTTGACGAATCGAGACGAGCTGCTCCGAAATCGGACGAATACATAAGCAGCTGTTTATGTGAAAGTACATAGGTGTAAGAAAAAGCAATACTGCATGAATAAAATAAATAAATAAATAAAAAATTATAATTGCATAAGTTGATACAAAATGCTATGCAATAGCTTTACCGCGGCAGTCCCCGAGTGCCACACGTCTTTTTTTTTTTAACAACATAACACGAGTATTTTATGTATTCTCTTCGTTTCATTGGTGGTCAAAATTAACATTTACTTTGAAGTCTAAGAACTGAAATTTTTTAATTTATAAGTCAATTTTAATTTATCTAGAATGAAATCGATGGTATAAAATAGTTCATTATAATATTATTTATAGTTTTTATGTACAATTTTTATAATTTATCAAACGATAAATAGTCGAAAATATTTTTTTATATTTAGCAAACGACCTACTTTATAAAATAATTGAAAAATCTTCACAATTGATTCCTTCTCCATTTTACTCAACCTGCAGAACTTAATAAAATGATGAAGATAAATTAGCATACAAGTTTGTATTATTTAAGAATAATAATAATAATAACCTACAAACAAAAAATTCATTACTCTTCTTTATCTTTGGATAAAAAGAAAGAGAAAATAATTCATCAGTTTTCTTTTATTATAATATGTAAATCGAATGTAGTCACATCGAAACGTGCCCGCCACCGACATGTGATTGAATTCATCAATTATAAAATACAAACAAGTGGATGATGTTATAAATCATCATGAATAACGTCCATGATATATTGGAAGATGTTGATGGAACTCTCTTACTTTTATCATATCCAAATACATATTTTCAGTTCTTTTTAATTTATTTGTTAAATCGAATATTAGATTTCCAAGACAAATGAATAAAAGTAAAGCATTGTCCGGACTTGATTGTATCTTTGAGACTTTGCAAATGATAGAAATAAATAAAAAACAAGTGAATATAACTAACAGAGTTAGTTCTTAAGATACTTGACAAATGGCTGAGTATCATTTTACACGGGTATTAATATACACTCCCGTTACAGCGGTCGAAATTCGACCATAATCATTTTTGAATGATTACCTTAAAAGAAAACAGTATATATGCGTGCCTTTAAGCAAAACAGTATGTTAAACAAAAGAGTATATATGCGCATATATGGTAGTGTGTGTAATTTAAACCACACCTATTATATACCTATTATATATATATATATATATATATATATATATATATATATATATATATATATATATATATATATATATATATATATATATATATATATATATGTGTGTGTGTGTGTGTGTGTGTTATAGTTTGTGAAATTTTTCTTTATTGATTTAATGTTTAATTTAAAAAATAAAAATTAGCATTATCCAATACTTTTCTATATAAACTATAAGTGTGACAAATTTCATACTACACAGTCCGCCCAATTATCAAAAAAAGAGATACAAAGTTTTCACTTCACGTATTAATATAGATATATATAATAATGATATATATTATATTTATATATTTGCTAAATTTGCTGAAATTGTGCCGAATTTAAACATTTTTCGAAAGATGTTTCAAACAAAAGCTGGTTATTTTCAAAACGTAATTTTATCCAAATATTTGTTAAAACGCAACTTAAATAATTAAAAACTAATAATTTTTCATTTACCAAATATAAAAGCGTTTGTGTTGGAAAACAAACTTTAATTTTACTTGAAAATTATTAGAAGCAAATTAGGCTATTTTAAGCAGGTGGGCCTTTCAAAGGTCTTTAGTATCGGTCTCTAAAATGACCCGAATGGCAGGGAGCACCTGTTCCATACATATTTCATCTCAGCGACAGTCATATACTTTGATTAAAATACATTAAATTCTATATTCATATTAGTAGATTATTGCAAATTAAATAATTGAATTTCAAACACAATATAAAAATATTGAATTTCCACAAATTTAACGTTAATAGATATAGAAATAGTTGGACCAAAAAGTTTCCATAATTTTTGTACCCGTGTTTTTTATCCACTTGTATAATGGAAGTATGTAGAACACATTTTCAATGAATGAATCTCCTTACATGACTATCATAGAAGGAAGACTCAATCTTCTCCGAGGGTTTGTGTTTTCTTCGTAAGTATGATAATACAAGATAAATTAAATGAGTCCAACTCAACTAACTTACATGAACAAACCGTCATACCCGATCTCAAGTAAGACGAGATGTGGTGGATTGATTCATTAGAAGCTACACCACACACCATCTGCTAGCATATTATTTTTTCACTAGCTTTTACCCGGGGCTTCACTCGTATTGAATCCATTAAATAAGTATCAGAGATCATTACAATAGAAATAAATCAATAAAAAATAATAACAAATGTAGGCAAATTCCAAACAGCTGAGACTATAGTCAATTGGATTGGATATTGACATGACTGTTGACGGTATTACATCACTCATGGTTGGAACTTCTTTACTGTAATGCTAGATTTAAGTATCCAGATTTTGAGATTTATTGACACACAATTTTTTTTTTCTTTCGTAAAAAATAAATTTTTTCAATAACAGTTTTCGCGTGAAAGCGTAACAAACAAACATACATTCACTTTTACAATAGTAGGGATTAACTAACTTGTAAAATATATTTCCAATAGAATTTTAAAATCAGTAATATATATACCAATAAAATAATGCACTGTCGATAATGGACACAAAACTTCCTTGTGGTGTATAAATATGCTCACTTAAATATTTACGTATCTACCATATTCAACGAACAAGCTGCAAATTGGATCTGAAATAAAAAAACACATTTTCTACTTTTCAATCATATACAATTATCGGTACCTAATCGGAACAAGTTTAGTTATTATCCTTAACAATAAAAAAACACTAGTTATATAATATATGATGTTTAAAAATTTTTGTGATTTCAAGAGTATAAAACATTTACTATCATTAACTATCTATTGCAAAATGTATAATTATAAAATATCTATTTTTTTAATTCATTTTTCGAAAGGAAAACAATAACTTTCTACCAGAATGCTAACAAGTAGGATACATAATATAGTTCCTTTACAATACACAATTCCTTTTTGACTGGTATCATTTACCATCACATTATTATTACAAATGTGTCTCCCGCACCGCGTCTGGTAATTAATGGAGCGTGATGACCACGATAAACACAAACAATGATACATCTTTGAACATCATTGTTGCGCTTTTGTTATTCATAAATTCAATTGTTTAATAATATCGTCATCTTAAATACATTTTATAACCAAATTTAAAGTCATTTCAATCATTTTAATTTTATTTTGTTTGATTCGGAAAATATTTTTTACCAAACAAATCTGGAATTTTTTTATCCCTCTACATTTTTATTTATCACAAAATTTTAAGGTTTTTTATATATTGTTAACCATTATCTATTTTTGAAAACAATCATAAGAGTTTAAAAGTAAATGTTTTTGACCATTTTACATGACTCCCATCCAATCATTATGAAGTTACTCCAAACCTTATAGTCTACTTAAAAAGGATGGTTGGTCGTAAATAAGTTGAGACCATAAATTGGTCCGATATCTTCCGGGTCCTTAATATTTGAGAAATTCTATTAACAGAATGCACGGCTCCATATTTACATACTCAAGTACATCCAGATCGTTACCTATAGGTAACAGATCGTTACCTTTAGGTATATGTAATATAATCAATAAGTTTACCTAAGATAATAATTGTTGATTTATTTCTACAATTATATTTATATTTATTTTTTATATTTATAGCCTAAGAGCTCGTATTTGAGTAGCAGTATGTATTTGAGTTTTGTATGTATGTAATTTTGTTGAGTGATGAATAATATTATGAGAAGTACAGAAAAACCATTCTGGCAACTGGAATCTGGGCAACACGTCATCAGCTTTTATTCATTTGAAGTAGGGGTTGAGTCGAGTCAAAAGGGTAACGGTTAGAAAAAAATTTCAATTAACATTCGTAAAGTATAAAATTTTACAAAAAATGTTTTGCTGTTTTTGACTATTATTAATAATTACGGAGCTAGAACGTCTAGAAGTTTTTACACATACACACATAGAATTTACATGTATATAAAATATGAAATGTATGTAGGTATGAAAACTTCTAGGCAAAGACATTTTTTTATACAAAATTTAATGCTCTATATAACTTTAATTTGTTTTTTAACTTTGACCCCTTTTGACCCTACTCTACTCTCACTTCTTGCAATTAAAAAAAGGATGATGACGTGAAGAGTTAATTCCTGCCAGAACGTGGTTTCTGTACTTCGCATACTGTGATTCATCAGTAAAAAAAATTAAAATATATACAAAAATATAAACGAGGATAACCGACTAGGTACTATTTTATATTCAGTTTTATATTTTGTTTTAATTTTATATAAATTTAATTATTTATTTATTTCCATTTTGTATTAAAGAAAACGTAAAAAATTACCTAATGAAAATTTAAAAAATTAAAATAGACTTAAAACTAAAAGTATAGTTACATCTAACAATTGTGAGCTTTAATATAAAATGTTGTGAAAAGACAATTCTTGACTAAAAATAATTAACATTTATATAAATAATAAAAAGAATTACAAAAGATTAGCTTTGTTAAACAAATAAATAAGACTAATTTGTACATTGTATTATCTAAATATTCTTGTAATTTTAATTGAAACTTTTATTATTTATTGATCATATTTACATCATATGCTAAAGTAAATAGCATGTACTACCATCTATATTAGAGCTTTCAAAGTACAGCATTACACATATTACCGTAGATATTATGCGTGTCGCTACACTAAAGAATACACATATTTGAAATTTCTTCTAGATAACTTTTATTATTACATTAAAATGGTGACCAACTAGCTAATAAAATCACCTTCTTGTGATAATTATAATAAAAATAATTTCTACAGTGATATGCAGAATACTTTTTTTTTTCGAACAAATACGTCAAACATAATATCCAAATGCAATAATGACACGAAATGGAAAGAGATTTTCCCGAAAATTATAGGTTGTTGTAGATGAAAAAACATAAACTTTTTAAATGCACAGGGACGGCCACTTTAGTCGATTACCAAATACACTTATAAAAAGAAGTTTTAAAAATAATTTTAGATTTTTAATAATAAGAAAATAATAATTATAGTTATTTTTTATGCAATATCAAATTATATTCTTCTTTATTATTACAAAAAATTCAGGAACTTTAGCCTTGTATATTGTGCCACCAAATTCAGGGTTGAACTTGAGCTATGGTAGGTCTAGTTGAAAAAAATAGTAAAACTTTTTAATAAACATTTATTTGAATATTCACACAGGTAACTACCAAATTTCACAAAAAAATATGTTTGTATTTCACTGGCCCATTCAAAATAGGTTTATGTCTTAAAAAAATTGCAAATATCTAAAATTCTCAAAGAAAAAGATAATAACTGAAAAATCTCAGTAACGCTGTGTAAAATTTTCATTCAATTTTTATTTGTTTAATACACTTTTAGAGAATATTTCCCTTTACATACAGCTCATAAAAGAAATTTTCCAAAATGAAAAAGAATATTTTTCACAACATAAGCTCACAAGAATGTTAAAGCAGTTATTTGGCAATATTTCAAAATTCTATAATTTTTGAACGGCACCTACAAAATAAATTCCGTGCCGCTTTAATGTAGTTCATTTATTCAGCGGTCAAGTGGTTACCGTAACCCCGGACTGACGTAACGTAATGGCAGGCTTTGACCCATCAATAAAGTTAAGCAACAGCAGTCACAATCTGTATTTAGATGGGTGACCACCTAGCAGTACTGTGTACTGTTCTTGTATAAAAATAATAATAATAATAATCCCCTTTGGTTAATGGTTATATAGCTGAAAGTAGCTGAAGCTAGAAAAAAATAAAAGTGGTTACCGTCTTGTCAAAAATCCGGTGGTCGTCAGTTTCTTGGTTCACTCCTGTATTACGTCTCGTTAATACATACTCAAAATTGTATATAATCAAATTTAATAAAAATTTGCATTTTAGTTGAAACAATTTTTAAAATATTGATACCTCAATTTTCCAAGGATTATCTCCGTTTATCTTTTCTATTTTAATAATAATAATTTCTATCAAAATCATTGCATTTAATAGGTTTGTATCACAAACTAATCTATTTATTTACGCCACATTATTTCATTCATAGTAATTTCTTTTCATAAATCATGACTCCACAAAATAACCAAAAAATAAAATAAAGAAGTAATCGTTTAAAATATTAAATATACCGTATGTGGGACTTGAAGAAATGAAAATTTTCTTTTGCTTAGTCCAATATATTTGTAAATATTTTAATAATTTAAAATATGAAATTCATTAATTGAAATCTCTTTTTTTTTTCATAAAGATATATTTTCAAAGGAATATTTTAAATAAGAGTAAGTTTTAAAAGTCAACTAATCTAATTATGTTATTTTCTTTTCTTTTTTCAGTTTCCGAGCATGTTTGAAGTTAACAGACAGTGGTGCATCAAATATGGTTGGCAAATTATTTTTCAATGTTGTACAAACAAAATGTTTTGTGATCAAATCAAAGCGAGTATGTAAAAAACGATCGTTTTGGGGTAATCAATGTTTAAAACATGGTTATAAAAAGCAAGCTGTTTTACGGGATAATGTTCCTTATTAATTAAATATATTTATTAAATTCTTAATTTATTTAAATTAATTAAGTTTTTGATAAAATTTTTATAAATTTAACCAGTGCGACAAAAATGTTGATCCAAATATTCATATAAATTACATTTATGTATCGATCTTACTGTTTTAACTAAACATTGATTTTGACTACATAGATATTTAAGTAAAGAAACAGGCTTAAAGTGTACATTTTTTATGAATATACGAAAATGAAGCATTATAGAACATATATAGTATTGAGATAACTTCTTATCAAAATATTAAACCTGGTGTCACACTAGCACTTTATTTTGTAACGTGTTCTAAAACTAACGTACGTTTGATGTTAAAAATTAGCTGCGCTAGATACGAGCGGTCGGTCAGCTTTATTTATGAATAATGATACATATCAGCTTATCTTCATTTAAAGGACTGGGCAGGGTTGAATTCAAATTTAATGAATGCCGATTTATATTATTATTTAACATGTTTCCCTGATACTTTGTTTTGTGCTTATATATAATATATACTTGGATATATTTGTACTAACAACGGATTATACGGATTGTCCACAGAATCATTGTCCATAGAAAAAAGGTTACTATATATTACTATATAACTTTACTATAGAACCCACATATCTAATATTATTATTTTTAGTCAAAAACAAGTATTATATCCCCACCGCCAATATTATTGAATCTTTTAAAAATAATAATACTTTATAGACCAGAGTAGATGCCTTTAAAAATGATAAAAGGTGGAAGAAAATTATTGTAGGATGAAACCCATTATTGTATGTGTAAATACGTATTAAATACGTATTTTAATATTGGCTTTCCCTTTTTGTCTTATGGAAAATGATTCTGTGGACAATCGTGTTCAAAATTAACCACACCCATTTGAATATAGTATTTATAATATTATACTAAAAAATTTTTAAAACTTATGATAGGTGTGTATTTTTTTCATAATGTAAGCTGCGATAGCTATTAAACAAAATCAAACATTATGTTTCATTACAACGTACGTTTCAATAGCGTTTTATGTAAAATTAGTTCTAATCTGACGTCAAACATTTGCCTGTTATATTCAATTCATATTAATAAAAAATTAAAAATTATAAAAACAGTAAATAATTGGGATCGACTATTTTATCAAATGTTGTACTCGAAAGACTATATAAGATTTTGGAATTCGTTGAAAAAGTGCAACTAGAGACAAATTTTTTGAAGGCAGAAAATATACAAGAAAAATTTTAAGATTTTTTGTTCTAATCCGTTTGCCTGTATGGCTATCCGTCTTTCTGTCCGTCCATTATCACAATACCTTAAAAATGAGAAAGTATAATACCATAATGAAATGTGTACAGCATGTTTCACACTTACAACTAGACTTCAAACTACGTGAATAAGCAAAATCGGGTAGTAGCCATTGTATCTATGATATCAATGTCTTCAATTTAAAACTCAAAGAGATAAAAGACAATTTAGAGTACAAAGTAACGTCGTTAATTATTTACAGTCCTTAATTATTGAATTTTTTAATTACAATTATTTTTGTTAAAATCATTTATAAGTCTTTGTATCAAGTATAAACTTTTGCAGGCATTTCCAAAATTTATTTTTGTTTTTTCGAATAAAAATATATGTGCTAAGCTGAGATTTTGACAGAATGAAATTCATAAGAAAACAACATTCATTCAGTCAGGTGTTAGTGATACTTTGTATTTGCCACGTGATAGGAAAAAATTTCACATGAGTGTGATATAGTGAGCCACACCACTATTCAGTCACGTCTTCGATATTATATTTAAACTCATAGATGAAGATGGTTTACAATTATTTAAATTGTCTTTCAATTTTAATGTTACAAACAGTTCATTCACTAATGATACCCATATATATGCAGTATATTTAAATCAATTACTCTGAGGTTGTTAATTTATAAATAATATCCCTATAAATTTCCAAGTCCATATGTCTCTAATTGCATACTTGAAAATCATAAACCAAAACAAAACGAATATTCTTGATTATATATCGTATTTATTACAAATATATTTTTATTTAATTTTTTATAAAATTTCTTTGTATTTTGTAAATAAAACAAAACCAAAAAAAAAAAAAAAAAAATTAAAATTTAATAAATAATAACTTTAAATTAAAAAATAGTAATAATATTATTAAAAAATAAAACAAATAAAGAAATTATACATAGAATCAAATCGTCTTCGTGTAAAGTAGATATTTAAATTAGTTTATAAAAACATAAATATAAATTCAAAAAAATCCAAAAAAAAAACAAAAACAAAATTGAAATACCCATTAGAATGATTAAAATAAAAAAGTTTTGAGCTTAAAAAATTAACTATTACCTTTAGAAAAATATTATATATCGTCCAATTTAATTAACGCATTTAATTATAAAAAGAAAAAAAAAATTATATCATAATGGAACCAAAATCTACCATTATTTTTGCATATTGATTTTAAACTTCATTCGTTTATAAAATCTAAATCACAATTTAGAATCTAAATCACAATTTAGAATTTGGAATATAATATAGTTACTAGTCAAAAAACAGCTATAAATTTTGTTAGTTGCTCAATAAAACTCGCATTATGTGAATTTGCTCCAAGAGTTTCCCTTAGTTAACTTTTTTGATAACATTAAAGATTTTAAATGATCATTTTCGTCCAAAATATTTCAACTCTTCATGACACAAATTTTAGTTCAATGCTTTAAGCGTAATGTAAATCATTAAAATAAAAAATTAAACGGCATTATACAATGTGTTCTCCTTCAAGTGTTACAGAAATTTTGCAGCAGAAACAACAATTCATATAATTTATATACCAAAAATGTAGGTACTCTTCGAAGTGCTCATCAGATGTAGAGTTTGAGTAATAATTTCATAGCTTTCTGTAATCTAATTAATATGAAAGAAATCAGGAAACTTTGCAATCCATTAATTTATATGTTTTTATTAACTTGTTTTCTTGTTTGTCTGTACGGGTGGAAGTTTATAATTGATTTTGAATTAATTTCCCAATGAGCTAGATTCTTGAAATTTGGATCAAAGCTCAGAAGTGTATGACAATGAATGAAAATGAGACAAAAAAAACGAGGATAGGAGGATAGAAACCTGAAGAAAACGAAAAGAACAGAATATAAAATGAAGAAGTTCAAGAATTACGTTTATTTTTAATGTACTATGATATTTTTATAACGAATTAAAAACTTTCAAAACTTAAATCATGAATCTTCGGGTAATTAGTGCCTAGAATCTATAGTTTCCTGATATTAATATAATCACAGCAAGCCGAGAAAAGATAGCTCAAAATCAATTCTTAAACCATCTGATAGAGTTCATTGAGTAGTAAATTATAAAGATCTAAGTATAAATTAAATAAATCAATATTTCTACTTCAAAATGAGAGTAATTACCCGGAACACACTGTATATGCTATAGAATTGTAGTACTAGTAGAATTGTAGTAGCTGAAGCCCTAATGTTTTTATTTTAAATGATAGCGTTAAAGCTTTAACTTCAATAATATGAGAGAGAGTTTGATACGTTCAATTATCCTACTACTTGGATTTTTGGAATGTCTTATTGTTAGATCGTATTTTCATTATTTTTTATAAATATCATTGAAACAGATTATTGTAAGGATCTAAATTGCCAAAATAATTCAAAAAAATAAAATGTATGAATGTGCATGTATATATTTATTATTAGCAATAATGAAAATTTAGTTTATTACAATTTATATCTTTTTTATAATTGTGGTCAAATAACAAAACTTATACTATAAGTTCATTAATTGCAAATTAAAACAAATCATTGCAAAAAATTTAGTTAAAAAAAATATGTACTAACAGTAAGTACAATAGATAGTTGTAAAGAATTAAAACGAGTATTTAAATATTTAAATGTGAAATTCATTTTGTCCATTATTAAATTTTGTATTTTATAAATTTTATTTGGAGATTAATTAATTATACTTATAAGTTTTATTATTTGAACTAATAATATAGCTCAAGTAAAAACCCACAAGAATTGTTTTTCTCTACTGAGAGGTGGATAAGTAACGTTATAATGCCAATAAATCAATATCATTAATTTAAAAAAATATAATAACATCGTAAAATCAAAACTATAATCCCGAATGGAAAACATTTCAATAGAGAACTTACATTTATCACTACAAATTTATAAATGAAAAAATAATTTATCCGTAGCATATTCAAGAATTTTTTTTTTTAAATTAATAATTTCATTGTTTTATACAATCTCTATTTAACTGGGAAGTCGCTACAGACTTAATTGTTATTGACAGATTTTTTGGACATGTTTTCGATTGTGCAAGTTCTCTATTAAATAAATTAAATCGAAATTATAGCAATTGCAGTAAGTCCGGCAAAGAAATTGTGCATAATAATTTAATCATGGGCTCGATGGTCTTGAAAATCAATGGGACGTTGTTTTCCAGATAGTTTATTTAGTTTAAAGTTAAAAAAGATACGAATATTTTTTATAACTGTTTAGCTACTTATAAACCTTTCGTATTTCAGAATTCTTATGACTTATTTCACTCGAATTTTTTTGTTAAATAAAATGTAGGTATATCAAAATTTTTGTAGACTATTTCGAATATTTATTTTTAAGTGTGTATATTTGTTGTACAATCGATTATAAAAATTAATAAATGTTGTTACTAAATATATATTAAAAGTACTTTTATTTTACTAAATAATATTTCAGACAAAACCACTCATGGATTCATAAAAGAAAAGTTGATAATAGCTAAAAACGCTTTCGATCATGTTAACATCTTAAAAAAAATATTAAAAAAATCGGTTAAATCGTTTAGGACCTACGTAAAAACTGAGAGATACACTCAAGTTAACTTATAACAAGTCTCTTTTTGGGTTGTAAGTTAAAATAGGAAGAACTTTCAGTTTATCGAAATACAGGCTACCGTCTTATCAAGTGTCGAATAAACGAGTTTTGGCATTTAAATTGTGATTGATCTTCCTATTAGAATAACAAAGATTAGAGATGCGTTAATTTTATGCATATGTGCGCAAATTTCGAAAATGTTTTTACATTAAGAATAATTCGCTGTACTAAATAAGAATAAACTTATTATAGATTTTCTTTTTCGGTTTAAATTAGATTTCATATTACATGTATATTTAATACATTTAAAAATCTTAGTAGTATTTAATCTGTGAAGAAGTTCAAACAAAGGTAAGTATCATTTCATGACTTCGAAGAAACAGGTAATTATAATTTCACATAAAATTTAATTTATGATTTCTTAAAAAAGTAATTACTTACACTATTTAAGATATTATTTTAAAATCCATTAAGCAAGCAAGCATACAAATATCAATAAAATATAATATCTTCACGATTTTACATGTAAAAACTGTTTTATTAACTTTTGGTTGTTTTCAATATTCTTTTTTTAGAAATGTTCTCCTACAAATATTGTCCATTAAAACTAAATTTTCCTTTACAAATTTAAAATTGTTTATTCATAAAACCGTATCTGGTCTATTACGAATATTTATAACTATTTAAAAAGAATACCAAATTGATGCAACCGTTCTAGAGATCATTCAATTATTAAAATCATCTGTTATTTTATTACTTTAAAAACTTTTCATTATTAAAAACCTTATAACATCGACTTCGAAATATTGCATCTAGCAACGAGCTAACATACAAAAAAGGATTTTTTATAAAATTGTTCCAATATGGAAGGTGTAAGATTAAACAAAAGAAACAAATTCCCATTTTATCCAACCATTTCACATCGAATGTAAAAAACTTCCTTGTTTATATAAAAAAAGTTGATATTTAAAATTTATAATATATATATAAGATACGGATAAGATTATTATTAGATCAATTTCCCATTTTACCAAACTTTTTTTTATCGAATGCAAGCAAGAAACAGCTAGGAATTAAAATTTTTTTGTATTTTTATACATTACTCTACAGGAAGGATAGGAAGGAAAGCTGGAAAATGAAAAATTGTAAAATTAAGAAAAACTTTACCCCCTCCCCAACTCTTATCTGTGAAAGAATATTTTAAAAAATCCAGTCTTATCCCCCGATCAAGTGTTGAGAGGAACATATATATGAAATTTCATGCTACTACTAGTTTCCAGCCTGCTCAACGTTGATTTTGAAAAAAAATTACCACTTTATAATATAAAATAAAGTGTATAGATAAATGTAGCTTCTTTTTATACAGAATAAACAAAAAAAAACATCAAGATATCCGCTTTAAGTCTCTGTTCATGAAATTTTGAATCTCATTACAATAAACTCGTTTGATTATTGACAAAATCCAACAGCTTCAGAATCAAAATCCCAAATGTTTTTTTATTTGTTTATTATTTATTCATTTCATTTATTTATTCAATGGTATACTTAACACAGAAGAAGAATTCGAAAAACTAAACGTTTTCTTCAATAAGATTAAAATTATATGTAGAAATTTTAGCTTGACAAATTTAATGCAGCTAAAGTTATATTAGAATGTTTTTTATTTAATGGCGTGACAGTAATTTGTGGCACTAAATCTAAACTTATTTTTGATGTACGTGTTGGACCGTCAAGTACAACTTCTTTCATAAACTCTTGCACTCTGGCTCGTAGTTCTTTATTTTCTTTTTCTAATAATTGTTTTTCTTCGAGCATTGAAATTACTTCGGTATGAACACAGCTATGTCTCCACCAAAATTTATTTAATAAATTTATTTTTTCCGGCTGAAATAATGCATTGATATTATTTTGTAAAAATGAATTTTCCCAAATATATAAATAAACTTACTTCTTCATTTAAAGTAGATGGTAACTCTTCATATCCTTTCCATGGTAAAATTTTCTCTTTTTCTGTTTCAAATTTACGACATACTTGTATTAAATTTAATAAATTTTCACCTTTTGCGTGAACTTTTTTAAAATAATCCAATACTTCATAGCTGATTATAGTTAATTTTTTTAATTGAGAACGGTCAGTGTCATTATTTGTTGTAGTACGTTTTTTAAAAGTGAACAAATTTTTTTGTAAAATTTCTTTTTGTTGTTTTAACACTTCTATATGTCTGTTTTTTGTTTCTTTTACTTCTTCAAAATGATCTTGAAGTCGAGCTAATAGTCTCTACAAAAAAAAATTAACTTGATGCAATTTGAATGAAAAATAAGAAAATTGTATTTAACAGTCTGTTCGAAAAGTTCTTAGATGTTAAATATACCAGTGGTGGAGAGAGTGAATCAAGTTTGTACCGAAATTGTATTTCGGTCGATGCACTACCAAAAAGTTCAAACACTATCTTCAAAAATTCTGTTATATTGAAACAGAATTTAAAAAAATTCTAAATATCTAAGAATCGAAACATACAAAGCCATATGAAGCAATCAGCAAATTTGACTGGCATGCGTACTCATTTGATCTAGTTAGACAAGTAAAATGCATTAAAACTGTCAGTAAAATTAAAGACCCAATTTTTTAATCACACTAACGTCAATTCAGTTCTCATCTATAGAGTCAACGAAAAGAAACCTTACGAACTAGTTACAAATAACTGTTCTGAGAAACAAAATATTGTCAAAATAACTGATAAAGTATGAGTTCGTCAGTACTGGAAATAATAACGCAAAGAATTTTGTTTTTCAATCTATATATTATTTTTCTAAACAACTTAAAAATTTATTTCATCGAAATTTTTTTTAACAAATTTTTCTTGTTCATAATTTAGATCTACAATGTGGTCTAACAAAATTGATGCTACAAAATCAAAAATAAAATATTTAAAACACAACAGTATATTCGAATATTTTTCAATTATTATACCTACCATTTGATCTTCAATAACAGTATTTTGTTTCTTAATAACTTCTTGGTCCTTTTCGTCCCGATTACATAATAATTCATATTCTTTACGTCTAGGTTCAGTTTTTTCAAAATATTCATTTAAAACATTTGTAATCTTTTTCCATAATTCACCAATTTCTGAATCTTTTTGTTTTGAATATATTTCACTGTAGACTTTCATCTAAAAACATTATTTGTATATATTGGATATATTATATAAATTCTCAAATACTTTGTTTATGTCTTTTTAAAATTTGCGCCATATTGGAATTTTGATGATACTGTTGATGATGGGTATAAAAAAGATGATTTTGTCGAGTATACTGAGACGTGACGTTGATGAACATAGATAGAATTTCAGGGAAATCAATTTCCTTGTATAAGATTTTTGAGAGGAAAAGTAAATCGAACTGATTACACCTAGTAGACAGTGTATCCAGTCGTAATTGATAGTGTAGGCCGGTGAAGTCTTCGAATGGAACTTCCAATTTAAATGCTGCTAACTTTAGAAATTTATTTTGTGTTTTTTCTAGGAATATGGAATGGGTTGAGTAGGGAGATTTCTAACAGAAAATACATTTTTAAAATGTTTCGTTGCCTATTTACAAAACCAAGTGTTCCTAAAGACATTCACCGAATATAATCAATATGTGGAATGAAGGTTAAAGTAGAGTCAAAGAGTACGCCGAGGTCTTTAAAAGTGGTATAAAAGCTGTGTATCTAGAATAGTATAGAAATTAGTGACTTTTCTACTGTCTCAAAAATAGTTCATAACAAAACATTTATCAAAGTTTAATTGAAGTTAATTTGGGTCACACCAGTCTGAAATATCATTGAATATAAAAGATGCCATTAATAAATGTTTAAAAGAGAAGAGAACCTAAACATGAGCATTGAGGAACACCGGAAGACGCCAGGAAAATGATGAAAGAGCAGTATTTATTTTCACACTATGCCATCTATTTTATTTTGAATTATTTTTGTTAGAAACATCTAAAGCGAATATAATTTTTAATAATTAAATTGAAAATTCTAACCGCAACATGATATACATTTCTACTCAATATTCCAAATACGGACCCAGAGTCCCAATTGCGAATATAACACTGATAAATACTTTGAGCTGGCTAATCAAACTTTTGAAAATAAATAATAACGAAAAATATGCTATAATTGGTGATCTGATTAAGATAATAACGGAAGCATCTAAGAAAAATATAATTGGAGCAGTCTGCTCAGGAAACTATTTATCAAATTAGGTTTTCAGAATATTTGTTGAAGCCAAGATCCGAGAATAATAAAAGAATCCTATGGACAAATAAAAGACCAATGCATAGAAGATCATAATTGGCGATAAGGATTTTTAGATCAATTTTCATTATTATGCATATAGTAGATACACTGTCGTATTTGAAGCATCCTATTCACTTTAATGAAATTAAACTTATTAGCCAAATAAGAGTAATAGGATCTTTAGGACAGGCGCACACGGGTTTTATGATCAATAATTCTAATAAAAATTTATCAAAATTATTGAATTTATTAGAAATTCTGATAAATTCTGATCAGAAAATCTGTTGGTCAACGATCACCATCACACAGTCCTATAAGAAATTCGTATAAGAAATTATGATCATTCACAAAATACAAAATGCAAAGCAAATACAAAAGTTGTAGATCTTTTAATTATCTACAACTTTGCCCTTTAACTTTTTCCATAGGACTTGTAGCTTTACCGGAAATCGAGATAAACCGTGTTTTACCCGTAATAACTCGTCCCCTTCCTTTTCACGATCTCAGATCGCCCGTAAATTATTTTACCTTTCATGTTTGCTATGTTCTCTTCCGTTTGCAATGGGTTTCATCCTACTATAACTTTTTTTTCACTTTTTACCATTTTTAAAGGCTTCTACCCTGGTTTGAGGTTCAAATGTCGCCACTTTGGCAATCAGAAGCCAAACGATAAAATTTCGTTATCTGGGCAAGCACTAAGTATCCAAAATAGCGATCAATCCACATCTGGTAACCCTGATTCAATATTTGCTTTTATTATCCCATTACTATTATTGCATGTGATTTTATTTAAATTCATGTACAAGACTTTTGATTTTTTTCAATTTTCAAGGTGATGCCAAGGGATCTATCCTAAGCAATAAGAAAACCTACTAAGAAATTTTTGATTAATTTCAATTTTAAATACTCTCGATAGATATTGACACGGCCAGGAAAATTCTTATATACTATAATCTTATTTTGTAAACACTACCATTTGAACAATGAAATTGAAGAACCTGAATAGAGGTTCGTATTGCGATGATAAAATGTTGGAAATGTTGAAGTTCCGTGAAAACTTCATAACCATCCGAGTTCTTGTTTTTTCCGTATCAAATCTACGCCAAATCTAAATCCCAACGCCAAATCTAAATTCTTACAATTTTTTTAACAAATCGCCATCAGATAAAAAACTTTTATGGTTGATTCAAAAATATAAAAGTTTTCGTTCTTTTCCAAAATGAACCCGTTTTTTAAACCGTAGAGATACATACAACCAAGAAATATATTCAATAACGTTGAAAATTTCAATTTTAGAACGTAGTAAAACTAGGAATCGATATAGATGAGATTTTGATATATTTAAATGTATTTTGTAATTTTGTCTTTAATTTTTCACAAATATACTGTTAAAATTCCTACTGTAATTGTTATTATTATAATTATTTCTGTCATATTTGCAAATTTGAGACTACTTATTAATTGGTTATTGCTAATTCATTTTTATTCATTTTATGGTTACTATATGTGGTACGGTACTTCCTGGAAATTTTTGTTTCTCAAATTACTTTTAGTCAGCCATTCTTTAATCATTTTCTTGTTAACAAATTTGGGTTTATTTATTGGTTGTTAATAACTAAATTTATTTTTAGTTTATTTTTAATTGTTATTGTTCTTGTTTCGTACAAACTGTTTAATTTGTTATTAATTCAATTGCTTTTTGTTCATTACTATCTACGATTTCTTACTGTCTATGTTTATTATCTTTTAATATTATTATTTATTATGTATCCAAAGCGAATAAACTGTTTAATAACTGAATTGAAAATTCTAACCGAAATAGGATATATGCTTGTAGTTTTTTGTAATATTGATTGTTATAGATAAATGATTAAATTTTTGCTCTTTTTAAAATTTTGCAGAAATAAATATTAATACATCAAAAATGCAATAAATATTGAAGACATTTGATTTCTGGTAAACATTTCAAAAAACTAATTTTTTCATAATAATTTTTCGTAATAATTTTTTAACTTAAAGTAATAAAGTTTTTTAACTTTATCATCAATAGCTATCTTTAAAGCAAAGTCATCAATCAAATGGTAAACAAAATAAACTACAAATACTAATTAATTAGACAATAAACTAAATTTATTGTTCAGTTTGACAATATAATTCAATATATTTCCGTTTATACTTACATTAAATGAAATTATAAACAGACATCACAATTGACATATTTTTATTTCGAATAGTCAAATCAAATTATAAAATAATTATAATTTTTTTAAATTAAAAATTCGATACGCACGAGCTATGCAAACAAAGTGAATTTGTTTAAGATTCAAAATAAAATTCTCAATGTCCAAAAAATCTGATCACAATGAAGATGAATGAACCAATAGCTGTTGCCTATCCGCTTCGTAGGTAATTAAAATATTTTTTTTAAAACTTTAACTCCAAACTACAAATTACACGAATGAGCTAAAAACACCCTTTGTTAAAAATGAATCGAAGTATCCAAATATATTAATTTTCGAGGTTTACGAATTTAAACATTCAGAAACTAACTTACAAATTCCAATCGTTTAAATAGTAAGGTATGGCACACAATATCCTGATAAATGTTTGTTATTTGTGATCATTTAATATTATAGCTTTTATTATAAAACAAATTTCTAATATATTTTTAATATTTTCAATAGTTAAAGGTTAGAGTATGGTCAAATGATAATTTAAAATTTATGGTCTACTAATTCTAAGCTGGGTGTATTTTTAATATGCTACTAAGAGAGATTAATGGATAAACAATGTAAAAACCGTTTTGCTCGATATTACGCGATCACTAGAATATTTTCATAAATATTCCAAATCATCAATACAACACCAATGACTTATTTTCCTTTGAGTGAAAATAGATAAAAATTAAGAAATTATAAATACAGCTACAGATGAAAAAAATTAATCATTTAGTTACTTTTATGAAAACTGTAAAATTTTGACAAGATTAAAATTAAACTGCATGAAAATGAAAGTTGCATTAATTAGTATAATTTTAATATATATTTTAATAGAGTGTAATAAAACTGACGTAGAGGTAAAATATTTATAAAAATTTCAATATCTTAAATTTAAATTTGAAAAAAAATTGTTTTATAGAATAAAAATTTTCTCAAAGATTTTGTAGTAGATAGGAAAAACTTACTGCAGTTACATTAAGTTGCGTTTTTTATTAAAATACTGAATATTTGTCGAAAAATTGGCTAATGAGACAGGTTATAATAAAACAAGGGTTTGTGATCTTTACCCAAAAGTTCATTTGAAAGGCCCGAAGAATCACAAGTGAATACATACTTTTTAATTCTTTTTTTTTAAATGGGTGGATATCACAAGCATCAATATGGCAGACATCTGCTTTTCGGTTATCATAGAAGACTATTCGATAACAAACATAAAAATAATTTTGTAATTGAAAATTGTAAAAATCTCACTATTGATGATTTTGGACAAAGAACATTCCGTTTTATCACATGTTGGACAAAATGATTTCTTCATTTATTTTTTAATAATCTCCTTAATATAATAGCTAATTTTACGGGCTCCGTAAAAGACACGGGCACTTTTCAGAATTTTCGTTGAAAAAAAGTTGTTACACTAATCATAAGAACGCCACATACAAATTTTTAGAAGTGTATTTATTAATGATATGGTATGCTTATGGGAACCGGAAATATATAGTATTTATTGCAGATTCGGATTATGTAATACAAAAATAAATTTTTGCCTGAAAAAATTTTTTCTGCTAAGGTACTAATAAAATTCTAAAAATACAGTTATTATGTTTGTTTTTTTCTCAAATTGAAAATTTAACTAATTTTTGCCTTTTAAAAAATTTTTGTACAAGGCAGTTTTTAATATATTGCGTATATTCAAGTGAATCGTTTCACCTATACTAATTACTAATACTTTCGTTTATATTTTCCTGTAATATATTGGCTTTAGTATTTCCGCAGAATAACATTAAATAGTGTAATATAAAAGATAAAGAAAACATGCCGATTTTAGGGCTTAGAATGTGGACTGTCTGACGGAAACGATCACGAAATGGTACAAAAGATAGCAAAGAGTTGTTCACGAAATTCCAATAATCATTCAAATAATGGTAACAGCAATTCAAACCGTGGAAATTCAAATAACAACAATAGAAATTCTAAAAATAACAATAATAATAATAACAATAACAATAACAATAACAATAACAATAACAATAACAACAATGATGGAGATAATGATAATGACGATGATGATGATGAACAAGAACAAAGTGATGAAAATTATGATGATAATGGTGAAAATGATGAAAATGCATCAAATTCAAATAATAACCATAACAATAATAAAAATAATAATAACAATAACAATAACGATGGTAATAATAATAACAATAATGATGGTAACAATAATAACAATAGAAGAGACAAAAATAAACGATCAAATAACAATGATAATAATAACAATAACAACAGACCAATTTCAAGGACAACAACTCCCAGATATAATCTATTAAGACCACGTTCTCAACGTGACACAGATTATAATCATAATACCAATAATCAATACACAGATAGGTATAATATACAACAACATTATAATCCAAACTATTATCCCATGAATAATAATCGAAATGGTTATGATAGGAATTATTATAATAACGATAATGGTATGAACAATAACAACAATAATAATTTTAATTATGATAATAAAGACAATAATGATCAAAACGGTATGAGCAATAACGGTAAAAATTACAATTATAACTACAATAATGATAATAATGATAATCAAAATGGTATGGGCAGTAAGGGTTACAATTACAACTATAATAATGATAACAACGAGAATAACGATAACAATCAAAACGGCATGAACAGAAGTAATGATAATAATTACAATTATAATAATAATAATCAAAATGGTGCAAGCAATAATAACAACAATAATTATAATTATAATAACGATAATAATGATCAAAATGGAGGGAATAATAATAATAACAATAACAATTTTAATGAGACTCAAAATCAATGTGGGATTATAACCTGCATTATGAAACAATTACAAATGGTAAGATATGTTTTATTATTTTAAATAATTCAACCACATTTTTGTGAATTTGTTACTCATAAATTAACTATAAAAAAGTAATGGAAGTTGGCATCCACGATCTTAACACGAGAACAAACATCATGATTAAGTCCGTACGAATGAAGTTATCACAATGAAAAATTTCATATCCTTAATATTTATTATAGGTAGTATAATTTTGAAGCTTCATCAAAATTTATTATTCATTGTTTTAAAATTGATAAGATTTTGATCAATATATAGTCAAACCCAACATAAGTACAATTTTAATTTTATAGTTAGCAAAATTATTGCTACCTAATTGTGGTTTATTTTTTAGAAGTATAAAAAAGTTTAAATAACTATTTTAGAAGTTTAAAATAAACATTATTATAATATTAAAAATATTTTTTTAATATTTTAATTAGGTAGACAGGCATGGTTTTCCTGATCGTAGCTTGGTTTCACAAACATTAATGAGGAATGTACGAAATTCAGAACTTCGAAACTTTTTACAGGAATCGACTGAAGATTGTTTCGAATTAATAAGTGAAGGTATTTGTTAAGAAAAACAAATTTTTAATGAATTTTTTTTATAATGAATGTGTTTTTTTTTATAGAATATAAAAAAGATCCTTGTGAATATTCGAACCATTTGATCACTTGCTTAGCCGAAAAGGGCCGGAATAATTGCGATGATTGGTTGGATGAAAACATTTCATTTTAAACTACAAATTAGTTGGTTGTGATATGCTCACAAGTTAGTACGAAGTGAATGCTTTTAACCAAACGATTTAGAATACACAACTCATATAAACTGCACGCTATTTTTCTCGAATACAGGATTAATAGACCAGAGTAGAAGCCTTAAAAAATGATAAAAAGTAGAAGAAAATTACAGTAAGATGAAACCTATTGGAAACGCTAGATAATATTAGAATTAAAAATTTTTTAGAATTAAAAATTATCTACCCTTCTTTCTTTTGTTTCTTTGTGACCGAGTTTCCATATAATGGCAAAATTTTTTGTTGTTCATTGAGAATGAAATACTTGTCGTATACAACGGAATTGAGTGCAATAAATAAATTTAATCCACCCATTGAGTAGCTTTTTGGCCTAGAAAACATTCTGGCAAGATAATAATTAAAAACCCATATATGTAAAAAGGTAGATATTAATTAAAAAATAATAATTTTAACATTTATCGAAATAAAGTACCAATATTTTTTGTTATTATTGTTTTTTAAGATTTGTTAAAATTCCCGAAATACAATTGGCCTGAAATAAGTGTTGTCGTGTTAATTATTATGATTTATTATCTTCTATAAATGATTGTTGGCATTATTTTAACAAATATTGATATTCTTTGCAGCAGACTATCAAACAACTTATATTATTATTAATGTAACAAGAAAATTATAAAAAAAATTGGATGATCGAAATCTTTAAATCATATAGGCAATATATGTTAGTTTTAGCATTTATTATTTAATTATACAATGCTGAGTATTTAAGGTGTAAATCTGATTACAGGATACATCAGGTTTCTATTTAAAATCAGTTTTATTAACTATTTATCACAAAGTTATTATTCAAAAACAAAATTTGGGGTAAATTAATATAATTAGGGGGTTAACTTTATGGCTATTTTCTCGTTATAAGAGGTACGGAGTCAAAAAACTTTAGAAATTTCTGAACTAAGAAATAAGATACCAACTAAAAACTTTAAAGGAAAGCTTAAAGTACATGAGGTAAACTCGACCGCTCGAGCTTGAATGATTTTAATAGGGTTACAACTGTTGCTTTGCAGTCATGTTATTAGTGGCCTCCCGAGAGATGTTATCCGAGGTGAAATTTTGAAATTAAAATATAATTTTTTTTCTGTTAATTCTACGCCGTTTTAATGGAGTTGAAACAATCTTCAGTTGCTTTTTGCTCGGATTCGTGATCAGCGATCCTTATAACCCCCGAAAGATTATTTTCGTGATGAAATTTGTAATTTTCTCAATTTTCAAAATGAGGCAAAGGTTATGAATGTTCCTGAAGGTCACGCCTTTTACCACATTTCAACGTTTTTCCAGGCTTGTTTACTGTGCTATTAAGACATAATTTGAAAATTTATCTAGAGCATGACTTGACTGACATAAAACCGTTTTTATAATAATATGAACACATAGATACATACCTCCGAATCTAATTGTTGTTTCGATTGTAAACGACGTTCCGTTGCTTGTTGAACATCTTTATTAAAATGTTGGTGATGTTGATACATAATTGTTTTTAAATGTGTCATATGACTATTATATATTGTTTCAATTTGCATTTTATTTCGTACAGATGTTAATACTTGTTTATCTTTATGATGTTCATACCATTCATTTAATGCATTTAAACGATCCCGATATATTTTTAATAATGTATGCATATTTGTTAGATGCGTTTGAAATGTACGATCATATTGATTTTCACATTCATCAATTTCATTTAATAAATAGTTTATTTGTGCATCTTTACGATCCATTGCTTCGCACATTGCTTTTTGTACAGCCTATAAAATTAATCTAATTTACTATACAGAGTGCCCAAAAGTAATACAATATCATATGAGTATCATTTTACAGAACTTGATACAAAATACGATAGCGAAGAAAAGAGTTAACTATAATTTCTTCTTCATAAATATACCCAATATTAAATCTCTCTTTTCAGCTAGCATCTTTAATTAAACTCAATAATTTGAAGAGTTCAACCCTTTTAAGCTAATAAGTGTACCGTGATTATTTACTTTACTTCGTCAATTAAAAATAAATTTGAACTTTTTTATTTTACTACAATTAAATTGGTACAAGGATAAAGACAAATGATATCTAATGGCTTAATTATTTAATATTGAAATATTTATAGAAAATGCATAAATACCTCTAGTTCATTTTTTAATTCAACACATTTTGTCCTACGCAAAATATGCCGCCATTCTTGGTTAATTTTTGCCAAATTTATTCGGATAAAATTTTCCTCTTTTTTTAATTTATTCTAAAAAATACAAATTATGAATAAATGATATTTACTTAAAAATAATGTTAGAAATAAACACGGATAAATAAGAATAGAGCAGAAGGAATCGGCGCACGAGTACCAAAAACTATTCCACCTCAATTTTTTTATGCGATCCTCTTCAAATTGCCCTCCTAATGATATAAATGCATGTTGCCAGGGCGCAACCCGGTGCCATATTGTTTAAACCGAAATTGTTTAAACAATTTCAAGGCATTGTGATTTTTCAACCGGACAAATATTTTTTATATTCTTTATTGAAATACCAATAAAAAAGGTCCTATGACTTTTAACGATAAAGTTAATATTTTTAAAGATATGAATTTTTAAAGGTTCGAAAAATCTCAAATTTGGGTACTTTCAACCCATGAAAAATATATTAAAAAAAAACATAATGTCTAAGTAATATTTTTTTTTTAATTCTCTATACAATTGTTAATAATATTGTAAAAAGAGATTTTGAAAAATTTCATTGTTTATACCTTTTTTTAATTGTTAATAAGTATGCGTCGCTTACCTTTAAGTATCGCTGTCTCTCTCTGACTCATGGTTTTTTAAGTATCGCTGTCTCGCTCTGACTCATTGGTTTATAGTTAAAAATATTTATTAATATTTAACAAATCATTTATTAGAGACCACTTTTTAGTCCTTAATAAATATTTCTATAGGACTAAAAAGTGGTCTCTAATAAATGATTTGTTAAATATTAATAAATATTTTTAACTATAAACCAATGAGTCAGAGCGAGACAGCGATACATAAAAACCATGAGTCAGAGAGAGACAGCGATACTTAAAGGTAAGCGACGCATACTTATTAACAATTAAAAAAAGGTATAAACAATGAAATTTTTCAAAATCTCTTTTTACAATATTATTAACAATTGTATAGAGAATTTAAAAAAAAATATTACTTAGACATTATGTTTTTTTTTAATATATTTTTCATGGGTTGAAAGTACCCAAATTTGAGATTTTTCGAACCTTTAAAAATTCATATCTTTAAAAATATTAACTTTATCGTTAAAAGTCATAGGACCTTTTTTATTGGTATTTCAATAAAGAATATAAAAAATATTTGTCCGGTTGAAAAATCACAATGCCTTGAAATTGTTTAAACAATTTCGGTTTAAACAATATGGCACCGGGTTGCGCCCTGGCAACATGCATTTATATCATTAGGAGGGCAATTTGAAGAGGATCGCATAAAAAAATTGAGGTGGAATAATTTTTGGTACTCGTGCGCCGATTCCTTCTGCTCTAGAAACCAAGATTAACTATTACTACCTTTAAATATGTACCAATCACTTCTTGTTTTCGTCGACGAGTTTCTTCTTCAATATCTGCACGATGTTGAAGATACCGTGCCCGATCTTCATCAGACATTTTGGCTAGCTTGTTATCAGCACTTTTCTTCTTTTTACCCATTTTGACTGACTAGAAAGATTAAATAAAATAAAAGTATCACAAATACTAAATAACTTACTGAAAAGAACAGTAAACAACTATTTTTTTGATGTATTAGTGATAATATATTTTAGTTCATGCCTAATTTGTTTAAATTAACCGATTTCGAACATGCAAACAAACTTAAAATTACTTCCAAAGTCTAAAATACACATTTACAAGCTCAGTAGGGACGGATCAGCATTTTCTGTCGCCCGGAGCAAATGTGGTGTCCAGCGTTCCACCCCCTAGCCACAAATTCAAAGACTCATCACATGCGTCCGGCCACTGGTGCTCCCTACTGGCTGGAGCCCAAGACAGTCTAGCCACTGATGCCCACCTAGCTCCGTTCCAGAAGCTTAACATCTGTTTTCATTTGAGAGTAATATTACTGACAAATAGACCTTCCTTCAAGTTTTTCATCGTAACAAATTTTAGACTAAATTTAATGTATCCTTATATATTTCAATAGCGGGGGTATAAAATGAAATGTTTATTTAAAAAAAAAATTAATACTTTGTCTTTAGATTTTATTGCCATTTAAATGTATAATTACTAATTAATTTTCTTCTGAGATTAACAATTAAATTAAAAATCAATCATCAAATATTATATCTTACCTAAAAATATTATCGGTGGTTAAACTCTTAAACTATTGTAAACTTTTTTAATACTTATTACTAAAATTAATATGGAGTTTGATCAATGAACATGCGAGTAATGTAAACGTTTCTATGGCTACTC